>CM030844.1:7848082-8468082 GCA_018105865.1 Metaphire vulgaris
TCATTCCATATTATACTAATGCTGTTGAGAGGGAGGGAGAGGGAGAGAGAGAGCAATAATTCTATATTTCTATATCTGAATATTATGTATAGAAGAAAAAGATGAGTTTAAGGCATAAAATTGACTAATGAAGGCAACATTGCAATGACGCAAATGGTTGTCTGGAATGTGAGATGGAATAAATGCGAGCGCTGAAAAAGAATCATCCTCTTTGGCGTTTCAAAAGACCGGCGGAACATTCACTTCGTCCGAAGAAGAAGAAGAAGATGAGGAGGAGGAAGATGAGGAGGAAGAAGACGATGCCTAGTGAACAGACGCAAATCTTCTTTCAAAGCAAACGAATTATGACGTACTCCCACCCACCCACCCCTACGACCAGACAGCATCTGTCCGTTTGTTAAGGGGTCCATCGCAACCCGCCCCACCCCATTCCACCCTCGCCAGTCCCAGTCCGTATCCCTTGCCTTAGGCAGCCTCCTATCGACTAAGCCGCAAAACTAATTTCACCACATAATGTACCTAATCAACACATGCAACAGTATGCCTACAATGGCCGTATGCACGGCTGGTATCCAATTGGACAACAATATATATGTATAATAGACAAATTTAATAGAGACAACAATATATATATATATATATATATATATATATATATATATACTATATATATATATATTATAATAGTGTTTGTATGATTGCGTGTGTGTATGTGTGTGTGTGTGTGTGTGTGTTTGAGGTTCTGAAATTTTAAAAAGCGATTGAGCAGGAGCTAGGAATAGGAGAAGAGCCTCGCATAGTATGACGTCTTTGACACGACGTCGACTCTGCTGCCATCTAGCGTCGTGTTCTTGCGGCGAGATTCGCACGAAAGGTCACGACGAGGTCACCGTGTGGTGCAGTTGTCGGGCAAAAGGTATACCGTGAGACAGAAGGGCTGCTGCGGCGGGATCTGGCCTCTTTCAATCCCCCCCGCCAACTGCCACCGACCCCCCGGCCTTCTCTCCCTCCGACGATGCCAGGGATGACGAGTGCGTATAGAGCGGGATGGGGCGAGGGGTCGCGATGATCGGTCAGGCGAACGGAATCGTGGACTTCGATCCACTGAGGCGTAAAAATGAAGCCTTTGCCTTCTTCCGTCGAACATCGGAACTTTGATGAGCCGTCGACGGCGGCGACGACGACGACGGCGGCAGTCCTTTCTCTCTCTCTCTCTCTCTCTCTCTCTCTCTCTCCCTCCCTCCTTCCTCGTTCTCTCCTCCTGTCGTCGCTCGTTCCATCATCGCCATCTCTCTTCTTCCCTCCTCCTCCTCCTCCGTTTCGAGAGGGGAGGGGGGTTGCGAGGCGTTAATAGGAGTGAGCGGCTGATGTTCTGATGACCGTCGACGGGTTCACTGCCATTCGCTGATTGCCGATTGGTCGACGAGCCTCCTTCCCTCCCCCGCACCTGCCTGTCGTTCTTCTTTCCAGTTCTCATCGCTTTGCTTTGAACTTCCAAAGACTCTAGCTACTGCTGCTGCTGCTGCTTAGGGCTGCGCTAACCGTAGTCTGGTCTTTTCTCCGCTCAACTACCCTTTATATATTAATAATTAATGTTTTCTGAAATCCAATTCCATCGAAATTTAGTTAGTAAATTCAAAATTCGGAAAATTTCTTTCATTGTTTTGTCAACTTAACGAAATCCTATATATGGGCGGCGCATAGTTATTTGATGTATGTGCGTGTATGTGTGTGTGTGATGAAGCAGACACCGGAAGTACTGAGACCGGAAGCAGTGACGGTAGCAGCAGATCCGCACAGAATGGCGACGACGACGAACAGATGCGCATGCGCCTGAAGCGGAAGTTGCAGAGAAACCGAACTTCGTTCACCGTCCAACAAATAGAAAGCCTCGAGAAAGGTATAGGCGATTGGGGGCATCGAAAATATTGTGTTAGATCTTGAGGAGAAATTACTTCTCCTGTTTCAGTCGACAGATTTCTACAATTGCACTTTCGTAATAATATCTCCATTTGAAGCTTTTCAAATATTCGGCACTAAGCCTATTAATAGCCAGGCTCAAAAAGTAATAATGCTGCCGACATTTGTAGCAGATGATAGCGACAAAAGTAATAGCAATATATAGTAGAAATGATAATAGTATTTGTAGTACTTGTAGTAGCAGTAGCAGAACCAGTAATGGTAATATCAGTAGTAATAATTATAATTGTTGTAGTCGTTGTAGTGGTAGTAGTAGGCCCCTAGTAATATTAATGGTAATAACAGCAACAGTAGTGCAGTGTAGAGTGAGTAACGTAATTGTCTTTGCCATTTGCGGCTGTGCAATAGATGCAATAAGCAGCAATATTGCATTGTTTAAGTTGATCTGATCTGAATCACTTTCATTTAGTGATATTTCTCATCGCAGAGTTTGAAGAGACTCACTATCCAGATGTTTTCGCTCGCGAGAGACTGGCTCAGAAGCTAGACCTTCCAGAAGCCAGGATACAGGTTTGAAGAAATTCATAATTTACAGAGTTTCAATTTAAATTAACATCAATTAACAGGTCTAAAAAAATAGAAATTGTGCATTCGGATGGGCCTTTTAAACTAAGATTTCCGATACAGGTTTCAAGCAACGCAACGTAGTGAAGAGGCTGTAACAGTGTGTGACAAGCGTAAAATGTTACGGGGGCTATTCTTGCTATGATGAAGTAAGATACTGTATTGATATTGATAAATAAAGTGACCTTTATCTCAAATAAAGCTCAAAAGTATTAGAAGTCCACCAGAAAAGAAGTATTTAATGGCTATCTAATAGATTTTTTATTCAACTTAAATAGAGCTTTGCACGCGAACGAATTGCGAAGACTATCAGGATCGTCCGTGTGGAAGATCGCTGCATCACGAACGCAGTGGCATATATAGGCATTTGTCCATCGGCGGTTGCCAATTTGCCTCAATTTTTAACGATTTTTAGTGTGATCCAACCAGCAAAGATTTTGTTTATCAGGTCCAGCAGTGGCGTAGCCAGGATTTCCGGAAGGGGGTTGGATTTTGGTTTTGACCGTGACCAACTTTGGAAAAATCTTGACGAGCAAAAAGACATTATCATCTCTAGTGTTTTTTTCTGACAAGCAAAAATGGTCCTCGCCTATTAAACACCGTTACATTTTTTAGCCAGAGGGTTTGACCCCCAAAGTCGCGTCAAAAAATTAAAAGAGCATAGACACTCATTAAAACTATTTTGTTTTCGCCAGCCAAGAGTTTTTTAAAACTTCCAACCCCTTTTGGCTACGCCACTGAGGTTCAGAATATGTTGTGAGATCCTCTTCTTGTGTGTGATTTACTTACTTATGCCGAATCGCTGTTTAATCGCTAGGTGGCTTCGAGAGCGAGGGACGTCGCTCTCTTCCGGTTTCATGTTCGATAGAGTTTTGTATCGATTAAAGACTAGTTCGAAATCCACGCAATCTTATCTTGTTTCACGACATTGCGCTACGAACCTTTAACAAATACAAGAATAATGGAACAATCTAACGATAATGTAATTTTTTGCCCAGCATCGTCGCTTCCATGAATAGGCCTATGTCCCCAGCAGTGTTTAATCTAGACTCCTGGACTCCGGAGGGGGGGCTGACAAAACAGGAGGGAAACTGACAAAGCCGGAGGAATTCTGCTAGGAGGGCTGCCGTTAGTTCATGTAGTATGCCAAAATTTCCGGGGGGGATTTGAAATTTCCGGGTGGAAAAGGGCAATTTTCCCTCCAGAAACGGCCTAGATTAAACACTGGTCCCCAGAGCAAACCGTCCCCTCCTCTATACTGCGTCAGTGGCCGTGCTGTCTAAAAAATCATGCTACATTTCTTTATTAATTTTTGATGATTTAATTGTTAAGGTGTGGTTTTCAAATCGTCGGGCCAAGTGGAGAAGAGAGGAAAAGTTTCGATCTCATCGAAGAGATGCTGACGCCAACTGCTTCAGCAGCCGCGGTGACCCTGTCACGACCCTCCACGGCTCCAACGGCCTCTACCCGGGAATGCACCAGCACCCAGCGGCTGCCTCTGGCCCTGAAACATATCGCTACACAGAGTCAGTGCAACGGCTATGCGCAATTCCGTCATGCCACAATTATTTTGCCTAGGGCTATCCATTAATTACGTCATTGACACGTTGACGAGGGAGACGGGGAGGGGGTCAAGATAAGTTGACGTCAACAATTTCATTTTTTGCAATAAATGCAATAAATAAAAAATATGAATTTTGATGTAATAGTCGGTGCAATTGGTCTTTCATGGTACACACTCGCTCACCCGTCAACAGCCCACCACTTTAATACTTAACCGTTTACGCTCTTACCCTGGGGAGCCATAGTCTTGCGTCATCTTATTTTGTTTTTTGAAAATTCGATGTAGATCGTAGACAAGGGGGCGTGGTAAAATTGCCTAAATTTTTTGACATAATTAATAGACGGCCCCTTGTGGGGGTTCAAAGTTTTTGACATAATTTTAGGGGTCACTGAAAGTTTTACAGATGTCGACAAGGGGGAGGGGGAGGGTAAAATTGCCAAAAATTGCTGACGTAATTAATGGACAGCCCCTTATAGCCAAGACTTGTAGTCTCTAAAATGAGAAAAACAAGCACCTATTCAACAGAAATATTTACCATATTGGATTCTTGTATTTGAAGATATTTTCTAGTGGAAACAAACTTCCATTTTTGACGCTCTCGAGCCTCTCCTCTTTCTATAATTAATTAGTCTAACTGTCAGATGTCATCATCAAAAGTAAGTCCACACAGTTCGTGGATACGCTCTGTTTTCAGGCATGTAGATTAAAAGTCATTAACGCAAAGCGATCAAGAAATAGGCCTACCAATTATTTGCTCTTGAGATTTACTAATTCCGTTTAGTTGCATTTTCATTCGGTAGGTGCGCGCCTCAGCCGCCAGCATCATCGTATCCTTTGTCTGGAGGATTTCCATCGAATTCCGGCTGCCTTCAACCGACCCAATCCTACCCATACATGCTCCCAGGTAACATACATAGGCCTAGAGACTGGAGTTTGAGATAACGAATACTTGGATCACTATGTCTAGCACTGGACAGACAGATGTCACTCACGGCCTGCTGCTGTTTGCAGCCCGTTAGCGTGATCTGCTTTTTAGGCACAATCCTTTGCCGCGCTTTCCGAACGACGTTTGACTGTATACGACCGGTTATCGTCTGCCTGCGACCTTGGTCAATGGTTGGATCTATGTTACAAATCTTGCTCCCGAGAGTACATGCGCTGAACCTTTGCGAAACACGTAGGAACGGTGTTTGCGAACACAATGGATCGCGATATTATCCACCAGTGTACAAGTTTACAGTTAAAGCAATGACTGTTAATCCATAGGCGGCGGAAGACAATAAAAAGTACCCCGGCCCGTTTACTATATAGCGGCAGCGGGGCGTTGAGGGTCGAGGTGCCTAACTAACTTACTCAGTGGCGTAGCCAGAATTTTCGGAAGGGCGGGTTTGATTTTTGGTTTTGACCGTGACCAACTTTGGAAAAACATCCTGACCAGCAAAAAAACGTTACCACCCACCTCTACCTTTTTAGCTCATCATCATCATTAACCATGGGCTCATCGCCCGTTGGTGTATAATGCCATCTCCACAGTTTTCTGCCATTTTTTCCTGTCCGTTGCTCTGTGGCTAAGATCCTGTAAACTGCTTCCACACCATTCTTCAATACCATCACACCATTCCTTGTGTGGTCTCTCTCTCTTATTGGCACCCTCCATTATTCCAAACATTAGAGCTTTGATCTTTCTGTCCTCTTTCATTCTGCACACGTGTCCAAAAAGATGGAGTTTCCTTTGTTTTACTCTTTCCAGCATGATTTGTTTTGGCTGAATTCTCCTGTATAGTTCTTCATTTGTGATTTTTTCGACCCATCCGATTCTTAGTATTTTTCTATAACATTTTCTGTCAAAGACTCAAAGGCTAGTATGTTTCTTTACAAGAAAGCAGAAAAAGGGTTCTCGCCTCTTACTTAAACCTTTACCGTCTATAGCCAAGGGGGGTTTTGACACCCAACGACGCGTCAAACAAAAAAATACATGGAAACTCAAAAAATATTTTTGGGCGGCCAAGGGTGGATTCTAACTCTCAAGCCCCTCTTAGCTGCGCCACTGAACTTACTAACGACCTTTCTCTCATCTTCACTGTCTTGGATGGTGGGGGACAAGGAAATAACTAGAGGAAATACAAAACCCGTGAATATTACAGTGAATGGGCATAAAAATGGAAAAGTCAGGTCATTCAGATGTGCTGGAGTTGTGATTGAAAGCGGCGGCAGTCAACAAGAAAACAAACAAAATCAACAATATCAAAAGGGCTCCATGCATGCAATGGGATTGGGAAGGATGAAAAACTGTGGAGAAAAACAGCTCGGGGGTGTCCCATAATTCCGGGGGGTGTCCATGTCAAGTGTTGAGTCTTAAACGGTTAGTTCCGTAGTATAGTCCTAGTCCTACACTCATCACTATGGAATAATTTGCGCAGATGTTGTATTATCTGAAGTACTTACAGTTTTTCAGGGTCTTCGATATTCAGCTTACGACGCTTAACAACAAACTTGTCCATTGTATGGATGGTGAAGCGCTGTTAAACGATTGAATCGCTGAAGCCGTGAGATTGTTTCCGCGATTTATGCGAACACAGTGAAGATCTTACTGATCCGTTTCGATCGAGGCCCAATTCCGACTGCCCTCTCTCGATGAAACACTCTCTAGCGCCCTCTACTGCTTCTTTGGTGGCCCCGCTTTTCCTGGCACCCTCTGCTGTCCTGCCCGTCTCCCCAATTCGTTCGGCTAAGTGCCTTCTTCCGTCTTTTAATCTGATGTCAACTGATACACATACGTTCCTACTGGGTTTGACACCTTCGGGTTAGATGTGTATATGACATACCTATCTGATCTTGTCTGATCTTGCTTCTACAAAGCCTTATTTATTCGGCAGTGCATTAGCCCTTCCACGACAGCAGCTCCATTCTAAATTCGAAAAGAAAATTAAATCAAACAATTTAAAGAATTACAATTCTTCAGTTCTTACTTCTTAAAATACCCCGGCCCAGTCTGGCGGGCCGGGGTACTAAAAATACCCCGGCCTGGGCCGACGGGGCCGATAGAGTGCGCCGCCTATGTTAACCCCTTAACCCTCAAGCGACCAGCTGGGGTCCTTTGGGACCCCAGTCATGGTTTCATTGCGCAACTTTTCGGCTATTGATGATATTCAATAACGGTTTAGTGAATTTGTAGCTTGGCTACTGCTTCAGGTTTGGGTAAAATAAAATCGATCTTATAATATGTGTACTTTTTTAAAATTGTCATTTCGTGTTGGGGTCCCTTGGGACCCCATTCGAATTTTCGCACAGAAGGTTGATTTAGCCAATGTGTTTGCTTTATTAGACTTGAAATGTTCATAGAATTTCCAAATATCAATGTATTTTATTGTGTGACAGGGACCAGTGGATCATTGTGTAGTGATTGTCATCAAGTAGGACTATACACTATACAGTATACCCAATCTATTAGCCTACCGTTTTAGTCCAATATGTGCCTATTGTTATAATCACATTGTAGTGCTACTATACCTGTTGGAATATGAGAGTCCTGTCCAAATTAGACATTTGTAGATTCTGTTGTATAGGTTATATGTCCGCTGTAATTCGTGTAGCTAGGTACAGTATAGTGCAAGCTGTACAACAGCTACCGGCAGCTGTTGAAAGTGACAATGACTGCAGTTCAAATGAAAGTTCTGAGAATGAAAATCACGTATCAGAAGTTTCTGAGCAAAGTGACATCGAAGGCACTTATGAGCAAAAGAGTACAGAATTCGCACCGGGTATTGACACTCCTGTCACTTGCCGTTTGGACACCACTGAGAAAGGTAAAGGTCGCGGAGCCGGAGGTGGTCGCCGGGGTAACTCATCTTCATCCGGAACATCAGGATCTGTGCGACAGCAACACGACGAGGATGGCATATCCTCTGATGCAACATTCATTGGTAAAACGGCTTCATTTATTGGAGAAATCCACTACCAACTAGGAGACACTGCAACCAATATATCATATGTGCTATGCCTGGTGTACGGGTAACTTCTGGATCACGATGCAATACAATTATGGAAAACATGCAGTTCTGGGTAACTCCAAACGTCATTATCAACATTATATTGCAAACCAAATGAGAGGCAAACAGAAGGATACGCAAATAGAATGAAACTAACCCAGATAAACAACATGACGAGTGGAAGCCAGTGATTGACAACGAAATTCTCGCATTTTGGGGTCTCTGTATTTTGGCTGGAATCTAAAGGAGTAGCCATGAACCACAAGATAGCTTATGGTCAACGCGTGAAGGAAGACCAATATTTATGGCAACGATATCATGCCCCGGTTTCGTGATATCATGAAACACATGAGATTTGATGACAAATCGACTAGACAACTAAGACAGAAGGATGGCAAGTTAGCTGTTTTCTGTGACGTTTGCCTAATGTTCATATCTCAGCTGCCAAAGGTTTTTTCCAGGGCCAGACCTATGTGTTGACGAACAACTGGTGACATATCGTGGCAAATGTAATTTTCGCCAAAATATCCCTTCAAAACCGGCTAAGTACGGGATTAAAAGTTGTTGGTGCTGTGATTTTGTGACATCGTAACCACTTACTGCAGATATATGCTTAGGTAGGCAGAAGAATGCAGAAAGAGAGGTTGAACAGGGTGCGCGAGTGGTTAAAAGTCTGATATGTGGGCGCAGTGGCGGCTCCACAGGGGGGCCAGGGGGGCCCGTGCCCCCTACTGAGTGTCTGGCCCCGCAGTGGCCCCCTGTTGAGACCCTATACTTAATACTAGATACCTAACAACAAATGGTTGGCCCCCATGATTAGAAGTTGCCACCCCAACGGCCCCACTTGCCAAATCCTGGAGCCGCCACTGTGTGGGCGTCCGCAGAGATTTTTCCAGGAGCTGCAAAACAGGGTCTTGTGACGAAAGAAATGACAAAAATTTCCAGGGGTGCAAAGCAGGGTTATGTGACGAAAGAAACAAGGAATTTTACTTATTTCGTAACTTCGCAATTTCCCCGGGGGTGCTGTTGCACCCCCTTGTCCCCCCTCTGAACGCCCATAGTCTGATAGGGCCTTCTTTTATGATAATTATGAATTGAATGTTATACAAACTTCATTTAGTTGTGCTTAAGATCGCTAGTTTTCAGTAAAGGTAAATGGGGTCCCAAAGGACCCCAGTTGGTCAGATTAAGGCGTAAAATATGTCGGTCGCTTGAGGGTTAACCGTGTATTTGACTGTAGCTCAATGTAAAATGGACGGATATATCCGAGATCCCCAGTTAAGGGGTTAAAAGGGACGTGTTGCGGGGAATGATTATTTTGAATTTTGACTGCATGCAGAGTACAGTTCATCGTCGCGTGGATACGAGTCGCTTCAGCTGGGAAGCTACCCACGCCAGTCGTCGTGCAGTGGACCTGGTGGAGTGATGATGCAGAACGCCGTTCCTCCCCACCCAAGTCACGCAGCTTCAATAGGTGTGCTTCTGAAGTTCTGATATATTCTGTCAATACCTTCTTCTGCCATTAATTCAGGTGCAGACCTGCATCTGCTTAAAACTCAGACACCGCGCCATGGGCGCCCACAGAAATTTTTCCAGGAGAGGCAAAACACATTTTAACACAATGGTCACGGTTAATATTTTAGCAAGGTTTACGAATTTCACTGTGATAATATTGGTATTTGCATCTTTCCATGAGGGGCAAGTGCCCCCTCTTGCCCTATTGTGCGAGCGCCCATGCTCCGCGCATAGATATTACAGTTCTGACTCTGAGTATAGTCTGCGCATTTCCACTAAATGCAATGTCAGCAATGTATTATTTCTCTGTGCAGGTTTGTTTTCTGGCGGAGTTTCCGTTCCTCTCCAAGTGCCAGGTCACAGCGGCCATTTCCAGGACTACACTTCCGGTCCTGCAGTCGGGTCGATGACGTCACAATACTGGCCTCGATTGCAGTGACGCCATCATCGTCGTCATTATCATCAACGTTTATAAAAAAACAGAAAAGTCATTTTAAAAACCTGACCAGGTGGCAATTTGGAAATGTTTTCCTGGACAACTGTTTCATCGATTCGTATTGCATAGCAATTGCACAGCGCTTTTAACGGATGAGACTTCACAACACAACATTTTTGCGCGTCGGTTTTAAAAGTTGACTTGATGATAAATTCAAATTCACGCAACCAGAAACTCTGAGGAATTGCGCCGGGAAAATCTTTTGAGGATTCTTCTTCTATCGTAAATAAATCACAGAGATTCTTTCATTTAAACACACTTCGTCGCTTCGTCAACATCGATAACTGCCTAGTGATGTTCGGCCATCTTTCCTTTTGTAATCAAAGCGAATAAAATAAGAATTCTCATCGGGGATCGTCTCCAAGTGATAGACATTTCAGAGCAGTGACAGCTACCAGCGTCTCTTCTGTACGAAATTCCGCTGGCTTTTGAAAGCATCAGCATTTCGTTTACAGTTTTATTCATTTTGAAATTCTTCTCGTCCCGATTACTCGCTCCGGGAGAATCCTTTGAGCATATTTGCTGTTTCGGCAACCTACTTAAAACTATTCGCCCATATTAAGCCCAGGTAGTTGTCTGACTTTGCAGGCGTCAATTTATTTCCGTGAAATTTTAATCTTGTTCTGCTTAGGCTATAGGCCTACGGTGAACCATTTTATCCCCTTTAGCAGCCGTTGCTCAATTCCCCCCATTACAAATCCCCCCAATTTTTAAAATTCCCTGTTAATTTGCTCCCTTGTAGACTTGGTATTATATTCAGCTTTTTATCCTTTTTCGTTTAGTCATATAGCTATCATTGATTACTTCACTATAAGTGTTATTTTGAATCAATATCAGTCTCGAAGGAGTTCAGATTAGTAGAAAAATTTTCCCCCATTTTTTTCTAGGTCTTCTGCGAGGGTGAATTAAATAGAGATAGAAGCCCCTGCCTTCGGTGAACCATTTTTTTAAATTGTAGCCTAACCGTTGCTGCGTGAGTGGAAGAATCACTAAATATTTTAAAATTAAATCTTTAAATATTAACATAACGGTTGCGAATTCAACGAATTTTAACTGTGACATCAATTTTCGTAAGTCAACCATCATAAAAAGTCGAACAAAAAACTATTCAAATACGATTTTCAAAGCATAACATTTTGAAGGACTCTTTCATTTTCAGAAAAGTTTTCTAGTCAGAGTTTATTCTAGGTCTTCTCTGGAGAGGGTGAATTCCCCCCCCCACAAGTTTGAAATTTCCCCAAAATTTGTTTGACATTTTGGCAAGTAGTATGACCTCTCCAATGTCTGTTCCCTCAAAATTTGAAACTCCCCCCAATGTCTAGGTGGCTAGAATAAACACTGTTTTCTAGAGATCTTCGTTAGAAACGATCGTTAAGTAATCGATAGCCATGGTTACCTCAGCAAAAATATAATAACTACGCTCATTATATGGGTACTAAACGTTCACTGAATCAACTAGGCATGTCTTTACTGATATCAGTGAACTACAGCAGATCTACAGATCTACGGATTAAAACGTGTCTGCACCAATTTGCGAATGTTTGAAACGTCGCTAATCGCTCAGTAGGGTTATTATACCCAGTGGTTAGTCAATAGTCATTAATAATACGAGTACAGTTTGAACTAAGCTTATACTTTTCGATGAAACACAGAATGTTCAAAATCAATTACCAAGTTTCATTTTCAATTGTTTTAGTTCTAATTCACGCATCACATAAATTCTCAAATGGACAACTAAAAGTAAAGTTTCCTTATTAAACATGTTCAAGCGTTTGAAGTATACAGGTATTTGCGTTATGTGTGCTATGTGAATTGCAGCAAATATCTTTTGAGCTTTGAGGAAAATCAATAAAAAACAACTACCGTCTTTTCCTCAAATGTCATTTTCCATACATTTTTCTCCAGTTACAAGTGGTGCTGGCATTATCTCGTATGTCTTCCGAGGCGGCGCTAGTGGGTGGGTCCGCGGGTCCGGACCCACCCAGCTTCGGGCAGGGGCACCCGAGCAAATCCGCAGAGAAATTTTGATTTGGGAAGAGGGGTAGTCTGAGCCGGGTCCTGGTTGTGTACTGTGTAGATTGCATTAGACCCACCAAGCCAACAAAACCCAGCGCCGCCCCGTATGTCTTGCCTTCATCTAGTAACTGGATCGATCTGTATTCCACTGTGGCTTTTAATCATAAAAGTTTTTGCGTATGCAATTGAAATAAACAGCGCAAGTACAGACTTTGACGTTTGGCTCTCACCGCAGAAGACTTAGCAAAATATCGTCTGCAAGGTTAATTTCATCACCACGCACGCTCTCTCTGTCTCTGTCTGTCTGTCTGTCTGTCTGTGTCTCTCTCTGTCTGTCTGTCTCTCTCTGTGTCTGTCTCGGCTCGGCTAAGCAAATATGCTTAGGTTTCACAGGAAGAAATTACCTGTTTTCGGGTCGGGTGTCTCAATTATCTATAGCTCTGTCGGTTGGTGTGTTCTCGTAAGAAAAACTTGATCGTGCAGAACAAATAAGAGAACGAAATGCTAGATAGGCCCTAAGACTTTTCAGATTGCGAGATTTTCTCCAGGGTCCGAACTGCTACCTTCACTTTCGCAAACAGACGACAATATAGGCTAGTTAATCTATACATTATATACTGCAGATGGAAAGATAGATAAATCTATAGACCCGGGGCGTAGCGACGGTGGTATATCGGTATATATACTCCCAAATCAGGCTAGCTTAAAATTTTTAATGTATTTTTAAGATTTTAAAAGTTTTTAAAGATTTATACCCCCGAATCACATTATACCCCCAAATCAAATTCCTGGCTGCGCCCCTGCTAATGATAGATAGATGGGTAGATGAATTGATGGATTGATAGATAAATTAATGGGTGGGTAGGTGGATGGAATACATGATACACATATCTAGGTGTATCATGTATGTATTGTATGTATGTATGTATGCATGCATGCATGTGTGTATGAACGAATGGATGGATAGATAGATCGATAGATTGAATAATAGAATTCGTTGCATTTAAAGCCAAATGTTAAAATTGTAGACCCTATACAGAAGAAAATAGGGCAAATTTCAACACTGCTCGAAAGAATCTCGTAAAGTTTTCCCATTTCAAGAAAAGCGTATATTATTCGCTTTAAATATCTCGCTGTGAGATCTCGTATTTTTCTGTCTAACAGTTAAGTCGATCTCAGTTCTAAACCAAGCATCGGGCACTCGGCAGTCCACTGCACGCGTACCTGACGTAATTACACGCATAGCAATTTTCAATGGCACGCCAAAGACTTAAAAATTTAAATACAGTGGCGACGAAGGAACTATATATAGCCTACACAGGTCATTGAACTGATTGTATGAGGGTCAAATGAACCTTCAGCAGCCAGCAACTGAGTAAGAGAATGTCTTAACATTCTTCAGACCTTCTCCATAAGCTGCTTCTGGTTTAACCACGATGCAATCAGGTCTCTGCTGATAAAGCGTTGACACGCTGACTGGATTGGAGCTTTAACGTTGGCGGAATGACGCTATAAAGGTTTGCCCAACTCTAGTCTTGAATTAAAAAAAGAAAATCGAATTTAATTTAAAAGAATCCACAAAAACAATTACATCAATTTTTTTATTTCGTTGAAATTTGAGTTCACATAGCTTCATAAAGCACATATTATATCAATATTCTTCTAGAACTGTCGCTTATAGGCTTATGGCCGATTTTAGTTCAACCTGTTCCAACGCCCTCTCTTAACTCTGATATAATAGAAATTATTGCCAGTCTATTTTATGCCGTCCCTTTATTACCAACCATTTTACATGACTTTCCAGCTCAATAAATTGTCTCGTTATCCTAAAATTCGGTGATCGAGAACTCTACGGACATTCTGTCTTGATTTCTAGGCAGACAAGCGATTAGCGATTAAGCTGCCGTGTTTTATCCAGATAACCGTTTCTGTCATCAACCAGTGTTTTATCCAGACTCCAGGCCCTTGGGGGAAAACACCTAGTTCAATGGAAAATTGGCTTGGCTAAAACACTGGCAATCAACCTCTGGCTGGTTGGATTTACTTAAAAACATCTCGGAAGGAAGAACGACATATAGTTCAATGCAAATAAAGTTTGTAAATCAGCGGCCGATTTTTTTTGTCAGGGGAGAGGGATTTTGAGTTTTGGGGATCTCCCCTAATTCCAAAAACTGAGTACAAGTACAAGTACAAGTACCTGGCTTGGATAAAACACTGGTAATCAACCTCTGGCTGGTTGGATTTACTTAAAACATCTCGACTTTTCTTGGTGCCCCCCTCAGCTATGCAACTCTCGTTAAAGCGGTCTTCAAAAAAGAACGACGACTCGTTCACCGTGTTGACATCTTGGATGACATCATCTTGTTCATAATTGTTGCACATTTATAGTAATAAAGTAATATTCATCGCGGCGTTTGGAGCCACTTTTAAGAAATCAGTAACACGCAAACTTGAATCAAATCAAGGAATGACGGCTTTACGGACTGCAGCTGTAGTGACTGTGCCGATAAACTTCCAGGGGCCATCACTTGCCTTTGGCTAAGAAATTGCTGATGCTATCTCGTGTCCTGCATTTTCTTGTCTTGTCTTGTGGACGTGTGTTCTGTCAACAGTGGGTCAACTGGTCCGGATTTATGATCTTTAACGGGTATACGTTGAGTTAGGAAATATTCTTCAACACTGCATATAAAGCTTCGAAAGAAAATCACGCAGGTGGAAAACTTTAATATTTTGCTAAACAACTCGTCTAAGGCAAAGCGTTTGAGTTAATCGACACAGGCCATCATATTGAATTCGTATGAACCATTGCTACATTTTCATTGCTATAGTTGTATGCCTATATAGTGCTGAGTACAAAGTACTTAAAGTCGTTTGAAGTTGTCAAATTTTTATCTGCTCGGGTCAATGTTTGACTCTATACACAAGGTCGTGATGTCGTAATTGTTGTCGAGACTTATTTCCGTCAAGAGTTTCTTCCTTTCTTGTCTCAGTCCTTTCGTCTTATGTCGTCAACGTCGTCGTCGTCGTCTATTCGATTCAAAGCGCCCCCGCTTTTGCGATTGAGCGGCCCTTCTGAAAATAAGACCGCAAGAGAAACTAATTAAAGAGAAATGCAGAAACGCTCGACGAAAAGACAATCGTATCAGCTCAAGACATGCACCCAGGCGCTCAGACATTCGGTGAACAGGCACAGACGACAGACGTGCTGGATAAATATCTGGAATAACAATAGCAAACAGACGCTATACAGGGGCGTAGCCAGGAATTTAATTTGGAAAGTGGTATAATGTGAGTTGGGGTATAAATCTTTAAAAGTCTTAAAACACGCATTAACAACTTTAAGGTAGACTGATTTTTGGAGGGAGGGTATATATACCGATATACCCCCCTCCGTCTCTACGCCCCCGATGCCATGCATACAACAGGGCCTGGTCGTATGCATTGAACTTGAATGCACTGCGAGAATGTTTTCGAAATGTCTTCGGCGCCAGTGAAGAACGTTTTCCGGCGTCATCCTGTGATGCATGATTTCTCTTCGTGCCGGCGGCGATCACGAAACAATAATCGAATTTTCAATTTTTTTCATATTTTTGCGATCAAACGAAGCAATCGCGACAAATCGCTTCCTGTCTCCGAACTGATCGCATGAAATAGACCGTTGCCGAAGCAATGAATCAACAGCGCCAGACAAAGGGGGTTGCTGTCAGGGGTGCCGCGGGGGCGTGGGGTGTGGGGTATGCAGGGAAATTTACGAGACGTTCTAAGTCTAGGAAATGATGAAGACAGATGACTGGAAAGCACAAAAGGTCGTTCCATGAGCGAGGGTGTATTCGTGAAAATGCGTTTGATTGCGATCTGTTACTCAACGGGACTGAAAGAAAAAATAAATTGGAAGACTCTGGCAAGAAGTGTGAGATAGTTGCTTACAGACTAGCAAATATACAAGTATACTATACAAATATACAAGTATACACTGTAGGACGAAACCTCTTGGATCAACAGCCGGTAATAAAGGCTGAACCGGAATGGATTAATTCACTTTGGACGCTGTTCAATTCTGTCCAGAATCACTTACGTCACTTGGATTCATTTTTATGTTAGTTATTTATCTATTTATTTCAATATTAGATTTATTCGTCAGTGGCGCAGCCCAGGAGGGTTTGAGGGTTAAAACCCCGTTGGCTGCCCACGAAAATAATTTTGTATGTATTTCCATACAGTTTTTATTTTCGGATGCGGTTTTGGGGTTCAAACCACCACACCCCCTTGGCTGGCTGCCGACCCAAAATTTCTAAGTGCCATAGAATGTAAAGGTGTAAGGTGACGACTCTGTTTTGCTTGTCAGCATCTGCAAAAGAAAAATACCAGAAGGAAAGATGAAGATGGTATTTTTTGCATGTCAAGATTTTTCGAAGATGGCTACAGTCAAAACCAAAACCCCCTTCCGGAAATCCTGGCTACGCCACTGTTATTTGTAATTGAACGATCTGAAAATATACTTTCAGATAATAGGCGAAAGCTTCAGCAGTATTTATATTTATCAATATAGACAAATATATCTAAATTTTACGATTAATTCAGTTCGTAACTAAATAGGCCTATTGAGCAATCGGCTACTGTGTATAGAAAGTTCTATCTGTAATAATAGCAGACTGGAGCTCAGAATGGTTCATGAAGCCAGTTCAAATAAAAAAAATAAAATGCATGACTCTCATGCTTTAGAAGATTTATTCATATCCACAATAAATTTTGTTATGAGAGTTAAGTAGCGTTAGGAGATTTCTGTGTGTGTGCGGACAACTAGCTCAGTCCTCTGTAATTGCTGGCGTTTTCAGTCGTACGTCGTATCACGTATTGTTAATCAGAGTTCCGTTTCAACGGTGTTAGCGTTCTCGTCCGACTGTTTACATCAACCGTGACAGTTAATTATTTTGTCAAAGTTTCGCGAAAACCGAAGAGAACCCGCTTCAAATGGATGTACTCGCTAAGATTGATCGACGATGTAGGATTATTCACCGTGAAGATAGGCCCTACACAAATTCGCCATTTCGCCTCGGAGTCAGTTGTTTACGCCCGTCCGAAATGAATGAAAACGTATATAATACGTATTTTAAAACGTATTAATGCGCATATAAAAGACGTATTTTACTTCAAACTGCTGGAAATCTGGACTATGCGAAGAAAGCAACACTGCAGTGGCGTGCAGGGGCTGGTTGATGCCCGGGACCTAGTTGTCCAAGTGATACCCGGGCAGGGATATTTTTGCACCACCCCCTAACACCTAACACCCCCAACACCCTCAATCTGAGACCGACACCCTCCAATCTGAGTCTGGGATGACATTTTTCTTGGCAGACGTTTTTCGGCAGGGACCCCCAAAATATACCGACACCCCCCAAATTGATAATCCTAGAAATAGCCCTGTGCCCGGGCCACATTGTCCAAGGTGTAAAGTCTTGACGAGCAAAAATCCGTCGTCGTTTCCTCTTTCTTTAATTTCCATATTTCCCTACAAACGGATTTAGGGGCCTAAGAACTTATTCGCATTTTTGCCAGGGCTCAATTTTCTTACAATTTACCCGTCCGTCTCAGACTGCAAACCATTAATTGCGACGGCTTTATCCGTGGGTAAAACGGCGGGCGACAAATTTCCTGTGGAGCAAAAACATAAGGTCCGACGTTAATTGTTTAAGCATTTATGGACCAGTCGTTCTTTAGACCTCTGCCTGTCAATCCGCTGTGCTCTTAGCAAAGCGCTTTGTCTTTGTGCCTACTCACTCGCTTATTTATGACATCCTCTCGAGGCCAACGATGGATCTGAAGTTAGACACCGACAGAATATCCCGGATTTAATTTGTTTTAGACAAAGCTGTTGTTAGGAAACCGTTTAAAAATGCGCTTAATAAATTAAATGAAGCAGCAGGGCGTATAGATGACAACCGCAGTGTTTCAACTATAATAATGTCCCAATAAATAATAATAATATTAATTAATAATAATCTTCATTTTAAAGTCTTTAGGAGGCTTCCTGAAAACCACTGATTGATCCACTTGTCCCATGGACTACTGTATTCTTCTGAATCTTCATCGTCTTCTTCGAAAGGATGTGATCCCATGGACCTTAAATACTTACTTGTGCTGACAAACTTGATTACATAAATAAGGCTATGGCTGCTTGAACTTTCGCTGCCACCAACGTTTTTTGCTTTCACGTTCTGATGTTGTCAGCGTTACCAACAGACTTTTAAGCCGCCGTTTTTTCTGATGTTCAATGGCGTAGCCAATGGAGAGGCTTTGAGGTTAAAACACCCTTGGTTGGCTGACCAAAAATTGTTTATTGTGTATTATTATTCTGTATGTGGAGGGGCGCCAAAATCGGGTTTAAGGTAGCAAAAAAAGAAAAAAGAAGCCAAAATAGTGTGAATTATACTTGTATAGGCTGTCCGCGCACTCATATAGCTCTATATTAGCTATATTATAACTAACTTAACCAAGCAAAATAATAAAATAATACAAAATATTGGGTCACCACTTTTTTCTCTTTTTTTGCTTGTAAGGATTTTCGAAGTCGGGGAGTGGTTGGTTGTAACCCCTTTCGGAAAATCCTGGCTACGCCACTGCTGATGCCTTGTAAAAACCCGATGTTTATTAGAAAAAAACGTAATTGCGGTGATTAATTAAAACGGCGACAAATTTCCTTTGGAGCAAAAACATAAGGTCCGACGTTGATTGTTTAAGCATTTGGGACCAGTCGTTCTTAAGACCTTAAGGTTTAAACCTTAAGGTTTTGACCTTAAGACCAATGTAGCTTAAGACCTTAAGGTTTAAACCTTAAGGTTTTGAATCGAATATTTGACACAATTTCAAATGCTGTAACTAAACATGCTATGGGGTCTTTGCGTGCCGTATCAAGAAATGATCCTATCCCTAAAAGAAAGACG
Source organism: Metaphire vulgaris (assembly GCA_018105865.1). Taxonomy (NCBI): domain Eukaryota; kingdom Metazoa; phylum Annelida; class Clitellata; order Crassiclitellata; family Megascolecidae; genus Metaphire; species Metaphire vulgaris. The sequence continues at coordinate 7,867,148 of CM030844.1, forward strand.
ATGACATCTTTTCCATCAACTTCCTGATTTACACGGGCGGTATAGCTAGTTGCTTTGATTCCATTAGCTGTCCTTCGTCCGACTTTGATGATTTTACCAGAAATTACAGCCTAGAGTCTTCACTCTGGCTTCACTCTGTCCCGGTTGGGATCGCAGGTTCATTTCGCATCAAAGCCATTTCCGCCTTGCGATCGAGAAAGCAGCACCTTGCCGTCTTTCCATACTAAACGCCGCATTAAGTCAGTGCCAGCAGAATCTTTGCGTGCAGACACGCAGACATGCACGCGTGCATTGGCACGTACGCCAACAGATCGGCAGCGGCACATACACACAGACGAACACTTTGGGGTCGCCTGAATGTTAAATGCCTAATTTCGTCGTTTCTGCAGTACCGACGACGTTCGACGCTTTCGATTGACCTGCGCTTTAAAATTCGACTGCGGCAGAAAGAAGAAAGTCTGATTACATCTAACATTGAATGGACAGAAATTAACTTTTAAAACCTACATTTGGAGAAATTAGAAGTAGAACATTCAGTATGGTTCTTGTAATGCGGCGGTATCAGATCACAATTTATACCGCTGTTTGAGAGTGTACCTTTCTAAGCGAAACGGGGTAAAATCAAAGATACATTATCATCTCGGTGAAAGGATCCAGCAACACGATTGAGATGATTTTGTCTGCTGAAAATTGTAATTCTGATCTTTGCCCTTCCGATCCGCACCATTGGAAGGTGGAGTGATAAATAATTTTTAAATACAGGGGACCGAGAGAAATTACCCTGTCCCGTTTCATTGTAAATATTTTGACAACGGACGGGTAACAAGGTTTGGAATTTGATGTACTCCTGCGGTTTTATATTTTATATTTATGTTTAAATGGAACCATTTTCCCTTAAAATTTCAACGTGCTTTTGACCTCTCTTATAGAAAGCACAGACTTGCTGTGTTCGTCGATAAATGAGCTAATATGGTTGGTTGCCAAATTTAAAATATCAGGCACAGTTGGGTTATGGTTCAATTGGGAGTTCAGAGAACTGAACCTGCGACTGTCAATAGTGTAAAGTTGTAAACTAAACAATGGTCTGTATTATTATTATTATTATTATTATTATATTATTATTATTATTATTATTATTATTATTATTATTTAGACAATTTATATAGCGCCGTTGTAGTTACAGCACATCGGAAGTTTCCCGATTATACATCTTGCGCCATTTTTTTTCTTAAGCAAAATTATAAGAGATAATGAACTGCTGGCAGTTGGGCCTGGCAAATATCACAGATTGATGAATAAATAGCGCGCGTAGACCTGAAAGACACGGTGTTAGATGAGACCCACCAAATAGCAATGATCAACTGCTGCTTTAATTTTATCAAGAAAACCAGATACTTGGCAAAGGTATTCACTATTCAGGTACCACAAAATTGGGCCTCGCGAGATTTTTACCACTCTATTAGATAACTTAAAACTCGGTGAACATCATCTAGATACTTTTGTCCCATAAATAGTAATTTTTCGCCTCTCAAGACCATAGTAAACCTGGGATCCATTGACCAACAGAAAAAAATCAACCCTGCTTTATTCATCTCGAGACTCGACACGTTGCTTCCGCGCACATTTTCTCTTTTTTACCCAGCAGTGAGTATATATGCACGAGTGTATGTTAGTGCATGCATGTGTACATGAACGTTCGTATGCGCGTGTGTGTGTGTGCGTGTGGATGTCGAGAAAGATAGGAAGCCAGTAGCGCGGTCGTCCTCTTCTTATGACGGCCGATTGAGCGTCGAGGTCATTTAGTCAAGAGTGGGACATCGGACGTAGCGCTCTGTGCGGTCGTCTATTATTGTCTTCGTCGTTTACTCTGTTATCATCAAAGGTTAGTTTTGCTCTTCACTTGACACCAGAAGTGCTCCATTGTGGAGAAGTGCTCCACAGTTGCGGCTAGTCGTGCTCCAGAATTTTCTGCGCAATGTAGCCCCGATTTTTCGAGCTTGTCGTTTCATCTGCTCTAAAAACAGATATCATGCGAAAATAGTTGTTAGATTTCTAAATTAATTTTCAGTTCTTCATATCCTGGATCTTCCTCCTGCGAAATTATGTAATTGAAGATCATAGAGCAGCTGATAGTAGAACGCGTGTTTCGTGGTTCAGCGAGTTCAGCGTGGTTCAGCGTCGCGCAGCAAATCACCAGCCTCACTATTTGATAATTATTCGATTCTAACATCTGTTGCAGCTCTTTTGCAAATCATAATACAAGCAAAGACACATGCCGTAAAGGATGCACGATATGGCTAGTATAATAGCATTTACCCGTTTTATCTGCTTTGGAACTGGTAGAGGATTGGAAGTATTTCCATGGAAGCTTCTGTGATTCCCCAAGTATATTTTTTATACTGAAATAACTTCCCGTACCTAATTATAAGAGTTAATAATTTAGATAAGCTAGTTGATTTTCAAACAACTGTTGCTACAATCATAGAACACCGAACACAGAGAAGATGCCGCGCTTAGCCAAAGATGGTAACAGAGAAATCACAGCTGACATCAATGCTAGATTTGCCGAAGTTGTTAGAGGTGTTTAATCCCACTTATGCTTAGTCTTAGACTTAGTTCGACGGTCGCTCCAGTCTTCGCTGAAATCTCCTCCACCTCTGTCGGGTCTGCTGAATTCGGTGACCGCAATATACCAGGCGACGGACTATTTTCTCGCGGAAGACCGCCCCTTGCGAAATCACCGCCTGATTTTGCCACGTCGCGAATTCTGCATACCAATGAGCGGGATCTCAACGCCATCTTCTTCCGTTCTTCGATTGAGTGTCGATGTTGGGAAAGTATTCTCCTGTGGAAAACCGGTTTCTCGAAGACTCACCGTTGTCGTTATCATCATCATCATCATCATCATCATCATCATCATCATCATCATCATCATCATCATCATCATCATCTTCTTCTTCTTCTTCTTCTTCTTCTTCTTCATCATCATCACCACCACCACCATATCATCATCATCGTCACCACCACCATCATCACCACCATCATCATCATCACCGCTGTCGTCATCCTGTTCATTGTGATCATCCTAATCATCGGCGTCGTCGTCATCATGTGTTTTGTCCACTGCGTAATCGCCAGTAGGCCTTCCGATGTCTGCAGTATTTCAGTCTCTTGTGTCCTCTTTAGACGACAATTATTCAGCGCTGCGTAATCCCCGGACATCGTCCCCGGTCATTCACTTGACAGTTCCATTGATGTACGGTCGCTGCTCTGTGCAAGCATAGTTGGCACTTATGCACTCCTGACCAGTGCGTCGTTACGTTCGCTTTCTGCGAATTACGAGTTCAGTGAAGAGTCCATTGGTTTCCAGGCGATGACCGGAAGTGGAAGCAGCCATCACACTACTGGAATCTGATCCTGGTGACATCTGCACATCTTAGAAATAGGTAAAATCCATGAACATAGGCCTATATGTCGAAACACCGCTGTTGACGACTGACACGTGACGACTGATCATGTGACTGACCTTCAATGACCGTGTTGTTGAGCTGTCATGTTTCCAAGGAAAGACCATTGAGTTATGAACAGCACTGCGAAACGTGACGACAAGCGTTACATCAATTACCATAGGCGTAAACTTCTAATGGGCCTCTAGGTTCCAGTCGATCCCACTTTTTGAGAGGCTACAATAGGGAGAGGGAATGCATAGGTGTTGGGACTCCCACTTTCTCGTCCAAATTTACACCAGTGACAATGACAGCGCCCACTTTTGTTAATTAATTTAAAAGTCATCAGTAATTCACAGAAATTCTGCCCAGTTTGAAATTCTGAAATGTGACAGACGTCTGGACGATGATTCTGTCGTCGGCAGGATAGAAAGCCGAGAAGCGGAGAGATAGGCCTTAGAGAGGCGTTTCTTCGAAAAAAAGTAAAAGATGGAGGCGTGAAACAGATTCGGTCGATTGTCTTAAAAACATGAAATAAGAACAGTTTTCAGGACGATTTCTGTCCAACAATAAAACCCTTAGTACTATCAAATCAAGAGTTAAATCACGTCTCCTTCTGTTTCATTTTTCAGTCTGCTTTGTTGCTTTCCCACTCCCATTCTGTGTGATTTCTGGAATTGACCTTGCTCGGCTGACCACCAAACTACAGCTAGGCCTATATACACTGTAACTATTTAATAGATTGATTGATTGATTGTAGGCTGTATAGTTTATTTTCCAACACAACTGAAGTGACATACAGCATACAAGAGTTGGGCCTATACAATCATAATAGAACATTAAAGTGCCTTAATTAATGGAACAACTGAAAACAATGTCAGAAAAATAATAAAAATCTCTATTGGTATATAGTTACCGTTCAAAAGTAATGGATACAAACTTGTATCATAATCCTAAATTAATTGAAAACAAAAGTAGCAATGCAAAGAGTAATTAATCAATAATTTAAGTATTATACAACGAGTAGGAATATCAAGGACATCAAATTAGGTAGGATGGAAAAAGATACCAAAAGGAACAAAGTTCCCTCAGGAAGGTATCTTATTCTTAGTAGTAGGCCTAACTAGTAGATATAGAAAGCAAAAGCAAAGCCAGCATAAATTTGAATCTAATTCAACTTTAGATTAAGCGCCTAGGAATGACCAGCTACTACGGCACCTGATTTTGAAAGCGATATATACATTCACGAGATTTTACTTACTTATTTAAAACACTCACGCTTAAATGTCCAATGATAATATAATTGATTTCAGAGTAATTTAATCTTCCGAAAGATATTCGTTTTCAGTTATCGTTTTCTGTTCCTAGTCCGGCTATACTTCTGCTTTGCTGCCCAAAGCGAGATCGACCGACTGCTTTATGGCTTAATTAGAAGACGGTCGGACGATGGGGAAAACGAAGATTCAAATCGATTGCATTTCGACGTCTGCTGCATTTTTACATTCGTGGGTCATAAATGTTTTGTCTTGCTGTGAACAAAGACCGCATATTGGCTGTAACAAATATATGACGATTATTATCATTCGGTCGCTTTTAGAAACTGATTCGCCGAACGCACCATTGGATGACGCAAGTAGAAAAAGATTAAATAGAAAGAATTATTCTGATTTTGCGATTTTAAAAAGACCAACATAGGAGAATTTCTGTATTAACGCGTGAGTTGCATTGAGTTGATTTTCTTCTGTTGCGGCTTAAATAGCAGACAAGTGGGAAATGTCTCTGCAGTGGCGTAGCGAGGGGGGCAGAGGGGGCGAAGCGCCCTAGGCGGCATTTGCTCCAGGGGCGGCACTTTCGAGATTTATTAGATTTTTTTGCTTGTCAGACACATTTTGGGAGTTGATAACGTTTTTTGCTTGTCAGAGACTTTTTGGAGAGTTGATAACGTTTTTTTGCTTGTCAGTCAGACGCCACTTTTGGAGAGTTGATAAAACTTTTTCATCTCGCCCCGGGCAGACTTTTTCGGAGAACTTGTCTCTGGCTTCCTAATGAGTAAAACTTTCATTTCATCTCGCCCCGGGCGGCACTTTGCCTCGCTACGCCACTGTGTCTCTGGCTTCCTAATGAGTAAACTTTCATTTCAATGAGCTACACTTGCGCCTTGATGCAGCTGTAATATTTGTTTAACTTTCGTCGGATCTGATTATTTTGAGCGACTCACTTGCGCTGAATATAATGTATTAGTATTCAGTAACTTTAACAAAGGCATCTATGAAAATAAATATTGCAACTTATTGACGGAAAATGCTTTGGAACCTGCTTTGTGGCATGACACGTTGCCACATCCCTGTGTTGACGCGTTTCCACAAATTTGGAAGTATCATAAACAGCCTTTTTGTTCTTCAAGAATTGATGGGATAGGCGCACAGTACGTGTATTTTGTGTTTTATTACGAAAATCTGCAATTCTTTCCAGCTAGTATACTGGATGGGTTGAAGGCCTAGAATTGAATTGACTTCCCGCTTTATGCGATAACAGAATTCGCAACAACTGACCAGTAACACGAGATCAACGGTACTTCGATCGGCGAATGGTGGTTGACAAGGGAGACGATGACGTCACACGAATCGAACTTCACCTGCAGTGGTTGTCACGACTGCACCTGTTCACTGGTGGTTGGAGGTAACTGGACTAACGCGACGCTGCCCAACGAACGGCGCTATCCGTACCTGTGCACCTGCTACGATTTCGTGATAGAGGCGGTGCTCGTGGGAGCGCTGTGTGTCTTGGGCTTGATCGGAAATGCCACGTCCATCGTCTGCTTGGCGGCCGACAAGGCGCGAACCGCCACGCCGCTCCTACTGATCTCACTCGAGTTGACCGACACGCTCTTTCTCGTCTCCGTTTTTCCGCTGCGGGTTCTGACGTCGATCCACACATTCGCCGCGAAGATCCGTCGTTCGGGTCGATTCAACCGTACATCGGAAAATACGTCTACCCGACGGCGCTCCTCGCAGAAACCGGATCCATCTACCTGACGATACTGGTCACCTTGAACCGCTACATATCCGTCTGTCATCCGTATCGAGCGACCAACCTGTGTTCCGTTCACTTCGCTCGACGTCACGTGGTCGTCGTCGGGCTGTTCTCCGTCGTCTTCAACCTGCCACGGTTCTTCGAATACGAGGTTGCGCACAGCGACGACGACGACGGCGGCGGCGGCGGCGGCGGTGACGGCAGCCATTTGCAGAAGAACTGGATCATAGAGAGCAGGGTCTATCGCATCGTCTATTCGAACCTGCTCTATTTCGTCGTCATGTTCCTCCTGCCCCTCGTCTCCCTGGCTATTCTCAACACGCGGCTGGTCACGGCGCTTCGCAGGACGCGAACGAGACGGGCGCGACTGCTGAAGCATTCGACGAAGTCGTCGTCGTCGTCGTCGTCCTCTCTTCGCTGTCCGGCGGAGGGTTCAGTCGCTCGGAGGAGGACATCACCTGATGCTGGTCGTCGTCGTGATGGTGTTCGTCGTGACGCAGACGCCGGCGATGGTCACTCAGGTGCTGCTGGGTTCGATCGGCGAAGAGTCGCTCGACTGTCCCGGCGCCTTCTTCTTCTTCGAACGACTCAGCGACCTTCTGGTCGTCGCCAATTCCTCCATCAATTTCGTCATCTACTGCTTCTGCAGTCGTCGCTTCCGCCAGATCCTCTTCCGACTGATGACCGGACGACAGGGGTCCGGTTCCCTGTCGCGATCCAGTTTTCGCAGGACGCTTCCGCACGCGAGGGCGACCCAGCGGACAGGCGCCTTCTCCACGGAGAACGGCGCCGTCTGTCAACTGTGCTCCAGTCTTTGACGAACTCACAGAGTTCTGCCGAAATCCGACTCGATTTCCACCGTCGCGTGCATGTCTAGAGAAAGGCGTTCATACATCACCTGCAGTGGCGGTTCCACGTGGGGGATGAGTGGGGATGCATCCCCCACCGGACTTCTGGACTTACTTTTTTGCTTGTGAAACCTATTTTTGGTAAAAGTCTAGTAGAACTAAATGCGAATGACCTTTTTTGCTTGTCAACCTACTTTTTTCGGTGAAAGTGTAGTAAAATTAGGGATACGATTCCCTTTTCAGCCTTTTTCGGCAAAGTTTATTGGTCAACTGACCTTCAGTTGCAACCGAACCGTGACTGTTTGTGACATCTGGAGGCGTACAAAGCGTAGTTGATGCCTCCACGTGGAGCCGCCACTGCTTGTACGATGAATAGGCCTAAAGTTTCTTTAATTCGCGGCGTACTAAAGACGAACAGTTAATTCCTGTATAAAATTTCACACTATCGACTAATTATGGCCTATTGAATTGCATGCTATTCCTAGTGTAGGCCACGCAGTAGGCGCATATCTGTTACATTAAATTTGCTTTCTATGACAATCTGTATAAACCTGCTCCTCTGTGCTGTATCGAGCATACTGTATGTTACGAGAACGCGATGAATCAGTCGCTTATGCCATATTCAGCCAACATGTATTAATTCCCCGGTAATTAAAAAACGTATATTTACAGTAGACAAGAGTCAGACAATTGAGATAGATAGCCTAGTACCAGTCAAATGAACACTTAGTGCTATTAGTGCTAAAGAACCAGGATTAAAGCGGTTCAAATGACAATAATGAAATCGAAACCAAAGGCATGGTCTGCACTACACAGCTCAGCCTTCGACGTAAATTAAGTTCGCCATGTATAGATCCAGCTGCTCGTAAAGACAGGAAACGGCCGTGAGCGCTTTTAAGACCATTAATTAAGTAGGATGCTTTAGCCTTTATCGAGTAATAATGGATTTCCGATTCTAATTAGGGTCTAATTGGCGATTCTAATCGCAATTAACAGCTTCCGAGAGTTTTGTAAATTCTAAATCTCACTACAGCAAAGCTAGTCGTAGGCCTAATGTTAAAAGAATTTGCTTGGCTGGTTATGATTCAAAATTCGAAAAGATTTGGAGTTGCATTGAATATATTGAATGCTGTCGAATCAAAATATATTTTGGAATTACCATAATATTATTGTGCTAGGAAATGTCATCAACATCATTACTTCTGCTAAATGGAGCCGAATTCCTTAATAATTGTGAGCTGTGAGACCTGCGCTTTTTTCGACATGAGTAGGCATACTATAAGGAAAAAATATTTGAACAGTCTTCTTTCTAGTTGGTCGCTCTATAGAAGTAAACTACTGGTTAATAGTGTTTATCTAGTTCTCTTTATTCAGCCTATCAATTTTGTTAATTTTAATTCCATATCTGAACGTTTAATATGTGCCCAGCTTCGAGTTGGTTTCTCTGTTAGGCTTATACGAGAAAAAACGCTGCATTCTGTTAAGCCGACGTCCTAAGACTGCTTAAGGCCAGGACCAAGTCCAAGGACTAACATGATCCCTTTGTAGCCGACGTTCCGACTGCGTTGATCGCACTCAGTCCGTTGGTCTATCGGTTGGATTTACCGTACTGTTTTTACTGCTGATGAGGTTTCTCTTCCGGTCGAAATAATTAAGATCTCTGAAATATCGATCTCATCTATTCTATTCGTCAGCAGACGTATTGATCCATCGATCGATCAATCGGTCTACTTCTTCAGCAACCACGCTACTGATGATCAAGAATTAGAAGCAGTGTTTAATCTAGACTTCTGGCTCGGGCTGACAAAGCCGGGGGAATTCTGCTAGGAGGCTGCTGTTAGTCCATATAGTATGCCAAAATTTCCGGAGGGAATTTGAAATTTCCGGGGGAAGGGCAATTTTCCCCGGAAACGGCCTAGATTAAACACTAATTAGAAGACATACCCACGTAGGTCGTCCACTTAAGAACAGACTCTTTCTCTTTCTCTCTCTCTCACGTCTGGAACAGTGTTTATTCTAGGCCTTCTCTGGGAGAATTCCCGCCCCCCAAAGTTTTTAAACCCCCCAATATATATATATATGTTGGCTGGGGGGATGGAAATCCCCCTAAAAGTGTGAAGACTCAGACCTTGCGCCTCCCAAACATTTCAAAATTCCCCCAATGTCAAGGTGGCTAGAATAAACACTGTGTCTGGAAGCAGACTTCATTTGTCTAAGTCTAGGCCTAATTGATAAAGAGAAGGGATATGCAATTACACTGTGTGGAAAATTTATCATTTGAAATTTTGATGTAGAAGAGCACATTTTTGGAAAAATTAAGTGTCATATGACTGAGAGGTTCCCAATTTTGAACAAACATTTTAGAGCAAACTTGAGAGTTGAGACAGGCAATATTGACTATGCTAGCAAAATTTCAAACAAAAATGGGGACAAACGAAAATTAGGTTTTCGTTGGAGAATTTGTTCAATACATTGAAATGTTTACATATCTAAACGTCCAATGTTCAATAGTCATTTCATTGGCTTTATACTGAATTTAGTGTTGTAAGAAATGGCTGGGAGGTGCCCAATTTTGAACGCTGCAGAACAAAATTAAGACGGGCAATTTTAATTACTCTCGTACAATTATTGGAACCAATGACAATGGGGGCAAATGGAAATGCAGTTTTTGTTGATGAATTTTCTCCAAACGCTGAAATTTTTACCTATAAATACACCAACTGTTGAATAATCCTTCAACTGGCTTCTGTCACAGAGCGAATTAAGATAAACAATAGACAACAATTGTTATCGTCACTGCTTTCAACTAGGTTATTTTTAAGACCAACTCTGTGGCCCTCAGTTTCAAGAAAAGATTTTCAATGGCCTGTGGTGTCAAAGAGGTTGAGACAGCCACTGAGCCACTGCTGCCAATTATTATGCTTTGCCGTCAACAAAATTCTCTACATAAATATTAATACATGTCATACATACTGTAATTTGAACAAAAGTTAATTTCTGCATCAATATCTCATTAAATAAAGAAAACAGATGAACACATTCATGCAAATATTTTATTAAATATCAATTAACTGCAATACTGCAAATATCAAGCAAAGACAAGCATTGAAATCTTAAAAACTTAAACTGAATATCAACAAGCTAATTCCACTGAGAAATATTGCATGGTTGACTATTGACAATGGCTACCCAAATGAAGATTTCCAAAAACTACTGCAAAATAAGTTAGATTTCCTGAAGAGTTAATCTACTGGCATTAAATTAAAAATGTATAATTGCTCATAAATATATTCTGATGTGGACTCTTATGATGAAGTCTAATTATTAAAAATTTTTGCATTTAGAAATGCAAGATTTACATCTTTTCACTTGTCACATAGACACGCACTGCACCAAAGTTGACTGGAATGAATCAATGAACAGTTAACTATAACACTAAATCTAGATATTGAACGCTAAAAATATACACTTGAAAATAACTGCTACAAGTTCAAGCTTTCTAAGGCACCTTTTGAGATTACGACAACCTTATTCAAATGAGATGTGGTTAAACATTTAACAAAGCTAAAAAGAACCCTAAACCGAAACATCAGAAAATAGCGAACCAAATGATAATACACGACTCGATGATTGAACTCAATGCACTGCAGCCAGAGTAATAATTGAATCTTAACGCAACAGTGATCACACACAAAGTTGGTAATGTGTAATTTTTATATTTTAACAAGCAACAATACAAGATCAGAAGCAAATGTCAGCAAAGATCTCTGGCAGATCAGACGAAGCTGTGAGATAGAAGCCATCAAGAGATGTTTTCATACAGATAATATATAATGCAAAAAGCTAAATGCTAAATAAGATGAAGTATATACTTTCTATATTTGATTCACTGTCCAGACACCGACCTTGACACTACGGTTTTTCGAATTCAACTTCAACTCAATCAAACACACAGTACTCAAGTTACACCACAGGTACATCGACATAAAATCAATCATCATCATCACCACCACGACAGTTGGCAGCCTCGTCAGGAATGCTGAACGTACGATCTTCTCCAAGCAACTGGGATGCACCATGTGGAATGCGTGGCTTGCAAGATGCCTTAGTTGTGTAGTGTGCAATGATTTCACGATCGGCTGGACAAGACTCTTGGAAAGCTTCTGAAGCATAAGCTCGCTGAAGATAGCGCCAAAGATGGCCAAGTTCGGTTGGAATCTCAAAGTTCTTATACGCCTAAGTGAAAAAATTCACGCAGCCTCAGCAAGATATTTTGATTGCTATTTAATTATCAGGTCCTGCAACTGTCTAACACAATTCGTTTTCACAAAATGTACAATTTTAATATCTGCTTGATCAAAGCATAGACTGGTAGTGATCATTATCCTGTAAACCATTGCTACCTATGTCTTCAAAATAACTAAGGAATCTCAATCTAATAAAAGGAAAGCACTAGTCTAATTATAAATGAGGAGAGATGAACAGTTACTAAGAGCAGTTCCAGATCACAAACATGAAAATACTGAAGCCCATCAATACCTTTCCAGCAACTCTTATGTGCTGAAGGGTAGGTAGAAGGTAGCAGTCTGCCCTTGATAACTGCTCACCCAACATGAATTGAGTTCCATTCTCCTTCAAATGACCATTCACCTTCTCAAGGATTCTTACCAGTTGGGTTGCATCATTGGAGGGTTGTATCAGAAAGTGGCTAAATTTCTGACAACCACCACAACATAACAACAAAAATATCATTATCATTATAGGACAACCAGATGAACATTTAGAAATTTGAATCATCACAGAAGGTAATACTAAGAAAACAACTCAACAGAAATTATGTAACAAATTTCTAATTTTTAAAATACTGTCCCCAACTGTAAATGATTCATTGATAAACATAGAAATGACCAAAAAGTCAAGACTTGCATAAATGACAGCAGATTTGCTTTTAAATTCAGTTAATAGAATAAATAAGATCAAGTAACTGTACCATGTAGAGATCCTCAAAAGACTGTTCTGCAACTGCCTCTGCTCTTGACTCCTTTCTTGACCTCATATCATCGCAATCAAAGCGCTCAAACAATGCTTCAATCTCATCCACTGTGTCACACTCCACTCCGGAAAGGTCATGTCCACGGGCATCCAGACCCTTGTGAACCTTTACCAGTGGATAACGTTTCCCATTGGAAAATTCAAGTACCTCTTGTGGTGGACTTTCTGGAAGAAATGTTGTCACAACCAGATCAATGAGGCCACGCTCTCTTAGAATGTAAAACACAAGAAAATAACGATGGCAAATTGGACAACCACCATTCTTCAATTTGTCCACTGCCGCCTGAAACACAGTCGTGCAATATGAAAAAAATAATAATTACAAGCTTAAACAATATGAGTTTAACTTAATGATTGCAAGTACCTATTACTGAAGTAAAACATTACAGCAATGTTTTGATCATCTCAACACAAAGAATGCAATCTGGGAACAGTCAATAGCTGGAGCAGAAATGCACAGCATCTAAAGAAGTTGAATTATCACCTCAAAAGGTCTAATCAACAGTACTTTCCAATTATTTGGCTTACATACATATAAATTACACAGTTAATCATAAAGAATTGAACTTGCAAAGAAGAGAAATAAAAATATACATAGAAATTAGAGTGAAGAATACCAGCAAGCATTCATATTTAATGCAAGAAGTTATACAAATATTTGATGACACTATATATATATATATATATATATATATATATATATATATATATATATATATATATATTCATCAATATCTGCATCACAACAATTCTGAATTTACTATAATAATGACATTTTTATGACAATAGATCTGTCTAAATCCCACAGGATTTTCAACAATAATCTATCATAGAGCAACAGCAGACCCATTCTGCAATCATGATCAAAGACCTGATTGACATTCTTTATTCAACAGAATCAATATCTGAGCTCTAAAAACCCAACTAAAGTCACTAACAGTTCGTATTTTTTGCACCATTAGTACAATCGCAGGCTTATAGATCCCATTTTGCCATATCGCCTAAACAATTTTCAAACTAAGGCAGATAAAGGCATGGGATAGTCTATGATATCCTGTTTCAGCAATCACTGCTGCCTCCGATGGTTACAGCAGAGGCGGATCAGAATGGAATCCTCGGGCGCCAAGGCTATTTGCTTCCGGCTACACCCTAATTCTTCGAACGCCTCGAAGATCAGACGCCACCGATGCCAAATCCTGGAAATACGTTCGTCAGCCGGTCATGAGCATTCCCCCAGGGAGCGGGACAGAGTGGATCCCGGGGTTGCTGTCTTGCAGCTGTATACCCCCGACAATCGCTGCGGAGGCGCGACTCAATTAGACAGTAAACAAGCCTCTATTTTTCTAATACCTTTGACCAAATCTTCGCTCACCTTAACAAAAAGCTCGACCACTGGTCGGTCGGCGTTCTCGGCCGCTTCCATTTCTGGCACTCCTGCTTCGCAGCAGTTCAATTTAATCGAAGAAATGTCGGAAATATTTAACCCACAACAAAAACTAATGAAATATTTTCGCCGTATGCGAAAACCGGAAGTAGTTACGCACCACTTAACTAAGTATTACACAAGAGCCGACATTATCTAATGCGTCACGACAACACCATTGCTTCATCTTCATTGCAGCATCGACATTCCAGCAGATATAGCAATCCGTCGCCATCTTGGCGTCTATCTGGCTCAAGTCAAGTGTGTAGATTTATGCAGAGTTAGTTCATCCACTTGTATTGAAGTATTGTAAAAGATTCTTCACTAAACCAATTGATGCTTAGCTAATTTACCGACAACTCGACTTCATAATCGACCTAATCATATTAATTCTCCTGAGAACAATTATTTAGTCGCCTTCGACCTATACAAGTCATCCGATGACGACATCAACACAGCCTCAGGGAAAGAATGCCTATAACTGCTCTATTGCAATATCCTGCGCATCCATCAAGCTCTGTTTATTTGCCATTAGGACAGGGTTTCCCAAACATTTTGGAACCGCGACCCACTTCAAAAGTTTTGTAACATGCTGTGACCTTACAAGCATTGGCGGTTCAACGTCGGGGATGATTGGGGATGCATCCCCCACCGGACTTCTTTTTTTGCTTGTCAAACCTATTTTGGTAAAGGACTAGTAGAACTACGGGGATAAAACTGCGGATGACATTTTTGGCTTGTCAACCTATTTTCGGTAAAAGTGTAGTAAAATTAGGGAAAAATTCCCTTTAGTCAGTCTCTTTCGGCAAAGTTTATTGATTTTTCCTTCTCTTTTCACTGCCCCAACTTCCTATGAATTCATTTCACCTCCCCCCACCAAGAAATCCTGGAACCGCCACTGCTTACAAGTTGTGTTAACTAAAAGTGGATAGATTAGGCTATAGGCCTAAGCCTTGTATGGATTGCAGGTATATAGGTATATAAATTTCTTAAAACTATGCCTCATTGCAACTTTGCAAGGCTATAGTGACATTATGGTGTTGGTTAGAAAATGAAACTTTTGAATCTAATATTATTTCAAGCTAAATTAAGTGGGCTACGACCCACAGTAGGGTGCCAATGAGTACCATGAGGAAAAAAAAGTTTTTGATTTTTTAAAGTCTCACCCTGTGAAATTGTTCCTTTCTATATAAGAAAGCAAACTGCAAAGTTTTAACAAAATGTGTCAATATTTAGAGGTTGCACAACGCTGTTAAAACAACGCCTTATTTGCATCGAACTTGCTTAGAACTAGAATCAGTAACAATGTGTAAAGTTTGGTTACTGTGTGACAATTTTAGGTTTTTTAGTTCAGACATGTACATAATCTATGCTGATCTTTGATTATATAATACACATTACATATTCTATGCAATATTGAATGATTTTAGTGCCTTTAAGGGTGAAAGTGCTTGGTGTTCAAGATTCCCAAACGGCACTGGAACGCAGGCATCAGCAGTGTTCCGTTTGATCGAAGAGAGGAAACTCAAAACTACATTCATTCAAAGTGTTTTGATACAACAGCCAGTAATACTGGAATGAAGGCTGGTTGGTGCCTGTATCTTGCTGCAGCAGAAACTTCAACGAGATCTGCTCCCTTTAGCCTAAAACCATCATGTCCACGAGCTCATGACAGAGTGTTTGACTTGTTGATGGGCTGCTCAAGTGGGTCTAATATCAAATTATTTGAAAGATTTTCTAAGACATGAAATCACATTGATTGTTCTAAGTATGACAGTGTGACTGAAGACAGACACCTGAATTTACACTTTGAAATTATAAAAGGCGACCTTTCAGCTGCAACTATTTCATCCCAGAGATGACTGAAAGAGTTCCTGGTGCTCCCTTTGCTGTTTCTGGGTGATGATACTGCTAGCAACAACCCCAACATCCACATCAATGCACCTGGCGCATACCATTTACGCTGGATGGGCAAAAATTCCGCAAAATACAGTACTATACATCTTAAAGATCTACCTGTTTCGATCACAGTTCAGACTTACAGCAGGAGAACTGACAGGTCTTCAACAGTTCAATTTGTTTGTTGTGATATCTCAAGGCATAAACTTCAGCTCCTGGAATGATTTACAATTGCTGAAGGATCTCGAAGTATATCGTTCAACAAATGATGCAGTTGCTGACGCAGCAATGAAAACGTTCCAGCGTCACTTATGGTATCTGAATGTACAACTTATTGGCTTGGCTTTTCGATTCTCAGTTGTCTGCAAAAAGGCAAACATGGTCTCTGCTCTGTCAAACGTTGGAGATTCTAGTCCTCTGGCTCGAATTACCTTGAAAGACATGCACATTGGAAATAAGCAGCTGAGTCACTTTGTATCTGCCAGCACCAAACATTTCTTTGTTTGATGAACATTTCGACAGATTTTCTGTCTCTAGATCCATCCATTTGGGACAGTAAAGAATCATAAATTCACGTGTAAGGGAGCTGAACATCATAAAGTTCCGAAACGATGCAGCAGAACGCGGTGTTGCCCTAACACAAGACATTCAACTCGACGCTGACAAACCAGGAAGAACAAAAGCAATACTTACTACAAGTCGTTGAACTTCATCAAAAACAGTTTTCTCTGCAGTGGATCCCACTTAATCGCATACCTCTTAATTGCATAACCCGCATAACAACATAAAAACCCGAACCAGTGTTTTGTGTATCAGACGTCCCGGCTATTTGCATAGCCCAGTTAATCGCATAAGCAAGGCTTGAACGGCACCTATGCAATTAAGCGGGTTTCACTGTACCAAATAAAAATATTGTTCAGTAGCTTAGCAGTCACTGACACTGACACTTGACAGTTTCTGAAGCTAAATCTTGTATGTACGACTTTTTGTACGTTAATAACCATTAATGACATTGCGTTATAATTGGCTGACAACGTTTCGATTTTCAAGGTCGCTGTTCTAAATACATCATAATAATGGTAAAAATTTTCATGGGTTATTCATTTGTGTATATGAACAAAATGCAAGGGTGAGACTTTAACAATTCTGAAATTTATTTTTTATTGGCACCCTAACCCACAGTTTGGGAAACACTGCATTAGGGCCTATAGTCCTATTTATATAGACAGTAGTAGTAGTAGTAGTAGTAGTAGTAGTAGTAGTTGTAGTTGTTGTAATAAATATTAATAATAGGGCCTAATAAATAATAATAATAATAATAATAATAATAATAATAATAATAATTATTATTATTATTATTATTATTAACTTATTATTATTATTATTATTATTATTATTATTATTATTATTATAACAGCAACAACGATTGGGTTTAGAATGGTTCAATCGGATCAGTCCTGTGTGAGAACCACTGTTAATTTAATTATAATGTAATTGTTAACTTTAGTCTGCAAGCATGCGCGTTCTGATGCTGTCTGCTTTTTATCTCATTACATGTATTACGATTTCATATGCTATCGAAATTTAGAGATAGGCCTAGGCCTGTTATAGGTTTGGTGACAAAGAAATGTTGAACTAGATGTCAAATGTTTTCTAAAATAACAAACTAGTTAAAGTAGGCCTAAACATTTGGCCGAGAGCGTGTCGTCGTCGTCGTCGTCGCCGTTACAGGTCAGCGTCTTCCTCTGATGACCTACATATGTTGAGGACAATTAAAATTCCTTGTGACTAAAACAGCTTTAGTTGGAGAACTTATAAAAGCAATTGTGCTGCATACAAAAGGGTCAAGAATTCTCAACAGTCGACCGAGTACTTGAACACGTTTTTACCTGTCATGTAGGCTGTAGGCCTACAGGTAGGCCTGTAAAAAACTGACATCGTCGGCCAGCTAAGATTCGAAAATAATTCAAGTAATGGAAGTGATAAAGTACAAAGTTTTAGCAGAAATTAGCACACACGCATGTGCTCGCCATTGCTAGCAATGTAGACCCTGCTAGCAAAATGCGACTGCTAGGCCTATTCGAAAGGGCAACAGCATAATGAGTGGAAGAATAGGTGAGACCGGGTGTTGGTCTTATGTTTAAGTATAGGATCCTGTCTATCTGGGCAGACACGAACGACCGGCAGGCAAAACGTTTGGCAGACGACCCAGGTCACGCATCGTTGACTCTCTTCATCACGCTCCGGTGCGGCTGACGAATAGACCGAGCGGGGGACGTGAATCTCTACGTAAGTAGACGCGGCCTACGCTTTCAGGACAGCTAGGCCTCCTACTACAGTCTTCTAAGCGAATGCATTGCCAGTTAATGTTCGCCAAGACCTCCGCGCACCATTTTACAAATTAGTTACATGACAACGGTTGGGATTTATTATACACGAATCAATCGAATTCAATCAAATTGATCAGTTGAAGTTTTAATTGTGGAGTTTTTTAGTCTACATAATTTTTGCGTTTGGCTGGAATGATCCGTTAAAGGCAAGTGCTTCTGATCTCTCAAATTTTTAGAAGCGACGACCAGTTTTGCTTGTCAGAGGATTTTCAGTGAAGGCGGGAATTTGTTTTAACAAGGGGCGGCAAATTGAAAATTTAAGAAAAATTTTTAAATCACTCTAGATCCACCTCTGATATGAATGAATTTAGGGCGGCGGATTAGCCATGAGCCAGAGGCGGTAAAAGTGCACGCTACGCCACTGCATCGTAGCCGTCGTCAGCGTTATCGTCATCGTTATTGTCGTCAACATCATCATCATCATCATCATCATCATCATCATCATCATCATCATCATCATCATCATCATCATCATCATCATCATCATCATCATCATAACAATTACAATTGTCATTATCATCATTCCTATAAAACATTGAGTTTAGGATCAGAGATAAGGATTAAGACCAGGGCATCTTTTGAAATATTTTGCGTTTCTTGATACGAGGCAAACTACAGCATGAAACTTCACAGCTCCGTGAACATCTGCGTAGACTGGTTCGTAGTTATGGTTATAGACTTTTATAAACGAACCAAGGCGACATAAATACGACAAATCCAAAAATGCAAATAACAACAAATGTCCGATTTAATGACAGCAATCCCCCACTTGAAAAATGTCTTAAAGGTCCTTAGTTCTTGAAGCGAGGTCTGGGGCAGAGACCCAGTCGCCAGAAATTTCGAGGTTTATATTATAATTAAACGGTAAGATTCGGTGCCTACCTGTATTTTAAAGACTAATTATGCTTAATATTATTACTGAGTGACCAAACGCTGTAATGCAACTATGCACACCGATTCTGTTGACAATCACCCTTTCCCGAAAAGTTTCTCATCTCCTCTGCGCAAATCCCGTTAGGCCCTACTGACCCCAGTCCCAATATGGGGCTGCGGTCCTGCTTGTGGCTAAGCCGTGCTGTCAAGAACCCTTGCGATTCTTAATTAATACGACGCTTCTAAAACGTTTGCTTGTGCAGCAGCAGATTTTATTATTATCAAGGAACTGACTTCCAGCGAGAACTTAAAATCCTTGCGTAGATTTTATCTGATTGGAGGGTGGTTGACTTTGCCTTTGCTTGGTATTTTTCATTGCAAGATTGAGCATACACATGTACCGAATCGAAATGTCTTTTAATATTGCTATTTTTAATAACACTCGGGGTCTCGCGTTAGATAGGCCTATAATAGACACCAGCTGTGTGCATTGTGTCGGTCAGGTACAATAAAGAAATAGGGCCTAATCATCTGTTCATGACTTATGACTCTTCGCCACACGCACGACTTCAGCCGATTCAATAAAACGCTAGCCCACAATTAATAATGAACAGCAGGCCTACGAAGAGACGGACATAAATCAACTTATGATTGTAATTACAACAGAAAGCAAGTAAGCTAATATTTATAATAGCAACTGGATTTAGGTGGTTTAGTATGTCTTTTCCTGTGTTGAAAACCACTGAAATTCACGCTCAAAATTTTTCAAACACATAATCAAAGAGCTGTGGTGGTGGTCCATAAGAACCATCCTCGCGGTCCGCACTGTGGACCACGGACCGCGGTTTTAGTACCTCTGTAATACACACACACACTCTCTCTCTCTCTCTCTCTCTCTCTCTCTCTCTCACACACACACGCACACACACACACACGAACTTCGTGTGCTATCAAAGATAAATCAGTCCTCGCATTTTAAAATCCTTGCTTCACAAATTAGTTATTAGAGATTTTCTATCTCACCATGCAGGTTTATTTACTTTATTCCAGAATCTGTTCAACTTACTCTTCAAAATACTGATTGTAATAAAACAGTAAATTTGTGAGAACTAATGTATGATGTAATTTTTTATCCGGCAAAACAGTAAGACTGACTGAGTGAGTGAGAACTAATGTATAATTTATAATCCAGCGTCGATATGTCTATGAATATTACTTGCCTTTAAACCCGTGACATTAGGCTTGTAGCACAGAACTGTTTGGTTTACAAGACTATTTTATTTACAGACAATTTCGTGATTATTTTGGTTTCTTCTCAGCCTTACCGCTGAGTGCACTGCAAAAATCGCTCCAAGCACTAACTTTACAGCATGATTATTATAGGAACGCGGGTCTGTCGGTTTGGTCAAGCAAAGTTCTCAACAGCTGCTATCGGTGATGAGATGCATCGGTTTCACGAGTTCATCTTCGTCATCTGCTTCATACGTAATTTTCCGTCGATTCTGTTTTCGATTTGTGAATCTTTAGCAGGATTCCGCTCAAAATTCAGTTATTTTACGACTTAGTATCAATCATATCATAACGATCTATGCCTCATAATTCGTATTCAGTGGTTTCTAGAATAGGGGGTGCGCATGTCGACATATTTGGGCGGAAAGTCTTGAACAAAAAGACGTCGTCATGTCAAGCACTTTTGAACTTTCGTTGGATTCTCTTCTCTCCAGGCTCATTACCGCCTAACCACCCCACCCAAATAAACTACTCAACGATTTGGCGCAAATGCCACGATCGGTCCCAGCCAAAAGCGGAGGGCCGCACCGCCCCCCCCCGTGGTCCCTCTTGGCTACGCCAATGTTCCTATTAATATTTACACTCAGGTGGCTTATTACTACTGTGTGGCTTGTGGGAAAGTTTATAGGACATTAATCTTTCCGTATTCCTCTCAATTTCTTTTCAAAGTGTCCATTAAAATTTTAAAGTAACAAAACAGGTGAACTGTGTTACTTACATTTGCAGATATTTATTCAAACGAGCCATGACAAATTGTGTAAGATAAAGCCTACTATTGCAGCGCAGTGTTGAAATTTGTCTCGCGTATTTTGCGATTTGTGATAACTCATCAGAGATGTACTTGAATAATTAAGTTCTAGGGTTTGAATGGAGAGTCGTTGCACAGAATTGCAACAATCAGACGGTGCAACTGTGTCTCTCTTACCTGACCAAGAAAGGACTCGACATGAAACACTTCGATGACGATCTTCCCACTTGGAATGAAACAGACAGCATGCTTCGCTATCGATGCACGTAAGTACAACAAGCGCAGAAAGGTATCTTGTGTCCGACATATTTCAAATACGGCTTCTAGAAATTAACTATAAACCAACAATTTTGACATCTCCGATAATATTTTCTTTGTCAATTTCTTAAGTGCTAAAGTTTGATGGCGGTGCTAAAAACGATAATTAATAGGCAAAGTGAACGACACGAGTTTTATAATTAATTTCTATTTGGTGCGAGAAACTCTGCCAATAACTGAATGACAATCGAAAGATCGATAGCTTTCTAGGTAAGGAAGTTTGCAAAGACGACTGTGGTTCACTGGCCTCTGGTTGAAAGTTGAAAAGGCGAAGGATAGAGGAATTGCTGTGCTGTCGAAAAAAACTTAGGTCTGATGACTATGGTAGAGATATATGGTTGAGATGCTTACTGAAACTGTCAGAGGTTCAGCATAGGGCGCAAGTAGGCCTACGATTAATTTGAGGCATATCTCCATACTGTAAATGGCATCACTGGAATCATAGACAGGAGTGTTTAAAAAAGGCCATCAGATCACGAAAAGAACAAATACTCCTGCCCCAAACAAGAGCTCCAGAGATGCTAACGTTTCTGACAATCTTTTTTGTCTCGTCAACGTTCAAGAATTCAGGGATAAAAATAATGATGGGAAAGCAAGCAGCTAAAAGGTTTCAAATTGAGAACAAAAAGTTCATTTCAAATGTTGAAAAACATCGAATGGCGTAACTCTTCGTCTCTACTTGGCCAATCTTTCTTTCAATACTAAAGCCATCTCTACGTACAAATGGGTAACCAAATAGATCCAGGTTACAATCAAACATTGATACCTTCAATTAATAATTAGAACCGATAATCTAAAGGCATGACAATTACGATACAATTTCTATGTGCTATTTTAGTGCTGCTGACGAGTTTTCTCGATGTATGGTTGATGAAATTGATCAGTGTTCGAGTAAGGAGCACGCTCTCTACTCTGGATGGACAGAGGCTTACAAATTTCTATGCAAGCAATCAAATCTAACGAGTAAGAATCTCACGGCAAATCAATTTGCCTACCCATAACTTCAACCTTATACTGTAGTTCTGATTCTAAGTTCCGTAATAATGCACTGCATTGAAATTATTCGGTGTTTCTAAGCAACAGAGATTCATCAAAATTCTGTAGGCTGTGTTAACTCAGAGATGGACATGGGTCGATTTTTTAGAACCCAACCCAACCTGACCCTTCAAATCTCCAACCCAACCCATGCCGGCAATTGCAAGTATTCACCCAACCCAACCCATCTAAGCTTCAAGTAAACAATCTCAGCAAATTTATTGATAAGCAACAATTTGCCAATTACTGCATAAAAATTATTTAAAAAAATTACCTCTCAAGTGTCGCTCTATATTTTCCGCCATTATAATTATCAGTGACGTGCAAAAGAAGGTTGACGTTCGAGTTATGATTAGTACTCAGGTCTATACTCTCTAAAATTCAGCTAACGAATAAGGAACCCTACAGCCATTATAGCATATGCTTAGAAAGTTCGCACGCAGTAGCTCATAAATGTTATTGGAGGCAATAAGGGGATTAAGATGGATTTACAGTGGATGGTTCAAGGAAAGTGACTACAATAACTTTCATTCATCAGTTTTGATTCTCGATTCCAATGCTTTGTATAATTTACTTCCATCGGTCTTATGCAAATATCTCGTGGATGAGGATCAACATCTACCTATAGGCACATGACGCTGAACAATACCGAGAACGCAACGGGGCCACGACGACGATGAGGATTTTATGTATCAAAGGAGATAGGCTTATGCCTTTAATGCTTTATTATATAGGAGCAACTGTGTTTGAATCAATAGAACCAGAGGCTCAAGAAAGTCCTAAATATACTCCCCCCCAAATCGCTTAACTAATAGCCGTCATAAGCCAGTGTTGCCAGCGACAGTTCGGCGGCAATTTGTTAAATGAAAATGCGGGAAAGCCATAACCATTTTCTATAACCAATATATGGTGTGTGCACTGTGCCACGTGCAAATCAGCGCTTTGCAACCCAACCCACCACAGTTGCCTACCCACCACAGTTGCCGAGAATCAAGATTCGTGTCCTTACAGGCTTATTACAAATATAAACACGTGAAATTTAATGAAGAGCTTATAGCCTCTCACGCTCCAATATCTTTATCTTTATCTTCTTGAATCCAACCGAATGTCGAAGTCAAAGGCGCTTTGACATACTTTGGCATGCCGATGGCGAACGTCGGATAACAACCCGTAACCCCTGATGGGTTAACCAGCGAATCCCGTAACCCATCCGCCCATCTCTAAGATGTTGAAAATTCCGCAGATGTTGTATCGAGAATCCAAGATAATTTCGTCCCGTGTCCGTCGTCGAGCAAGGTGAATCCGACTTTGGATGGAATTCAGAACGGATTATTCCGCACGTGTATCTAGTCTGCAAATATAAAATCGCAAAACAAGATGGCGGACCAGACACGACTTTCCTAATCCACCGAAGTGTTTAGTGAAGGTGGTTTTAAGCGCTAAAACGAGGCAAAATATCGTCGAAGAGAACGACGCTTTTCCGAGCCATGCACAGGAGCATGCTTGGCAAAACGGCGCCACCAGCGCTACAGGTTTCTCTATTCTGTCATTTGTAAAATCACTGCGTCAAATAATAATTCTATTGCTTTTTTATTAATCCCTCGAATTCGTAGTTGAACAGCATTTGGTCATCCAATTTATTTCTATAGTTTAAATCTTATTAAAGTCAAGCGAGTGCCAGAGACAATAGATATACACTGTTCCTCTGATTGTCTGAGGTTGGACTCTACGCAAAATAGATGGTGTAGCATAGTATGCGCACCAGTAGTTTGCGCACCTGGGAGTTTGCGCACTAGGAATTTGCGCACCAGGGTTAGGGTAAGGGTTAGGGTTAGGTTTAGGGTTAGGTTTAGGGTTAGGGTGAGGGTTAGAGTTAGGTTGAGGGTTAACTTTAACCCTAACTCTAATCCTAACCATGGTGCGCCCCTGGTGCGCAAATTCCTAGTGCGCAAACTCCCAGGTGCGCAAACTACTGGTGCGCATACTAATGTAGACCAAATAGATTAGCATGGCAACCGTTTGACTAAAACTCTGTCTGCGCGCAGCGTTTTTCGTCCTTGTCTTTTGCTTCTTCTGTATCTGACAAAATGTCTAAGAATTCAGCAGTACAGCAGGCCAAACATGCAAATTGTTCAACCAGATGGTGTTGTGTTGGCCAAGGAAGTGAAATTTCTAGTGCAAGAGTTGAGGACAAATGGAACGGTTTGGAGGAAGAAGCAGTAGATCTAACAGTTGAACCAATAAACGGATTCAAAAGGTATCTGGAGAAACTTGGGTTATTAATGTAGAGATTATTACAGTGGTTTTCACATAGACCAACCTCGCCTCCTAATCTACTCAAAATCACGTTTTAAAGTTTCTCCTCCTTAAGCGCACGACTTCGCTCACTAGTTGGTCATGCGACTTCGGTCATTTGACATACAGTGAGTACTGTACATGCAATTAGAACGAAACAAAGAATGTCGATTTCAGTCAGTTGATGTCTTATTTTGTGTGAATTCGGCCTACTCGAGACATGCTCTGATATCTTAAAGCAGTGGGTTTTAACCTGGGCTCGATCGAACCCTAGGGGTTCGGTGAGTCAGTCTCGGGGGTTCGGCGGAGGGAGATCAAGACACACCCGATTTATATAAATATATATATATATATATATATAAATTTTCCATAAAGAAGGTTTCGGTGAATGTGTATATGAAACTGGCGGGGTTCTGTACCTCAAACAAGGTTAAGAACCACTGGCCTAAAGAAAACGATCGCTGACATTGAAAAAACTCGTCTTTGTAAAAAAAACCGAACGACCGTAAACAAGTCTCGCAGTCAAACTTCGACTATGTTCTTGAAGATCTGTGAGCTATTTTGTGTCTATAGCTGTTGCCGAGTACCTGCAGTGTTACGCCTCTGATCCTGTCAACAGAACAGCGGAAGGTTTCTGCCGAAACAACTTCAGATCCAAAGTCAGCATTCTCACAAATGGAACGTCTACAATTAATTCCGATAAACTGGCAGACTACTGCAAGTATGCCTAAGTTCTGTTTTTTCTAATAGCCTTCAAGTGTGTATAGACAGCAGCACCTTATATCGACTCAATATATCTTAATAAACGTTTCAAAATGCGCCGTCCTGAAATAGTTTTCAATGGGTTTAATCGCTCGTTGTGTGATCTGCTGTTTAGGCTGGTCAGCACATTTTTCGAATGCCTGAATGAAACTGTGACGGACAACTGCGGAGAGGACGCTGCAACTTGGTACTGGACATGGGATCAGAAACTCAATGGGGCTGTCGTATCTTCATGCGGAGGATCGGATTCAAGTAGGCTACTTGTAGTGGCATGTATATTATAACAGGGCCGCCGAGAGAAATTCCGGGCCCCGGAACAAAAAAATTGCGGGCCCTTAAGAAAAATTTATCAAGTGTCTCCGAAAAACCTGACAAGCAAAAAGACAAAAAAACGTTATCAACTCTCCAAAAACAGCCTGACAAGCAAAAAAAGCGTTGTTGTCAATTCTGAAAAAACACACTGACAAGCAAAAAAACTTATCGTCACCGGATCTGGGCCTCTGAAAACTTCATGGGCCCCGGTACAATGTACCAGCTGCACCCGCTCTTCTCAGGCATATATATATATATATATATATATATATATATATATATATATATATATATATATATATATATATTCTAGTTAAGAATAGACGGAATTGATAAAGTTCATGTCTGTCTCGACTGATGATAGCACCTCAATTCAATGATTGTAGTTTTTCAAATTTAAATGAAATCTACATAAATAAAAATGTAAATCCGTTTCTTCGAGATGTTGTTCTGAAACTTTTACACAACCTTCCAGTCGAATACGAGCGTGTTGCTACGTGGCAAAACTTTCTTGGTCATAAACGGTGTTTTTCAACGAAAAAGTGGTTTTCTTAAAAGCGTCACCTGTGGAATTAAGCTTTGTCGAATTACGACTTAGTCGGCATTGATTGATTTTTAAGTTTTCGACAACCATATAGGTATAAGTAGGCCCTATTCGTCGCAGATATATTTATTTAGTCACAGTTTTGTAATTTTGCGATCAAGCGTAGCGGATTTAGTGCAGAAAATCACTTATTTCAAGTGCACTATTTATCGCCGATTAACCGCAGCCTCACCACAGCAACGATTCATACGAACGATTGAAATACAATTTCATAATATTTAGCGATCAAAAATAGCGGAGTCATATATTTAAATAAGCAGCGTTTAAAATGAACATTATTGAGTCATTCATGTCGAACTCTAAAACGAATTCGATTTCTTTTCAGATGGCGGATCCAGCAGTGGCGCAACCAGTGGTGCGTGTTTGAATTGCTAGCAACATACATATAGGCCCATAGGCCTAAGCACAGTCGTGTTTCGTTTAAAGCAATCTTAGTTTACATTTCACACTCTTCTGCCAAGACGACAGGCCCGCCGAGAGAAATTCCGGGCCCCTGTGCAGGAACAGCCACGAGCTCTAAGTAAGTAAGTAAGTAAAGGTTTCACCCGTAGGCTCAATGCCCGTAGGGTCCGGTGCTGATCCCCGTATTTTGTAGCCAAAAGCTCTAACAAGCTGAAACTTTATACATTTTTGAAAGTTCCTAAAAATAAAAAATCCGGGTCAATGAAGTTTGAATAAATCAAGTGCAAAAAGGCAGATTGTCGTATAAATTTCAGATCAGCGCTGTAGAATAACTTGAGGGTCGCATTGGTTTCACGTCACATGTTCACTGGTTGATATTTGATCAGATATGGTGTCCATAAATTTTCGCTTCTTAATTACGTAGATGAAATATTCGTGCAGGCATTAAACTAACTGCAATTATTAGAAAAATCCAGTCATGCCCACATGCTGCTTCAGCCTATTTGTTCACCAGCCAGTCCAATGACATGACATAGAAAGACGGTAATGTCAGACATTCCTGACTAACGAAACACAGAATAAGTGCAGATCACAGGACTTTGACTTTCACGAAAACCTCTTATAGCAAATGTCGAACGACGTTTAGCGATAAATGTCGATTGCAGTGGCGGTTCCAGGAATTCTTGGTAGGAGGATGAACAAAATTATTGGAAGTTGGTGGAGGGAGACGCAAGTGAAGAAGAAAACCAAAAAAGAGAAAAAGGTCATTGTTAGTAGTGTTTTGCTCACTAAATGTTAAGAAACCTTACCAAAAAGGCCGACAAGCAAGAAAAATAAGGTCATTTGCAGTATTTTTCACTATTTTTTAAAACTCGCCGGAAAATAGGTTTACAAGCAAAAAAGGTCATTCGGAACCCTGATGGGGAAATGCATCCCCAGCCATCAATATGATGGAACTGCCACTTATATGGTTGAGTTAAAATTCCAAAGAGACGCTTTCCAGACGACCTCGGCGACCTTTGATGAGAAACTGTGGCTGTTGCAGGTTGGACCGTCGCCCTCATTGCGGTCCTCGTACTCATCACAGTCATCATGATCACCGCCATCGCCTTTCTCGTCGTCTTTCTGTTCCGAAAGAAGAAGGAAAGGTCGCGCATTCAGCAGGTGAGGCGAAGAATGCACACGGCCGCACCTCCGCCGCCGTACTCGGCCGTCCTCTACTCGTCGTCGGAGCCAGGAGCCGAACCCCAGGCCCACCTGGTCGACAGCAGCGTCGTTATCCGACCAGGCGGCCAGGAGGGAGGACAAGAAGAACCTGCGCTGCACCCTCCCACCGATGTCTTTCTGCCACCGCCCTACATGGGAGAGCGGTCGCCGGCCCCTATTTACGAGGACATCCAAGCAGCGGCGACAAACGCAGCCGAAGGTCACAAGACGGAAGGAGAGGAGGCGAAGCAGGACGATGGCAAAAAGGAGGAGGAGGAGGGGAAGAAGAAAGAAGAAACGAAAAAGGAAACCGATTCAGAACCATCTAGTAACAGCCAAGACTAAAAACTCTGCAGCGAAATAACACTAGGCTATCTCTACGTGACAAGCGTTGACCATTCATCATCATCATCATCATCATCATCATCATCACCATCACCATCATCAGCATCACCATCATCATCACCATCATCATCATCATCACCATCATCACCATCATCATCACCATCATCATCACCATCATCACCATCATCACCATCATCATCACCATCATCATCACCATCATCATCAGCAGCAGCCGCCGCAGTTTACTACCACTGGGGTACAACTGTTGTCCTATACTGTACCGATAATCTCTTTGCCGAATGAACAATCTATTACGCCTGCATTTAAAACGGATGCCAGATAGAGAAGAATCTGTCACCGAGTGTCGCTGGCGTCACCTGTGTTGACACGCGTAGGCAATGATGACTTCCATACACGAGTTCTTCTTGCGCTAAAGAGTTTCTTCGCTTGAACAACAACTAGAAGGCGCCGTGATGTCCGTAGTGTGGACAACTAAAACTGCTCATTTAGTTGCTTTAGCCTATTTATTTGCATTTTACTAATTTAATGGTAAGTCGTGCTGTTTGCTACCAGCTTGTTTATTATCGCATAGTTATTATGAGAATGGCATACTATAATTATCGCAGATTAACGTGGCTTTTGTCGACCAATTGCAAATCGGTCCACGAAGCAAAGTATAAATCATACGAACATTTGAAGACCTGTATTTAACTCGACGGAGCAAATATTCACAAAAAGAATGAATTGGTGGGGGCTTATCACAGGTGACAGTGGGTCACTCACACGATGTCATGATACACGTGACCCACTGAACCCTTGACTCATGGCCCACGTGACCGATGGCTCACGAGTCTTGAGTCTTAATAAATATTTATTTCATAATTTCAGAGCCGTTAAGCCACGCCAGAGTCTATCAAATGTGACGTCAGTACCATAGAATAGATGCAAACATTGCATAACGAGCATTCTATGTGCCAATGAATGTGAATTTGTACGTTCATACGCTGCATGACTGGACCGGCAGTTTAAGAATTTCGATTGGTCAAGGTCACTGACCGCCATTGACCCTTGAGGCCTTGACCCTTGACCCATTGCATCTCCGATGCCTATTATGACGATTCTTAATAAATGACAGGGCAGTGTGATCACAGGACTTGTTGAAGGAAACAGAAGACGAAGGCGACCAAGGATATGCTGGATTGACAACATTATGACGTGGACTGGCCTTTATGGAGACTGTCTACTTACTACGCACAGCACAAGACAGATCGCGCTGGAGAACACTGACCCATTCTTGTAGCCAACCGTCGCCAAGAGACGACGGCCCAATGACTTGACTTGACTTGAAATGAGTATAATTTTCTGCATATGCATATTATAATTTTCTGCATATACACATTATAGACCACCATAATTCAGATAATAGTCGACATTTTTGTCAAATGGGAATGTTTTTTCTGACGCTAATAAATGTCAAATGGACGTCCATTCATCTCTCATTTTGCCTCTTTTGCGTCGCAGTAGATTGAAGCTCGACTCACGTCAAACACCGAGTCGTGTTCTATTAAGGCTTATTCGTTTGCCTCATGCCATGAATCGACGAAACGCTAATGTCGGGACACGTTTGTCTCATTAAATCAAACTAGAGTCCTTTCTTTCTTTCTTTCTTTCTTTCTTTCTTTCTTTCTTTCTTTCTTTCTTTCTTTCTTTCTTTCTTTCTTTCTTTCTTTCTTTCTTTCTTTCTTTCTTTCTTTCTTTCTTTCTTTCTTTCTTTCTTTCTTTCTTTCTTTCTTTCTTTCTTTCTTTCTTTCTTTCTTTCTCAGTTGCACGATTGATTTCGCGAATAACTTTGACGCTAATAAAGTGAAGAATCTGCTAATTTAATCGTCATGGCAACAATAGGTCTGCACTGCAGTTCTGAGGGAAATTATCAAACGAGAGAAATCTGATAATCGGGTGAACGATGGACGTGTATTTGAGGAATAAGCGCTTCACTCGTCGAACTTTCTCGACGTCTCATTTGTCGAAATGTGGCCCCGAGGACCTCGAACTAATCGATGGGACGTCAATGGGGAACCCTTTGTTTCTAGTTATGTAGCGCTGTTCTGTTACAGCAGTGTCCCTGAAGGCACACGCAATAATCAAGCGGCCTCCTGTCTTCGTTTCTCACGGAGACGGCTGAAATGAGATGACCTCGTCATTATCTCCCCAATATCTCTGAACTCTTCTATAAATCATGTCTTCTCTTCTTAAAGCAGCGGTCAACGAACCTAAGCAGCAAAGCCGATAAAGACATATATATGTATAGGATTTAGGCCTATATATTTTATAGGCATACACAGTTACACACAGATACACACACATATATTTATTTATTTATATAATTATAATGTATATTTGCAAATGTCTTTTACTATCGCTACATAATTTTGTGTGTACATTTTCATCAAATATGAATGTCTTGGCTGACGTTTGTTAGCGTCAAATTGACGTCAGTTCATCTTCTCTCATTTTGCCTCTTCTACTTTGTGTAAACGTAACCACAATTATAGGACCTATTAAAAGAGCAAGCAATGAAGCACCTCAACGAACGACGGAATAAGCAAAACGAACGCCGTATTACAACTAAGGAGGAATGTAAGTGCCAGAATACTGTAGATCGGGAGATGATGCGTCTGCAGTATTGAAGCTAACCCTGGGTTTTCGTTCGACCAAGATTTTTCTCTCGCAAGAAGACAAACCGTGAAACGAGAGACCGCAGTGGCAGGAAGGAGGTCTTCTGCAGAGAGCAGTGGACCCGGGTTCAAGGTCCGCAGTATCTGGTCTTCAGGTCCTGGAACACCTCCAATCAGTGTTGAAGTTGGGAAATTTGAGCTGGGGGAGTTGAGGCTGAAATTCAATGAATGACAGAGACTGCATGTACCCGATTTGCGATTTTTGTGAGGGTTGCAAAGTTAGCTGGGGGGTTCAACCCCCCAACCCCCCGGCAACTCCAACACTGCCTCCAATCAGAGACGGCGTTCAGTCACCGACAGAGACGGAAGTCCCTGCACTCGCCGAATGCGCTGACAATCTAGAAAAGTTCAACGTACTGGGAGGCAACAATTTTACGGCTCTGGCTTCGCCGTCTCAGCAAACAGATCCCCGAGAATACTTGGAGACTAGGCTCTGGTCACTGAGTCGTTGGAGCCACTGGAAATTAAGGAACAGCACGGCATCCTGATCTACGCGCAAGGAAGCAGCCATTGCAACGACGACGGCCGGTGGAAGGATGGCAACATAGCCAGGGCTGCGTGGTTTATCGGCAGACAGACGCTGCAGTGGCGTCTCGCCACGCTTCAACGGAGCATCGAATGACTGCTTCACGCTCCACTGAACCCGTCGGAGACAACGCAAGAACGATCCAGAAGCCGAGACTGGATGCCCGTCTTTTGATCTCTGCATTCGGACGATGCACGCCGACATCACGTGATCTAGCTGTCCATGTGTGTGTGTGTGTGTGTGTGTGTGTGTGTGTGTGTGTGTGACTGTGTGTGTGTATCAATCGTCGTTTCTTCTCTGTTTGTTCTTACTGCGTGTACTGATGTATGAGTCTTTTGTTCTTAATTTAATGTTTTCCTGCTGATCAAGTGATTATGAGGAATGGGAAACGATCGATCATAGCGTCTCAGATCGAAGCTGTCAGTGATAAAACGTAAGAGAAAACAAGAGATTAACAACGGATCGATGGTTTAAAGTCGAATCAGATTCGAATGGTTCGAGATACACAAGTGGACGTTTACAAAGATCAAGATCAATTTCAAATGTCTGATCGAAACATACTTACAATCAGATTTGAGAGAAGATGTAAATGAACAGATGTCTCATGACACTGATGTTTACTCTTGGAAACACGCTATTATAAGAAACGCTTTCTAATCTAATCTATCAAGTCGACAATCTAACTATCAAGTCGATAGTCGATAGTAGAAAAAAAGAGACAAAGAGAGTGACAGAGAGAGAGAGAGAGAGAGAGAGAGAGAGAGAGAGACAGACAGACAACAGACAGACAGACAGACAGACAGACAGACAGAGGAAG
Organism: Metaphire vulgaris; assembly: GCA_018105865.1. Classification (NCBI taxonomy): domain Eukaryota; kingdom Metazoa; phylum Annelida; class Clitellata; order Crassiclitellata; family Megascolecidae; genus Metaphire; species Metaphire vulgaris. The sequence goes on from CM030844.1 coordinate 7,899,507, forward strand.
ACAAAGAGAGACAGAAAGAGAAAGGGAAGAAAGGAAGGGAGGGAGGAGGGAAGGACGAATGGAGGAGGGAGGGAGGCAGGGAAAGAGGGACGGAAGGAGGAGAGAGAGAGAGAGAGAACAGCCCTATCTACACCAGTAGTTTAACTTATTAATGCTGTGACGTCGAAAAAGTTAAGTTGTCGTTGATAGTGTTATTGCTACTCTGCTGTTGTTCTAAATATAATGGATCTATATTCTTCCTAAAATCCCGACTTCAATTGCGCGTCAGACATCAGAATTTTAGATCGAACAATTAATTGATTGATTATACAGCCAACAGTCAGACAAAGACAATTTCAAACGGAATTACTACAGGCCAAACTTGCAAACTTTGCAAAAAGCAATCGTTTTGAGCGTTGAATCAATGAAGTAAGACTAAGGCTAGATTGTCAGCGCATTCGGTGGGCGTATAGGGACTTCCTTCCTCGCGTCACTATTATCCCGAACGTGACATGTGAATGCGCGTGAATGAGTCTGTTTGACGACATCTGGCTTTCTTTTCTTCATTTATTGTTTTTCTGCTTTGCGAAATTTCTCCGGACACGTTCGTTTCTTTTGGCGTAATTGACGGCCGTTTCTTCTGTCGGAGCTTTCAAAGCGATTAGATGATATGAAAAGAAATGGCGTTCTAGCGTTTGGGTGGGGTGGGGTGGGGTGGGGCTGGGCGGCGGGGTGGGTGGACCAAGAGGACAGGGGGCGGGCGGGTGGGCGGAGGGGGGCTATGACAGCGTTCAAAATGTCGTTGCCATTGACAACGCAGTCGCGAATTGCATTGGAAATTAGAGCTAATCAGGTTGTTTGCATTCGGAACGACCACGACGATCATGTCTAGCAAAGCAACGTTACGCTTGGGGGGGGGGAGCGAGGGGGAGAAGGGTGACGCTAACGTCAGGTTTTTATGTGCAAATCGCGCGATTTCATTGTCTTTGTCTTGAGGACGCAGAAAGCAAAGATCTCGTAAGCGAAGACGCTTTGCCTTAGATCGGCTGCAGCTGTGTATAGAAGCGCACGTTCATTCTATTTCAAGTGAACGATCTCTGACAGTCGACGGAACAGAACGAAAGGCGTTGTTCAGTGTGTGTGCCCATTTCAATCGTCAAGGCCATCCGACGATCGAACGACCTTCTGAAACGAATTCAGAATATTATTAGTTTTTGAATCGACGGTAACACGGGACATCGATAAACATCTGATCCAGGCCCGCCCGAAGTGGGGGTGCAGCTGCACCTCCTGGAAAAAGTAGGGGGTGCAATGTACCCCCTGGAAAGATGATGGTCTGCACCCCCTCTGCACCCCTGTATCCTGAAATACAGGGGGTGCAGAGTGTGCAGAGGACCTTTTTTCGCTTGTCAAGCTTTTTTTGAGGTAAAATTGAGCGTTGATGGCCTTTTTTGCTTGTCAAGGATTTGAAAGGGAAAAATTTAACTTCGGAAAAATCTGCACCCCTGACCAAAATTCGTTCCGACGGCACTGATCTGACCTGACAAACGTCTGCACTTTTATCCTTTTGAATTTATTGAATTGCTTAAGCCAGTAGTATACTGATGGAGAAGTTTAGATAATCAATGACTGAATCATAATAATCAAGCCGCCCAAATGGTTAGACTTCTTAGAATCAATAAATACATGTTGACGATTATGGCACGCGCCTTGAACAAATTACCACACGTACACATATGTCGTGAGAATGACAGTTCGAAAAGAGCAAAAGTCAACATGAAAATAGCGATCGAAGCAAGAGAGGGAATTTTACAAACTATTTCTGGTCACCGCAGAAGTAGACCCTACGCCCGTAAAGGTTAATTGAACGACAAAACAGCGAATTACAGTATACACTGTATCTCAATTCGACATTTGCATTTCGATTTCTGCAGTATCACAATTATTCACATTCGTAAAAGTGTTCCTTGAACTTCTTGAAGCCGTTTTTTTTCATACAATCGCGCAAAGAATCCGAATTTTTCCGGTTCTGTGCAAATTTCCTGTTGCTCATTGATTGCTTTGCGTTGTTCTCCTCTTAGACGAGAGATTTCTCATCGTATTGTTTGTCGTGGACGCGGACACAGCGTCCATTCAATCGCTGCAGATAGATCGATAACGAATGCGATCGATCGATACAACGCCGCCGCCGCCGCTGCTGCTGCTCTCTGCTGCTGCTGCTGCTGCTGCTGCCGTTGCTGCCGTCCGGCCATTGATCTGTCTCACATAGAGGCGCTTCATTTGATTACTTTGTCGGCTTCGGTGTTCTCTGTTTGCCTCCGAAAGAAAAGACGACCGACGTCTCTCTTTCTCCTCCTTCTCCTCCTTCTCATTCTCCTCCTCCTCCTCCTTCTCATCCTCATCCTTCTCCTCTTCCCCCTCTTTTGGCCCTGACGAGGAGGTGTCTGCGATGGAAACTGACGGTGAACGTCACGTGACCTCAGATAGTGGCCTCTTGTACATGACTCATTAGTTACTTCCGGTGCAAACAACGGAGGACAGATGGATGAGAACTGGAAAAGAAAATGAGGAAGAACGAGAGGAGACGATGCAGTCACGTGGCCTGCTGTCGGGATGAAAGGCCTTCGTCGGGTCGATATTTATTTTGGAAGTTATTCGTCTTTTCCGAGTTCTTGCTTTGGCAAGACACTAAGCATTCATTGTTCGTGGAAACGATTTTCGGTTTCAGCATATTGGTTTTGGCGTCAAGACAACGCATCTGACTGCGCACAATAATTGTCTACGGACGTTAGCTTAGTCTTAAGCTGGGGCGCCACGGGCGAACTTTGTGAGCCGAACAAAGTCCCGGGACATATCCCGGTTCCAAAAATGCGACCTACTACGACCTACGAGCAGAAATGAGGCCACACCCCCGTGTCGTTCAAGTAGCGCATTTAGAGAAAATGGCTGACGAGCAAATCGCCGTGTTATTATGTGGCATGATGTTTTTGGTGGCGCTCAGATCAGTGCATGCACTATCCACGGGGAAAAATAAGAAAAGAAAGAAGCGAGTATGGGTAAGACCATGGATAAGGTGCAGAGAGTTGCACGGTGCGTACCATTCTTTTTCAGGAACTGACAGCGACCGACCAACAATCATTTAACAATTTCGTACGAATGGATTATTTTGCTGCATTTGAAGATTTGTTATCTCGAATTGAACATGACATTGCAAAGGCGGACACCATAATGCGTCGGAGTATATCGACATTTCTGCTTCTTCTTTAACTTCTTTATCCGTTTAATAACTCGCGCCTGATTGGTTGAACAACTAGAAAGTAGGTCGCACACAGTGAGTTGTATGCTGCAAATCGGTCAGCGCGAACGAAGTACGCGCACGACTCACCCCTCCCCAGTCGTCCGGCGCACATTGTGAGCGCGTGGCCAAGCTGTCAATTGAAACCGGCTTATCCATGAGGTGGAAAATGTGCCGGGACTTTGTTCGGCTCACAAAGTTCGCCCGTGGCGCCCCAGCTTTAGATAAATTGGAATTATGCTTACAGTTCATTCGCCTTCGACAGCATTATATCTATGAACATGATCATACGCTAACAGAAAATCGAGTAGTTTCTCGTAGCTTTACAGCTAGCTAGAGCCCTCAACAGTTCCGACTTCAATTTTAAAAAAAATTATTCGCAAGTTCTACCAGCTGCTGTCAGAAGCCATCTTGTCCTCTGGCCATAGGCGGATTTAGAGTTTAATATTTGGGTAGGCTAGCATGGGGGTCTGGGGGTGCCATCCAGCACGCATGCCGTCCAGCACGCGACAGACCTGGTGTTGATGGAAAAACAATTTTTTTGTTTTGGTGGGATTAGTTGGGTAGCCTTTAATAAAATCCTAGCCTTTAATAAAATCCGCCTATGCCTCTGGCAGACCCTACATGTTAATCATCTGGTTCAGTAACTTGTAGACAGATAGTCAGTGGCGTAGCCAGGATTCCGCGGAATATGGGGAGGGGCATATAGACATCTTCGGTTGCAAGATTCTCCGACAAACAATAATAGATCGTCATGGAATCACTAAATTCTTAGTATATTCATGTATTCTCTTCGATCGATCGATATCATGTTACTGTACATGTTAACCCTCCCCATTTTCTCAACGTTTTGCGCAAATTCCACGACCGGCCCCAGTCCAAATAAGGGACCCCCGAGCCTCTCCGTGACTATGCAAATACAGGCAGTGATTGTACACGGAATCGGTGGATGCATGCCTCATTTCTTCGTGGCAAATATTCGTGGGGTGTTTTTCTTGTAAAGCGAATACAGATTCTGAATTTGTTTCCGTAGGGTGGTCGTTAATTGTTACAAAGGAGACGAGCGATGGAGCGAATGTTTCTGTCCTCCCCAGCTGTGGTTAGCTGTTCGTAAATTCAATGGGAGAATCCTGTCGAACGTTGCGAGATTAATCGTGTTTTACTGAGTCGTTTCCACCTATAAAGAGGACTTTATTAGCGGTCGAATTTTGATTATTTTTGGCATTCTGCTATTACGGCCAGCACGGATCGGCCGATGAAGGAAAACTGACGCGAATTCCAGAAGTGACTGCCAAAGATGGATTTTTTCTGGAAGTACCGCTATGCTGTTGATTCCTGCATTTCCGTCATTCTGTTGGAGCAATCGAAACATGTTGCTTTCGCGAAATGTGCCAAATCACGCCGACACGCCGGTCCTGGTGATTTTAAAAGTCGAATATTGCTTATCCAGGAGTCAGGATTAGGCGGTTGGTCTGTGAATCTGTGTTCAAGCGCCAACCTTGGTGAAGGTAACTGCGGCGGAAAATGGAGGCAGGTGAGAGCATGGACAGCGATTGTTGCGAGGACCGTGTTTTTGTATTTGTTCCATCGCAAATGTATGACCGTTTTTTGTTTGAAACAATGGCTGCAGATGGCGCTCGTCTTTCGCGAGACTCGGCGCTATTTATCACTATTTATCTGTCTATGGCAAGGACAGACGAGAGTAGAAGCCAACTATCCACCATTTAATACTCAACGTTGTCACGGTAACCATGTAAATGGCAGCTGTAGTTGTATAAAACTCGCGTATTTAATCAATCCTCTAATTTACACGAAATCCCGCTATACTGCTCACTGTGTGCTCAGCCGCTGAATGTGAAAACGAAGATTAACCGCAAATGTGTTTCGCAGGGATTACATTTACATTTCCTCGGTAATTCAAATTTATTTGAACGCGGAGCTAAACCGTTTCAATTTACCTTCCCCGGATTCACCACTATAGCTAGCTTAGGAAAATGTCCACGAATAGTATATTCTTAGAACTGTAAGACTAATCACTTGAATGTCAACCGTTAATTAATCGGTCTCCATGACGTCATCCATAAAAAGATTTTTAAAATTGAAATTATTTTCCATTTGCCAATATTATGCTTCCATATGCTATGCGTAGAAGAGAGACGACTTGGCTTAATGTGTAAGCTTATACGATATTCAGTAGTCACGATCTGAGCTAACAAAGACAGACAGACAGACAGACAGACAGACAGACAGACAGACAGACAGACAGACAGACAGACAGACAGACAGACAGACAGACAGACAGACAGACAGACAGACAGACAGACAGACAGACAGACAGACAGACAGACAGACAGACAGACAGACAGACAGACAGACAGACAGACAGACAGACAGACAGACAGACAGACAGACAGACAGACAGACAGACAGACAGACAGACAGACAGACAGACAGACAGACAGACAGACAGACAGACAGACAGACAGACAGACAGACAGACAGACAGACAGAGACATAAAGGGCTTAACGAAGGAGATTGAAGAATGGTTGATTGACGAATCAATTATAAACTTGGCGTTCCGGTCCTTGTACCGTGGACCAACCGTCTTTTCTTGTTGCTTGCATTAAGGAGACGTCCACGAAACGGGACACGAATCCAACAGAGACTTGTGAAAGAATTATCCTTTTGCAACGACTGGAAGAATCGATGACACGGAGCGAACGGAGAACATTGTCAAAGCGACGTATACTGAAGGACTTTCGCCGCGTTATTCTCAGCTCGATATATATATATATATATATATATATATATATATATATATATATATATATATATATATATATATTATATGCAAATGCAAAATACTAAGTACTCATTCGAAGAAGAAGAGGTCGAGAACCACGTACGGCGGCGGTGAAACAGGGAAGCTTTCGGAGTAAGTATAAGGAAGAAGGTACGAGTAGCCCCCGATGCACACATATGTACACATACATGTACACACACATATATACCGATCGATATATATATATATATATATATATATATACCTATGGCACTTTCATTGTGCTTTTTTACTTTTAAATTATTCCGTCGGTGAGCGTAGATGCTCCCATGGAGAGAGATAGAGAGAGCAAGAGAGAGAGAGAGAGAGAGAGAGAGAGAGAGAGAGAGAGAGAGAGAGAGAGAGAGAGAAAGACTTGGTGTTCTTCAAATAGCAAATACTGGATTTTTGTAACTTACAGATGCATGTGTGATTTTATGCATAGGCCTACATGTAAGCGAGCATGATTCCTACGAGGCATAAAGCGAATCGTTTGCATGAGAATACATAATGCATATAATAGTGTGCGCGGTGTACAGGAGATGGAACGCGTCAGAATATAGATGAAGGTAATTACAACAGAGGACCCCATTTGCTGCTGATGCTGAGAGACAGCGATAGGCGACGATAGACAGTGCGACATCGGAGGAGCAGAGGAAGAGGATGAGAAAGAGGAGGAGGAGGAGGCGACGATAGACAGTACGACATCGGAGGAGCAGATGAGAAGGAGGAGGAGAAGGAGGAAAGGGAGGAGCCATGATGAAACGGGAAGGATGTGGTGATGATGAAGAAGATGATGATTGTGGTGAGGGATGGTGAGCGGCTTAGAAAACGAAAGGAACACGAAATCGCTAAACTATTTTACGCCAAGTCAAAAATCCCATCAGCCAAATGTAAGACGCGAGGAGGGGTGTGTGTGTGACTGTGTGTGTGTGTGTGTATGGCTGTTCCAGAGATATGACTTTATCCGTAGATGGGTCGTCTCGATGGTTGTTCCAAATGATTTGACCGTGAACGGTCTAGCTGTTATGGATGGTTCCGTTATTACTGATGCTATCGCTGCAAACCGAACAGACGCACACACACACACACACACACACAGTCACACACATAGGTAGACGTGCAGGCACAAATAGGCGCCGATAAAGAACTGTCAGAGCTTTTAGCGCCGATGTCTGCATCCGTGAAAAATGAGGGAAGTGTGGCGGTGCCGTGCCGGGGTAAAGGGGGCGTTCGGTCGAATGGTCAGGGAACATCGTTGACCGCCAGAAACCCTTTAATCTTCGACATCAACGACGACGCCTCGCAGTCGTCCATCTACCCCTCCGCTTCCAACCTCTCCCCTTTCCTCTCCTCCCCCTCTCTGTTCCCACCAAGATTCGAAGTCGGCGCTACGATCGAGCAAGTGGGCAAGAGCGCTTTAGGGTAAATTTCAGTCACATGAGCCGGAGAATCAAGCAGACGGGATGCGGACGGATTCGTAGCGTATATAGCTACAGATCCGTCTATATCGAAGAGTTTCATTTTGACAAAATACCCGATTCGTTCAACCTGGATTTCCATGTCATCAAAATAAACATAACTGCAATATAGGGCCTACAGGCCTATATGACATCAATTTCTATATGGGACCCTTGCAGAACATTTTAATTTTGGCACAATTTCTGTTGATTATATATTGTTTGTTCAGGTGAAGTAAAGACTTAAGCAGCCAGCCGCCCTTGCAAGCGTCTGACTTAACCACTGACCAGCAAGGAACCGTCACCTTCCGGCCACACAATAAACGCTTCTCTTTTGGCAGGTTAAGGTACCTGGCTAGTCGCTCCGATTTCACGTAGGCTAACCGGAATCTAGACTAGAAAAATATAAATTGTCGGTTTATACTCGAAGAATACCAGAGTGAATGGGTGAGTGAGCGATTGAGCGAGCGAGTGAGTGAGTGATTATGAATGTGTGTAATGATGCCATCTTGTCACTATAGGCCAATACGTTTTCACAATATGAATTCTGCTACAATCAACAGCTTCGTGTCATCTATTGCAAAAAGCGATCTCAGCTTCTCAATCTCAGAAGAATGAAGAGATGACCTCAGCGCCTGATAAGGACAACAGATTTATAGTGACAAGGAGGACAGCATTCAAGGCAGCGATTCTTAGAAAATAGGAATTCGCAGATGGAAAATCAACCGAAGGAGCCTGCATGATGGCTGCTTATGTATAGTAACCTTCCTGATCGTTCTTCCAACCCTAATCTGCTGTAAAGAAAGCCAATGCAGATGAACAGAAAATGTCGACATCATTTTCATTCGGTTGTTCGTCTTCTCATTCGTATATTACACTTTTCGATTAGCTCGCACTTATATATGCGACCTACAGTAATAACAGACGGGAACAGAATAATCGGTCCTCCGTAAAACTCTGAAATCGAGCAACGCATTCTGGATTTGACTAAATCGAATACGAACGGCTTAGCAAATGGAGTTTGTTTTATTTATAGCAGCCTTTATATGCACTTGGCCTTTTGTCGTGCTTGAGTCCGGATGTCCTTGTCCTTCGTTCTGGTCTGTGATTATTCAAACATAAAATCCGAAGTCTTCCTAAGATATCAAGCGTATGGGGGTTTTAAACGGCTCAGCGGTTTACACGATTGGTCTCTTGCGAATTGCTGCGTCGAGGATCGTTCGGAGCAAATAAATAACATTTAATGACAATGAAAATGGCAAAATTGGGACCATCAAAACGACTATTCTGCGTTACCATGATCGACTAAATCCAATGGACCCCCTAAAACAGTGGTTCTCAAGCTGAAGCTGTTAAAAAGGAGGCTATAGGCCTAATCTACTATTTTCACTATAGCCTACTTAAACGGGTCACAACGTTATAAAATTCTAAAATGTTGACTATACCCATATACTGATTCGGGTTCTTATGATGAAAAATCGATTCGATAAACAGGGAATCTATAAATGTTAATAAAATTATGAAAGTTGTGTGATATGATTCTTAACTTTTAACAACCAAATTCTAAAACTGTAAAAACATTCAGTCATCTTATTAATGATCGAGGCCTCGCGGGCCACTTTCTGAGAGCCGGCGGGCCACTCTGAAAATAATGTAAAGGCAGACGCTTCTCTATAGCAGATAAACGGATTGCATATATAGGCCTATATGTTTATGTCAACATCGTCAAGTCCATACTGTACGAAGTGAAGGTTTATAGCACCAACTCATTCAACACCTTTCGTTATTTGCAGAAATATTCAAGTCTATAAATATTAATCAACAAGGGAACGTGGCTGAACTGACACTGTTGAAACCGAGACGAAATTTTTGGTTGACTGTTTCCTTTTTTATCTGACGAGTGTTTAGACTTCAGCATATCCGTTCTCGACATCAGTCGACAGCTGATTAATTAGCGTATATTTTTCTCTCTCTTCCGTCAATCCTGTTGCGTCTCGACGCTTTGTCTATATGATTTTCGGCTGATGTCTGGCGAGAATTTCTAGGAAACGTCTCAACATTTTAAGCGGTTCATTTTCTCACCGATCAACGCGGATTCATTTTACTCGGAGTTGTTCTGAGAACAAGGTGAATCGTAAATCGTCCTCCATTCCTTTCTACTACTTGCATGGATTGTTGAGATATTGTTCGCTATAGATGATTGGCTACATTGTAAGCAAAGCTATTTCGGGGCACACGTTAAAAAGATCGAAAACTCTAAAATCACAACCGTGCGTTTGACTCTGCAGCTATTATTAAGAACGATCAATTGAGGCCAATTTTCCTCTTCGTCCTTCAAGCATATTCTTTTTCCCCTGCCTCTTCTCCTGGCTGTTCTTATTCTTGTTCCTCTTCTTGTTGCTCCTATTCCTCTTCTTTGTTTCTTATTCTTCTTCAGTCAGGTGCCTTGCTTTGTGGCGTCGGCGGCCACGGACTTTGCTCGATCTCTGGTCAATTTCAAACGCTCGATGTTGTTGTTGTCTTCTACCATTTTACTCTCTTGGTATGTCTATGAATTTATGTCTCGGCTTTTCTTTCCATCTTTTCCCTCCCATCCTGCCTTCACTGCTAAGTTCTCCGATTCTTCTTTCTATCACATGCACGAAGAATTTCATCTATACCCTTTCTGTACGATTGCTATTAATCTTGATTATGTTTCCATCATTTGCAAGATTTCTGCAGGTCTATTGGCTCTTTTATCCGTCCGTGGAACTTTTAGCATTCTCCTGTAGCACCACATTTCTGTGGCTTCTGGCATTTAGAGATGGTCCGCGTCTTTGCTTTGCGTAGCAGCACTGAACATATACTGGCTTTTAAGTGTTCTTAATCGAATGTGTTATTGCTTGTCAAGATCTTTTTCATGGATGCCGATTTTTTCGATTCTTGTTTTTTAAATGTCTGTGTCGCTGCTACCATCGTATGTGATGGTGAATCCCAAGTATTTGAATTGTGCTTCTTGTATTATATCGTTTCCATTAATAACTATTCTGCAAATGCTCACCACAAGCGCTTAATATCGGCTCTGTCAGGGAAATCTTTTTATAAGCAACTGGAGATCAAGCTGAAATAAAGATCTAGGCTATGTAAGAGAAGGCAGACAGCAGCAATATTCATGCGATATATATATATATATACAGGGCTTTTTGTGACGGTACGCGCCGGTACGGCGTACCGGAACCTTTTTCAAGGTGTGAAAAAAAATAATTTTCTTGTGACTTTGCAGTTGTGATTTAGCTAAAAACTTTAAATACTTAATAAATGATATACATCATTATGCTTCCAAAATCGCTTCAATGTTAAATTCTAGCCACAGACCACATAATCGTAATGGAAAAGTTAGGCAATCCACCGTGAGTACCGGCACCTATTTTTTTACAAAAAAGCACTGTATATATAAATTATAATTATAATAAACAAAAGAGATGATAAGCCTGCGAATTAAGTTAATTGACGTTTGCAATTCTTAATACTATAATAGATATAGACGAAGACATCTTAGATCTAAGACAGACCGACAGACAAACAGGCAGACAAACAAGCAGACAGACAGATATAGGCTATAGATAGTCCTACACAGTGAGAGACAGACAGGCAGATAGAGAGAAAATAAATGGAAAGGGAGAGTGATAGATAGATTTCCCTGGTTCTGCAGTTAGCATCAAATCTGGATTACGATATTTTTAGACTGGTTACGAATGCGAAGAATGCCTAAAATTCGGCTGAGACGACGTAAGCTTAGTTTTAGAGAAGTAACTGCAACCAGTTCCTCTTTTCAGTGGAAACGCACGGGAACGGCGTCCCTTCCACAATACATTTTTGCCAGATTCGTTTATATTCGTTTCTATATGCAATAATGCGTGTTTTGCTTACAATGGGTTCTTTTTCTCAGTGGGAGCGCACGAGAACAGCGTAAATTACAGTTTAAAAACAACGAGCTACATTGTATATAAACATACCATGTAAGTCTACTGTTATTCTACTAATATCTATTATTATTATTATTATTATTATTATTATTATTATTATTATTATTATTATTATTATCCAGAACAATTTATATAGCGCTGTACGCATGGTTTAAAATCCAAAATCAAAAGCGTTTTGACACCGATGACATGTCAATGAAGTTCAGAAGGTGGCGATCTATGGTATGCTTCTTACGATAAAACCGATGTGAAATGAGTTTCCCGACCTTTTCTCCTGCTATCCTAGAAACATTCACTGGCTGCAACTATAAGCTTAGGCCTACATACTAAAACAGTTAGTAGTGCCGTTTCAACAGGCTTCATCGCTTGCCTGCTATAACCCCCAATAGGCGCTCATAAGTTAAGTCGGCTCTATAGTCTATTCAGTACGTTTGACTGTCCCTTCACGTGGTCGTCAGCTGTCATTCTCTGTTTTTCTATTAAAGTCATTCGCAGCTGTCGACGGCTTACAATTTGTCCTCCTCCTCCACTCCTCCTCCTTCGCTTCCTCTTTCTCCTCCTCCTCCCTTGTCATTCTTCTCTGAATTTTCTCCTCTCTCCTCGTCTTCCTTCGTGCCTATAGAAATCCTGGCTGTGCGGTCTTCGGACGAGCGGACGGGCGATTGAGCGGCCGGCGATCGACCGGGATTCGAGCGACGCGCTGCTGTCGTCGGCGACGGCAGAGAAAGACGGCGGCGGCGGCGGTCGGCGAGCGAGCGACGTCCGAAAGGTAGGCGCACACGGGCATTGAAACTAAGAGGATTTGTGTGTGTGGTGCTTCACGTGCCGCCATTCACCAGAAACGATTTCAGTTCGCCAGCGACGATGAAACTGATGTCAGACGTTGGATATTAGGCATACTAGCCAGTTGCCGACGAAGGATTACAGTTTCTGTTTCAGTTGGAGTGGATTGACTTAGAGACGAATAAACGGATAGAACTTCTATTTCTCTGCAATAGAGGAGGAGCTAATGAAGCCTCTGTAATATAGAACGGAAAGGTTACTCTACTTAGATTTCTCAATGGCTCACGGCAGCTGCGCTCTTAGCGTCTGATCAAGGTGAGTTTTATACGATTCACTATTTAGAACATCCGATATCGTCTGCAAATGAATTATGCCTATTTCCCCAAAGACAATGAGACAAGCTGCCATCTAACGTTGGCTTTGAGGCATGTAGTAGAAATGGGGACGGTGCACCGAAAAGACATCTCGCTGACGACCCCATTCAGGGTTATTTCTAGGATTGTGAATTTGGGGGCGGAGGCAGCTTTTAATCTAGGCCGTTTCCGGAGGGAAATTTTCCTTTCCCCCCGGAAATTTCAAATTCCCCCCGAAAATTTTGGAATACTACATGGACTAACAGCGGCCCCTAGCAGAATTCTCCCCGGCTTTGTCAGTTCTCCCCGGCTTTTTCAGTTTCCCCAGGAGTCCAGGAGTCTAGATTAAACACTGGGCGGAGGGTGCCGGTTAAATTTGGGGATCTCTGTAAAAATATCCCTGACCCCAATTTGTTCTGCGGTAATTCATGATTTCTGAGTTTCTCGTTAGACGTGCAATGGCCAACAAGCGTCATCCCTAAGATATTCACGTTGCAACGTATACGCTAAAAATTCTACCAGCAATGCGTAATTTTTAAAAATAAATACTGTATACTTGTTTCGGGGTATTTGGAACCTCTTTTCAGGTAATTATCAGTCCTCGTGGCACCGCTAGGGTAGCCGAATTTTAAAACAAAATGCTACGTAAGGGTGGCGAATGGCGAAGTCGCAGAACCTGTAAATATTTCGCACCGCTGGGCGCTAACATAACATATGAATTATTTGACCAATATAGTATATATATATATATATATATATATATATATATATATATATATATATATATATATATATTACCTGCATAGGGTTATATCTTGCAATGTCCATTCATTCATCGTCATCGAGCTATTCGAGTGAATTGCAAAATCAAATACACCTGTATAGCAATTGCGGATATCGGAAATCCCGTTCAAGAGTCGGTTTCCTGATTTCTAACTCATATATTACACTCACGGCAATTATTCAGTTAAGTTTCTGCAATCGACGTTTTTAAATTAGGAAATTCGCAGTTTTGCGAATCGATAAATGTGTGGGTTTTGCGGCGGATAAAATAATCTAAGAAATCAATGCGGCTAATTAATTAATTATCGAAAGCGTGTTACAATATCGATACCGGTCGTTAACACAAGTCATATTCTCTCGCCATGCATCACTAGGCAGGTGGCTAAGTAAGGTATCGCTGATGGTTTATTACTAGTTTTTTGAAATAGCTACATGTCATGATGATGATGATGATGATGATGATGATGATGATGATGATGACATATTTATAAATGATAAGCTGACGTCGTTCTTTATTTGGTTACCTTCACATAGTATATTTATTCTTTAGTACGTTGGCTTTGAAATTTGTCAGAGACAACACAGTTGAATAGATCCGGTGATGTGTTGGCCTCCTTTCTCTATCGAGTCTTGAATCATCCATCAAGCATCCGCATAACAATGGACGCCCATGTTTATATGTTTCCAGATGGATACCCACCTGGAAATCAATAAAGAGACAATTTCTAATTCGCATCCATCGATCGGGCACGATCATTTCCAGGTCGACCGACCGAACGCCTCCAACTGTTCCAGCTGCTTCTCCTCTTCCACGACACCGTCTCCTCATTCCACCGCGAATTCAACCATCTCTGAACTCCGTCACGAAGCGGCGCAATCGTCGTCTGCCTACGCCGTCTGGCAGGTGGTTCTCATAGCGGTCGTCTGCTGCGTAATTGTCGCCGGCACCGTCCTCGGCAACGTCCTCGTCTGTACCGCTGTGTCGATCGTACGGAAGCTGCGCACTCCGTCGAACCTCCTAATCGTATCACTGGCCGTTTCCGATCTCCTCGTGGCCCTACTCGACATGCCGTTCGCAACGGCCTACGAGGTCATGGGGCAGTGGGTGTTTGGTCAGACGGTCTGCGACATCTGGACGTCCCTGGATGTCCTGCTCTGCACGGCGTCCATCCTCAACCTCTGCATGATCAGCGTCGATCGGTATTTCGTGATCACGAGACCGTTTCAGTACGCCATGAAAAGAACCCCGGTTAGAATGCTGCTTATGATAGGTAGGCTGCTGTTCTTTGCATATTATCGTAGGTAAGACGTTCTTTTCATATTTGTTTTGAAATGTCCAGGACTTGTCCTTGTTTCGGGTCATTCCGACAAAGGACGGGCCTTTACATGTTATTGTCACTGTTACTGGTATAGGCTGTTTTTTTTCATATAGCACAGGTCTTATCATAGGGGGCCAAGCTTGCCAAATATTTGGCCCATGCAGGCCTCTGCTTAAAGAGGTCCCAAAATAATATGCCTATATTAATTATTATTCGTAATTATCTTGAAGCTCTAGATTCGTGTTTAGAGTTAGGGAACTGAAGAACCTACAATTTATAGATGGCCCGTGTTCTTTTGGCTCCGAAAGGGTCAGATATTATCAATTTTAGAGACATGGTCAATACGCTAAGGTTTTTTGTAGTGCTCAGTGGTCTTTGGCTCTCTGCAGTTGCACATCGATAAAATTACACGTAAATGCGCAGTGATAAAGATAAAAATTGATCAATTGAAAAGTAGAAAAGTTGACACAATATAAATAGGAGAATTTAGTGGAAGAAGAAAAACAGGGCAGAAAAGTCATTGAAACATTCTCCTGCGGAAATCAGATTGGACTTTTTCGCGCGAATTCTTTTCTGATTCGTCGTCTCTAAGTTTGGTAAATCGTTGATTTCAACGAAGCCGCATCCGCTGACATTTCACAAACGACCCGAGCGATCGCAGACGCGACACCGCCGCCGCCACAAGTGACGACATTCTAATCAGACGCCTGAACGCTGATTCTGACAAGACGAAATTAGAAAACCTCACCTTATTCCTTCGTAGGATTCTGATTCTCTCTCGATGCGTTTTAAGGCAGAAGATAGTGTGCAACGCCGCCGTGTTGGCTGCTGCGTCCACGATATCGAACATTCTCTGCGACTGGGCCTATATAAGCCTATATTGGGCCTATCTAGGCCTATATTGGGCCTATCTAGGCCTAGATTATACACTGCGATCCGATAAATTTCACATCCTTCTTATTTTGGCTATAACTTTGTCAATATTTTTACCAACCGTGATAAAACTCGGTAGGAATGTAACTGAAATGGCTGCATCAGTCTCATCTTCATTGAGCCGGATATCAAGGCGAACCAGTGTTTATTCTAGCCACCTTGACATTGCGGGGGAGTTTGAAATGTTTGGGGGACAAGATTTGTCTCTCCACGCTTTTAGGGGGAAATTTCCATCCCCCAAGCCAACATATACATTTTTTTTTTTGGGGGGGGGGAGAATTTTAAAACTTGGGGGAATTCCCCTCCCCCAAAAAAGGCCTAGAATAAACACTGAAGGTGAACGACGTCTGTTACTGTGATGTGCTGCTGCAGGAGATGCTTCAAGTCATCTGCTCACTTTGCTTTTTCTGTTTGTGTACATTTGCAACTGACACCATGGTCATTGCTGCCAATATATATAGCATGTAGACGTATAATTATGTTGTGTTTTGTTGCGTGACATACAGTTGTTACAAATGAAGCTTATTTCAAACATACTGAACATAGTCGCGTTGGGGGGGGGGTTCTTTCGGGTACATTCCTACCGAGGTTTATAAAGATTGGTCAACATTTGACTAAGTTATAGCCAAAATAAAAATGGCGCGAGATTTATTGGACCACAGTGTAGAAACATAAGCGTCGTGAGTTATAAGGTCCGAGATGTGAGATCATAATTATACTCGTATTGTAAGCTCTCACGGACGCAAAAAATTAACATTTGACTATGTAAATCATACAATGGCGTTCCATTTAGATCTAAAACTAAATTAAGGTTGAAAGCAAATCAATAAATAAAGTAGTCTACCATAGGCGTATTCTGTGAAAATTGTAAATAAAAATTGCGCAATAATTCAGCAGTGGTTTGCGGAAGAAATGAAGAACCGATGACTAAATAGATTTATGGTGAAACGCTTTTATTGTCTTTGTGCGACTAACATGCATTAATTCGAGGGAACAAAAGTAGGATTAAACGATAAATATATTTTCTAATAATTTCTTCACTGAAACTTCACTTACACACAGAAACTTACTGTAGTGGTTGTTATTATTATTATTATTATTATTAACCTAGTATCTCAAAATAATCAGAACTTACTGTTTGATTCTCAAATCATTCTATTTGACAGTTAAGATTAACATTATTATTATTATTATTATTATCATCATTATTATTATTATTATCAGCATATCATAATCATCTCAAAATAATCAGAACAATTTCACCTTTACGTCATGAAACGACATTTGTTCCTGATTTGTCATAAATCCTGTTCGTTTGTTTCTTGGTTCCCAAACTTTTCGGTCGGCGTACCCCTTCAGACATTTTTTGAAAATCCGTGAAATTTTCAAAGATCACTTTCGATTTTTAAAAGTAAACATCATCATCATCATCATCATCATCATCATCATCATCATCATCATCATCATCATTGTTTCCATTCCTTTCTGCGTCTTGCTTCCTCCTTGATCATCACGCTGTGCATCTGTTTTCATCACCAGTCCATCATCCTCCTGGGTCTTCCTTTTGTCCTTCTTCCTGATATTCTTCCCTCATCATCTCCTCTTAGTACGTGTCCAATTTAGTTCCTCTGTCTTTTTTGATAGTGCTGATTAACGATCATCAGCATCATCATAATCATCACCCACATTTCGAATGCAAGTTCCAGCTTTTGTATGTCCTTCTTCTGGAGAGCCCAGGTTTCTGAGGCATATAAAGTGACACTCATATTAACATTTTATCAGTCTCTTCTTTAGTTCTCTATTTAGCCCCTCCTCTTACCAGTTTTCCTCTGTCCAAAAGGCTTGTTCTCCCATCGCTATTCTTCTCTTTATCTCCTCCTGTCTGGAATCTTCTGTTATTAGGCTCCGTTGACCTGTTCTGTTCCATCAACAATCTATGGTGAATCTAGGTGGATTTAATTTAATCATTAAAGAGACAATACTAAACCAGCTCATTGAATCATTTTAAACAGGACAAAAAGCAGCAAAACCGATTTACCTGTTCGCTTATAAGAAACAAAAACTATTTTTAATACGGCCAAGATGGCATAAATTCTGATTCGCCACCATAGACTTTAATACCAGTAATAATAAATCTGTTCTACACAGGGCGATTTTTGAATTTGCTGACCAAGGAAGAGTCCAATACCACAAGGTGATAGTTAACTTTAAACTTATAGCGAGGGATGACGGGTTAGAGGAGTCCAAAAGGTCTACATCTGTCACTGTTCAAATCCAATAACAATTTTTTAGAACTCTTGCAAATATTGTGAAAGCTGTTACTATCAAACATCAGTGCATAAGAATTCCACTGACTTTCCACTTTCCGCCGCGTACCCCTAGGAAGTCCATTTTGTACCCCTGAATTATGCTTTCACTATTTGCGGTTGCACGCAGTGTAAACTTTTGAATTATGTAACGCTTTAATATTAATGTACTGTACATCAGCGCTACGCAATCTGTGTTAATGTCTATTTCGCAACAGTGGACATCAGTGGCAGTTCCACCATGTTGATGACTGGAGATGCATCTCTCCACCGGGGTTCCGGGTGACCTTTTTTCTTGTCAACCTATTTTCCGGTGAGATTTTAACAAAATTTAGTGAAAAATACTGCGAATTACCTTCTCTATTTTTGCTTGTCGGCCTTTTTGCAAGGTTTATTAACGTTAAAATTTTAGTGGGGAAAACACTAACAATGACCTTTTTGTCTCGTTTCTTTTGTGTTTTCTTCTTGACTTTGCATCCCCCACCAACTTCCTAAAAATTTCATCCCCCACCAAGAATTCCTGGAACCGCCACTGGTGGACACACGAATGCCCAAAATAGAAGTGTATACCATCAGTCGCCGACTCTGAGACTTGAACTCGAATAGACAGACTGGCTCTGAGCAGAGCTGACGTCTAGTGCGAGTCACCCGAAGCAGCAAAGGATGCTGCCTGTTTCATCCTATCTTACCTGCCGTAGCACTCTCGTAAATGAAAATCGCTACACTTGTCCTTGAAAATAGCGCAGTACTGTGAACGCGTTGTCAGCTTAAATGACTGAAGACCAGATTATTGTGTCTAAACTGCACCTGCGCGTTTGTATTAGATAACACTTTATCGCTGCCAGGTGTGAAAAGATCATTTTAAAGGTTGTTGAAGGTTGAAACGATGGCCTGTAGTTAGTTTTATTGGTCTTGATTTCTTATTTGGCAAGATTGGTCTTTTCTATCGCTAAATCATTTGACGAAATAATTTCTTTCCAGTGTATGAATCTGCATCAAAATAAATCGACGAATTGTCCCTCGGTCATTTTCTAAATAAAGCGCCCACAGATGGGAGTCAATGTTTTACAGTAATTTATATAATTAATTGTGGCACGATTTGGACTCTTAGTAATTTTTTAATGACGTCACAGTAAGAACTTGTAACGCTTAATTGATCGATTGACATTTTTAAGTCTCGAGAATTCGTTTTCACATTATGCGAAGATAAAACAACCCGCGGAAACTGTTCCGAGAGGCTCCGGGGTTAGAAGACAATCTTGTCATATTTTACACATATTCCTCACTTTCCTTTTCAGTGTAGGCATGCATTTATTATATAGCTGAGCTCTTCCTCTTTTCCTGTAATTAAAAGCTCTCGCCTTTGTATGGTAGGTTAACTACTTAACTTCGGAACAACACTCGCCTTCAATATTATATTCAGCGTGGTATTAACTTATCTTCACATGTACCTCCCTCCCCAACCATGGGCGTAGCAGCCATATGGACAATCTGGCCAAATGCCAATGGCCCCCGACCCTCAAAGGGCCCCCGACCCGAGCAAAAAATTTGTTCGCAAAGTTGTAAAGTCGTAAGATCGAAAGACCGACAAGCAAAAAAAGAAAAAAAGGTCGTCAACAATACCGACAAGCAAAAAAGTCGTCAACATTTTCGCAAACTTGTCAGATCGTCTCTGGAAAGGGCCCCTGTCCGTTTTTCGTCAGGGGCCCCCGAGCATATTGCTACGCCACTGCCCCAAACAACAAAACGCTCGCTTGATCTTCTCCATCTTCTCACCTCATTACGTCAAGACGTGTTTTTCTCCAACGCTTTATGTCTGTGGCATCGTGTCATTCGTGCGTTGATCATGTATTCTCGCTATATTGCTTTATGCCTTCCCAAAGTATTGTTCTAAATGTTCGGAATAAGAGCAGTTGTCTCTAACAACGGACTGGACTTATTGTGCAATGCTACTGGACTGAAGACGTACAGTAGCTCGACAGAAATCTAGAGGTAAATTCCGGAATTGTGCGTCTTTTTGCTGTCCTATTCGGGCGTCCTTGAAAATGAGAATTTTCAGTCTCGATCCACAACAGCCGACGGTTTCAGCCGGAGACGGTTTCAGCCAGAGACGGTTTCAGCCGCGGCGGCGACGGCGGCATTCCTTCTTCGCCGAGCGCAGAATTACGAACCGTGACTGATCGAACCGGAGGACATCGATTGATATTCGGCGTCGTCCGAACCGCCGACTCCGATCGATTTACCGCCCGGCCTCGGCCTCGACGCCCGACCCCCGAACTGCCTTCATTCCGGCCTGACAGCGTCCACCACACACACCGCGCCCCAGAACAACGGGGGACCGCCGTCGGCCGTTTCATCGACCGGTCGAGGGACCGGGGGACCGTCCTTCTTCTGTGCCCCTTTTGTTTCTCCTCG
The DNA here is from genome assembly GCA_018105865.1 of Metaphire vulgaris. NCBI lineage: Eukaryota > Metazoa > Annelida > Clitellata > Crassiclitellata > Megascolecidae > Metaphire > Metaphire vulgaris. The sequence goes on from CM030844.1 coordinate 7,919,920, forward strand.
GCATTGGGAAATCATCGGCTGCATTTCAAGAAATCTTCGGTCAAAACAGGAGGAAAGTAAACACGAAAAGGGACCGGTTTCCAATACGCGAATGTATGCTGAATGGCGTTGACTTTGTGTTGAACGTCAACGGCAGATGGTCGCCTGCTCTTGAACGATCAGTTTCACTCTTGCACGGAACTGCGTCTTTTGTCGTGCATTTATTCACAGGCCACACGCGCTGTGCACTCAGTACGCATGCACTTATTTCCAAAATTGTAATTGTACTTCAAAGAAATAGGTCTGACTGACATACAGTGCATAATTTTTGTTACTAAACCAACACTGGCGTTAGATTTTGTAAGGTTTTCAACAATGGAATAAATTTGCTCCATTAGTGAGTTTTTTCTTTTTTTCTTTCTTACGATCAGTCTCTTTCTCTGTCTGTCTGTCTGTCTGTCTGTCTGTCTCTCTCTCTCTCTCTCTCTCTCTCTCTCTATATGTGTGTGTGTGTGTGTGTGTGTGTCGGAATAATTCGTTTTCGGCTTTATTTTTCAAGAGACAAAAGCGACTGAAACACCTTTTGATTTATTTATCATTTCAAAGGAGTCCTTGAAATTATTTAGTCGCGCGTTTGTTTTGCTTATTTGGTATGCCGTGATACCTAAACAGGCCAATACGGAAGTTGAGTTTTAAAAAGAAAATTTATTTCTTTAATCGAGGCAAAAAGAGGTTCTTTATACCGTAAATTTTACGAAGACTGTTCGTATGAAAAGCGTTTGTCGTCTATGTTTAGTCATTGTTGAAGAGTCAACATTACAATAATGATCTTATCAATGTAAGTCTAGTTTATTTTTAAAAATCGAATCCGATCAGCTGTACATAGACGACTGCGAAACGTTTCAGGTTCACAACAAACAGGACACTTAAGCAGCAGCAGCAGCAGCAACAGCAGAAGCAGCAGAAGCAGCAGCAGCGCATTTAGTTATAAATAGAGACGCGGTTTGTATCGTATACGAAAGGGTTGCCTGCTACCAAGAGCTACGTCGATCGATGTGCTTGTTTGTTTGTCAGGTTTATTTACGATTGGATTTGTGCGCGAGTCGTCGCCGTTGTCCCTGTGCGTCTGTTTCTTTTCCGCTCCTTTATGAACTGGTGACTTTACAGAGCTACTAAGCCTTCTAAGGGGCTGGGTATTGATGATGGCCTATAGCCGTTTTTACGGACGCCGTGAATTTCCGAGCCGCTGTTCAGAGGACGGAGGCATCTATAGCAGCAGCAGCAGCAGCAGCAGCAGCAGCAGCAGCAGCAGCAGCAGCAGCGGGTCTTTCAGCGGGTCTTTCGTAAAGACGTGACGCCTTCGGCCGCACTTTTGTAATTCAGCCGACTCTCGCCTGCTGAGCGCCATGCGCACTTCCAGTGCAGGTGCTGTGGCTGGCGTCGGTCCATCGCATGACATTCGAGTTCTCCTCAAAAGCGCTTTGAACATTTAGATTGATCCGGCATTACTCGCCCCGAAGACAAGAAGAATTGTGGACAAACGGTGTTTTAAGGGTCAAAAGGTCAAAGATATGGTTCATCGGAATAAGAAGGATCACGATTAAAAGCAGAAGTCATTATTAGGCTTATTGATCACCAAAAGAAACCAGGCATTTTTCTTGTCGAAACAGCATTAGCAGCGCTAGATGCAGCCCAATTGGTATGACAACAACAGAAACAGTAGCAACAGCAAGAACAATAATAATCATAATAACTATAAAGATATGGTTCATTAGTTGCTTTGTGTCAAAATTTTGTAATCTTTAGAAATTTTTTTATGATGGAGAGTAGATTTTTGAAAGACTGTGTGCAGTATAGTGTGCGGTTTGAAATGGCTGAGAATTGTCGCATTTCGAGCGCTGTAGAATAAAACTGAGATATGGTTATAATAGTAACAATAAAAATGAAGCGTGAAATGCTCTACCTGAACTATACAGATCATTGGAATTTAGCTCATCTGTTGTCAGTCAACAAATTCTAGTTTGAAAATTGAAAACGTTTCTGTCACATAGAGAGGTAGAATAATGCTATAACAGATTATTGTATTGTCTATACACTGTACTCTATAACAACGGCTGATGCTAGGCTATAATGCTATAGGCATCATTATATAATGGCGCTATAAATTTGATTGACTGATTGGTTCACGTATAGGAAGGAATCAGAATTACGCAATAGTTGCTTTGTGTCAAAACTTTGTAATTTTAGAAATTTTTTATGATGGAGAGTAGATTTTTGAAAGACTGTGTACAGACTGTGTATAGAATAAAATTGAGACGGACAGTATTGACAGTCCTTGCAAGATTTGAGGCAATGATGATGGAGAATCAAGAAAATCTTATTCTAATTCGTGTGTTTCATTACTCCGTTGAAAGTTTTGCATTTCTACGCAGCTACTCTAACAATAGTTCTTCCATTGGTTAAAGTCATGCAGAGAATCGATTTTATAATATGTTTGTCGTCCATAAAACTTGTGATCCGAAGAACCAGTATTCTTAAGACACGGTTCATCTCGCGATCGACTTTTTAGCCCTCGTAGTCGTACTCGTAGCAGGCCCGCCGAGAGAAATTACGGGCCCCTGTGCAGAATAAAATTGCTTGACGACCTTATTTTGCTTGTCAGCCTCCTTTGCATCTTAAAATTAGGCGATGACCTTTGTGATGACCTTTCTTTTGCTTGTCAACCTTTTCACGCCGGGCCCACGTTTTGCTCGCCGGGCCCCCTCTACTTTAGTGTTACTATTCATATTTTTGATTATTGTTAATTATATATATTCATCATCGGCTCGGGTCCCCCAGACCGCCGGGCCCCTGTGCAGTTGCCCTCCCTGCCCTCCTCTCGGCGGCCCTGACTCGTAGTGTAAGTGGCAGTGGCTATAGTTGTTTCCAAATCAACAGTCTTCGGAATTCATTGCCTACATAACGTCGTGAAACCAGCGCACTACACTTTTTTATGGTTCAGGCTAGTATGCATGTTTACATGTGCTCTTGTCTCATTGTAAGGCTTATGCAAATGTTCTATTTATATAGCGCCTTGGAAGTTGGATATATGGTCCGTTTAGCCATTAGCCAAAGGCGATTAGATAGTTACGTCCACTGCGCACTGGTAGACAAGAGTGAACGCTTGAGTTACGCATTCTTCGTTCGCTGAGATCGAACTCGGGTTGACAGCTCATCTAAGGCAGAGCGGACGCTGCAGCGAATGAACCATCGAGGCAAAAGGAACATGTCCAGAATTCTAATTTAGAATTCTTTGGGTCTGAATACAAATGCTTACACCCATGCCCACTCACACCATACCAACACACATCCACACACGCACGCACACACGCACGCACGCACACACACACACACACACATATATATATATATACGATTCATGTTCAAATTTTACTGCGGTTCGAATAACGAATTACAAATAAAATTCTTTATTCGCGGAATGTAGAATACACGTTGAAGGTCAGAGCCTCAGAGACAACGTCGAACGCCGAAGAACATGGGAAAATGTCTGGCAAATCAGACATTCATGTTGGTTTCAGCTCAAAATTTTACCTATCAGAAGCTCGAATAAGAGCGAAGTAAGTGAGTAAAATATCGTGTAGTTCTATAGAATCTGCTAGCTACACCTTTGCATGTGCTTATTCGTTAGGGCTTAATCTACGGCGGATCGATGAGATTATTGCGCTAATATTAGACCTATTACTCTTCAATTTCATTATTCTTGTAGCTTATAAAGGAAACAATTACTAAACATTTTAGAGTAACTCAAAGCAAGTATGTAGCATAAATATAAATCCACATACTACTCTTACCTTGGGACATAATTATCAGTACATTTGAAAATGGTGTACAAGTAATTTGGTCTTTATAAGGACTTTTCAAGGACTAAGTTACAAGGACCAGGACAAGGACCGATCTGCAAGGACGAGGATAAGGACGAGGACCGAACTCCCAAGGACGAGGACAAGGACAAGGACTTCAAATTGGTCCTTAAGGAGTCCTTAAGGACAAGGACCAGGACAAGGATTAACATCACTGTGAATAACTGATCATCTTTGCGGAGTGGCTTCGGATTCGCCGGACTTCCGAAAAGCGACTTAAGCTGACATAAGAGTATCGCTTTAATCCTCTCGGAGGCAGGGCAGCGACCGACTCTGCTTCGGCCGCGCCTCAGATGTGCGCCGCCGCCGCCGCCGCCGCCGCCGCCGCCGCCGCCGCCGCCGCCGCCGCCGCCGCCGCCGTGAGGCTCTTTTTCTTCTGTCGACCGACGGACGGACGGACGGACGAAAAGTCTGTTGTCTGAGGGAGAATCCGTCGGAAACACATGTTGTCTAAGACGCTTGATGCCTTCAACGAAGTATAAGGTCAATAATGCCAGGCGTACTGTTTGTTTTCTGACTTCTGCGGTTTCTAATGTTCTTCCGACTTAACTGATGAACGCTGTCAATGTCATCTGTTGTGTCGCGTTATTTCCGTGTGTCAGGCATAAGAGCTGGGGAAGCTTAGAGCTCGTATTAGCGAAAGAGAGCACGGGAGAATTCTTCTCTCTCTCTCTCTCTCTCTCTCTCTCTCAAGTTCCTTTTTCATTTTTTTTGTATTCTCCAATCCATAACATCGTCATCGCCCGACACAGGGCATATGGTCTATCATGTTGCAGCTGATAAATGAGCTGTGAAAATGGCCGAGAAAATGTGCTCCTGACAAGAAAATTTTCGGCAGTTTCTATAGGCTGAACCCCTGAAGTCTGCAAATCAAATATTCTGCGGCATCTGCTGATTGCAGCATTTAATAATATAGATCCAGACATTTAGAAATTATTTTTATTTAAAGCTTACTGTAAGCGCATTGCATGATGGAAGATGAGGATCGTTTTGAAAAAGGTTGCGACCGAAAGTGATTATTATAGTGTAGAAGGCCGGCAAGCAAGCTGTTTATACTGCAGAGCTAGTAAACTAGGAGGCATATTTCTGCAATTCGCTCTGTTACGAAGTGGAGTCAAATGCCTGCGCATCAGTGGCGTAGCCAGGATTTCCGGAAGGGGGTTTTGAAACAAAATTTCGTCGATAACCTTCAAGGGGGGTTTCACCCCAAAAATCGCCAAAAATCGCCTAAAAATAAAAATTGAATGGAAATACATCAAACAAATTTTTTTTCGCCGTTCAAGGGGGGTTTTAACCCCCAAACTCCCCCCGTGGCTACGCCACTGCTGCGCATTAAGGCTTCATGAATAACTCACGAGAGAACTAAGCCTGAACTGTGAGACGTTAAGTCAAGGCTTTAGTCCAGGTTCAGTGAGAACTTTTATAAAAATGTTAAGGGTCCCTTTTGCAGGTCAGTGGCATGGCAACGAGCAGATTTGCAGACATTTTGTATAATAGACCGGACTGCTTTGAAGAGCCACAGGTGTTCGACTGACGGTGGGAAATTCCTCTGGTCTTGTACGGATCGATCTTGAGTCTCGAATAGAATAGATATTATGTCCTTGCGTGTTAAACTGGCGTTTTAAAAGTGAATAACTATAGTTATTTTTATTCCCCCGGCCACAGGACGAGAACAATCTATAATATTAAGATACTTGCTCTGTATGTCTCTCTGTTACCTTCAAGCGTTCTCATTGGTTGGCTGGGTGAGCGTTCTGATTGGTCGTTCTAGAACCTTAGGCGAGTTCGCTTCGCCAAGCGAACGGCGACGCGAAGCGTTTGACGAAGCGTACGTTGCAGCGTCATAATGTGTACAACGTCGCGATGCGTTGGTGGGCGATGTTCGAAGACGACGTTGCTATTGGAAACTTCGAAGAAGCGTTTGAAGAAGCGTACGTTCAATTGTTCATTGCAGCGTCATAATGTGTACAACGTCGCGATGCGTTGGTGGGCGTAGCTTGAGGAAGTTGCGCAATTTTAACGTACACAAAAATACTTGTACAGCGTCACAAATGGTCACAGTTGCGTGATTTTAACGAACATAGGCCTAATTATTACGTGGCGCAGAGCTTGGCTAGGTGGCGTATGTACATCATTGAAACGTTGTTCAGCATGAATTCAATGATTGGGTTTTAGCATTATCCTGCACTGCGAGCGAAGCGAGGGCGAGCGAAGCGAGCATCTTTCTAGTTGTTTTAAACAAGCTTCTTGTCAGCAGTAACTGGACTCGAACAGCAGTGTTTATGAGCAAAAGTCTGAAGATTGACTGTAAACTTTTAGCTATCTAGTTTATGCCACGATGCTTAAATGCAATCGAACAACCAGCACAACGAGCTCTATACTCTCATAAAATACATTAAAAATCATATTAGAAAATTCTGGTCAACGAATCGATACGAAATCATCCGAGACGTTCACAGATCCCGCACGCGCATGCGCACTCGCACATGTGAATCAGAATCGCAGCCGCATAGATATCTTCTCTAATGAAGTCAGAATCTATGGTCATCTTGATCGATGGACCGATGCCGTCGAGTGTCGCCGATGTATGCATGGATTTTTGCAGATAAGATGAAGGGAATATCGTTTTGCAAAATGGCGAAATTCAGCAGTAATCTCGGTGTGATCCATGCGCGATAATAAAGGCATTAGAATGGATACGAGAGAGAGAGAGAGAGAGAGAGAGAGAGAAAGAGAGAGAGGAAAATAGGTGGGGTGGGGGTTGGTGTAACCATATAACTGCGGTCCTCGGTGTGCGGTTTCAAATGCGTTTACTGTGTAAAACCACAGCGATTGCCAATTTGCCACTAAGAGGGAAGGAGTTGAGCTCAGATTTTTTGCCGGTAAATATAAGCTGACGAGGAAAAATAGTACGTCGCATAAAAGTATTTAAAAGAAGTTTGAACAACACCATTTTCTGGTCATCTATATTTCTCGTTAGTATATTTGTAATTTTTTTATTTGGTAATCATATAATTGGAGAAAAATCAACACATTGTAATTATATATAGGCCTATGTAAGTATACATTTGAAATTTTTAAACAATACAATTTCGTCATGGGGTGACGACTGCATGAAATTTGCCGGACCAATGACAGAATGCAGCAGGGTTTCCAAAAATCCACATTGTTCTATTTCCATCAAAATCGTCTCGTGTCCCTCTCCCTGCCATGCTCGGTTTCCAGAAGACCGATCTATCCAACTCTATTATGGGGAAGCTCAACTCTCTGCTGAAGGTAATCATGAATACCGTTCGCATTAAGACTTAGTGTGCCTCTGTTAAAAGTCCATCCCTTTGTACGTTTCCTTAATGGGGCGCATGTCTGCTTTCAACAAGAAAATGCCTGTTACTATAGACGAGCACTCAGTAATTCTGCCTATACCGACAAATGCAACAAGTCATCTGGTTCTAACCAAGGGTCTGTCACCTCAACTTCCCATATTTCCCCAACCGAAAATCATGAAATGTTTGCCCTGGCAGATCTAGAGAATAATTTTATTACACCCGTTTCGTCAAGATGCATGTAAAGTTCGGTTTTAAAAAGAATATCAGCGAAATATCCAGTTGTCCGTGCAGCGCACCGATGAAGGCGTGTTAGGTCATCTACCTACCGAGGACTTCCACTCCATCCCTCACTCGTCGTGTGATCGAAATCAACGAGACAGACGTCGGAGCTTTTCGAAGAGTCATTGAAGTCACGTCAACCGGCGTCAGGGGTGTCTTTCTGGTCTAATTATTTGTCGCAGTTCACGCATTCGTGAATTCGACGCCATTCAGTTGTCGACGGTCGCGATTTTCTGGATCTATTATGGAAAACACGGTGAGCGTGAGTCGGACCCCTAGCTCTGTCCATAAAACACACGCAGCGATGCCTCTATGATGTCGAAAGAAACGCTGTTAACGAGATTGCCAACTGTGCAACTAACACATAACAAATCTACCTCTCTTTCTCCCCTCTTCTCCCCCTCTCTCTCTCTCTCTCGAAACGATTGTGCGATGGGACACAGACAGACAGACATACATACATACAGACAGACTGACTGACAGACAGACTGATTGACTGACTGACTGGCTCACTCACTCGCTTACTCACTCACTCACTCACTCACAGACAGACAGACAGACAGACAGACAGACAGACAGACAGACAGACAGACAGACAGACAGACAGACAGACAGACAGACAGACTGGCAAGTCAAGTGAGTGATTGTTAGAGAGAGCTTTCTCGGTCACAGCGTGCGCCTTCAATTTGTCACGTAATCGCATAAATAAATTAGATGATTGATGATAGGCAGAGACTGAAGGCTTTTCGTTTGATCCGGCCTCGAGCTGCTTTGATTTTAAGGTTTCCATTATTGCACGCTCCCTCTGTAGGCCTACAGCGCACACGTTTCGAAATGAAACGGATATGCAGAAATATTAAACAAAACTCATGTTGTTAAGATTATCCGGAGGCGGTCAGTTTTATTCTTTAATAATAATTCTAGTCTTTCTTCTAAGTCGTGTACTACTTGCATAGAATTTGCAGTGAAAAACAAGCATACGAGCGGCCGACTTATCAGGTATTTATTATTAAATCTAAGAATGCAATAGTGATGACGACGCATAGATATATAGCTCTGTAACGACGATATGACGATGACGATGACGACGACGATGACGACGATGATGATGATGGATGATGATAAATATTTCGAGAACATTTTTCCGGACCCATTGTTATGCATTCGCATCATGAAAGCCTAAATTGACTGATTGCTGTAATCTCTAAACTTCAAAAGTAACTTCGATTGAAGGTAATTCATCAGTTGATAATATTCATGAAAAACCAGTTAACTCCACAAGTTTAAAAGTCTCTTGCTTTAACTTCTCCTCCTCTCGGCAACCTTCTCCCGCCCTTCGCTTATGACAGCCATGGATTTTCGTCAGTATGGAGTACGTCAACGGCTCATCAATTGAGCACTTAGTTTCCCTATACGTCGTAGAAACAGCTGCAGAATTGCAACATTTTTCACCGAACGATCGGCGATGTCTGAGATTTCAAAGGTAAAACTTGTATCCAAAACACCTGTTGACGTCATCAGACATTCGTTGACTAGTGTCTTAATCCCACTAGTAGGCAGGTACACCTATAGTGCGTGATATTGCGCAGTTATTCATTTACGGCATTTATTTCTGCAAGATTAACACCAACATCCAACGCAATTTTTTTAACCATTCCATTTGATAAAACTACGGAATTTGCGGGACCCCTAAAAACATGCGGTCACGGCCCCCTAAGACTAGAAGAAGGGGTCTTTCTCCTCCCCCATCTCTCTTTCGCGATTGTGCGAAGGGACACAGGCAGACAGACAGACAAGCAGACTGGCGAGTCAAGTAAGTGGTTGGTTATTGTTGACAGCGGCTGCTTGGAGTCTGTCGGCCATCATCAGCATCCCGCCTCTGTTCGGTTGGAGAGCGGATCACAAGGACGGAATCTGCTCGGTCAGTCAGGCGATCAGCTACCAGTTCTACGCCACGATCGGCGCCTTCTACCTCCCTCTGACCGTCATGATCATCATTTACACCCGAATCTACATGGTCTCCTACCGCATCGCTCAGGCGGAGGCCAGCTCACGACCGCCCCCTGTCCTCGACAGACGCCCGTCGCCGTGTCCTCTCTCACCGCCGCCCGTCAACTGCCATCCTCCTCCCGCCGCCGCCGCCGCCGCTCCGTCGAACGCCTCGGGCTCCGTCGACGGCGCCGGTGGCAAGTCTCCGGCGGCTGCTGCCCAGGTGACGAGAACCCCGAAGACCGCTCCTTCTGACGAAGAGGAGAATCACAACATGCACAACGGAAAACAGGTGAAGCATAATTTTCTCGTCGTCGACGAGATCCTCGCGAGATCCAGAGCCAATCCCCCTTCGTCCGGCGACAAACTCGTTCCCAAGTCGCGTGGCGGCGGCGGCGGCGGCGGCGGGGGCGGCGGCGGTCACCGGTTGTCCTGTTCGAACGAACGGAAGGCGACGAAGACGTTGGGCGTCATCATGGGCGCCTTCACCGCCTGCTGGCTTCCGTTCTTCATCCTCGCCCTCATCAAGCCGTTCTGCCGGCGCCCGGAGTCGTGCATCCCGCACTGGCTGAGCAGTCTGTTCCTGTGGCTGGGCTACGCCAACAGCTTCCTCAACCCCATCATCTACGCCCGTTTCAACCGCGACTTTCGGACTCCGTTCAGACACATCCTCCAGTGTCGTTGTCGCGACATCAACTCGCGTCTGCGATCGGAGAATTTCGCCGAGCAGTTCGGACCGACGGAGACGAGGGAGACAGCGGCGTCGCGACCACCTGCTGGAGCGGCGGTGCAGACGACGACGACGGCGGAGACGTTCGTCAGGTTCTCGTGTCAGGGAAGAGCGGTCGTCAAACTGAAGTGATCGACGATTCTCGTTTAGCCTCCGGAGACGATCAGAGAAGCCGAGACAAAAACGAAGCAATTTCCGATTGAAAGGAACAACGACAGAAACTGACACGGAAGTCCTAGAAGTGAAAGAGATCAGGCATGAAAAACTTACAAGGCTTTTTGAAGCGCCATCTGTGGCTGGACACTTTGGCATATACAGTAGAACTTCGATATAACGGAATCGGTTATAACGAACACTGGGTTATAACGTACCGCAATGTACTGTCCCAATTTTATGTGCTACCGTATTGGGAGGTATTTGGTATTATTACGTACCAGGGATATTTTTACACCCCCAACACTCCCCCTCCTTAATTTGAGACCGACACCCCAACACCCCAACAAATCTGAGCATGCGATGACCATTTATGCTTGTCAGGTTTTTCCGGCCCAGGATGGACCCCCAAAATATACCGAAACCCCCAAATTTCTAATGCTAGAAATAACCCTGTTACGTACCTAGGATATAACGTATTTAATTTTACAGACCCGCTAAGTACGTTATAACAAAGTTCTACTGGACATGTTCTAGACAGCAAATGACGAATTACTGACACATCCAACCGCATTAACTATATTCAATATGCGCCGTTGTCTGCCACGAGTCGAATTTATAATTTAGCAGCAGAGTCAAATACTTGTAGAATTTTGATGTACCCACCTCTTTAAAAGCTCTAGAATCAAATCTGTAAAACATAAGAATGAATAGGCGACAGATGCAGGTCACGAGTAATAACAATTGTCGCAGAATTCTATGACCTGTGTTGCAGTGGCGTAGCGTGCACTCTTGCCGCCCACCCATGGCTCCTGGCAAATCCGCCGCCCCCAAAGTCACACTCATGCCGCCTCTTCTAAACTTTGCCGCCTTTGTCAAAACTCGCCGACAAGCAAAAAAATTCATCGTCTAAATTTGCATCTAAACTTCCAAAACTCGCCGACAGGCAAAAAAAAGTCGCTTCCAAAATTTGCCGCCCCCATCGTGCGTGCCGCCCATGGCTATAGAGCCATAGTAGCCATTGAGACGCTACGCCTCTGCTGTGTTGTCCCATTCAAAGCCTCTGTACAACGAAGCGCCGAAGCTATTGACACTCTTTGAGAAGCTGGACAGTGGAAGAAAGTCTCCAGAGATCTACACTTTTTGGAATGGAACTATTGTCCTATTTACTTGTTACAGTCTTATTGTCGTCGAGCTTATAAGAGTGTTTAGGGTATTTCTTCTTTTCGTAATTTTATTTAAAAAATTTACTCAAATTATTAATTTAATATTAGTCAGAAATTTGTACATTCTGCGCCGGCTCTTTACCAGCTGTGGTTTCACTGGTAGGCTACTGGGTTACGTACGCCTACTTTCTGAGTAGTAAACGTTCTTACTGTACCTGCTTCTCTACGGCTTAATGAACTTTGCAAGACGATGTACAGTACTGTATGCGACTTCCACCATTCAAAAAAAGATTAAAAACAGACAGTGAACGTTTTAAAATTGTTCAGTCATCTGTGCTATATGGTATATGAATATTCATATGCTGTCCCTGGCCAAATTCTCTGGATGTTATGAAGTGAGACTCGGGAAGAGGAGTTTCCAAAGCATAATTATGCATTTCTGAAGCCCTGAACTGAAAAGTCAGTGCCTAAATTTCACTTTCGCGTGTTTAAGACCAGTGGTGTCATGACAAAGGGCTTCTAAAACCATTATTATTATTATTATTATTATTATTATTATTATTATTATTATTATTATTATTATTATTATTATTATTATTATTATTATTATTATTATTATCCAAAATTCGTGCAAGCCATTACCTCTTACTAATCAATTTCAATTTCTGTCGAAAAAACAAATTAAATTCATCGAATCAGCCCGTGAAAGAGGTTTAGGATATAAGAGTTTCGAGAAGCCTATGTTGATGTGCAGCTTCAAGTTTAACTTCAGATTTTGAACGCAGGATATAGGCCTATAGACTAGGTTTTTGGATCGTTTGAATTAATGTTTACATAAAACATTTAAGGTATCAGCAACAAATTTTCATAACATCACGTTGGTTCAGATTTGGTCTCAAAAGAGACAAGAAAAAGAGTCAATGAATAAACCATACAAAGTCTAGTAACATTTGAAGAAAAATCCCAGGAGAAGGGTTATTATCCTTTAGCCCACCGAATGACACATGTAAGGAGAAAAGAAGAGATTGATGCTAATATTTCATTGCTAAATGTGGAGCATATTAACAATTTGTGGAGATAATAAACAGCAAAAATGTCATACGATTTTTAAACTTTGGTTTTGATAAGTAGAAAGTAGAATCCTGTTGAGAAACAGGCATTTAGGTAGTGATTAGCTTACAAAAGCTAACCAGTTGCATATAATTGTATAATGTATATCCATTAAAATTTAAGTCTTTTGCACTTAATGTATACGTGCATTGTTCGCTCTAATAGGCTTAGTTTTGACAAGCAATCCGTTTATTTAAGCGGTTGAAGAGAATTAGCAGCGAAGTCTTCGTAGAATTTGACGTATCGCCCAAGCAGGACGACTTAATTAAAAGGCGAAGTAGTTTTGCGCCACTGAATAGTAAACTTACTGTATATGCAATTTTAAACGCCACGGGGTCGTATGGACTAGCATACACACGTTGGATCCACAGAATCCACAGAGGCCTCGTGTGTGGTTAGTAACGATTCTTGAGTGCGACAATTATGCTGTAAGATGGGGTCGGGGTCTGGTCGGCGTTATCACTATCAACGGCCGGCCATAAGACCCACTTCTCCCCCGGCAATTGTATTTTAAGTCGCGGCCGTAAGACGGACGTACCGGGACCCTGCCCCCTCCCTCATGAAGAAACCGCCCGTTGAGTGTATGGCGAACTCCAAGCAAAGACTTATTACGAACACTGTGAACGACATAAAACATTCGAGCGACCACCTACGTCATCACGCCGACTACTAAGCATACTCACTCACTCACACCCCCTCCCCACTCCACCCACCTCTGCCCACCTTGACATTCGTCGGCAATAAGGTACGACGCATGGATCTATTATAATAGCGTAGACGCCGACAATAATCACCGCACTAAATGGCATTAACACGTCACTCTGTGGAAAAATAACAGACATCAGAAACCAGTCGCTCTGTACAGAACACAATCGTAATCTACAGTAATAGACACAGTCGTTTTTTCATTCGTTTCGTCGCAGCCTATCCAGTGGCGGCTCCAGGATTTGGCAAAGTGGGGACTGTTGGGGTGGCAACTGCCAAAGTCTAAGCACCGGGCAACTATTTTTCTCACAAAACTGGACTAGTCTAGTTGGTTAGGATGAGTGCACCAAAGTATGGAAGCGCTGGGGGGCAGGCATTGAATAGGGGCACGGGCCCCCAGGATCTTCCACTTGGAGCCGCCCCTGAGCCTATCTAGGACCGGAAATGTTAGGAACGCACATTCTTTCTCCGATTCATTCCATCCAGTCATCCGAATTCTGTTTTCCTTCTGAGTTTTCTCAATGTCTAAAACAGACAGATCGACCGTCTGAATGGAGGAATCACAGGGCAAATGAAACGCTGGGCTGTAGGTTTTATGAGGCTGCGCGCGGCTTTCATACACGTGTTACCGTTCCAATCTCTGCTAAATCGTATCTTGAGATGCTCGTGCAATATAAATGGCGGCGCTGATGTGACAGTCTAAGAACTACGACGACGACGACGACGACGACGACGACAAATTTCCGTCTTGCTTTTCGTAGACTATGAATTTAAAATGAATCAGGAATTAAACGGCATCACCACAGCATTCTGTCTGTCTGTCTGTCTGTCTGTCTGTCTGTCTGTCTGTCTGTCTGTCTGTCTGTCTGTCTGTCTGTCTGTCTGTCTGTCTGTCTGTCTGTCTGTCTGTCTGTCTGTCTGTCTGTCTGTCTGTCTGTCTGTCTGTCTGTCTGTCTGTCTGTCTGTCTGTCTGTCTGTCTGTCTGTCTGTCTGTCTGAGATAAATAAAGTCAGATGGGCAATCTGCAACGATCGCACTACGCTGCACTTTTCTGTCTCGTTTACTAAGTAAGTAAGTAAGTAAGTAAATAAGTAAAATCTCATCAATTTATATAGCGTTATTTTCTGTTGCGTTATTCTCTAAAACTCTCCCCGTGTCCTAACCTGGACGTATCGTGAGTCCTGCAGTGTGCGGAGCTAGAACTCTTACCTACTTGACATTCTGAAATAGTCAACGTTGAGCTTTCGTCTTTTTTGCCAAAACCAAAACTCAAATGAATTGCTAGAGTTTTGAATCTTAATTTTTTCGAAACACTAAATAGCGGACAAACTGATTCTTTATAGAAAGTGCTTCGCAGCAAAGCTTTCTGTCTTGTCGATTCTCTCTTGTCGATGGGACAAAAACGCCAAATAAGGTTTCTTAGATCAATTGATTTATCTAATCAATCAATAGTTGTAATCTAGTGCGATTCAGTTCGGTATTTGATAGTCGGACAAGCGAGAAAAACGATCCTTTTAAAAAATTGTTTCAAGATGCTAAATAAGTTAATTAAATAAGTTGATGAGAGCATAAAGCTTCTCCCATGCTATGCTTAAAGTGGGAGGAAGACAGTAAGCAATTACCAGGAATTTACCATTCCCCCTACAAATGCCTCACTGGTGCCATCTTCACAAGAGAAAAAATTGGATCTAACAGGACGCAGAACTACCAAGTCAAATACTCATCCAAAATGTTGAGGATTGGCTGGTAGTTTTGCTGACGCAATCACAGCAACTTTTATGAGCTATACTTAATTAGAACAGTGTTTCTCAAACTGTGGGCCTTGACCCAAAAATGGGTCACGGGGCTCAGCCTTGGTGGGTCACAGGGTTGCGCGAAATTAGATTCAAAAGTGTCATCTTATTATATAATTCTCGATGTCTGTCCGTCGCGTCTGTCCGTCCGCAACACGGCGGGTATTGCAAGACGCTGTTGTCATTGACAACCAAATATTGTTTAATCAAAACGGAGCGTTTAACGAAGCGTCTTAATTGCAGCTTAAACCCCCGTCTCCCTTCCTTCACCCCAATCCCTCTCCCAATCGTCCAGGCCCCAACCCATTCCCGCCTTGGCCCCATACCCCCTTTTCCCTTCCCTTTCCCCATCTCCTTCCCTCTCCCCATCCTTCTCCCAATCGCCCCCCAAACCCCCTTTCTCCTTCCCTTTCCCCAACCCTTTTCCCTCCCCCATCCCTCTCCCAATCGCCCCCAAACCCCGTTCCCCTTCCCCCCAACCCTTTTCCCTCTCCCCATCCCTCTCCCAATCCTTGAACCCATTCCGGCTCAGGCCCCAAACCCCGTTCCCCTTCCCCTCTCCTGATCTCTTTTATAATAGCCTCATCCCTCTCCCAAATCACCCCGGCCCCTAAATGGCATTAAACCCCGTTCCCCTTCCCTCTCCCCTTCCCTCTCCCCATCCTTTTCCCCTCCCCATCCCTCTCCCAATCGCCCCAGGCCCAACCCATTCCAGCACCAACCCATTCCCAGCCCCGGCCCTAAACCCCCGTTCCCTTCCCTCTCCCTATCTCCTTCCAACTACCCATCTCTCTCCCAATCGCCCAGGCCCCAACCCATCAGCGCTCCGCCCTACCCCACCGGCCCCAAACTCCGTTTCAAACCTACACAACGCTGCTTTGAAAACCCGTACAACCCACCTTCCTCCTCCCAAATCTCCCTTCCCTCTCCCAATGCCCTGCCTCCCGTTATCTTATTATATAATTCTCGATGTCTGTCCGTCCGTCCGTCCGCAACACGGCGGGTATTGCAAGACGCTGTTGTCATTGACAACCAAATTTGTTTAATCAAAACTGAGCGTTTAACTAGTCTTAATTGCAGGAAACCCCGTCCCACCTTCCAAACCCCATCCCTCTCCCAATCGCCCAGACCCAACCCATTCTCGCCCCGGGCCCCAAACCTCCTTTCCCCCTTCCCTTTCCCCATCCCCTCCCTTCCCCACCCTCTCCCAATCGCCCTGGCCCCAACCCATTCTCCCCCAAACCTCCTTTCCCCCTTCCTTTTCCCATCCCCTTCCCCTCCCCCACCCTCTCCCAATCGCCCAGGCCCCAACCCATTCTCGCCCCTGGCCCCAAACCTCCTTTCCCCTTCCCTTTCCCCATCCCCTTCCCTCCATCCACCCTCATCCCCAATTCTGCCCTTCTGAACCCATCTCAATGCCCCTGGCCCCAGACCCCCTCCTTCCTTTCCTCATCGACCCCCATCCCTCTCCCAATGGAGATCCCAACCCATTCCGGCCTCGGCCCCAAACCCCCGTTCCCTTCCCTCTCTCCATCCTTTTCCCTCTTCCCATTTCTCCCAATGAGGCCCCAACCCATTCTCGCCCCGGCCCCAACCCATTCCGCGCGGCCCCAAACCCCGTTTCTTCCCCGTCCCCTTATCCCATTCCCTCTCCCTCTCGCCATCTCGTATCTTGAGATGCCCGCCCTGCCCGATATCAAACCCCGCCTTCTCTCACCCCTCTCCCAACCCCCGTACTTCGCTCCCAATCGCCCTGGCCCCAACCCATCACCGCTCTGCCCTACCCCACCGCTCCAAACCCCGTTCCCAAACCTACAAAGCTGCTCGAAAACCCCTACAACCCACTTTCCTCCTCCCAAACCTTTCCCTCTCCCAATGCCATGCCCCCGTTATTATATATAGTTACTCCTTCCTAACCTCAATATTATTTTTAAAATTTAACCCTTCAAGTGTAGATTAAATTTTCAGCATCACACAGTACTGGGGATTTAATTTTTGGAAAAGTTCTTCAGAAATGATTGCTGTAACTTTTAAAATCTGTCTATATCTCAGGCTATAATTATGAGAGCTAAAAAGATGTTTAGATTGTTTATTCCTCTTTCTAACCGTCTGTCAAATCAATTTGGGGGTAGAGTCCACTTTACGACCTAAAATATCACCCTCTCCCCAAAACAAATTTGAAAGCCCCTAGCAAAATATTTTTAGTAACCCCTCTTTGTCAGCGGTCTTGTAAAGGGATGTCAGAGGAACAAAATAAACCAAAAGTTTGAAAATCGGTTGACATTTGGCAAAGATCTATCAATTCTAACCCGATGACCCCAATGTTTGAACATAAGTATTATGAGCGAATTTCGCGTAAGTTTTGAATTCTGAGAAAGTTTCCTATTTTTTTGAATTTGCTATATCTCAGGCTATATAAGAGCCAAGAAGACGAGTTTGCACCATTGTTTAGCTTTTTATTCCTCTTTCTAACGCTCCGTATAAAACAAAAAAGTCCAGCGTTCACGAGGTTTGCGACAATCAAGTGAGAATGAGTAGCAGGCTGTTGCTCGGCGTGAAAAAGCAGCACAGCAAACAAGAGAATTAAGCACTGCATGTCGTTCGACACTGCCAAATCAGTACGCTTACGTTGACTATCAAGTTTCAGAAAATTCATGCGAATGGGCGTTAACTCGGTTGAAGGAAAAGGCGGCGAGTTAAGAACAATTAATTGCGCAAAATGCTATTGCATTTGCGCAAAATCAAAATAGCCAATCTCCCCGTCATAAAATGCTATTGCATTTGCGCAAAATCGTTTGGTAAAACAGCCAATCGCCCCCGTCATTTTTGACGGGTAAACACCTAGTTATATATATTTACTCTTTCCTAACCTCAAACCCTTTTTTAAAATTTTACCCCTCAAGTGTGGATTAAATTTTCAGACGCTGTCACCGTACTGGGATTTAATTTTTGGAAAAGTTCTTCAGAAATGATTGCTGTAACGTTTTAAATTTGCTATATCTCAGGCTTCTAAAAAGATGAGGTTTGCACCATTGTTTATTTTTATTTCTCTTTCTAACCGTCCGTGCAAAACAAAAAAATATGGGTAAAAGTCCACTTTACGGCCTAAAACATCACCCTCTCGCCCGCTATTTTCAACGAACCCCAGTCAGGAAAGTTGTAAAGGGATGTCAGAAACAAAATAAACCAAAAATTTTGAAAATCGGTTGACATTTGGCAAAGATCTATCAATTCTAACCCGATGACCCCGATGTTTGAACATAAATATTATCGGTGAATTTCGATGAAGTTTTGAATTCTGAGAAAGTTTCCATTCTTTTTTGAATTTGCTATATCTCAGGCTATGTAAGAGCTAAGAAGATGAGATTTGCACCATTGTTTAGCTTTTTTAATTCCTCTTTCTAACCGTCCGTGCAAAACAAAAAAGTCCAGCGTTCACGAGCTTTCCGACAATCAAGTGAGAATGAAAGGCTGTTGCTCGGCGTGCTAACAGGAGCAAACAAGAGAATCAACTGCATGTCGTTCGACACTGCCAAATCATTACACTTACGTTGACTATCAAAATGTTCATGAATGGGCGTTAACTCGGTTGAAGGAGAAGGCGGCGAGTTAGGGAAATTAATTTGCTTCATTTGCGCAAAATCACAGAACAGCCAATCTCCCCGTCATAAAATGCTATTGCATTTGCGCAAAATCGGGTGGTAGAACAGTGTCTCCCCCGTCATAAAATGCTATTGCATTTGCGCAAAATCGGGTGGTAGAACAGCCAATCTCCCCCGTCATAAAATGCTATTGCATTTGCGCAAAATCGGGTGGTAGAACAGCCAATCTCCCCCGTCATAAAATGCTATTGCATTTGCGCAAAATCGGGTGGTAGAACAGCCAATCTCCCCCGTCATTTTTGACGGGTAAACACCTAGTTTCTAAATAATACAACAATAACACAAACCTTGAAAGTTGTGCAGACTTAGGTTTTAAGAAATTTATATGCCCGCAATCCTCCATTCACGGCTTATATTAAAACGATTAGCATTTTATCCTATTTTAGTTAACAATAAGTTAGCCGCCTAGCAGGGTTATGGTATGTCACAAAGCCGCTGAAGTGAGTCGCACAGTACCAAAAAGTTTGGATAACTCTGGCCTATAGTACTTTGATAAATTAACCTTATTTCGAAATAACGCAAGGAAAGCGTATTCCGATCATTTTGCTCTGAAACTCCACTCACAGTAGGGAATCTTTGCTAGGCATCTGCCGGAACCTAGCGATTAAGCAGTTTTGCCATACTCATAGGATTTTAAAGACGCGTAACAAAGGTATGTTCCTGGCAGAATTTTAAAAAGATAATTTCCAAGAAATTTTAATATCTTTTTCTCTTTTTTTGTCTTATTTGGCAAAAATATGAATAATTCTTCATAATATAGTTGTCATATTTTCATTCAATATAGCATCAGAGAGCCTTTGTTTTGCCATTTTTTCAAAGCTCAGAAGATTATTTTCAACTGTCGTTCGCCAGATGGCCTAATGCATTTTTAATGTTACATGTCGCGCATGTTATAAACCCGCTGAAGTTGGCCACCGGCCACGGTTCCAAAATGTTTGGGAACCCCTGCATTAGAAGACCGCGACTCACTCTGAGTACATACGGGAGCCGGTCTGATGTGACCTGCATACTGCGACGACAATATTGACTTTGCGTCACCCTGTAGAAGCAGTCAAGACATCGACGACGATGCATGGGCGTCGGCAGAAATTTTTCTAGGAAGGCGCAAAATTTTTTACCTGGAAGCAAAGCACTGCTAAAATGTCTGACAACCAAAAAAAACGTCCTCGTGTGCATGAAACTACGCTACATATCTACAGATAAAGCCTGTTTTATGATTTATTACACCACAAGTAACCCCCTCCCGACCCTCATGAGACAATGGTTTCAGTTTGGGCAATTGTAGTCAGCGATGTCGTTTCGTAATGCATTGCAATCCTACACTATTCGTCTTATGGCGATTCCTCATTTCGATGAAGCAATGTATATAAGAAAGATATTGGCTTTTAGACAATAGTATAGGACAAACGACAAGAGTAATATCAGGACTGGTGACTGGTACACTGTCATTCTGCTTCATCGGTCAAACAAACAAATGAACCCCATTCACGGCTCAGCTATTTCAACCGTTATTTCAATCAATAAAAAATTGGAACTGGTGAAAACAAAGCAGGTCTATGTTAATAAATGCACATCTACAAAAGCCTAGTTAGAAGAGAAACCCGGCCATCAGCCTCAGGTAGCATTACTCAGCATCCAATTATATCTTTTGCATAACATGTTGTTACTTGTTAAGCTATAGTAGGCCTACAAAGCATTTCGAATTCTTAGTTAAATATTTTTAAGTGAATAGCCAAGTCGTAGATAACTAGATATAATAAATCAACTGTTAACAGCCGCTATATATAGAAACAGCCAAGACCTTATTAACGCGACGTGTTAGTTATATCCTACGACTGGTCATTGATAGCATGGACCAGTATATTGGTTCCTCATCCACTCTTCACTTCCATCTACCTCAATATAGACCTCAACATGGGTATTTAGTGTTTTTAAAATTAGATAAACTCTTATAACTCTAAAACAGCAGATGCAGTCGTTCATGGCAGTTAATATCTTACGAATGGACATCATTACTGAGGTGCAACCAGTTGGAAATAAACTTCAACACCCGACAATAAAACTCTTCTTGTGAAGTGAAGGGCCATACATTAGACATACACTCTGATTAATTATTTGAATCAAATTTAAAATCCGACAAAGCCTGACGATGAATGATAGAATGTCTAAAATCTAAAATTTAGCCTTAATTCAGAAATGCAAAAGCACGTTGTTTTCGATGCACGGGTTGACACAGTGACTATGCACTTAGGCGAAATTTGCAACTTATCGACCACGAGAATCTACAGAACGTAGGCTACAGCGTAGGTCTACACTCCCACGCACTCGCTGGTCTACGCACACTTCTCATCTTTTAAAGCCTATAGATTACCATGCAGTCAGACACATTGACTAGCAGAGAATTAGACTCCTGATAGCACCAAATTAACTAGCTCATGGTTTCGCAACCGATGGGTCGCGACCCGGTACCGGGCCACGGATAGTAAAATGCTGGGTCGCAAAAGTCTTTTAATAAAAATAATTAAATTTCGAAATAATCAATTTAAAAATTTGGTAAAGATTTCTAAATTGTAGGTGTTATGAAGTGTCAACGACCTTTTATCTTCTTCATTAGACTGAAATTTACAAATCATTAGGTGTCCAAAAAAGCGGCGACGGCCTATTTTGTCGCTCGTCAGACTTCAAACTTTCGGGATGTAGGCCCTGGGTAAAAATGTTACTGGGTCGCGAATGGAAAAGTATATACAAATAACTACCGGGTCACGAAAAAAAGGTTGGGAACCCTGAATTAGCTGAATAGATGAACGCAATTGAAAAATGTTAGCTTGCTGCTTTAATTATGCCCTTCAGACACTGTAGATTCGTTGAGTGCAGAATTGCGATAAGATGATCAAAGATTTTGTCTTCTTTCCATAAGTACACTACGATCTTTACATGTCTGTCAAACAAAAAATTTCTAGATTTTTCTGATCTGCTATTCTCCCGAGTACTAATATACGAAGCTGATGAATGCGAGAAGCTAAGACTTTATCTTAGCATCGACGCAGTTTAGTGCCTAGTACTGCAGAGAAGATAGTTTAGAACAAGAGGCGGTGCGCTGTAGGAAAGCCTTGAGCTAAAGCGCTGTAAAAACAACACAAAATTAGAGCCTTTAAACGTATGCGTTATATTCCAATATAGTGCATGCAATTAAGAAATATAACGAGAATGAGGTGACAGAAGGTGACAGAAGTATTTTAAAACGAATATTCGTCAAGAGGCAAACCACATTAAATTTTCAACACTTAGGACTCTTCGAATGCAACACGAAGGCAAAATAAAGAGCGACAAAAAATAAAGAAAATACGGACTAAACGATAGTAGGGTCATTTGAAAGCCATTTCAATGGGATCCGTGACCATTTTGTTCCTACCTTTTTTTTATTGCTGATTCATGTACCTTGGACTATTAGAAGAAGATTTAGCTCCTATGTCCCTCTCAAATTTGGCGGCTAACTGTGCAAGAGTCCAAAATCCAAGATGGCCGCCAATGGACATATACCCAAAGATTAAAAACTAAATAACTGTTAAAATTTTTGACCAATCTTGATCAAATTTGCATGGTGGTTAGCAATAACACTTGCTATAAGATGGTTATGCAAAATTTCTGCTAATTACATTTCAAAAAGCACAGACCCCTTAAGTGAAGGACTGGTGGCACGCGTCCTTGGGTCCGCGAACTTGGGTTCATTGAATTTTTGACACCGCAGCATCTATTACATGTCATAACTTAAGTTCGGGTACAGCTACAGCTTTAAAATATGGCAATCTAACTCAGAATTGAATTTCCTACAAATATCAAGCAACCGGAAGTTGATGACGTCATTACTTATTTAATGAGCAAATTAACAAATTAATGTGTGTCAATTGCACTGCTAATACAATAGCATCTATTACATGCTGCAACTGGAGTTTGCACAATGATACAGCTATGACAGCCATGAAACCTGGTAGTCACACTCAGAAAAGAACTCTCTACCCATCACAGGTAACCGGAAGTTGATGACGTCATTACTTATTTAATTAACTAATTAACGTGTATCCATTGGGTTGTTAACACCATAGCTCCTATTATATGATGCAAATGGAGTTTTCACAATGATGCAACTATGACAGCCATGAAACCTGGTAGTCACACTCAGAAATGAACTCTCAACCCATCCCAGGTAACCGGAAGTTGATGACGTCAAGTTATTTAATTAAGAAAAATAACAAATTAACGTGTAAACATTGAGTTGTTAATGCAATAGCATCTATTACACGTTGGAACTGGAGTTTGCAGCTATGAAACTTGGTAAACACACTCAGAAATGAATTCTCTACCCATCACAGGTAACCGGAAGTTGATGACGTCATTACTTATTTAATTAACAAATTAACTAATTAACGTGTATCCATTGAGTTGTTAACACCATAGTCAAGTCAAGTCAATGCGCCGTCGTCGCTTGGCGACGGTTGGCTAAAGAATGGGTCAGTGTTCTCCATCGCGATCTGTCTTGTGCTGTGCGTAGTAGACAGTCTTCATAAAGGCCAGTCCATGTTGTATAATGTTGCCAATCCAGCATATCCTTGGTCGCCCTCGTCTTCTCTTTCCTTCAACAAGTCCTGTGATCATGCTGCTCTCTATGGTGTCTTGTGGTTGTCATATCACATGCCCAAAGTAACTCAGTTTCTTTGTTTTACGTGATTCAGTAGCTCTTTTTCTCTGTTGGCCATGTTGTAGATTTCCTCGTTAGTTAGTAGTTTTGTCCATGGTATGCATAGCAGTTTTCTTATGCACTTGTTCTCAAAGGCCTGTATGCGTTTTTCTTCTTCTTTTCTCTTAATGTCCAGAATTCGCATCCATATGTCGCCACTGGCCATACTAAGGTTTTCATCAATCGAAGTTTTGTGTTAGTGTTTATTGAATTGCATTTCCATAGTTTGGTTAGCTTGATCATTACTGTTGATCCCATGGCTAGTCTCTTTCAATTCCATTTTGCATTCTGCATTGTTTGGTATTTGACATCCCAGGTATATGAAGCATTCTACCTGTTCTAGTGTTATGCCTTCCACCTTGATTTCTGTGATGTTATTGGTGTTGGTCATTATTTTGTTCTTGCAATATTTACAGACATGTTGTATTCTTCTGCGGTTGCCTGTACACGGTCCACCAATTCCTGCAGTTCTTCCGGAGATGTAGCAAGTAGTACGATGTCTATTATATGATGCAAATGGAGTTTGCACAGTGATACAGCTAATAATAAATGCCATGGTGTTAACAACTCAATTGATACACGTTAATTAGTTATTTTTTAATTAAATAAGTAATGACGTCATCGACTTCCGGTTATCTAGTATGGGCTGAGAGTTCATTTCTGAGTGTGTTTACCAAGTTTCATAGCTGCAAACTCCAGTCCCAACGTGTAATAGATGCTATTGCATTAGCAACTCAATAGATACACGTTAATTTGTTATTTTGTTAATTAAATAAGTAATGACGTCATCAACTTCCGGTTACCTGGGATGGGTTGAGAGTTCATTTCTGAGTGTGATTACTAAATTTAATAGCTGTATCATTGTGAAAACTCCATTTGCATCATATAATAGGAGCTATGGTGTTAACAACCCAATGGATACACGTTAATTAGTTAATGAAATAAGTAATGACGTCATCAACTTCCGGTTACCTGTGATGGGTAGAGAGTTCTTTTCTGAGTGTGACTACCAGGTTTCATGGCTGTCATAGCTGTATCATTGTGCAAACTCCAGTTGCAGCATGTAATAGATGCTATTGTATTAGCAGCGCAATTGACACACATTAATTTGTTAATTTGCTCATTAAATAAGTAATGACGTCATCAACTTCCGGTTGCTTGATATTTGTAGGAAATTCAATTCTGAGTTAGATTGCCATATTTTAAAGCTGTAGCTGTACCCGAACTTAAGTTATGACATGTAATAGATGCTGCGGTGTCAAAAATTCAATGAACCCAAGTTCGTGGACCCAAGGACGCGTGCCACCAGTCCTTCACTTAAGGGGTCTGTGCTTTTTGAAATGTAATTAGCAGAAATTTTGCATAACCATCTTATAGCAAGTGTTATTGCTAACCACCATGCAAATTTGATCAAGATTGGTCAAAAATTTTAACAGTTATTTAGTTTTTAATCTTTGGGTATGTGTCCATTGGCGGCCATCTTGGATTTTGGACTCTTGCACAGTTAGCCGCCAAATTTGAGAGGGACATAGGAGCTAAATCTTCTTCTAATAGTCCAAGGTACATGAATCAGCAATAAAAAAAAGGTAGGAACAAAATGGTCACGGATCCTCTTCAAATGACCCTACTACGACCTCTCGTGAATAGACTCAACCAAGATGTCACTCCTAAATACATTCGACCTAATCGAATCGAAATATCTGGCACATTTTTAACGAGTTTTTAAATTTTTTGATCATATTACGCTACACTATACAGACACCTCTTCGACATTGAACTTTTTGTATTTTGAAGACTTGTCTGTTTTCGTCTCTAATCCATTCCATGCATTGGATTCGCTCAGCGCATCGCCATGTCCCTGTCCGAATAGGTGCTGGGTGTTTCTTCCAGAATGTTCGCTTTCGAATGAGTGCTCTTTGGCGAAGATCGAACTGATCGGCTGACGGAGACGTGAACGCAAATGATGACTATGACGACGACGATGACTATGACGAGGAGAAGAGATACAATCGCCAGCCAAATATAAGTGACCCAGATGGCTTTGGACGAAGACCAGAATGCGTCATCGTCGTCCTTCTTACCTGTACAGAAATAGAACCCAAAACACTGGATCAAACAGAGCGCCCAGAAATAAGCTGCCGAGAGAGTGGTCTACTCTTAAATGGTTTAATTTGAACAGTTAATTTTATTTGTCATCAAAGACAGTGCAAGAAAGTACAGAACAATTGCTTGGTTTAACAGTTTCAACTGCTTACATATACTGAAAACTCAAACGGATTCAGAAATTTTACATGACTCTATGAAGCTACAACGACTGACAAGTTGGACTGCAATGAAGAACATGGCACTCATTACCAGTAGATACGTCATCTGGGGGAGCAGTGGGCCGTTGCCCCCTGATTTTTAGCGGCAAATGTTTTGCACATTTTGTGTTTTTAAATTCATTGTGTTCTCGATTGTTTTTTAAATTTTATTACAATCACTGGTATGTACTATGTAGTATCGTATTATCATGTAGGCCTACTATGGATAAAAAAATGTGCATACTGCATAGATATTTTAAAAAATACTGCCTGCCTTGCAGTCGAAAGTCTTGCCCCCCGGAAAACAATGAAGTGACGGCATTGATTACCAGAGTGGATTTCAGTGCTCTTGCAATTTATAAATAGCAGCAAAGGACTATAGAACTAACTCGTCGTCAATTCGAAATCGAAGCGAACGTTAATCTGGCACTGCACTTAGAAATCACGCAGCAAATAGCACAGCAGATAAACACATAGGCCTAATATGCGTACGGTATTATAAGGCAAAGTAGCTTTTCTAATTAAATCATTGATATTCGTAAAGACATTTATGAGGCTGCGTTAGAAAGCCTGGCTCTATTAACGAACCTCTAAATCATATTCAATCTCTCTGCTTACCTTGATTCGAGGGAAGTGGTCGATTAAGGGAGACGGTCCGATTTTGTCCCATTTCTCCCATCGGACCCTGAGGCCCGGGAATTCCAGGGTCTCCCGGTTCACTGTATCCTGTAGAACCGGTCGCTCCAAGTTCTCCTGGCGGCCCCTTGACGCCCGTAGGACCGGTGGCACCCGTTGGACCATCGGGTCCCGTAGCTCCAAGGACCCCAGTTGAACCCGTCGATCCCTCTGCTCCTACAGCGCCAGGTAATCCACGCTCTCCTGTATTACCTGTGAATCCCTATTATCAAACACGAAACATAGTCACTACACATTAATTTGATATGAACAACTCCTATTGCTATCAACTAAATACAACAACTGCAACAAAGCAAATGCTGAATTTGGGTGTATTTGGGGTGGGAAGGCTGGATCAGTCCTTCAAATGATTGAACGTAAAGACATGCTATCAGCATGCACTGCATTCTACATAAGCAATTGAATTGCAATCGAAATACGCCTTTGCATGAAACCGTTATGGGGCTGTCCATTAATTACGTCAAAAAATAGGGGAGGGGTTTCAAAAAGGTTGACAGTTGTTGACAGGAGGAGGGGTCAAGAGAAGTTGACGTCAACATTTCATTTTTTTAAAAAAAAAATAAAAATAGGAAATTTAATGGAATACTATTTATTACAACGGAAAACCTGACAAAGCAGAAACAGGTTATCACCACACTACATTTTGACACTTGGTGAGAAAAAACGGGGAAAAGGTCATCACCGCAAAAATAATAACCTTCTAAACTTTTTAGGGGGACCCGTCACTGATCTAAGGGCGGGCCAAAAGTTTTTGACATAATTATAGGGAGTCACAACGTTTATTTAGAGCAACAATTACGCACGGTTATGATTAATTTCAAATACTGAACCTAGCTATTCTATTCTCCTTGCTACGAAGATGGGCAGATGATAGCGTTTTACGAAGGTCTTCCCGGGATTAGTAATACCCTAATTTCTATGTATTACAATAGAATCAGGGAATCATGAAAAAATTATATCGAATCGACCATTCAGTGCTATGATTATCGCTGCCCCTACTTGCGTTCGGATGCCGCCATACAAATCTTTGTGCGATCTGAGAAACTGAAATTCATATATTATATTTAATTTTCAGTTTTGAAAGTGTTATATTTAGACGACGTATTTGTTTCTTGCTCGAACGTACCACGAGCCCCATGGCTCCAGTCGCCCCCATGGCCCCCGTTATGGGAGGAATCGTCGTAGTTGAAACCGAGGCTCCGGTGAAAGCCCCGGGAATCGCCAGCCCATAGACGCAGTCGACTTCAACGGACGAGGAATTCAAAACGAGGGCAGACAGCGAGTCATCTAGCGCAAAAAACAACACCATTACTGCATATACAAACTTATAATCTCGTCGTTGTGGTCTTTATTATGAGCACGCGTAAGCGAAATATGTGGCACAGCTCAAGTGAGTCGGGAGTAGACAGGACTTTGGGTAAAATTAGCAAAGCCTGTAGCATCAAATACATGGAACTGATAAATCATATTAGTGGTCTATAGCATTTTTCAACGGTAGTGAACGGAAGGACTAACTTATCGCATATCCAAATTTCCAAACTCCAGTTTCTACCTCACTGGAGCAGTGGCGGCTCCAGGATTTGGCAAGTGGGGGGGCGTTGGGGTGGCAACTTCTAATCATGGCGGCAACCATTTGTTGTTAGGTATATAGTATTAAGTATAGGGTCCCAACAGGAGGGCCAGTTGGGGCCAGGAACTCAATAGGGGCACCCCCGGGTCTCCCTGTGGAGCCCCCGCTGCATTGAAGGTCGTCCTCAAACCATTGGAGAGGAGATGAACCCCCCAACCTCCGGTAAGTAAGAACGTTGCTACAGAGGTAGAATGAACCTCTAAAAAAGAATGTCGCCCTCAGTGGCGGTTCCAAGAACTCTTGGTGGGGGCACTGGGGGATGCAATGAATTTCTAGGAAGATAGCGACTTGTAGGGAGCCCGGCAAACTCTGAAAAAGACTAACAAGCAAAAACCGTCATCAGCAGTTTTCACACTTGTTAGGGACTCGTGTATTAAGACGACCATCTTTCATTGAAGACGCATTTTGGTGGGCCGGTGGGGGATGCGTCCCCAGTCATTCCCAATGTGGAACCGCCCCTGGTCACCTTATTGTAAAACCTACGTCGCTTAGACAGTGAGTAAAATATCCACAGCAGATGATCAATACGAGTCCAGGACGGTTATAACGCCATCTTAGACTGCTGCTGTTGTTGTGTGGTGTCTTACTGGTGACAAAATAGGCTTTCGCTCTTAGAGACAGCGGATACTCTGTTGAACTGTCGATAGTTCCGCCGAGCAGAGGACTTTGACTGACTTTGTAGAGAAGAGCTTTGCTGCTTGGGTTGAATTTCAACTGAAGAGGCGGGGGATCGGAAGGCACGTAGACGCCCAGCCGGTCTCCCGGAAGCAACGCGATACAGTGCCTCGTCAAAAGGCTTTCGATGTAGATCTACGCAGTCAAATTCAGACAACTTCTGTGCTAATTACATTGGCGAACATATCAGACAACCAGGATGAATTGTTTCGAATGGCACTTCGCCGTAAACTCTTGGAAGCCCAACGTAATAAATCGATATGATCACTAAGATATCGCAGCCTTGGTCCATTAATATAATTATTTGGCTCGAATTACACAATAGTGCGAACATTTCAGTCGGTTTGTGCTGTAAACTTCTAAAGGATTTAGCACAGTGTTGTAACATATAGCTTCCCCATGCCTGTGCATAACGCTGTTGGACGAGATGCTTCTGGCATTTTATAATCGTTGGCTTCGTTGCTAGGCAACGTAATTTCATAATTTCACAATGGGCGGAGCTTGATGATGAGGCAATGCCAAGCTCTCCCGTCATTTTCGACGGACAAATAGCTTGTTTTAAAAAGAACAATGAGATAGCGGTCGTTACGTCTTCTCGTCCTTTCATTACAGACGGAATAACGTTGAACTGTGCGATCAATCGGTAAGACTTCGCGGCTGCGACTATCGGTCGGTAGACTTGGAGTATGACTGAATCTGTGCTTCGGAAGTACACGGAGAAGGCGAACAGAACGCCCGGCGACGCCGCGGCGTCGGAGAGCAGGAAGACATTGCGGGCCAGAGGGTATGGCGACGGGTCGCTTCCCTCGTCCGTAACGTTGACTTCGTCGTAACCAATCGTCTGAATTGTTGACTGAGCGACTATTGATATATTAAACAAAACACCGAATATTGATTTGACAATTTAAACTTTCAACCGATCGATCAATCAATCAGAACAATCATCTAAACAGTCGGTGATCGCGCCTTCTCCCGAGGCGGTCCACTCCAGTGGAATACCATCCCACCTGAAATTAGAAAGATCAAAGCTCGGTCCATCTTCAAAAAGACTGAAAAGCCACCTGTTTAGGAAGTCATACCCTCTGTAAAACACCCTTGTTTTTGGTTATGTTATGTTTACGGCGCTATATAAATAGTCCAGCATACAAAAAATTGGCCAAAAATTATCTTGCCTCCCAAGAAAAGTGTGAAATGACACTACTGGTGGCCGTCCAGCAGATTTATAGTCTCTGGCTGCCAAAAATGGAGACCGAGTGGAGGGGAATCCAGGCCTTCAGAGTCTACGATGACCCTGAGCCATGTGGGTGAAATTGCTGTTACGCCACTCATCCCGAAACGATTCGCTAAACTTGTAACAGTTGTTAGACTGCTAGACGTTTTGTGGAAATCGTAGTAGTATTACTTACTTGTTAATGTCGCTGTGAAAAGCAGTAGTGTCATGGCCGTCATTATCTTCTTCTTCGTTATCGAATCGTTCCTGTGTATTAGGCCTATCTCCATCTTGTCTATGAGACTCCTCGACGAGTTACGATATTCACTATATCAGTTACAAATACAATATGAATATTACTTGGATCGATGGGTCTATATTACAAGTTCAACTCTCTCGCTTCGTTAACACTTTCGGAATTTATTTTATTTTCGATGCTGAAATGTAGATACTGTAGGTAGACCTACATAGGATTCAACAAATGATCAAGTCGACGCACGCAAACATTGTCTGTCAAATGGAAATAATTCCAGTGAGCGACAAAAGTTTGCTACTTTAAGTGTTGGAGGCTTTCAGGGGATGTTTGTTATAACTATAATTATATACTTCTTAAGCGAGCGTTTTTGACCAATTCTAGTCGACCCTCTAGCGATTAGGCAATTATTACAACATTAATTATTACTTGTAGGTCTACAAGTCTCGACCACTAATTTCGATTTTTAAGTCTTGAAGCAGTATTTCACGTGAGAGAACTAAACTCTTACCCTGATGAAAGGCTTGCAGGCCTGAGGTTTTCCGTGGACCATTAGCAAATATGCAAATGCATCTTGAATCGTGAATCTGTGCTTTGGGGCTGAGGGCGAATGCTTTGTTGTATCACTCGTGAGAGGTGATTGGCAACCAGTTTTCTAAGTTGATCGTAGAGAGCCGGGACTTCCCTGCCTACATTGGCAAATGCGTTTGAGTGGGTCTTGCGTGTCGTCGCGTGAATAGGCCTACAGCGGACAGATCCTTCTCATTCCCTCGCTATCCGTCGCTACTGAATCGAGCTGATTTGCTTTAACGAATTTATTGTGCAAAGATTGCGGGCTCTCCAAGTTTCCGCATGGTCGATCATCCAGAACGTGGCACGAGAATCGAACCGTCAAGTCCTTAACACGGTAGCCTACGTTCGTGCCGGAAGTGAGAACAAAGCAAACAACAGCCGTCCTGTGTCAATCTTAGTCATGAAAATGAACATTAAAATGAACAATTACTGCCTCAAAATCTTTCATCAGACGTCATTGCGACCACGAAGTTCAACGGTATGCAGAATTCGGATCGTTGTCTATTGGCCTAACTAGCCTGTGGAAATTTGCTAGGCCCCATAGGCCTATGTCAACAGCCAGTGGTCGCTAGACGTACTAAGAAGTCGATTTTCTAAAAAGCAGCGAAAGTCGGTCCATTCCCACACGATCACCAGTGGGGTCGGACTTCTCAAAATCAAGACTTTAAAACCCACTTGGGCGTCGTCCTCGACAAATGAGAACGGTGGTTGAGCCCAAACATAGGCGTAAACTTCCATTAGAATTTTAGGCTCCCCCACTCTTTGAGAGGATACAAGTTACAACAGGGAATGGGACATAGAATACTAAGAATAGATGACGTCAGCCATAGAAATAGGCAGAAAACTATTATGCCTACACGCAGGGATATTTTTACACCCCATAACACCCCCAACGCCACTCAAATTTGAGACCGACAGCCCCAATCTCAGCTATATGTTATTACCTTTTTTCTTTCTTTTTTGTTTTGCTTGTCATACTTTTTTTGGCAGGGGGCACACCAGAACTTACCGACGACCCCCCAAATTGATGATCCTAGAAATAACCCTGTCTAAATGTGACAGCCAGTGGCGGTTCCAGGATTTCTTGGTGGGGATGAATGAATTCCTAGGAAGTTGGTGGGGAGATGAAAATAGAAGAAAAATCAATAAATTTTACTGAAAAAGCTGACAAAAGGAAATTTTATCTCTAATTTAACTCGTTTTTACTAGGCCTTTTACCGAAAAATAGGGTTCACAAGCTAAAAAAAGTAAGTTCGGTAGTCCGGTGGAGGGATGCATCCCCACTCAACCCCACGTGGAACCGCCACTGGTGACAGCTGACCGCAAACTTCTTAAACGAATTCCAAAAAATGAATTCTATGCCCCTAATGAAATTCTGCGCTAATGGCACAAATAGGCGTCTCTTTATGTCTTTAAAATTTGTTTTAAATTGGCACAAGTTCGGGTTAGTTATTACAATATGTTTAGGGGGACTCTTTTTTCCAGTCACAGTGTAGGCTAGGCCTATAGGCTATATACGTGTAGCAAACTAACGAGCGCAAACGTTTCGACGGCGCAGTGTGTCAGAAAGTCAGAATGAATTCAAAACACCTCTACGCCATGATTTTACGTTTCATCCATTGTCGTCGATAATGGTCAGACAAAATTATATTAAATAAGATAATAATAATAATAATAATACTAATAATAGGCCCTAATAATAATAATAATAATAATAATAATAATAATAATAATAATAATAATAATAATAATAATAATAATAATAATAATAATAATCTATATATATAATTCTGATGTCTGTCCGACTGTCTGTCCGTCCGCAACACGGCTCTATTGGAAGACGCTGTTGTCATTGACAACCAAATATTGTTTAATCAAACCGGAGCGTTTAACGAAGCGTCTTAATTGCAGCTTAAACCCCCGTCCCTCCTTCCCTCACCCCATCCCTCTCCTAATCGCCCAGGCCCAACCCATTCCCGCCCGGCCCCAAACCCCTTTTTCCTTCCCTATCCCTATCTCCTTCCCTCTCCCCATCCCCTCCCAATCGCCCCCAAACCCCCGTTCCCCTTCCGTCTCCCCAACCCTTTTTCCTCTCCCCATCCCTCCCCCAATCGCCCCCCAAACCCCGTTCCCTTCCGTCTCCCCAACCCTTTTCCCTCTCCCCATCCCTCTCCCAATCGCCCCAAACCCCGTTCCCCTTCCGTCTCCCCATCCCTTTTCCCTCTCCCCATCCCTCTCCCAATCGCCTGGGGCCCAACCCATTCCAGCCCCAACCCATTCCCACCCGGCCCTAAACTTCCGCTCCCTTTTCCTCTCCTTATCCCCTTTCAACTACCCATCCCTCTCCCAATCGCCCAGGCCCCAACCCATCAGCGCTCCGCCCTACCCCACCGGCCTCAAACCCCGTTTCCAAACCTACACAACGCTGCTCCGAAAACCCGTACAACCCACTTTCCTCCTCCCAAATCTCCCTTCCCTCTCCCAATGCCCTGCCCCCCATTATTATATATATATTTATTCATTCCTAACCTCAATACCTATTTTTTAAAATTTTACCCCTCAAGTGTGGATTAAATTTTTAGACGCTGTCACCGTACTGGGGATTTAATTTTTGGAAAAGCGTTCTCAGAAATGATTGCTGTAACGTTTTAAATTTGCTATATCTCAGGCTATATAGGAGCTAAAAAGATAAGGTTTGCACCATTGTTTAGATTGTTTATTCCTCTTTCTAACCAGTCAAAACAAAAAAATATGGGGGTAGAGTGCACTTTATTAAAATATCACCCTCTCTCCCCGAAAAATGTTTAAAGCCCCTAGCAAAATATTTTCAGCGGTAACCCCACTTTGGTCAGCAAAAGTTCTAAAGGGATGTCAGAGGAACAAAATAAACCAAAAGTTTGAAAATTTTTGACATTTGGCAAAGATCTATCAATTCTAACCTGATGACCCCAATGTTTGAACATAAGTATTATCAGTGAATTTCATGAAAGTTTTGAATTCTGAGAAAGTTTCAAAACATCTCGGGCTATATAAGAGCTAAGAAGATGAGGTTTGCACCATTGTTTAGCTATTTTATTCCTTTTCTAACCCTCTGTTTCCAGCGTTCACGAGCTTTCCGACAATCAAGTGAGAATGAGGAGCAGGCTGTTGCTCGGCGTGAAAAAATCAGCACAGCAAACAAGAGAATCAAGCACTGCATGTCGTTCGACACTGCCAAATCAACACTTACGTTGACTATCAAGTTTCAAAAATGAATGGGCTTTAACTAAGGAAAAGGCGGCGAGTTAATTAATTGCGCAAAATGCTAATTTGCGCAAAAATCGGGTGGCAAAGCAGCCAATCTCCCCGTCATAAAATGCTAATTTGCGCAAAATCGGGTGGTAAAACAGCCAATCTCCCAATTAATTAGTTATTAGTTATAATAATTTATATAAAAGTCAAGAGTAATTGAATTAAAAGAGTGTCCGAACAAGTAATTTTTAGTTTCTTGCGAATGTTTCCAATTGGTCGCGTTGGTGACACTAACGCGTTCCAGAGAGCCGGGTTCCCTCGAGTAACAGAACGCTAGTTTGGCTGTTTTCGAGGGAGGAGGCACCGTCAGTCGGACCCGACTGGAGGAGCGGAGCCTCAAGCGACCTTCTGTTGATGGACGCTTACAAAGAAGCACCGATAGATAGTCTGGGCAGAGCGTCATAAGATGCTATTGCATTTGCACAAAATCGGGTGGTAAAACAGCCAATCTTCCCCGTCATTTTTGACGGGTAAACACCTAGTAATAATAATAATAATAATAATAATAATAATAAGTATTAGTATTAGGCCTATTATTATTGTTAGGCCTACATTTCGTTCCATTGCATTGCATTAGCCTACTGATCAGTTGATTCCTACGAATTCGCTAGAGGGCAAATGCCACAGTTCGCCAGAGGTCGATCGTCACCAGTTTTTCAACGGACCCGTCGACGACCTTCAGAGGCAAATGGCGTCATGGCTTCTAAGGCAGAGTGAATGATAATAACGGAGCATTTCTGGTTTCAACGACAAATAAACAGAGGAATTTTGCCTGAAGTCCTGGCGATGAATGCGTCGATCGTGCTCTGAAGCTTTCGTCCGTCGCTGATTTCGCTCGAAGCATGGAAAGGATTCTGACTGCTCGCGATGTCGGTCAACAAAGATTACTTTTCCAGGGTATTTCTTATAATTAGGTCTAGGTCCATAGGATAGTTTGTTTTCTTTTTCGTTAAATATAGATTATTATCGATGTTTTGATATTGATCAGTCAAAGAATATGCAGTCGTAGCTCATTTATTTTTATAGTAAGATAAATTACAGAATTCGTGTACGCGACAGAGCGCACGTGCGTCTTGTCCTTTGGGCGAAAAGATGAAGTGGCGCCTTATTTATGAAGATTTTAAAATCGCAATTAGAGATCAGATTTTTGTTTTTCATTTTCGTTGGTTGCAAGAATTTGCTGTCCGCTGTTATAAGTATTCAGAGTGGGCTGAGGTTGTTGGGACCTCTATTGTTTATATATATATATATATATATATATATATATATATATATATATATATATATGTGTGTGTGTGTGTGTGTGTGTGTGTGTGTGTGTGTGTGTGTGTGTGTGTATGTATGTATTGTGGAAAAATAATTCTTCTTCTATATGCAAAGCAATTAATTATGCATATGTTGGTTTATGGCATTTTTATATCTTTTGTTGCAGTATTTTTTGATGGACTTTGTGTGAAGATGTGGAATAAATGGACAAATGGCAGAGCGGTATACAAAACGTTCAGCTGTGCAAGGCAGAAACGGCGCTATTCTGCTTTGAAGTCTCTGTCTTTGCAGTCATACCAATTTGCATTTTTTCGCCAAAGGAAGAGTTTGCCAACTGTTTGTTCTCACAGCATTGAAAAGTGGCCATCGATTTATTCATTTGACAGTGTTTCACAGTTTCACAAACTGGTAAATTTCTCTTCACTGCTGCAATACAGCACTCAGCCTAAACCAAACCAAGAGTTTGACAGTAGTGTGAAAGATTTCAAGAACTTGAGTCATTCAGTGGGACACAATGGTACAGCAAAGTCTTGGGATTTGCCTTCATCACCAGTGCTGGACAGCGGATTTCGTGTCAAAGCCTTCTCCACCCCAAAATCAGAGTCTGTCGCACCTGGTCAGGCTGATGCCAAAATTACACAGCTGCCCCATAATGTGGTAAACAGTATTGCAGACATGTCTGACAATTCTGATGTTACTAAGGACAGTGCGGTTGACAGTGTAGAGAAAAAGCCTGGCCTCTTTAAGAGATTTCACCAGACTTATAAACAGTATGGAAAGGTCTTAGTTGGAGTTCACATTTTCACGTCTTCCATCTGGACTGGAGTTTTCTATGTGACAGCAATGAGGTAATGCAATATATTAGAAACTTTGGACATATTAAATATTGATATGTCAATTTCTAGTAAGCCATTAAGGTGCATTTAATAAATCAGTTATATTTAGAGTGAAGCAAAGTATTACACTAAATGGTCTACAGATGTATTGTAGCCGAACTGCCTATAGTCAGTTCTGAATGTATCTGCTCATCTAATTTTCAGCTGTTGTTATAATAACCACGTAATGGCCCTTCTCAGAGACAAGCTTCACTGGCTTCATATTCCTGAATGCATCGTCTTCAAGCAATATCTGTGCACTTATCAAGTTGTGAACAACCCCTTTCCTGGCATACATCTCCTTGCTTGTCTCCAGGACTATCTTGTCTGATCATCGCAAACTACCTTGGGTGATGTCGGGGTATGTGGCAGTTTCTTCTTTCTGATTCCTCGGCAGCTTTGCATGAATTTCCATGAACATTTTTGCATGCGTGAAATAGTTGTCATACTGCTTTAAGAGCATCTTGCCAGTCTCCACATTCAAAGCGGATTTTTGATTTGGGACAAAGAGAAGACATTTGAACTACAGTACCTTGACTGATTGTTGTTCCCAACATCACTCATCAGTGTTCAACTATTCTTTCCACTTCCAGTCAAGACTGCCATGTTCAGCGAAAGATTGGCTTCATGTGCACTCCAATTTTATGGGATTCACTGCCTGAAAATGTTACAAAAGCTAACTCGATTGTTTTATTCAGGAAGAATAAAGACACACTTGTTTAAAGTCTCATTCAAGTGCATTCTGTTAGCTTTTGCCATGTCCCCGCTCTATATAAAAATTGTCTTCATGATTTATAATAATAATATTAATAATGATATTAATAATAATAGAATCTTTTACTTCAAGCTATTCAATTCTAAATGTCTTATTTCAGAATTCAGGTACTTTAAATATCAGTAACTGGTCTCTACATTTAGTAGCAGATTGAGTTATTTTGCATTATAAAATTAGCTAGCACTGCAGTAATAACCTTGATGCTGAAAGGTATCAACCTCTTTGTATATTCTCCATTAAATTATTTGTAATTTTGAGTATGCATCTTTGATGATAGGTACTAGGAAATGTTTTCTGATATGTAATCGAGTGAATTGATGTGAACAGGATTGTTGTGAAGTTGATCAGATTTGTGTGTGTGTGTGTTCTGTAGTTTGTGGTTTAATACCTTTCAGTAAGTAATGATCATGCAACTATTATTCTTAGTTGCTAAGATCCTATTGTAGTAATGATCATGATTTAAGTAATTTAAGGTTTCGTGTATTTTCAGTGGTGTTAACGTGGAACCATTTTTAAGATGGGTCGGAGCAGGTGACACAATCATTTCATTCTACACGATGCCTGGAGTTGGCCATTTGGCCGTTGCTTACTTGATGTATAAGTTGGCAACTCCTGCCCGATATGCAGTCACCATTGGTGGCACCCACATGGCAGTGAAATGGCTGACTCATTGGGGCTACATGAAGCCAATTCCTGAATCCAACAGCCTCAAGTCACTTGTAAAAGATGGAAAGACAAAGGTGAAGGCAAAGTACGAAGAATATCAGGACAAAATCGATGATATTCGGGATGAGTTGAAGGAATTCACATCGAAAGAGAACAAAACAAAGTGATGCTCTTGATATTTTTGCTTAACCTCTTTACTGGCGAGTAATATTCTAAATTTTGGTGCCATGGCGTCCATTTATTTTAGTGATGCATTGCATTGCTTAAAAATAATTCAAATACTTCAGATTTTGAAATGTCGAAGCTAGGAAAACATTTAAAGATTGATACAAAGGTCTCATCTAGTATTCCGTTGCAATTTTCTACCATAAATCGCTGAATTTTGACCCAGAGACCCAAATAAATTGACTCACCGAGGCTGCCCCAAAACATCCGATCGTCAGAACATGAACACTCCATTGTAAAATTTGAAAATTTTATTATTTTGCTGTCAAAAATCTAGAAATCGCTCAAATTCAACTT
Organism: Metaphire vulgaris; assembly: GCA_018105865.1. Classification (NCBI taxonomy): domain Eukaryota; kingdom Metazoa; phylum Annelida; class Clitellata; order Crassiclitellata; family Megascolecidae; genus Metaphire; species Metaphire vulgaris. The sequence continues at coordinate 7,958,202 of CM030844.1, forward strand.
TCAATCAGTTTTGCTTTAGAAATCGGGTGGTTCAGTGCCAATCACCGCCGGAAAATCCCACTACAATTGGCTGTATGTTGAGCCATCTGCACAAGGCAAACTGCCAGTCAAGACAGACTTCTAGTCTTCGGGGCGGTCGAAACAAATTAGATTTTTGACGAATAATCAACAAAAGTACTTGATATATCGATTACTTTGACCGAAGAGAACAATACTGAAGCTACTTTTAGCTTTTAGGTGGATATATTTGGGATGGCTGCTACGTTGGCAGTCTGGAGAGTTGACTGCAAATATATTCATGACAGCCGCCACAAGGGTGATTGATTACATTATGAGAATAGATTCAGGACAGCCGGTAAAGGGGTTAATTCCTGTTTCATGATAGATGACTTTCGCATGACAAAGTATCAAGATGTTCTCAACTTTCAACTGTTAATGTTTAGATTAGTGTAATCAGTTTCTATTTAAGTTGTGATAATAATTATATCGAAGAGCTTTTGATTTCAGCCATTGGCATGTATGTAATTTTCTATTGTGTAATTTGCCAAGTGCATTTGATGTAATCATTTCTGGTGATGTGAATATACTTGACTGATTCAAAGGCTTCTTGATAATGTTGAACAAATCATTTCATAAAAGTGAAATTTATGTATTTACAAATTGGTTAAATTGTTGTCTTGGGCCTATAATTTAGTTTAAACATTTATTTTAGTTATTGGAAGCCAACGGCAAATGCAGATGTTAAACTGTAGGTTCATGCCAAGCATTTGTTGAGTGGGCTTCCTTATGTAGAATACTTAACTTAGCATGATTTAAAGTGGCTTAGGAGGCATTACTGCCTGTGTGAAAGCCACTAGGGGCACTAACGGGCTTGAACCCGCTCCGTCAGCCTGACGCTTCAGCAACCCACTCTGCCATCTTCTGCCCCAAGCTGAGATTATGTTCTCCACAGAAAAGTATTCACTAACTAGTACACAGATTGCTTATACTGTATTTGATTATCATCTTTGATCATGTTCATTTAGTTGAGTGTTTAACGCAAGCTTGTGATTTTGCTTTTATTGGTTAGTCAGCATCAGTCACAAAAGTATTACTGCTACTGATTCAATAGCTTGCTAAGCTTTTGGTAATCATGGTAGCTGATGATAGTGACCTACTTCTGCTGATTTTTGTAGACATATGAAATATTTCTGGCTGAAAATTTTTTCTTTATTTCATTAAATGTCATTTTTAAAAAGTTTTTGGGTGTTTAATCTTATAGACTTATTTAAATATTTATTTTTCTTTTGTACAGTAATTGGTGTAATTGCATTTAGAAATTTAAAAAATCATTTGAATACTGAACAAAAGTCAAAGGATAATACAGAGCAGGATTAAGGACAGTGGGGCCGGTGGTTGTAGGTTCTAGGGTCATCAAATAATATAACGTTCAACAATGTTCAGAAGCTTATCTTAGTCAGAAATAGTCTTCCATTATAATTCTTGTTTCATTTTCTTGCCAAATTGAAGAGTCATAAACCATTTACTGTGGAATACTGCCTGCTGCAAACTGCTAGTCATGAGACAATGCAACATCATGAAACTTGTATAGCGCCATTTTAATAATGTTCTTAACATTAGTCGATGGTTGCTTCTGCAGTACTGCCCGTCTGCCACACTCTAATGCTTTGTACAAGATAGGATACAGCAGACGAGAGTACTAGTAAGTCCAACAATAATGACCAGTCAACATTTATCATCTTTTAGTTGGGGGGGGGCGGTGTTGAGTCAGAGGCTGCAGTCCCCCGAGTTAATCCAGACCTGTTGGATAATATTAGAACTACAGTGTACAGTATTATTAAGATGCTGAAACGCAGCACTACCATACAAATGCTTACCAATGAAACGGGAAGAGCACATGATAAAAGCCATAAATGTTTTCAGTTAATTTGTCTCTTGAAAATTTGGCTTTTTAAAATTGTATGTAGTACTTTATATGGCAAATCTTTCTGCATAAAAGTTGACAGGCATTTTAAAGTTCAAAATCTTTGTTCTTTATAAGAATAACAAATATTTGTCAGGTCAAATACATGTTTCCATGCATGTTAGAAGCCTGCTAAACATTTGTACAACTTGCAGTTTATATTGCACAAGAATCAGGACCACAGCTCGATTTGTAGAGAGTTTGAATCCCATCTGACTGGTCAGTGATACCCCCACCCCACCAGTGGCGTGCCGAGTTGTGGACGCCTGGGGCCAAATTTAATTTGAATGCCCCCTGCCTCGGTGGCCTCGGTTGAGTGTTAACACGTAAAAAAGGTCACCGAGACAATTTGGATGCCCTTATTTGGCGTGGATGCCCGGAGCCAAATCGATGATTTGTAAGGGTTTTCATGTAAAAAAGTGTTGAGCAAAAAAGGTCGCCGAGTCAATTTGGATGCCCGGGGTCACCTCCCTTCATCTGCATGCTACTGATCCCTCCGGTGTGGTCGAAAATATTGCAAAGACTGCGTTTGGGCTGTATTGAAGAGAACCTTAAATGCTAGGCCTACCAAAGTATCCACAACAAGATAGTCTTCAATGGCTTACTATTAAACACCAAATTAAATATGAAATTTGTCTTTTAGTATATAAAACCATGTTAATATAATGAACCCAATTATCTTAAGAAGCGACTTATCCCTCGACTTAGGCCTATAATCACTCCACTAGGTGGAACCCGGCCTCTACAAGACTTTCATTTGATGTTCTCATTCTCGTAAGCCTACAGTCACTGGCACCAGTTTCTTCTCAGTGTGTAGCCCTATACTCTGGAATTCATTGCCAATATTACTTCGTATAACTAACATTAAATTTTATCATCTTCCAGATCCGGACTTAAAACATACCGGTATCTGTCTGACTTGGCTCATCCTCTTTAGATTGCTCCCCCGCTGTTCTGACTGATCTTCCGGATTGACCTGACTCTAACTCTATTTGGATTTGGTGTGCCATCGGCTGCATGATGCCCTGGGCATTATGATAGTGGCGCCATAGAAGTTTATTGATTAGAGTTTATCCAGATTTCGTTTGACTAAATCTGCTAGCTTCATTTAAAAGCAGAAATATGAAGGATTCAAATAATTACAAGCTAAAAACTGAAATGCACCCAAAACAAATAATAGACATTAGTCACATTACTAGCGTCACGAAAGTCGCCTCAAAAGTTGTCTGGTAGGCCTAAACGCTACATGCATGCGAATCCAGTTATAATATACAGTAGCATGCAGGGAGTGGCTTACACCCGCCATTGCCGCCAAACCGCTGTCGAGCAGAGCTGATTACTAATTTTTCTAGGTCCGATGTTAAAACTCGTTTACTATTTTGCAAATGTTCCGTCCATTGAACAGTGACAGTAGGCCTAATTCTTCAGAAATAATTTGACCGAAGTGAGAAGACGGTCATTACGATGAATTAGAACATTTTGGAGGGCAAGTTTAATACAGACATTAGAATATAATATAGATTCATACTGTATTTTCGCGTTCGCCTACCTAGATATTTATCTATCAATTGATAAATAAATATAGGCATATAGGCATATACAGGCGGCCAGTTGGCGTTAGTTGTTGAATGGTGAATTCAGAGCAGATATTCACAGGACTTGGAAACACTTTTCTGTTTTCTAAACAGATTTCGAATCATTTCCGTTGCGCTTCGTACGCAGTTGCGTTCTTTAACGCATCCGTCGTCAGAATCCGAGCCGCATCGTTGCTTTTCCTCCTCTTCCAGACTTCGACTCGCCCTCTGCGTCAACATTTCCTTCGAATGCCGAAGCAGAGAAACGATTCCAACGAGCAGCTCGTCCAACTGGTGATTTAGAACCGTCGACACTTCCCAATAGCTACTGCCCATCACCCGCGCTATCTCCCTTCCCTCTGAAATAACATCAACATCGATCAACATTAGGCCTATCTATCCCAAATGGAATTATGGAGAGAGAGAGAGAGAGAGAGAGAGAGAGAGAGAGAGAGACAGACAGACAGACAGACAGACAGACAGACAGACAGACAGACAGACAGACAGAGACAGAGACAGAGACAGACAGACAGACAGACAGACTCATTATTGGAATAGGATCTATAGTACTTTGTGTGCCAGACAGTGGCGTAGCCAGGATTCCAAAATAGGGGGCACATCGACATGTTTTCCACACGTATAATTTTAATGTAGGCCTACAAATCATACATGTAGGCCTACATCAATAGTGATTCGCTTAAATCATAATAGAAAAAACAATTAACACAGAAAACACTGTAAGAAAAAAGACATAAAAGCTTAATTAAATTTTCGTTAGGTTAACATCATATTGTTATTCACTTAATTTGAAGATATAGACCTAAAGATATATGAAGATTTTCGGGCCAAACGTTTTGACGAGCAAAAAGTTCGTCGTCTCAAACGCCTTGAGGTGTCGTGACCTCATACATTACCCCTATATCCCCAGCTACGCACTAGTTTTTCGCCAATCTCACAACCGGTCCCGGTCCAAATAGAGGGTCGGACCCCCGGGTCCCCCGTGGCTACGCCAATGGTGACAGAGCATATAAACGCTAGTGGCGTTCGATTTTGCAAGTAGCAGTTGCGATGGGACATTTCTCAGATCAAGTGATTTGACCACCAGTAGGGTTCGGATTGAGGCAGTAAAAGCAGAGCCGTAACTAGGGGGCAGGGGGCAAGCCGCCAGGGCACCGACCGGTGAGGGGCGCATTTTGAAAAAAATAAATAAATAAAAAATAGCTGTGCCGAATAAAAAAGGTCTTTTTTGTGTGACTAAAAAAGGTCATCAGCCTGAAAATGGATAACTATACTACTTTGTGACGACTAAAAAAGGTCATCACATTAATTTAGGGGCGCAAAATATAAATCTTGCCCCGGGCGCCGAAAACCCTAGCTACGGCTCTGAGTAAAAGACCAAAACCCGAGCAAATGTATTAGAAGTCGTTCTCGAATCTGTTTCTAACAGCAAACAAATCGAACAGTCATTGCAAGAAAGAATATATTTATGTGTAAACACACGCCTTCTTACAAAGATAGTATTTTGTCTTAGCGCTTGATTGATTGAATAAGTGTTTCGCTATTTTCGGACGAAACCCCCCCCCTTCCGGCCCGTCTTTATGTGTTGGAAATTGGGCACTGTGCCGGGGGCCTCGCGCATCTTAGGGGCCCCGCGCGCTCCAGCCATTTTGTTTTGACCTTTTTGCTTATCAACTTCTGGAGAATAAATTAATTGAAAGATCAAGCACTAAAAAACGTGATGACCTTTTTTGCTCGTCAACTTTTCGAACATTAGAAGACCGCCGGAGCCCCTCGTATATCGCGGAGCCCTAGGCACGTGTCTACCTTGCCTATGCCTTAAAACGGCCCTGGATCTAACCCATCCGGGGCCCCGCAGGCCGCTAGATGCCAGGGGCCTCAAACTGGCAAAAGACGGGCCTGCCTCCGTTAGGGGAACTCACGGCGCTCTCCCAAACCAGCTAGTTGTAGGCCTATGTGGCCAAGTTCGCCCGGTAGACCTATAATTAATTGATAATATTATAATTATGCACTTTTACAGCACCATTTATAATACCCTAGACCCTACAGCATCAATCGATGGTAGGCCTACACAGTTCCGCTATGGATACTACAATGAACTTCACCCTTTCTCTACTATAGCGATGCAGTAGGGCAGTGTTTATTCTAGCCACCTTGACATTGGGGGGAATTTTGAAATGTTTTGGGGGGGACAAGGTCTGGGTCTCCACACTTTGGGGGGGGGATTTCCATCTCTCAGCCAACATATAATTTTTTTTTGGGGGAAATTTAAAACTGTGGGGGGAAGAGAAGGCCTAGAATAAACACTGCAGTAGGGCGAGTAGGTCATACTCGGTTCATATTGTTCCGTTGTCGTATTTCACTAAAATTAATTTTACGCTGGCTTATAATCAGTACCACCGTGGTTTTCTGACTATCAAAAACCTAAAGGTCATTTTCTTTTCCCCGCAGTTTAATTTATCACATCGCGGTGCAGATCCGCAATGTCCTTTAGTGCATGATGGCACTCCTAGACGGTACCCTCCCTCCACCCAGGAGTAAGCGGTATCCGAGTTGAGACGGTGGGCTGGAAATTTATCGGGCGACTGTCTCGTTGCATTTATGAGACGCCACGTATGATATACCTTCAAAGGATGATCGATTGAGACGCTTCGTCCGTAAGTAATTAGGTCCTGATAGAAGGCGAATCAAGGCCGACGCAGCATCCGTCTAGACAGGTAGATCTCCGGCTACCAAAGCTCATTTAAGCGGGTACACTTATTTCCTATATACAGGTATATATAGCTAGATCGCTGTAGAGACTGCATGCTTATTAAATTTCTCTAGGCCTATTAAGCTACAATATATTTAGTTCAGTTCTGCGAGAAAAATGTTGGCGGTTTTAATGAATTTAGGCTAAGTAGCAATTTTTCTAAAATTTTAGGTTGGTATAATGTCTATATTATCAAAATAATAATAATAATAATAATAATAATAATAATAATAATAATATTATTATTATTATTATTATTATTATTATTATTATTATTATTATTATTATTATTATTAAGACAACTTATTAGCGCCGTAAGCATGGTGAACCAAAATCAAGCGCTATACCTTTTGAAACCAATTACCGTTTATAGGACACAGCGCTAAGCCTAAAGTATCGAAACAGGTAGAAGAAAAGAATAGAAGGAAAACAACGATTGGTTAAGTTGGGTCTGCAGAATAGGTTCTTGTTGAGGTCAGTTGATCTAATTCTACCAGACACGCAAATCATCCTCATTTTTTACACTGCTGATTTTCTCTGTAGGGCCTACACGATAGACGACTTTTCTCGTTTTTCTTTCAGACAATTAAACAATTATGGGTTACGGAGTTTACGGACATAATTTCAGTCAATCCCGCGTGGCATAGTCGTTTCTACGTTACAATCCATACAACAAATTGGAAAATTGCACAGTGTCATACTGTAACATTTGTCCTATATTTTAATGCACTGAAAAACAGATGCAACTCTAGCAACACATTCCCAAGGTTTGAATCACAGCCATAGTAGCTATAGCCTAGACCAGGAGTAGGCAACCTGAAGCCCGCTGACGCCTTTTATGCGATCCGCCGGAACACAAGTAACAATTTAATAATTCTTTTTGAAAAGGACGTTTGTTTGCGACTAAGCGCAGCAACGATGTAGTTTATCACAGTAAAGTAAAGTAAAATCTCGTGGATTTCTATAGCGCCTTGGAAAGCAGCACAACAGTAGATGCTTATTCTTAGGCGCTCAGCCTCTCTTAAAATAGCTATGGGGAAGGTATATTATCAGCCAGGCAATAGTCAATATCCGAAGGGCAGTGAGGCTAGGTTGTTACAGCTATGGCGGAAATGATTTAAGAATCAGGAAGGATTTAAGCTTAGACCCGAAGACTTGAGGAGATAGTGCAGGAATTATAGGAAATGGGGACTCAGATTTTATTGTTTGAAAGTGTCCAAGTGTGCGAAGGGAAGCTGGGATCGAGTTCCAAAGTTCAGGTGCAGCGTATGAGAAGGCACGGTTGCAAATTTTCAGGGATGACTGATTTAGCGGGCGTGACAGAGTGAGATGAGATGACGAACGTGTGGGTCGAGGAGGCTGAGGGGTTAATAGTGACCTAAGGTAGACAGGTAGACAGTAGTGCATGTGAGGCGGTTAAGCACTGGTAAGGTGCTAGCAAGAGTATGGAAGCTTAAATAATTGCGTTATTTCTGGAAGCGAAAAGCATAAATTGCGAATTTATGGACTAAGTGGCAGACTCAGGTGAGAACATTAAGAAATTTTGCCATCAAAGTCTTTTTCTCTTTCTCTAGTTCAACATACATCTGCGAACATTTTCAGCTCTAAACACTAACATTAACGAAATATACACACGCCTCCGTTGACGGCTGTAATCTGCAGTCAGTCTTGCGCATGTCAACAAGTAAGCCTAACTTAAAACCTGACTGAAAAAATCTTGTCGGAAATTTTTCTCAGTTGCAAAAATCTCACCTCATTAATGTAGGCCTAATACTAAATGAATGTTGAGAATCTACAGTAATATTAAATTTGGTCTCCATTATACGACTGTACAGTGTACAACTGTTCGACTACACAAATATGAACTTTAGAAATGACTTTTAAATTATTGTTATGAGGTGCCTGCTGTCTTCGTGATACGGCCCACTTGACTTACGGCCGGGACTCATGCGGCTCTTCATGACAAAAAGGTTGCCCACCTCCTATACCTACACTGTAGACCCAGTGAGTGCTGCAAAAAGCTCTGCTTGGAGAGAGCTTACCATGTTCAGCGCAATCAATGACTAGAACCTCCACTGTCTCAATATCTCTGAGTGGAATCTTAATGGAAAAAATCTCCACAAAACAAGACGAGATTGATTAGGATTTTTTACATCCACTGATGACCAGACTACTAGCCCCCTCTGGCTCCCTGGCAAGGTCTACCCATGTCCAAATTGGACTCTCCGTTTCCCTGCATTGCATGAGATTTAGAACTATCAAACTACGGTCCAAATGATACGCTGGGGTGGGGCCCGGCCCGAGCCCGAGCCCGAGGCCCGAGCTTTGAGGCCCGCCCGGCCCGTAGCCCGTAGCCCGTACCTTGCCGCCCGGCCCGAGGTACGGGCGGGGCTGCAAGATAATTTAACTCTCTCACCCCTATTGGTCTTGGGCGTCCGTTCCATAAACCCTGGCCTCCTGGGGGAAATTATGGGGATGCTTGGCGCATTTCTTACATTGTTCTGAAGCACCTGCCCATATGTCACACAATTCAGCAACGAACAATGGTTTGCTGTTTTAGCAGAAGAGCATTGGACAACTCTGGAATTTTAGAGTGTCCAATAGCATCGACCCTATCGCCGCCAGGGAGGCGTTATATTCTTTCACTGAATTCTGTTCCCAGAGCGTCACATTCTTTCTGAAGGAACATACCAAACAATGCCCCTATTCAGGCGTGCCCGCCTCCCGATTTCCCGCTAGTCATTCTTTCCCGAGATATCCCTTCAGGGCAAAATGGGTTTATAGGCAATTATTCGACACCTGCTATTAGTATCATGTTAACGTTACTTGTTTGCTGGTATGCCTTCACGACAGTGGCGTAGCCACGGGGAGGGGGGTTTGGGGGTTAGGACGGTTAGGTTTGGACGGCGCGAAAAATATGTTATGTACGTATTCCCAGGCAATTTTTATTTTTGAGGCGATTTTGGGGTGAAAACCTCTCCTGGTGGTTATCGATGACCTTTTTCAAAACCTCCTTCCGAAATCCTGGCTACGCCACTGCTTCACGACAATTCAATCACTTCAGATGCTGAAAGGGGCATTTCAAATATGCATGTATACAATAAGCCACCAGAAATAAGAAATACAAAAAGTTATTTGAATCCATTGTAAGTTTAGACACCTGACGAAATCAAATATGCATGTATACAATAAGCTACAAGAAATAAGATTGTTCCGAAGATCAGAGTTTCCAGCAACTTATTGGGCGACCAGTACCACTTCTGGTCGAAAGCGGGTTTCTGGCAATATATATATATATATATATATATATATATATATATATATATATATATATATATATATATATATATATATACTGTATAATATATATATATATATATATATACCGTGTATAATATATATATATAATACATATATATTAATGTAATATGATTTGATATAATATAATATAATATAATTCGTGGCCGCTTTGGCGCAGACGGGATGTCACTATTCCGGCGAAATTTAGACATATTTATTATTATTTACGCTGGATAAATTATGCCCGCCAACGAACTGAGTTTACTTCCAAGCATAGAATATCCTCCTTAGTGGTTTGAGCGCAGGGCGCGATTTGTAGGGGAAGGGGAATTCCCCACTGCCCAACTGCACCCCTACTGCTGCATCTTCCAACAACTACATTCCCCAAGCTCGACATATCCCCACTGCTCCAGGTCACAAATCGCCACCTGTTTGAGCGTACGCTACCCGGTCCAAGGAATATGATGCTGAAAGCCTTATCGACGAAAGGTATGCGACCGCATCTACAGGCATTTGGGTTGGCTGAGACCGTCAATTTAATTGCTTCTGTGACAAGACGACACAAAAGCGGTAATTTGTTTCATTGTTCTCTAGCGAGTGTGGTATGGTATGCAAGTGGGAGGTCTGTCTCCTATTGGATGGCGTGCCTTTATTATTGACACATCCAATTGTCCAATGATTGCTTGTTGTCCTTCAGCGAACAATGAATGGTCTATGTCCTCCAGAAGCAATGGATAACTCAAAAAGGACTTCTCGGGTTTATGGAACGCTAGCGGAAGCCGGTTTTGCGGCTTTACGGGTCCACGGGGTTAATAAAAGTATAATCTGCTAACAGGATATTAAATACAATATTCGTTTGTAAACTCAAAATCAAATAATTTTCATTAATTATATTTTAAAAATTATTTTCTTAGCTGATCCCTAATTAAAATTTTTATTACAGCTTAGTTGTAGTATAGCTTAGTTGTAGCTATTGTATATATAATTGTCAATAGAACATTAATATTTTGTTGCTGTTAGGAAAAGAGGAGGAAAAATGCAAGACTAAACAAATATAAACTTGAATTTATTAAAGAAATATTGTTAGCGCCCGGCCCGTACAAGGCCCGTAGCCCGTACATTTGCGCCCGTAGCCCGTACCTCGAGGCCCGTAGCCCGTACCGAGGCGCCCGGCCCGGTACGGGCCCCACCCCAGATGATACGACTTGAATCCCGTCAGTTTAGATTTATAGCGAGGAAATGGGCAGTTAAGTCGTGATTCTCGATTTCAAGGACACGAATCAGGTGAGTCTGGCGGGAACAATTATTTCATTTTAATCCAATGTTCACGCAAGTCTGTGTAAGTGAAAGAGGCTTCGTCAGTGGCGTAGCCAAGAGGGGCGGTTTGAGTGTTAAACCCCACCCTCTTGGCTGCCGAAAACAAAATATTTGCAATGAGTTTACGTGCATTTTTAATTTTTTGACGCGACTCTGGGAGTGAACCCCCACCCTGGGCATAGAATATAGAATGTAACGATGTTTAAGAAGCGAGGACCTTTTTTGCTTGTGAGGAAAAATTTGGAGATTATAACGTTTTTTTTCTTGTCAAGATTTTTCAAACGATCAAAAACAAAGTCTAAACCCCCTTCTGGAAATCCTGGCTACACCACTGGGCTTCGTACAACTCTTCAGTCGAATCAGTGTATAAATCAGACCCTGGTTGGACCGACCGTAGTAACTACGCTAAGATGAGATGACACCAAAAATAGTCGCAATAAATTCCCTCGCTGCTGGCGTTTCTTGCATGTAGTTCTGTTTGAGATAATTGAGCCTCGAGATCCCACATGATGGAATCATTTCTATTTTGGAGCAGATTTTCCATCGTTAAGACCTTTTGGGTTCTTTGTTGCTAAATTTATCTATAAGTAATATAGCCCAAGTTTCACTGCAATTGATTTCAAAAATGAAAATTTAAAGCGCAGAAAATTGGTCTTCATAGGAACAGATCTTGATTTCCACGTCTACAGAATTTTCGCTGGCAGACAATTCTGAACGGGATTCCGGATGGGGCCCTAAGCTCCGGATGGGGCCCTAGGTTCAGAATGGGGCCATGGATTCCGGATGAGGCTTTTACATGGTTGTCAGGAATAGAGTTACGGCTAGTTAAGACTAAATAATTTTTATCGTTTTCACATAATTTCCATCATACAAAATTTGAATGCGCCAAAACGAACTTTGGGCCGATCGAACCAAGAGTAAACCCCAGGACAGAAAAATCACATGCATGGATCTTGAAATGTTGAAATTTACTTAATTAATTTGCGGTAAGTCGCAAAATTCAAAACTAATTGTAATTTTTTAAAATATGCGTCTGACCAAGAAGTGCAAGAATAGTCGATAGAAGTTGTGGTCTCGAGTTATTTAGTCTCTGTTTATGTGGTAATAGAAATTTTCTTCAATATTTTATTATGCCTAGAACTCCCTATACGAGTCCCAAACATCTACCAATGCATGGCATGTCTAGCGACTGTCATTTCCTCTAGTAGGCTAAGCGGAATTCAGTCAGTGTTTATTCTAGGCCTTCTTAGAATTCCCCCCTCCCCAAAGTTTGAAAATTCCCCTCCAAATTTTTTTAGATGTTAGCTGAGGAATGGAAATCCCCCCCCCCAACGTGTGGAAACTCAAACCTTGTCCCCCCGCCCAAACATTTCAAAATCCCCCCAATGTCAAGGGGGCTAGAATAAACACTGGAATTCAGTCCATTTCAAAAAATTAAATACGACTCAAACTTCCCTCCAGTTGACAGAATTTCCGATAAAATATTGGAATATGGCTTCCTTACACCCTGACAGTCACGTCTTGTATCTTGTCGACCGCAAGTAAACGTGGAACTCGTTTCTGGTCTGTCGTCTTCTCTGACAGTCCTGCCGCCATATTCGGTAGAACAAAAACACCTGGTCATATCTGTCAATATCGCTGATCGATTGGAGCTTTACCTTCTTCCGAGATCTGTCGCGTTCGGACGAGGTCCGTCTTGTTGGCGACGACGATCGCCGGCTTCGGGCGGACGTCATCGGCGGGCGATTGGGTCTCGCGCAGCCGGTGAAGCTGGTCGACGACGAACTTCAGCGAGTCGCGCGCCGTCAGCGAATACACGAACACGTAGATGTCGACGACCGATTGCTGCTGCTGCTGCTGCTGCTGCTGAGGCGGCCGAACGTCCTACAGCGCGGCCATTTACAGGCACGAAACGTAATAAATAAATAAATTATATGCGCTTTTATAGCACAAGTTCTATACTATACTTTGAAGGCAACAATCGATGGTACTTCAAATCCGTCCGCAAAAGACCAGGTCATTCCAGAGATTAGCCAGTGAGAAACAGCGAGGCAGATGATATAATGCTAATTGAAATAGACGTGTCTTAAGCCTAGATCCGAAAATACTCAATACGTGCACAAATTATGTCTATGGCCTCATATGCATTGGCGTAAACTTGGATGAAAAAATTGGGAAGAGGCCTCGCCTATACCTCCCCCTTCCCTATAGCAGCCTCTCAAAAGTGGGGGACTCGAGCCTAGTGCTCGTATATCCTCATAGGGTTGATCAAACACAAGCTATTATATCAGTGGTCCCCAAGTTTTGATGTGCGGATGTGTGTATACAGCATTATATATATATATATATATATATATATATATATATATATATATATATATATATATATATATGCCCTTGATTTTGTAGTTTCTCAGTTCAATTGTGCGATGGTGATGGAGTGCACCGGGGTGATTGCATCGTCAATTGAGTGGGAATATCTTCATTGCCCTATAGTGCAATATTTGTTGCGATGTTGTCGTGGATTTTATGTCACAGTAACAGGAACTGAGGCAACAGGGCGAGACGACGTTCGATTTTCAATTTCAGCCATTTTTGTTGAATACAGAGACAGTGAAGCTTAAAGATCTGCCAAACATCCTCCTATAGGCCTACCTACGTTATAGGCCTATACGTCGACCTACGATTTTATTACACGGAAACGCAATGTTAACTCTGCCGATGTGCATAGTGAGAAAACTGTCGTTGTAGTTGTTGAAGATGATGATGACGACGACTTTGATGAGTTGAAGATTATCAAGACTGTCTTGAACAAGTCTTTACTTGACGGCTGCCTATCGGCGGTGGTGCGATCGGCGGCGGCGGCGGCGGCGTCCGTTGGGATCTGGCATCAGAGACCGCGATGAAGGCTCGTAATCATCTGCCCGGTGTCGATTGTCATAATCTTTCGCTGCCATGTCGTTGCCTGACCTGTGCGTGTTTGAAGTCGCGTCGATGGAGAGGAGGAATAATTGCAATCGCCTGTCTATCGATTCAGCCGCCGAAGACGTCGGTGGCGATGACGAGGAAAGTGAACGCGTTGAACTCCCCCGCTCTGCGGTTGGGGGTGGGGGGACGACGTGCCAGCGCCCGAGACTTTCAGCAGCACTGAGCAGTTTTTTGCTATTTTTCAAATTCCGTTCTCGCACGTTCGACAAATACCAGTACCATTTGCCTCATTTAGACCTCTCAACAGAATGGTATTTTAGGGTCATACCAGTGGCGGGGAGAAGAATCAGACGAATGTGGGAGAATTTTTTTGTTTCATTATGCTAAAATTGGGTCAGTTAAATAAGTTTATTACAGCATGAAAATTTATCCTTGCCATGTATAGAGTAAATCAGTGGGGGGAGTCAGTAAGCAGTTACCAAGAATTCCCCCTTTTCCCTAGAAATGCAGTACCACACTGACATTCGGCTCCAAGCGACTCTACTAGAACGCTGTGACGTCCACGATCACCTTATAAATTCCCAAACAGCTTTATACTGGATATCCAAAAGTCACCAAGAAGCTTGAATGATCTAGGATTCTAGGTTGTCAGCCTGTTGTAGTATAAACAAATAAAAGGAATAATAATAATAATAATAATAATAATAATAATAATAATAATAATAATAAGTATTGTTATTATGCATTTCTGTAGTACCGTTTCTAATACCCAAGGGTATCAATCGATGGTACTTAAAATCCATACGCAAAAGACCAGGCCATTCCAGAGATCAGTCAATAGGAAACAGCAAGACAGACTAACAAATACGTGGCAATGTGCAAAATATGCGTTAACTGTGAAAATCGCTGCACACAACAGTGCTCGATTTGCTCTCCACCAGTTTTCCCACTGGTCGAAGACCGCTCCCTCCCCCCAAAAAAAGAACTGATAGTCGAAAATGTTGTCATGTTAAATCTTCTACCACTGCTTTTTGAAAAAATCAAATGCCGCTGTAGGTCTATACTGTACATAGGCCTACATGCAGTGTCCATTTTATGTTGATGCAGCCGCGTTATACACGAAACGCCAACAGTTTGGAAAGCATCAAAATAATATTATTAATACCGGTAATAATACTAAATGCCAGAATGCTAGTGACAGAATAATACCGAAAAACGCAGACAAGAGCATAGTGCTGTGTCCAGATACGATACAGAAGTTGCGACGAAACACGACTGCCTAACAGGGACGTAGCGCCGGACGGGGGGGCATACCGGTAGATCGGTACATATACCGCAAAAATCAGTCTGCCTGAAAGTTTTAATGTGTTTTTAAGATTTTTAAAGTTTTAAAGATTTATTACCCCGTCCCAATCACATTATTCCCCCCAATAAAATTCCTGGATACGCCCCTGCTGCCTAAGCTTATCGGGCCTAAGCCTATAAGCCAAGTTCACTCGTTCTGCATGCCAATGCAGTCAAAGATCATACATTGAGTTCTAGAGTTCGGCGAAACTCTTCGTCGTGAGTAAGATCTGCTTTATAGTAAGTGACGTCGCCCGTCTTACGTACGCCAGCATCTACCAAACGACGAAGCAGCCAAGAATCGCAGAATGCAATCTCTTCACTATAGACGACCGATAATAAATATCCGCTTAACTCCTGACCAGTTGAACCAATTGCAGTGGCGTAGCAAGGACCTCTGTGCAGAGCTTCGACGCTGGACCTGGGCCCTGGAAACCCCTTTCAGTTCAAACAAAAACGCTGGGCGATTTTTTGATGTTTAAATATCTAGCAGTTTCACGCTCCAATTACATAATAACAAAATTATATTAGCCTATAGAATATGAAACCATCGTCATTTGAATGTGTAGGCTACACCGTTAGTGACACGTAGTTAGTTCTAGTACTTTCAGACTTTGTGAATTTTTAAAAATTACATTCTGAATATTTTGTAAGAAAAAACTCAATCGCTGTCAGGGACCTGTGACCGCCGGGGGCCCACTGGCCACTGCGCACTGCACAGCCCCTGTACAAGCCATTGCTAAGCCGCTGATCATCGCAATCAAATTACGATGCATTCAATTTAATGATCACAATATGAATTAGCAGATCTTTCATGCACTGAACATTTTCAACCTGCAGATTTGCTTAGACGCCCGTTAGAACCTTCACTCTTGGTCCACGCACCCCGATCCTCACACCTACGCTCGAGGTCCGTTTGACGGGTAAGGCGCCTTATTTGTCGTCCGCTTTCCCACTAGACCGAACAAAACATTGCATCTTGTGACCCTGCTCACAAAAATCTGAATTTCTTTCTGGGGACCAGGGCCATATTAAGGCGGGGGCTGAGGGGGCTGTAGCCCCCGGCCAATCATGAAAATAGGCCCACCGATTTTCGAGATAACCTTTTTTGCTTGTCAGCACGATTTGGAAGGGAGAGAGATAACCTTTTTTGCTTGTCTGAGATTTTCAGAGCATAGGCGACGGCCTTTTTTTCTCAGCCCTCCCGGCCCACTCGGACCTTAATCCGGCCCTGCTGGGGACAATGTCTGAACATCCTGGTGCATCGAACTATCAGCATAACTTTGCATTGCCATGTTCGTTTGTCTTATTGGGTGCTATTTAAATAATATTCTACAAAGACAACATTGGCGTTTCAAACAGGAGCACGTCATGCACTTAGCCTACGAAAATAGTCAAATTGTACCACAAAAGGCAGAAGTACTCGACCTTGAGGATCTGAGATTGGTTTCTGACTGCGTTTCTTGGTGTAAAAATTTAGAGGCATGGACTTGATCCTGTTTTGCATATATTTGGCATATATCATCCCGTTTGGCAGGCACTATAAGCGAAGAAATTCGCACATTTTCTGTAGGCTTATGTGCGAACATGGAAAAACTATTAACGAAATTATCTGGAATAAAATAAAATAGGCAAGTTCATCCGATTAAAACGACAGTTAGGTTGAAAAGAAATAGGAATGACGAAGATGATTAATTGATTTTATTATTTACACTAAGTTTAGTGAAATTTCTTGACAAGTAGGTCTAAGCCAATAAATTATTGGTCTAAGCTTATAATGGCGAATACAAACGCATTCAGGGCTATAAAAACAAGACGAGAACAGAATAGCAATTCGACAAACACAGAAAACACACAGAGACAGAGAGACAGAGACAGAGTAATCAGAGACAGAGAGAGCGAGTGATGCGCTGGTATGAAGTGGTTGATAATTCCTGTCGAAAAAGGCTTTCCGTCTCACCCATGGCTCCGTTTGTAATGGAGATTAATATAAGCGAAGACGAGTGAAGGTGAATTGGAAGAAGCATGTACAGTACATTCGGCAATTTGATTATGGAGCTGTGCGCTGAATAATATTAAGGTGATTTGGGGGATACAAGCTGTCTTACTAATCAGACTTAATCAGAGATTATTCACCTCTGGACCTGCAGTCCACATACGTAGATATATATATATATATAAATATATAAATAAATATATACATTCTTTACATAGATGGGAAAGTCGTCGAAATCAAAAAATACTCTATACAGTTCTTTCTTTTCTATTTACAGTTTGACGATTTTTTACTCTGTCAAAGTTAAAGATAGGATGAAGTATTTTGGCACATACAGTACTGCTCAAAAATTGTGAACACACGTGGATTTCGAAGCAAAACGAAGTTTAAGGCTTGTTAAAACATTGCAATCACAACCAAGAACACCAATGCTGTATTTTTCATTAATGATACTATTCTACGATTGATGTACAGAAGGCTATAGATAATTATGCAAAAATTCAGAAGAGTGATGAAACGAATTTTATCCACATTTTCCTGTGTTTCCATCTTCATTGCATCAAACCATATTAGAACAGTCAATATGTTCTGCCTCGGTTTTATATTAGAGCGCTCCAAATGCCACGAAAAATAGTGAGCTATGTCAAACGACACTACACAAAATGAAACGAATGTTATCTTCCAGAAAACACTTCTCTGTCAAATGGTTACAAAGTCGATCGAGAGATAAGAGAGGTCTTAAGATAGCTAGTTTCTTGTATCACAGGTTTTACAGACCACAAAATATTATAAAAATGATACCCTGTTTGACTTTGGCCTGCAGAAGGTCTTTCATCGCAGGAGATATGAAAAATTCAGAGGAGGGAAGAATCGAATTATATCCACATTTTCTTATGTCTGCATCTACATTGCATCAGACCGTACTAAAATATTCAGTATATTCTGATGAAAATGTGAAAATGCAAACGCACGTTTTAAAACATAAAAAGGTGAAGGTAGTCCTGTACTCGAACGAGCGTAGGGTTTCCAGCGCTGAACTCAATTTTTAAAAATACACGTAGGCCTATATTCAAATCGAGGTCTGACAAACCCCAACGTTCACTTTTCTTGTAACCAAAAGTTTTCAATATGAACTTCATTCAAGCAAACAAAGAAAGTGTTTATTTAGACTCACTAGTGCAACAATCCTGCACTCGTCATTGTTCTTGCCATTTTCGATTGTATGATGTACTGAATAATGTAAAATCAAAAATCATCAAACTACATGAAAATATCTTACTATTATGCCTACTGCCAACTAGCCGTGGCCAGTTTAAGGAATGTGTTCAGACAAATCAACAACAGCCGCCAACGCGTATTTATCAATCTGAATTGCTATGGTTCGGCAGTGGCGGCTCCACCGAGGGGCAGGGGGCCCGTGCCCCCCTATTGAGTGCCTGCCCCCCCCAGTTGGGACCCTATACTTAATGCTACATACATTAAACAACAAATGGTTGGCCCCCATGATTAGAAGTTGCCACCCCAACGGCCTCCCACTTGCCAAATCCTAGAGCCGCCACTGTGGTCCGGTATGTACAGACTATTGAAAGCGTTGCCTGCGATGAAATCTTGGCTAGCGTCGTGGCGCCATTAGGTGCGTTCAGTCAATATGACATAATACAAGAATCAATGGCTATTGTCAAAGTAGCAAACAGAAAGCCTACTGTATACACATTTAACTCTGTTAACTCGGTTAACATGTATAGACTCAGGAAACCCAACCCAATCTATTATTTTTTACGTAATCTGGACCCAACCTAACCTATGAGTTAACCCAACCCATGGACAGGTCTGACCTGGTATAATTAATCTACCGGGCGCCCACTACATTTTTGAGGGAAAAAACGCAACAGCGCAGACGGTAATGCATTTTGCATGACCGTTGGCACCTGACATGTTGCATTCAAACGCTGCAACGACAGACGCCGCGTCACTGCATACGATCGACTGAAAAAGACAAAAGACGAGAACGCCGCACATCTTAACGACTGTCAGCTAATTAATTATGCCTCTGTAATTACACCTCTCCCGCCACAGATTAATTTCTAACTATATATATATATACCATATATATATATATATATATATATATATATATATATATATATATATATATAAGAAGAGAAGAGTCAGTCACTGTAAAGGAGGAAAGACTGCACGAGCTATAGCTACTGTAGTCTTGTTATAAAAGACTGGAGCATCAGGAGAAAAAGAAGAAATCACGACTACTACGATGATGATGACGACGATGATGATGATTATTATGATCACGATTACTGCTGCTAACTGGTCTTGATAATTTTGCTACTCGCTAACTGTAAAATCAGTGGCTATTCTAGCCACCTAGACATTGGGAGGAGCTTAATTTTTTTTGGGGGACAGACATTGGGAGGTCATACTACTTGCCAAAATGTCAAAAAAATTGAGGGGGGAATTCAAACTTTGGAGGGAGAAATTCACCAGAGAAGGCCTAGAATAAACACTGCTGTAAAATTATGTTCGAATGTTTAATGCTGATAAATCTAGTCAATCGAAGATTCAAAATGCTTTGGAAATTTTCGTCAGTATTCTTTCAAACGAGTTTCCAACTGTCAGAACCAGACCGCTGCATCTGTCTGTTGCCCAGTTGTCTCTGCCCTATACGCAACGTTATTGGCTCACGGCAACAACTGCATTTCTTTTATTGAAATGGAAAACCCACAAAGCCAATGAACCTGTATCCAATTTAAGCAGATTAGGAAAAGGATATAAGAGTATTAAGACAAACATTTCGCATCTTAGTAGCGCTGTGCGTAGTCTTACAAACATTAATCAGTATATTTATGAACTTTAAAATATAGACCTATTAACCGTATAAAAAGAATACAGACATGGACAATTGGACATGGGTCCATTTTTTTAAAACCCAATCCAACCCAACCCACGAAAGCAATAGGGTTACTTGACCCGACGCGGCCAACCCACCGTAATACATTACAATTTTTAAACCATGACATTTTTTGACCCAACCCAATTCACCATAAACATAGAAATGTCTGACCCAATCCAACCCAACGCAACCCATGGGTAGACCAATGTCCATGTCTGATAGAATATACTAAACGGATTATACAGTAGTCATATGTTAACAACAAGTCAATAATGAGAATATCTGTATGAAATAGAAAATGAAAACATAGATATATGGTAATGGACGAATTTGTTTGTATGATTATTGCCATTCAAATCAATCACATGTATATAGGAGCCAATATGTATATTGGGGCAAGTATGTATATGGGTATAAACGATCATATACAAATATGTATGCATACATAGTTTTATGATTATGGGCCTATGGTGGGACATAAAGACAGTTGTAGTTATAGAATATCACTGCTGACGCTTTCACCGAGATGAGGAGCAAAATTGCATTTGTGTCCTATATTACTAGGCTATTCGCAGAGATGTAGCAAGTACACAATGCTTCAAGTACAAGTACAAGTACCTGGCCTCCGAGTACAAGTACAAGTACAAGTACTTGCATTCCAAAAATTCCGAGTACAAGTACAAGTACAAGTACCTGGCCTCCGAGTACAAGTACAAGTACAAGTACCTGGTCTCCGAGTACGAGTACAAGTACAAGTACCTGGCCTCCGAGTACAAGTACAAGTACAAGTACCTGGCCTCCAAGTATTAGTACAACATTTTTGACATTGAAATTTTTTCCGCTGACATTTTGTCCCCATGACATTTTTTCTACATGACATTTTGTCCGTGACATTTTGTCCTCGGACAGTTTGTCCGGCCACGAATAAAATTGACACTATTAGCATCTAAATATCATCACAGTTGCACTAAAAAAATAGAGATGATAGTCTTGCATCGGTCATATTAACCCTATGCGGTCTCGCGATCAAGCCAGCTTGGCTAAATACGCGTTTAATTGGTGCGCCAGAAGCAGGTACACTAAGGTCTCTAATGGCTGCATTATACAGCCTGTTGAACTCCTTTCTATTAACTTCACTGTTCCAAAATACGATGGTATCAGTGGCTTCATCATAAATATCGTTGAGTTCCAGGTACTTGGCCATCTGTGAGGATGTGCTTGTCATTAGCCTAAAGGAACAGCATTACTGGTACCATTGAAGTACATGTAGCCAGAGATGTAGCAAGTACACAATGCTTCAAGTACAAGTACAAGTACAAGTACCTGGCCTCCGAGTACAAGTACAAGTACAAGTACTTGCATTCCTAAAACTCCGAGTACCAGTACAAGTACAAGTACCTGGCCTCCGAGTACAAGTACAAGTACAAGTACTAAAAATTTGTACTCGAGTACAACTCGAGTACAAGTACAAGTACCAAGTACTACATCTCTGGCTATTCGGCTTGGCACTCGCAAGAAAAATTGTTATTCCCGTTTTATGAAACGGAATTCTTAACGGTTCTATATTCCTAATTCTAATAGGAACTATTGAAACCAGAATCGATCGGAAAGAGGGAAAGAATTATTGGGATGTTGGCAATGTTTTAAAAGTCAAGATTAATATCTAAATCCGAGATCAAGATAGAATAGCCGAGCGCCGTCTACCGACAAACTTGCGAAGGACTGAGTGATACAAGCTTAACGCCTTGTCTAAGGTTTTCCGAGAAAAATTCAGAAACAGTGTTCGCAGACCTTTCTATGACTATTTCAAGCTTAGAAGAAGCGCCCAAGACTAAGCAGCTTATACGGTACCAGTTTCTAAAGCGCTATATAAATTCCCGAGATCTTACTTACTTACAGTACCAGTGGCGGTTCCAGGAATTCTTGGTGGGAGATGAAAAAAATGTATAGGAAGTTGGTGTTGGGGATGCAAAGTGAAGAGAGAAAAACAAAAGAAAAGAGATTAAAAGGTCATTGTTTGCCCACTAAATGTTAATAAACCTTGCAAAAAAGGTCGACATGCTAAAAAAGAAGGTAATTCGCAGTATTTTTCACTAAATTAAAAAAACTCACCGGAAAATAGGTTGACAAGCAAAAAAGGTCATCCGGAACCCCGGTGGGGGATGCATCCTCAGTCATCAACATGGTGGAACCGCCACTGTAGGCCTACAGTACTGACTTCGAGAAGGAATTGAGGGAGTAAAGAACAACACCGAAATAATAAGAGGATGTCAAGATCGATCAAAACGGAAATCCATGGTCGCTAACGTCGCAAATACACGGCACCTAAAGAAGAAGGACTGACTTCTCAGGGCTGCATAAATTCAGGAGATTTTACTTACTTACTTACCCTTCTCAGATTGTCTAAATACCAATCTGTTTCATCTTGTGTGCAGATGTAGACAGAGCAAACGCTTGACTCTGCAGGTGGGATATAGAAAGGCTTTTGTATACAGCACGGACAAAGACCCGAATACCATTGTCATTCAAAATCTCTTACTAAATCGATATAGATTCTATTAAACTTCGTATTAAGTATTAAGAGATGATTGATGCAGTGTGGCTATAACACAGGTTTATCAATCCCAGCCACTGCAGCCAGAGATATTTTTACACCCCTGACACCCCCAAAGCCACCCACACCCCACCCACCTCAATTTGAGACCGACACCACCAAACTGATAATCCTAGAAATAACCCTGATCCCAGCCAACTGAGAATCACGTTATGAATGTGAAAGATGTCAAAATTCAAGCTTGAAAGGACGCAATGGAACTCATGAGGACTTGGAAGCAGGGGCGAGCAGGGAGCTGTAGCCCTCTCAGTGAAGATGCCAGTTATCTTTTTTGCGGGCCAATTAAATGACTTCCCAGCTGCGGAGCATACCACTCATTAAACTGGTGACATTTTTGCTCGCCAGCGCTCATTTTTAGGAGCTCGTGACCTTTTTCCCTCGTCAGCCTTTTCGTGAGTTAGTGGTGCCTCCCCGGCTCAGCGGTCTCAGACTAGGGCATAGCCATCCCAGTTATACACTGTAGTTGGCTAGATCCGCCACTGCTTGGGAGAAAACAGTTGCAAATTTGCGTCACAATCTTTTCACGCATGACGAAACAGCAACCTTGCCAACAATAATTGTGAGCCCAGATTTTAAACTTTTAACAGGCTCGAGAAGGTACAACAACCCAAAACACCCTTTTCGATTTTGGCATTCCCGATTTCATCATTCTTTTCCGAACATTTGAGATTTTACTAGATTGATTTTTCTTAACTATTTGCGTATCTGGTTTTCGTTATGAACCCACTAACGAAGAGATTGAAAGCAAAAGACATGCAAATGAAGATATGTCCTATTTGGATCTTTACAGCTATATTACTTGATTAATGGCATAGTTTTTGGCCTTATTAGTGTTATAATTATCTTCGAAAAGTCACGCAAGTCTAATGTTGTCATATTTCTATCACAGATCATGCGCCCTTTTTATTCAGTGGCTAAACCGCCCCCTGTGGGTGGACTGCATGCGGTTTCAACGTCACTGTTGCATCTGTGCAGTTAGCTAAGCATACATCATCACACGTCATTTTCAAGAGGAGATAATTAGACGTGCGTGACTTTTACAAGGTGATTATAAATACTAATTAGGCCAAAAACGAAACCGGTAAACAAGCAATACAACTGTAAAGGTCCAAATAAGACTAGAATAGCATCTCATTCGCAGACTCTTCGTTATACTCATTATACAAAATGACTATTTGCATGCATAACTCAACTATGACGGCTATAATTATATTATTAGTCCGCCGTTTAAAACGTAAGCTGCAATACGCCATTCAAAACACTCTGAGGCAGATTCGCTTTGAACTTATTTCTACGTACAGTAAGGCACATTGGCAGGGATCTTCCTACATCCTCAGCGGGGGAGGGAAGTTACAACCCCCGGTTTGTGATAGACAGACGCCCTCATGTCCCTACACCCCGTCCAAGGAGTGGTGTTGGCTATCTTTTGCACTGTGCTTAAAGAGATGTTTCATATAGGCATACTTACAGGGGAGATTCACCTCTGGTAATTGAAACTTGAGCCACTATTACTGACTCCACAAAAATTAGAACGGATCGACCGTATGAAAAAGGAAGAGATGACAACAGAAATCATATCTTTTACTTGTATTTTCCTTTTTCCGGGGTCAAGCATCGAACCCCCAACCCGCCATCTCCCCGCCCAATTCTATTCCCCCTGGGTCCAATGAGTCTAGATGAAATACTGGACATTGACACCCCCTGCAGTTATGGGACACCCCACGAACGTAAAATCTTTGAAAAATTCCTGCACCAGGGATAGTTTTACACTTTTACACCCCCTAAAAACCCCCAACACCCTCCCCCAATCTCAGCTATAGGATGACCTTTTAATGTTTTTGCTTGCAAGATTTTTTGGCAGGGAACCCCCAGAATTTACGGACACCCCAAATTGATAATCCTAGAAATAACCCTGGCCTGCACATTGTAATCATTACGATGAAGATTAGGCCTACACGTAAACAAATGCTCTTTGACAGATTAGAATGAAAATCCGGTAGCAAAGCACAGCTGAATATTAGTTGGAGACTTTTAAAAGTGCATTATTACCTGAATTGCCGTATGTGAATTCGATTCGATGAATTCCAGCATTGTTTCTTCTCCGTCCAGCAGGACAGACAGCGTCTTTTCGCACTCATCGTCTGCAAAGTAACAGACATGCTGTCGTGAATAGGCTATAGGGGCCTATCTATTTAACGAAGTGCAGTTATTGTCTAGATAAGTGAGATACTTTTTTCGTCACCGCGTTTTCCGAATTTCCACTTTCTCGAAGTCTGTGCGCTTTGATCGTCGATGGAAGAAGTCTAAGAAGTTTCTTAAATTAGAAATTTTAGAAACTGTCTATACTGTATTCTGACTTTAGTGCCGCAGAGAAACAGGAGGGACATCATTATTTTATTATGTTATTTGCCGCATCAAAGTTTGAGGTTTATTTAGTACCTACATGCTACTATCATGCGGGAACCTTGGTTCCCTTAGTAGCTTGTTATTTCCTTAATTTTTTCTGTGCAATGAAGTTAGAACTAAAAATGTACGCACTTCTTTGTAACTTAGCAACTTGAATTGATATGCAAATGGTGTTTTTTGGAAATAAATCTTTGATTGATTGATTGATTGATTGATTGATCAAGCAAGGTTTTCTCCAAATACATCAGTTTGCACCAGTGGCGGCTCTAGGATTTGGCAAGTGGGGGGAGCCGTTGGGGTGGCAACTTCTAATCATGAGGGCAACCATTTGTTGTTTAATGTCTGTAGCATTAAGTATAGGGTCCCAACTGGGGGCCACTAGGGGCCAGGCACTCAATAGGGGGCACGAGCCCCCCTCGCCCCCGACCCCCACTGTTTTGCACAACCCCGTAGGCCTATAGTATAGGCCTAATCATGCTTGTCTGTCTGTCTGTCTGTGTCTGTCTATATGGCTCTATGCTTGTCTGTCTGTCTGTCTGTCTGTATGTCTGTCTATATGGCTCTCTTCCTGCACTCTGTTAACCCTTCTGACATACGTCAGCGGTCACATATCTATTATGTAAAACGTAATTAAATTGAAGCCCCTTGTTTTACGAACGATAACACGGCGTGTGATTAAGCGAAGCGATTTTAATTAATGTGCGCAGTCAGTGCTGATGGATTGAGGTTACGGGGTGGGGTGGAGGTTCTAGATGAGCCCCCGAGACTGAACACGACGAAATCTCTAACCAGGTATAAAATGAACGCTTTAAAATTGTTTGAATAATGCTCGACATTTTACTCGTTGCTTTGAAGCGAGACATCACGTCACAAAAACGTCAACTGACAAAAAAGACAAATGACAAATTTTAAAACTGTCCCTCCTAGAGCCTCGATTGATCGCCTTTCCTGAAACTTTAAAATCAAACAGTTCCACAGAAAAGACATGTAAGAAATGAAACCAATTGTTCAAAAGTCTTTGGTCGATTTCCTTTGCTAAAATCATTTCTCGGACGACACGTGCAACTATATGTTTGCCTTCTCTCTCCTTCCAAGGTACTTCACCGTTCTGTTATAAATCTCTGTAAACCTGCAGACCACTGATATGATAACTACCACTTCATTGACCACGTTTAATCTCTCTCTCTCTCTCTCTCTCTCTCTCTCTCTCTCTCTCTCTCTCTCTGTGTGTGTGTGTATCTCTATATCTGTCTCTGACACCCCTGCCTCTCTCTCTGTCTCTGTCTGTCTGTTTCTCTCTCTCTGCAGAGAGTTCTCTCTCTCTCTCTCTGACACCCCTGCTTGTCTCTCTTTCTCTCTCTCTCTCTCTCTCTCTCTCTCTCTCTCTCTCTCTCTCTCTCTCTCTCTCTCTCTCTTTCTTTCTCTATATGTCTCTCTATCTGTCTTCATCTCGGTCATAATGAGAAAGCAAGCTATCACATAGATTATCTCTCATCCTGCAATACAGACTCTCCTTTACCGATTGTCTTCTCTTCTATATTTGTTAAATATAATTCAGAACACAGATTATATCAGATCGAGTAGGCCCTATAATTTATATAAGTCTTTCCAATGGATAAGCAGTGTTTTTCCGATGTTTTGACGTCGTCGTCATTCTTGGCAAATAAAGCACGTCTGTTCTTCAGATGGCCAGAAGATTCCTCATAACGTCGAAAATTGAAATTTGTTATAACGAAAAACTTACATAATAAAAAAGTTTAGTGAATTTGATAAGCAATAATCATGATATTATTATTATTATTATTATTATTATTATTATTATTATTATTATTATTATTATTATTATTATTATTATTATGCCTATTATTATAAGGCCTATTATTATTATTATTATTATTATTATTATTATTATTATTATTATTATTATTATTATTATTATTATTAAACGAAAATTCATATAGCGCAGTAATATAACTGGAGCTAAAGTCAAGAGCGCTTTACAAAGGAGTCACTTATGTCTTATAAGATATGTTAAATAAGTATGTTGGCTGCCTAAACTCTTATTGCAGTAATTGCTATAGCGGAGAAGGTAGGCCTACTAGCCGAATCGAAGCTATAATGATATGCTAAAATATTGCGACACCAAACAGAATTAACCTCTTTAGCGTTTGCCCCGAGCCCAGGACGTCAAAGATGGCGCCGCCTTATATGTTAGCCCCGAGTCCAGTTCGTCATGAACTTCACAGACCCGTATCTATATGTTTGCCCCGAGCTGAGCACGTCAAAAGCGATCTAGGCATTTATTGACATATTCTGCGTTCAATGGCGCGCCGGGAGCCAGTCTATTCCTAAAAATAGAATCGTAGTTGAGGCTGGAAGAGGGGGGTCGTTGTTGTTGAAAAGATGGCGTCGAGAAAGAGGTTAGCGGCGGCTGAAGCTTTGGAAATGGTCATGGAATCGCCGAATCGGACGATGATCTCTCCGAATTCGAAGACACCGACGATGATGTTATGTGGAGCGGTGACGAGCGGTCCTCGGAAGACGAAAGTTCCGGGGACAGCGACGAGACGGAGGGGTACGAGGTGGGGCAGGAGTTCCAATGGGACGTTCACTGGGGAGTCAGATATGAAGGTCGACATTCCTCCCACCAAATCCCCCATGGATTACTTCAAGTTATTTTTTACCACGGAAATACTTGGGGTAATGCTGTTGGAAACTAACAGGAGGGCAGCACAATTGCAGCAAGTAACCTTGGCCAGGCACTCAAGGTTGCTCAAATGGGAGGACGTGGGTATGGATGAGCTGCTAGTTTTCCTGTCTTTGATTATCTACCATAGGACCGATCTACATAATTTTTGAACTGATCTGTTCCAAAGACACCCACCTACAACTGTACTGCTGAACCTAGGGGGGTCACCACTGAAAAATTTCTTTTATTGACCTTAGAAGAAAATTTTTGGCAGGGGGTCATATTTTGGCCTGTAGAGTGGGCCAAACCCCCAAATTTTCTTTTTGGCACGGATGGATGGTAAGTACAATAAAAATGCTAAACAATGATGCAAACCACATCCTTGTAGCTTCTATATAGCCTGCAAGGTAAGGTGTTTCAGATTTGAGATTCTCGCAAAAAAATGTCACTTCTCCGAGCAACGGGTGCCTGGTGTAGAAACACCATAACTCCCCCAAATTGGGTCCCATCTTCAAAATTTTTGAACTAATCTGTTCCAAAGACACCAACCTACAACTTTGCCGCTGAACCTAGGGGTCACCGCTGAAAAAAAAAATTTTTATTGACCTTTGAACGTATTTTTTTTTAGGAGGTCATATTTTGGTCTGTAGGGTGGACCCAACCCCGAAATTTCTTTTTGGCACGGATGGATGGTAAGTACAATAAAAATGCTAAACAATGATGCAAACCACATCTTTGTAGCTTCTATATAGCCTGAAATATAGTAAGTTTAAAAAGTACATGTTAACAGTTCAAAATAACGTTATTCTCCAAAATTAATAACACACATTGGTAACGTCTTGGAAAATTTTATTACACGCTAAAGAGGTTAAGCTAATTCAGTCACTTCTTTAAATATACAGTATGTCTGAATGTTGTAGGCCTACATTCCCCTTTTTTTATAAACGTGGCATTAGAACATTAAAACGTTAGAGCGAGTTAGCGCTCTTACTTACCAAAACTCGTCTGAACCGCAGCCATGTATTCCGAGGTCATGAACTGCTGAAGCAGCGAGGTCTTTCCGACGCCTTCGTCTCCGACGACAAAAACGTGGAACTTTTTGTCCGCTTCTTTGTCCGGCTCTTCTTCTTCTTCGTCGTCGTCATTGTCGTCGTGATCTGAAAGGCCTCTGACTAGTGGAAGCGAGTTGCTGTTATCGGCTGCTGCTGCTGCTGAGGCTGAAGGCATGTCGGGTGCCGAGACGGACCCGACGATGGACGAGCGGCAGACGGGCGACGCTGTGGGCGACTTGGACGCCCCGGAGGCTGTCGAAGTCGACGAGGCGCGCCGTTTGATGGAGTCGCCGCGGTTGACGATGGCTCCCTTCGAGGACGTCGTGAACTGTCGGACGACGTAGCAGTCGTCCGCCTGAAGCAGTTTCAGCTCCTGGAGCTTGGCGCTGATGGCGTCTTCGAGGGAGACTCGAGTCCGTCGACGGCGGATTGCGTCGCCGCCGTCGTCGCCGCCGCCGTCGTCGTCGTCCAGTTCCAGGTGGTTCACTTCCTTGAGATCGCGGAAACTGACCGGTCGTTTGATCTTCTTCCAGGAGCTGGATCGACTGTGAGGCGCCGAATGGCAGCAGCGCGGTTCCTGTCGAAGACTCGGAGCCACCAGAAGACGAGACGATCCGGACGACGACAGAGAACATCTCGGACTTTCCTTCGACGACGGAGCGCCGGCCGTGGCCGCCGTCGACGCCACAGCGCCTCCCCTTTCCGCCTCCGTCGCTGCCGCCGCCGCCGCCGCCGTCTTGTGGTCGCGTTTGGACGGCGACGCGCAGGTGGTAAACGAACAGACGGACGGAGACACGGACCCCTTTCGGCGACCGATCGCTCGCTTTCTCTGCGGATATCGACAGCTCGACGTCCGAACGGGGCTTCGAGGCTGGACTCCGGAGTCCTGCAGGTCGTCGTCGAGGAGGAGACTGATCTCGATGTCCGGAAGACTGTCGTGTCTGCCGTAGTCGACGACGACGACGTCGTTCAGCGGATGGGAGCAGCTGTCGGCGGTGTAGCTGGACGCCGACGACGGGAAGGGCGAAGCAGCGGCGGCGCTGGTGACGAAGGCAGCCGCTCGGGCGAAGTACACGTCGAACTCGTCCTGAAGATGATCGCCCATCGTCTGCTGCTGCTGCTGCTGTTGCTGTTGTCCGAAGCTTAGGCTAATGCACCGGAGATCATACAGGTATGCACGTCTAACATAGAACAGTATATGCCTACTGTAGGTTATATCAAGTGGCTCTTTCACTGGCAGATCCTATTAAGCCACATATAACCTTATTATCAATGTTTCATTATCATTATTTTTGAGTTATTTTAAGCACTCTTTGAATACTTTGATCTATTCTTTTAAAATGGAAAAATTAAGTGAAGTTACTGCATTGATTATTATTATTATTATTATTATTATTATTATTATTATTATTATTATTATATTATTATTATTATTATTATTATTATTATTATTATTATTATCATCATTATTATTATTATTATTATTATTATTATTATTATTATAAATTGACAATCTGGAGGTGAAAGAGAGACATCCTTTCTCCTACATCAATATCCGTGAAACTCCAGAGATTTAACGCTGTCGCCTTCCACGGAACTTTCACATAATAATAATAATAATAATAATAATAATAATAATAATAATAATAATAATAATAATAATAATAATAATAATAATAATAATAATGCCAGGCGGGACACTTGGTCCCTCAAAAAGAGGCCTCAAAATAATGTACCTACATAAGGCCTAATTATAATCTATAGGCCTAATTCTCTTAACGCCCTAGATTCATATTAAGAGTCAGGGGGCTGGGGGCCCTTGGGACCCAATTTGTAAATGGACTGGGTCTCTTCCTCTGAAGGGCTACATGAATGGCGAACTATCGAGTGAAAGTGCTTCGTGACAGTTTTAAAAGTGTGTGATTTACTAGTCACATTGTTTTTAAACTATATTTGTCTAATTTATGACGTTTAATCGAGTCGTGACTGAGTTTCTCCCAGTCCATAATAAATGCTCTGAAATTAATAATTATTTTGTTGGGAAATTTCTACGACATTTCTCAGCCAAGTTACGAAGGCTCCAATAATCATAATTAGTATACCGATGCTTACTATTTTATCAATTGGTTCTGTAGTAATATCGAGCGACTGGTTAACCCTCAAAATTCCAAAGTAAAACCTTCATGTTTCGTCTTGTATAGCCTACTGTAACGCTTTTAACCCTTTAACTGTGTATTTAACTGTAACTCAATGTAAAATGGATGGATATATCCGGGATCCCCAGTTAAGGGGTTAAAATAATGCATTGATCGTAACCAGCCATAAGTCTTTTGGAGGCAGCAGATACCGGATATCTTCAATCGCCGATTGGCAGGCTCGAACCCGCGTAGACGGGCTGACTCTGCGCTTAAACGACGTTCTACATGTACATAACTCAATCGCTGATGCCTCCAGAGTGATATATACGGTGCGCTATCAAGGTTTGTCCGTAAGCGTGGGGGGAGGGAGAGAAAGCCTATGTATTGAGTTAATGAGATTGCAATGCATGGCCGATAGCTCTGATTGTACACTGGACTATTTATACAGCGCCGCAAATATAGCATAGTCAAAAACAAGGGCGCTTTGCTGGTGCTATGGATAGGGCAATCGTTTTTGCAGTATGTAGAATTAAATATTTCGGGTTTCACTAAGCGCTGTTTACTGTATGTTGCTTGAAATGTTAATTAGTTATTCGTTTTTTAAATTGGACGTGGCTATGTTTAAATCAGACATGGACATGGGTTCATTTTTTAAAACCCTGCCCATTATGATTCAGACCCAACTCAACCCACGAAAGCAATAATTGGGTTATGTGAACCAAGCCAACCAATCCACCGTAACACATTACAATTTCTTAAACCATGACTTATTTTCCGACCCAACCCAATCAACCATAGACATGGAAATGTTTGACCCAATCCAACCCAACCCAATTCATTCCATGTCTGGATTAGTCGCCAGCAACGATGTTCTATATACAGCTGGGGAAGTTCATTCAAGATTTTTGCGAGAAAATTCTCGGGAACCTTTCTAGTCTCGACATGACCGATTGCGCTCCGCAAAAAATCAATCAATATCTGCCAATGTCAATAACAGGTCGACGGTTATTATTGGCATTGGCGCATTTTATGATAATAGCAATAGTCTCAACGCACTGGGGGACAACGCCAGGTGGCGCCAGCGTCGCAGTATTAGTTCCTTCGAATCCGAAATAACTGTTTACAAGCATGCAATCAGTTGGCACCTTGTGCGGCTCGGCGAAGATTATACCCAAAGAGAAACGTTTCTTCGGAATGGAGGATAACAGGGCAGCCACGACCGGCCTCAGTTATGACTCCGCTAAGGAATCATGGGCGTCCGGAGGGGGGTGCAAAGGGGTGCATTTGCACCCACTGAAAAAACTGTGAAGATATGAAAACAGTAAAAAACCTCTGGTTTATTTCGTTAGAAGACCCTGTTTTGCACCCCCTCCCCTGGAAAATGTTTTCATTTCTTTTAGTCAAAATTACCCTATTTTGCACTCCCTGGAAAAATTTCTGAGGACGCCCATTTAAAGATGCATGCGAAGTGAGCCCATTTACAGAAGAATTGCAAAGGTTGAGTGCTCGCACGGACTAACTTCAGTGTTCTGAATGGGATCGGTCTAATCTTCGCAATAACGCTAAGGCGCTCACATTCACATAATTTGTCAAGAAATTTGTTAAAAACGAACTCTGAATAGTCTGATTTTTAGACGGCATTTCCCCTCGTGAGAAAGTCCTAACACTAGCAGAATGTGCACCGGGAGAGATGACACTTTGTGCACTGTTGACCTAGTGAACAACAAAATACTGAATGCTTACCTGCTCTTCTTTTCCTTTATCTATAAGTTCAGCTATCCGTTTAAGCCTTCCCCTCCGATCAAGAATTCAGAATTTCCGTTCGCCGACGTTTCTCTGCTTCAACTTTCTCCTATTCCTCTAGTTCGACTTCTTTTATAATTTCTTAAAATACATGGCGAATTTTGCCTGTCGAAAGGAGGGCTGATGGTGAGAGCAATAGTAACAAAGCGTCGCAGGGTCAGTCTTCATCGGAGAAGCGATTGATATATCGAATGCGACCCCTCCCTTCTACGGAGGCACTCCGAGATGGTCTCGCCTCAGTCACCCGTGCCTCCGATTCGTCTCAGGTTGTCCCAGCTTTCCTCTGTCCACGATTATCCGTCGTGAACCGATCGCCGTTGCCGCTTCGCCGCGTAACCGAGACAAAGGCGTCGGTTTTGTTTTTGGTCTTTGCCGGGGGGGGGCAGGCTACGCCGTTGCTTCCACGGCGCCACACGACGATCCGTCCTCGCCGACTGACTCAACGACGGCGGCGAGAAGCCCTCAGCAGCCCCTGCCACCGCCGCCGCCGCCGCCGCCGCCACAGCCGCCTCCTTTGTCACCGCCCAGAGCGGTTGTTCATCGTCATGACTCAACTACTGCGCCCTGCAACGCTCACAGCCGCTCCGTCGCAGCACTCTCTGTTTCTGCCTCTGTCTGTCTATGCCTATCTCTCTCTCTCTCTCTCTCTCTCTCTCTCTCTCTCTCTCTCTCTCTCTCTCTCTCTCTCTCTATTTCTTTGTTTCTCTCGCACGTGAGCTCTGCGTATCGCTCCATCATGACGTCTTTCTTTGCCTTAGACCTTTGTCGTCGTCGGCGGCGGCGGCGTTGGCGGCGGCGGCGGCGGCGCAAGCTCAGCGGCGCAGGCGCCGTAGACCGTTCGATTCGACCGGCGTCTGGCTTCACCTCGTCATACCGTCTCCATCCATGCATGCAAAGCGCGGGCTGCAGACGCAGACGGATACGAAGGAAGCCGAAGACGCCGATAGAGGTGAGTTGGCGGCCAAAGAGCTAGCCGTGTGACTATTGCAGTTATCGACAAGAACTGACTCTCTTGATCATAGGCGGTCATTTTCCTCCGCATTTCAATTCATGAAAGAGATTCACTGAACAGTAAACCACTGTCAAGTCAATGAGTTCTTCCGGAGTAGGCCTAATTGCTTCTTAGATGTATACGTCTGGATGGATGGATGGATGGACATCTGGATGAATATTTGAATGGAATTGATGGATGGATGTTTAGATGGATGCCCAGATGGATATCTGAATGGGATGGAATTTACGACTGTCTAGATGTGGTCATTCAATTTATCCAGTCATTATTCATCATTCGTCATCCATGGTCTGCATGTCGCTTCTACATGTAGGCTATATCTCTTCCTTCGTCTTATCTGTTATCAAGTTGCGTCACTTTACTGGAGTTCTTCTTCTACAAGAGATAATTTTACATGCATTATCTTTTTCTGATTGACGACCGCCTGGACAATATTACAATGCAGTTGCGTATAGCTCTTCTTTTAAACTCTCTCTTCTCTCTCTTTCTCTTTCTCTTTCTCTTTCTCTGAAGCATAATTAATTAAACGGTTTTCTTACAGACTCCCTAGACTGACGATGAGCAAGGACAGGCAGTGAGAATAATAAATACCCCCATTATATATATATATAATTATATATATATCATCTCCCATTAACATCTTTGGTTGCTTCGAGTGTCGTTCTGATTGGTTGGCTCAACTTGGCTGTGAGAGCGTTCTGATTGAAGACTGCACCTCAGCACTACTTTTGAGCCGCAATGATGTTTAGATATTTGTGTTACAATATGAAATGAATTTTTTATGATTATATTATATAAATATTCATATAGTACAAAAGAATACATACATAATATTATATTATAAATAAATACACGATACACTGAGGGAACGAAGGATCAGAATGCCCTCAGATTTTTAACTGCATGGCGTATTTTAAGCAATCGTGTTCCCATATTCTCTAGGACCTCTGTCAGTTCAGCGCAGTGAAATTGAAATCAAGATTTTGACCTGCATACTTACAGTATATTTCCGCGTCTTGAACACTCCGATTTCACTGAATTATTCCAGAGATATTTAAATCTGAGTTGTCCGCCAGTGTTTATTCTAGCCACCTTGACATTGCGGGGGAGTTTGAAATGTTTGGGGAAGAAGGTTTCTCTGTCCAAAAACCTTGACGAACAAAAAAAGATCATCACATCTACTCAACATGCCCTAATGCTCTTCTGAATATGGTCATATTCTTATATCCTTATGTTTTACCCTCTCCAAAAAACCCTCTCGTCACACTTTGGGGGGATTTCCATCCCCCAATGCAACATATAGAGATTTTGGAGGATTTTCAAACTTTGGGGGGAAATCCCCCCAAAAAGGCCTAGAATAAACACTGGTTGTCCGCGTCTGCATTTACCCAGTGCACGGTACAAACGAATGATTTTGAGCGCGCTCAGCAAGCTGTTTGTTAACACTGAGACCTTTAAATTCTAATCAATGTTTGCTTAATTGAATCGACTCTTGTCAAAATGCCCTTCAATTTTGTTTACTGATGCAGGCATGTGTTCATAGCGCCTAAGTTTTCATTAAAATCGTTTTAGAGATCGTTTTCCGAAATGTCGTTAAATCCTCGATCGAAAGACCTCCCTTGGATTCTGCTCACTCAGCTACAGTAACAAGGTATTTCCCCCTCCTCCTCCTCCTCCTCCTCCTCCTCCTCCTCCTCCTCCTCCTCGCTGCCAATCCTACTGTAGTGCGTTTAGCACGAACTCTGCATTTCAGTTAAAAGCTAACAAACGCTGCTTGGTTCTGTGTGGGGAGACCTTTTAACGAAATCACAGCTTCTGGCATATTCTATGACATCCTCTGAGAACCTTTCATTGATACGAAACTGGGTCACTTTGCGCCATTTATTTATCATTGATTTGGCTGTCTCAAAAATGCCAACCGCAATCTTGTTTAGAATATTATTTTAAACCTATATTGGAGACATAAATAAGGTATACTAAGCTGTGATTGCCTTCCTTTGTTCACGCTTTCTTTCGAACAGGCTACATACCACTTTCACAGTCATTTATTTTCACTTGTTCTCCCAGTAGTAGTAGTACTAGTAGTAATAGTAGTAGTAGTACTAGTAGTACTAGTAGTAGTAGTAGTAGTAGTAGTAGTAGTAGTAGTAGTAGTAGTAGTAGTAGTAGTAGTAGTAGTAGTAGTAGTAGTAGTAGTAGTAGTAGTAGTAGTAGTAGTAGTAGTAGTAGTAGTAGTAGTAGTAGTAGTAGTATATACGACTTCTGTAAGAAAAAGCGGTGCGGTTTGTTCTTAGGTCGACAGCCGAAGTGTTTTTTAAATTTTTCTACGACCCGCAAAAGACTTTATTTCAGTATATTTTGAAAACTTTTTGAATTTACAGTATAGAAGAGTTGCCGGGAACACGTTGAATTCGTCAATTTAGGCTCTTTTTATTTTACTCGATTCGTTTTCATATATTATGTTCGTCGTTAACCCCTTAACTGGGGATCCCGGATATATCCGTCCATTTTACATTGAGTTACAGCTAAATACACGATTAAGGGGTTAAGACTGTCTGCAGGTTTTGGTTGCGGAAAATGCGAAATAAAGATACAGTGACGGTTCCAAGAATTCTTGGCAGGGGGATGGAAGGAATTTTCAGGAAGTTGGTGTGGAGATTAAATGAAATCCCGAAAAACGTCGACAAGCAAAAAAGGTCATTAACAGTGCTTTGCCCGACAAATGTGTATAAAATTTCCTGGAAAAAGCTGATAAGCAAAACAGCTCGGCGGGGAGGTGCATCTCCAGTCATCCCCAACCTGGAACCGCCACTGTGGTCCAATAAATCCCTCGCCCTTTTTGTATTTTGGCTATAACTCTGTCAAATTTTGAACAATCTTGATAAAACTAAGTCTGAATGTAGCTGAAAGAACCATTGACACAGCCTTGTTCAGGTTGTTCGCAACATGTATCATCTGTGGCAACTGTATATTATCACGAAACAAAACACAGCGTAATTGGGTCTATTCGTTTGCACGGCGCTTCCTCAGTTCCATCACAAATGCAGATCGTCGTGAATAATGGCGCCGGGCGCCGGGCAGAATTCTTCACAGTAACACGACAATTTAACCAAAAAAGACTGAATTTGCTCGCCGATTGCAGTCAAGAAACGCGACATTACAGATGAAAGGCTGCTTCACGCACGCGCCCAACGTTCAGTAAAATCAGCAATGTTTTTAAAAATTTTGTACTGTGCTGCACCAGTTTAGTCTTCATTGAGCCGGATATCAAGGCAGTGGCGGCTCCACAGTGGGGATCACCCGTGCTCCCTATTGAGTGCACCCCAGCGGCCCAACGTTCATTAAAACCTCAACAAATGGTTTTTAATGATTTTGCCACCCCAACGGCCCCTCCACTTGCCAAATCCTGGAGCCGCCACTGTATCAAGGTGAACGACGTCTTTTGCCGTGACGTTCTGCTGCAGGAGATGCTTCCTGCCATCCACTCACTATGTGTTTTCACGTCTGTACACATTTGTCACTAACCCTATGCAGGGTGGGATTTGATGTGCAAAGCAGTGGGGGATGGGCCGAGCGAGCGCCGAAGGTGCGAGGAGCCGAGTGGCGGGTGGGGTCTGACGACTAGTCTGGGGAGCGTCGTGATCCGGGGGCCCCACCAACGATTTTGGTGCATTTTT
The DNA here is from genome assembly GCA_018105865.1 of Metaphire vulgaris. Classification (NCBI taxonomy): domain Eukaryota; kingdom Metazoa; phylum Annelida; class Clitellata; order Crassiclitellata; family Megascolecidae; genus Metaphire; species Metaphire vulgaris. Next base: position 7,995,693 of record CM030844.1, read on the forward strand.
GTCCGTCGCTGGTGACACTTAAATGTCATATAGTTGCAGCTTACGTAGCCAATATTATTTATTGTTTTCATTTCATAAAATGGGCCTGTTTGGCGGTATGCTTTGGGACCTCACATTAAGCAAAATTTTGCAAACAGTCTAAAATCTCAAAAGTTCTACATCCGCGTCCGAGAGGTGCCTTTGTTTACGTTCAGAGTCATCAGGACTCAGTCGGCCCACATTCCCGGCTCCCGATCAGATTGAAAACTTGCAATAACTAGTATGTTGAGGTTTTTGCAAAGCATATAAAAATGATACAAAGCTGAAACAATTTTAACATTTAGAATCTATTTTTGAGCAAGACATTAGGCTGCTATCCTGTGATTCCTGTATCAAACTTGGCCTGAACGAACTGTCTTTAGCGAAGATTTGAAATTTTAATAAATACTCGACACCTGACGTTTTCTGCTACTGAGGGCAGATGCCGCACCAATTACAAAGCGTTCAGAGCTCTGTCGATCCACGCAGTCTCACTTTGACTGCTCTGAACAACTGGACCAGTGACGTCCCACCCTGGGATGACAAATTGTAAACCAGTGCCTGGGATTGTGACACCCCCCCTAAAATCCCACCCTGACCCTATGGTCACTGCAACCAAATTTCTAACATGTAAACGTTAGGGAACTGTGGGAGCATAACCATAACGTAACCACAGTGACCCATATTCCGGTCTATAGATTGGTCGTCAGATTCTTGCAAAAACGATGACAAAAGTGTAATTGGGGGAGGGGAGGGTCGTTGCCGATATATTCTGTCATATAGTTTGAAAATATGTTCAAGAGCTCAAAATTAGAATTTAATACTACCCCCTCAGGTTTTCTGGAACCCTGACCACTTCATTGATGATTGATAATTGTTTGCCAAGTATTTGGTTTAAGGCGTTCGTGGTTTTGCATCTTACTGCTCAGATCATTGGCAATTCAACTTGTATGGCTGCAAAGGTGGACTGCAAACACAGCGCAAAGCCCTTTTTTCAAATGCAATCAGAGCCACAATTAGCCCGATTACGATAGACGCGAAATGTAATACGAAGGCTCTTCTTCTCTCATTTCCACTACTTGAATTCTATTTTTATGCTGTTTTCACATCCCTACTTTTCCTTCTCCTCCTTCCCTTTCTTCTATCTTCTCGTCTTCCTTCTTTCCTCTGACCAGTGCTACATGTTTATGAATAATCTACTAAAACCAATTACGATCGTCAGTTTTTTTACTTTGATGTTGCCCTTTCCTTCTCTTTCATTGATTTCGTTGCCTGTCTGTTTGTCTGCCAGTCGGTCTGTCTGCTTGCCTGTCTGACTGCCAGCTTATTTGTCCGTCCGTCTGTCCATCTGTCTGTCTTTGTGCCTGTTCCTTCCTAAATCTTTTGCGTTATTCCGTCTCTTCGCCAGTTCGGAAACTGTTGGTTCCTAACAATTATTTTCTATTCATCCACCATATATCAATTCTTCTTTCGGTGCCCCAGCGGTCGTAAATGCCTACAAACATAAAGGTTATGCTGATACATCCCTACATGCCTCCACTGATATAAGTTATTTATGTATATATATATATATATATATATATATATTATTTATATATATATATATATACATTTCATTATAAATGTCATTATAAATGTGTGAACGCAAGCGCAAGAAACGGTCGCGAATTCAAAGATCTCGTCAGATCTTCCGGTGGGCGGACAATTGAAACTCATTTGGGATGTTGAATTTTGACGTTTCGTAATGATTTTGTTCGAGTAAAATGTACAGTAAGATTAGCGTCGACATTGTATGGGCGTAGCCAGGACGCAAGTGCGGTTTCCTGACGCTTCTTGTATATAACATCATTTTGCTCTAAGCCTTTATATTTCATTACAGCTCTATTTCTTTCTCTTCCAAAGTGGGTCCATGTAAAAACAACAGAACTGTTCTTGTACATATGCCTATAAGGACGCATACGTAATACAAGGACTGGTCCAGTAATATAAATACCTGCTTTCTGAGATGGATAGACCTATACTCGGCAAGGCTCAGCGCGCTACACCAAATTTGGTCACTTAATTAAGATCACTGGTTTATTATACAACAACTTTATAGATTTAGACAATTTAAATTAAAACGCCTAGAGGGCGTTGATGTTATCTTTAGGTTTCCCTAATATATCGCCGGTGTATAACCCATAACGGTTCAGGCCATAACCGTTCAAACTAGATCACTGCAAAGTTGGAGGATAGATTATCCTTCAATAGCGTCGCCACGGGGGGAAGCAAATGGGGCAACTGCCCCCAAACCTGACCACAGACCACCTATCTGATTCGCGCAAATCCGGTGAGAAAGTTTTTGTGGGTGGGTGGGGGTGGAGGAGTAAGGACATCTATCTGATCTATCTGACACGCCAGCCCCCTTTTGCCCAAACCCAAAATTCCTGGTGACGCCACTGTTCTCCTTCATCAACATTTTTAACTATTCTTGATTTATTTTTAAAATATATTTAATTCATTAACTTCCGACAGAAATCACTACTGAATTTGATCCTCTTGGGGTCTTGTTCGGACGTTGATTTGATTTTTCATATCGAATCTATTGTTCTATTGTTTTTAGAGCAAACATGCAGAACATGGACCGGCACTTCGTGTAGACGAAGTGTAGACTGTCGCCCGAAGAGAGTCTTATTATTAAACTGTGTGGAAAAATAATGTGTAGTAGGCCTACGCAATCCAAACGACGTAGGCCTATACCGTGGGTGGACATAACGGTCAGTCCAGTTGTGTACTTGAGTAATGAGTATGGAACGAAGTGGCGTCAGTGGATTCATGTCCAGCGGTCAATGGTCATTCGTAGTATTTTCTGTCTCTCCCACCCCGCCTCCTCCTCCACCTCCTTCCAGCGGATCATCCGCTATGACTCCCCAGTTGGTTAACTCCGTTGAGTCGAGTGTGCTCTCCACTTCCATCATCCGGTCGTCGCCCACTTGCCTCGAGAGCACCTGAACGCCACAGTTGCTTCTGGGGATCGAACCTCGAAGGGTTGCTGTGCGTTGCTTTTACCTCAAATCAATCGACCAGAAGTCGTCATTCAATGGTGAATGTCTTACATTGATCTAAATAATCTAATAGCTAATATAAAAGTAAGTGTAATGTATATATATTATATATATATATTATATATATATCAGTGGCGTATGGGGGCACATACATTGGCATTTAAAGACAAAAGTCACGAAATCTTTACGAGCAAAAAAACTTCAAGCCGGCCCTGTGACGCTTTCGCCCTGTAGGTAGCGATTTAAAATGTCTTCATTCTCCTCGATCTCATATACTACCCCCTCCCTCACAACTACTCAACAATTTGCGCGAATCTCACTACCGGTCCCAGACCGAATAGAGGCCAACCCTCTTCTCCCTTGGCTAGCCAAGGGATATATATATAATATATATATATATATATATATATATATATATATATATATATATAAACATAAACAGGGTGCGATTTGTAACCCGGAGCAGTAGGTGAGAGACATTAGAGGGAACATAGCGAGCAGTGGGGGGGGGGAACATGATGAGCAGTGGGGGGACATGACGAGCAGTGGGGGCATGGGAAATGCATGGTTTAATGCACAGTACTTTGCTCTAACTTTTAATGTTATTTGCATAAATTGTCACACACCATTTATTTAAACCATAAATGTAATAGTGCAATTGCAAGTTGCAACAATTGAAAATCTGCAACTAAATTCAAGCAAGTATCATTAACACTAATACAGAGTTGCCATGGCAGGAATTGACGCAGATGTCTAGTCAGTTTTTTTGCCAGTTGGTGCATCTGAGGCAGCATGTCGCCCATCGCATACCCATGATGCGCTCCATATTTAATAAATGTTTCGTTACTGCGTCGTTACAAATTGCAATCAGCTTTCGTCTGTTAAACAATTATGGAGCAAAAAATTGAGGTAATTAAGCGAAACTGCTGCATTTTAATAAACTTAAACTGTATGTTACTGCAGAACATAGAATAAAAGTTATTTTTCGAACTTCTTAAATTTCAGCCTACCCCTTTATAAGCCTTTCTAAATACGCCCATGGCCATGGATGTCAGTAGCTACCTGAGTGGGGGATGTAGTTGGGCAGTGGGAGGAAGATTCCCCACTCCCCCTACAAATCGCGCCCTGCCTATATATATATATATATATATATATATATATATATATATATATATATATATATATATATATATATATAGGCTATATATGCAGCGAAGGAGATAGCGGTCTGTTCAGTTGTGCGCTTGAGTCGTGAGAAAGGAAAGAAGAGGCAATTAGCTTTGTTCGTCCAGGCGCGAGATATCGAAATAGGCCCAATTAGGCCATCTAGACCGTTCACAATAATAGGCGTCGCCGACTGAAATGCAAAAAAACTTACGACGAAGCAACATGGATGCATGACCGCTGGACAAATTGCGTTCACTGAGGATATCATATAGACAGCGGAGAACTGTCTCTCAACCTGCCAGTCATGAGATGCTCATCTCAGCTGACGGATATTGGGAGTGAATTCCACAGCAGGCTGTAAACTGAAACGGCTCTCTTGCCCAGAATGGTGCGAGTGTGTGGTAGCCTAACTGAGTAGTTAGTGCATTAGAGAATCCGACTGTGATCTTAAGCGATGAACAGAGAACGTTCACAATGAAGCAGAACGTTGCTGGTCAGTAAGCGGAATTATAGTCCATCCGCAGTTGTCGCTGCTCTGCTAATAGCAATGCAATGCTTGTTTGCTCGGCGCTACCATGCTCTTCGTATGCGATAAAATGGTCCTGAAGGGGAGACAGATAGAGAGAAAGAGAGAAAGAGAGAGGCAGAGAGAGAGAGAGGCAGAGACAGAGACAAATACAGAGAAGAGAAAGACAGAGAAGAAAGAGAGACAGTCAGGCAGGCAGACAGACAGAGACAGACAGATAGGCAGAGTCAGAAACAAAGACAGAGGCAGAGAGAGACACAGAGAGAGACAGAGGGAGAGATGCTTAATCATAGGCATCGATTCATTTAGAATTATTGGGAGAAACACCCAAACTTCCAAAGTTAGGCAGGCCTACATGAAAAGTTGATGTTGTCATTTCTTGTTGCCTTGTCACTACTGATTCGCTGATATATTATATCAGAAAGTGATAAAAATCCAGCCATAATGTTTCATTTACTTTGATATATTATATCAGAAAGTGATAAAATATTTCTCTTCTCCTGCTTCTCCCTTAGCCAAATTATTTAAATGTTTTTTCATTTACTATTATGATGTTTTATTACACTACTTAACATTAATCATTGTGATGATGTTATTATGCTGTTTAATTTGATTTATAAACTGTTTAAAGTTTATAAACTATAAAGGCAAGGCAAAATGCAAAAGTTCATATTTCTGCACCACTAACAATAATATATTTTGACTAATCATATTAAAACGTATGCATGTACAGTGGCTGACTGCTTCATGCAGTAGTCTATCTCGTAATCTCGAATAAAATGTTGAGCTCAATATGACGAGTAAAATGAAAAGTTTGACAATGTAAAAAGAGTCCAGGTTTCACGAGCAACGTCATAAAGAACTGTATACTGTATATAAAGGAAAGCGTTTCCGTCTTCCAGAGTTACTTCTTTATGTTGAAAATCGTCCGAATATGGTTTTCACGTATTGACGGTTTCCTTGCGAATTCGGCGGCCAAAGTTTCGATATCCAATATTGGCCAATGATGTCCTTTTAAAGTTGTTAACGTAACAAATAGGCCTAGCAACGCTGGATCTCTTCTGGGTCTTTGTGTCGCGCATCCTATTTTTAGGCGGCGAAATGACCGTTCAGGACAGAACAGCATAAGACGAATCAACCGCTCAGCTAGACCTAATTTAGTAATTTCGGTTCAAAAGCCTCGCATCTTGACATCGTTCCCACGATGACCGTTAAGTGGCATGACAGTTCCACTTAGGTCAATCAACCAGCGACCAGATTTCCACAGTCCGAATGTTTTTCCGTCCGAATAGATTGTATTGGGAAGAACTGAATAGATCATTCAACAGGCTAAAAAATTTCACATTTGCAGGTAATTTAGATAGACGCAATCACGGTACTTCAGTGGGCAACATGCCCTGTATGCCCAACAAATGATGAACCCAATCTAAATCAATGCAGGATATCGGGTCCCTATGGATCGCCATCTCTGAGCCGAAAGTATGGAATTTTAAAAGTAGAAATTTTAGGAAGAACATGTATTGAAACTGACAGATGAGTTAACTGGTAGATGACAATATTGACATATTGTAAGTCCAGCAAGTACTGGGCCCCTACCCTACATTAATTATTGGGGCTCGGTCCCCTCCCCCCCGGTCCCCTATGGATTGACGCTCATGTGCTTAATATTAATTTTGGCGAATGCTTTTTTTGTACGATCGAACAGCCCGTCGATCGACTAAAAGCTCTTAAGCCCTCTGTCGCGCGTTCTCTCTCGCCCGCCCGCGCTCTTTACGTCGGCGGAGTCGTAAGATATAATTCTGATTTAGAAGGCTTTCATCTTAAGTAGTCTGCCGTCGTCAGTCTTCGGCCGCCACTTCGCCTGCGGCGGCGGCGGCGACGACGACGGTGGGGCCGGCGACCTCAGACCCAATTACGCGAACCGGTCGGCCAGGCGTTAGGCTAATGCTTTCGCCGATGCGAGTCTGGATCTAATTCAAACAGACATGGACAGTTTGATCCACAAGAAAGCAGAAATCTCTTGGAAATCGTCGATTAGGCTATATCTTAGGCCTAATGGTTGCGATGCAGATAGAGTCACCGGAACGAGTTAACCATATGTTGTAGTCCATCCACGTCACGGCCTCTTATGCCCTACCGTCGCTCTTCAATACAGTGCGCTACGCTCAATGCGTAGTGACAAGCAATAGACCTGACTAACTTTTTAGGATGAAAATGATTAAATGTCATGTTTACAAAGTAGGCCTATTATCGCCAAATTGTCTAGTTCGATGGTCGAATGACAGAATCTCAGTGTCGTGATTTGAAGAATATGGGGACTAATTAATTGTCAAATCCTCTGTGATGGATGTGAATGATGGAGCAGACTCTGTCCGGTTCGTGTTAACCCTTTTTTAATTAAATGGATAACAATTATTTTCTGCTTTCGTATCTATGAGGCATAGGCCTATTCACGAAATTCGAAGCCTTATGTGTATCGTTTACATGGGCGTATTTAGAAAGGTTTAAAGGGGTACGCTGAAATTTAAGAAGTTCGAATAATAACTTTTATGCTATGTACTGCAAGCAAAAAAGGTTATCACCCTTCTCAAACCGTGGTGACAAGCAAAAAAAGGTTAACGTCGGCGTAACAGTCTTTAAGTGCAACCGAAGGGAAGGACGAAAGACCAAAGGCCAAAAACCAAGGGGGTACGCTATGGCTCAGGAGCGTACTCCCTAAATACGCCACTGGTCGTTTATAAATATATGACGATAGGTCTAACGAAATGCTGTGCTGCAGAATGGCCTGAAGGCCTACAGGAAGATGTTCTTGAAGAGGTCGCCTATGTATCCGTCCTAAAGAAAAAACTCCGTGTCCAATATCTTCGAATCAGCTAGCTAGGAAATTCTACTAGACCTATATTTACTATTTTCTAGGATAAAATATCACAGAAATGAGGTGGCGTTTCGAATCTAAGTCCCAAGAATCGAACCTCACTGTGATCATTGAGGCCAATAGCCATTATACAGCAACACGTTCATTGAATCTCAACATGTTTTCGATTCCTATAATATACTGGTTTGCTTAAAGTATTAGAATTTAATAAAGGCAGTGAAGGTTGGACTATAGCCCCCATCCCACACTATTTTGTCTCCGCCGGGAGACTCAGCCAAACGGGAGAGATCAGTCCTATCTTGGAACCCTGCTATTATTGGACGAACCCGGAGGAGACCCTGAAACATATACTTAGGCTATATGAAATTTAATCATATTATTTTAAGTCGATAACAATTTGTCGCACTTCTCTGCCTCCTTGACCTCTCTACTGCGTTCGATTCGGCTGATCACGAGATCCTCATTCGGCGACCATGCAGAGACATCCTATGGTCCAGTATTTTATCCAGGTCTGTTAGGAGGGGAGATTCCCCCGCCAAACCTCAAAATTCCCCCAAAATCCGAGCACCAAAAATGTTTGTGCATTGAACTGTGCCTCTTCTCCTCCATCCAAGTCAATCCCCCCTCAAAGGCCGGGAGTCTGGATAAAACACTGCTATATGCTCTGAAAGACTCGACCCTCTTCTGGATCAAGAATTACTACCTCACTGACTGAACGCAGTCAGCAGTGACGGTTCTACATGGGGGATGAGTGGGGATGTATCCCCCACCGGACTTTCGGGCTTTTTTGCTTGTGAACCCTATTTTTTGGTAAAAGTCTAGTAAAACTACGGGGAAAACTGCGGGTGACTTTTTTGCTTGTCAGCCTATTTTTTGCGGTAAAAGTGTAGTCAAATTAGGGATAAAATTCCCTTTTGTCAGCCTTTTTCGATAAAATTTATTGATGTTTTCTTTCTATTTTCATCCGCCCATGCACACTTCCTATAAATTCATTCAACCACCCCCCCCCCCAAGAAATCCTGGAACCGCCACTGGCAGTCAGTCTGATGCAATGATCACGTGTCAGCCAAGCGTCCCACAAGGGTCGGTCCTGGGCCCTCTGCTCTTTATCTTTATACTGTACAGTAGGCCTACATAGGCCTACACTCACTATAGCTGACATCGTCGTAGGCCTACTAATGGCTAAGCTTTCGGGTTACGCAGACGGCCTTATGGAACTCTTTGCCAGACAGTGTGACTAAAGTGGACTCTGTCTGGCTTTTTATTAGGATTCTCAAAACACACTTATTCAACATTGCATAGGCCAATACACTGTACATGTGTTAAAACGCTCTTGTCTTTGGCCTTAGCTATGTTTTACTGCGCTATAAAAACCGTCTACTAAATAAATTTAAACCCTATAGAGCAAATTAGAGTCTACTCAAATTGGGTCAGCTGGATTTAAGTGACACCACACATTAGCCTATTTAAGCCTATCAATGACAAATTCGCGGAGAATTTATAAATCACGTGAATTTTGGAAGCATTAGAAATGAGTAGGCCTATAGGGGCTGTCCATTAATTATATCAACAATTTTTTCGCAATTTTGACCCCCCTCCCCTTGTCAACAACTGTCTTCTTTCACTTACCCCCATAATTACGTCAAAAATGTTTGACCCTCCCACAAGATCAATGACAGGTCCCATTAACAAGGTTATTATTTTGTGTGATGATGGCCATTTTAATTGGAAGAAAAATACAAATACAGGTTGATATTTAGCCTACTAATTAGTTACTTGACTAGAATCAGAGATTCATTTACGCCTAGGCTATTATTTTTAAATTTTTGTTGACTATAGTGACTAGTGACCAGGCCTAATCGTCAGTGGCGGCTCCACCGGGGCAGGCCGCAGGGGGCCCGTACCCTCCTATTGAGTGTCTGGCCTCCCAGTGGCCCCCCAGTTGGGACCCTATAATTAATGCTACATACATTAAACAACAAATGGTTGCCCCTTCATGATTAGAAGTTGCCACCCCAACGGCCTCCCCCACTTGCCAAATCCTAGAGCCGCCACTGCTAATCGTGTAGGTCTACTCTTCGCCTTCAAAATCAGGTAGGCTACTTGTGTTACGTGCATAATATGAACATAATAAATGATTGCAAATATGGATTCAAATGGTACCCACTGCCCACAAGTGATTTCAAACTGGAGATTACAGTTAAAAAGTGGTAAAACTGTCACTGTGGTCTGATTCAGACTCATTGAGGCACAATGGCACATCGTCCAACCCAATATGGAACGACGGAAGGAAATAAGGAAGAAGGTCGTGGGCCACACCAGTGATGAAATCAACTGCAGAAAAAAGGTCAATTCTGGTAGCGCTGACTCAAGAGCACACTCAGAATGCTCGACGGGGGCAGTGACTGCAGTCATAAGGGGGCGGTCACAACGGGGGCGGCTATAATATGATAACGTTCTGTAGTCTTCAAGATTTAGAAAACTGCTAGCGGCGACACCTAGTTTTGAATTGTTTTATTTTATCATCATCATCAGTGTTTCTGTCTCTCGACAGGTCCAGGTATCCAGTTATTCCACTCCGATCGATTGCTTGCTTCTTCTTTGAGTTCCTGATATCCTTTATTCATCATCCACTCCAACATCATCTTTCTCGGTCTACCTCTCACTCTCTTTCCCTCTATTTTTCCTTCGATTATTGTTCTTAGTAAAGAGTCATGCCGGAGGACATGTCCCATCCAATTTCTCTGCCTTTTCCGGATTGTATCTATCAGGCTTCTTTCTTCTTCTATCTCCTTCATGACTTCCTCGTTTGTCTTATGCTCTGTGTATTTTACTTTTAGCATTTTCCTCCAAATCCACATTTCAAAAGCCTCTAATCGTTTTATATCTTCCTTTCTCATTGTCCACGTCTCCGCCCCATACAACGCCACACTCCATATCAATGTTTTTACCAATCTCTTTTTAGGTTTAATTTTAGTTTACTTTGCATCAGCTCCTTTCTCTTGTAAAAGCTTCTTTTGCTATTGCTATACGTCTTCTTATCTCTTTATTGCATCTGGCATCGGTTGTTATCAGACTTCCTAGATAGCTAAATTCCTTCACTTGCTCTATGATCTGTCCAAAACCTTTATTTCCATGGTTCCTTCTTTTTTACTTATTACCATAACTTTAGTCTTTTTGTATTGATTCTCATTCCATAATTTTCTGACACTTGTATCAGTTTATCCATTACTTCCTGAAGCCCTTTTTGATTGAGCATGGCCTGATCGTCTGCAGAAAAAGGTCAAGTAGTACTCCTCCAACTTTAACTCCCTTATCTGTATTTTCCATCGCCTCTTGTACTAATTCTTCGATGTATATGTTAAACAGCAGCGGTGACAGTGGACATCCCTGCCTTACTCCTCTGCCAATCATACACGATTCACTCAGTTCTCCCTCTATTCTCACCTTCACTGACTGTCCAAGGTATAGGTTTGCTATCAGTCTTCTGTCTCTCCAATCCACTCCCACCCTTTTCAGTGCTCTCATCAAAATCCTCCAGTCTACTCTGTCAAACGCTTTTTCGTAATCCACGGCATATATAGATATTTTTCCATTTTGAAGTCTTCTCTCACTTAGCATTCTTAAGCATCCGATTGCATCCCGTTTCTTTCCCCTTCCGAAACCCAAACTGATCCTCTCCAAGGAATCCTATTACATCTGTTTTCAAGATTTTTTGTAATGACCTTGAGTATTATCTTCGCCGCATGGCATAATAGACTGATAGTTCTATGGTCCTCGAATTGTTTTATTTTATAAAGAAGCAAAAATGTTTAGAACTTCGGATAAGAAAACAACGAAGAGTTGAATCGTACAGTTATTAAAGTTGGAAAGTTGACCTTAGCTAGAGCTTTGAACGTACGCTGAGGCGTTTTTCATGTTGAATCAGGTTTTGAAAGTGACTGCAGGGTTTTGCTTTCTGTTGCGCTATTTGTGGCTGTGGTTGTTTGCTGAAATTCAGCTGATCTTGGTTCACATCGGCGTCGGTCGGACATCAATTTCAAATCACTCTCAGTTATTAAGTTCTGAACAGAAATGTCAGCAGCGAAGAGGATCGGTTGAGACGCATCACCAGTATCGTCAACAGCTTCATCGCCGTCTAATAACCGAAATGGCTACACCCTCAGGACTGTCTTTTAACCAGGAAGACGCCTTAGCTGTTCAGAAACGACACCAGAAGAAGGCGTTTGAATTAATAACTAAGGCGCTGGAAATTGACGAGGGTACAACAGGTACAGACTGTACACAGAAAAGTGGGCTTTTGATTTATCTGCATTTGTTGTGGCCACTTTGGCAATAAAAAAGCTTCAGTGCTTTATCACTCAGCCACAAGAGCTGAGTAAATTCACAAAATATTTGTCAGACAAACAAAATGACATCCCAGGGGTTTCCAGTGATAATTGAATGGATGGGTGGAATATGGAGTTAAATGCAGTTACCACCTTAATGGTGAGATTGTCAATTGAAGGACCCAGAGGAATAAGGAAGTAAATCCAGTTACCCCATTAGTGTTGAAAATATCAGTTGAAGGGTCCAGTGAAATATGGAAGTAAATGCATTTACCCCTCTTGTTGTTATTGATACTCAGACCATTGGGGGTCAGATATGGTTACCTCCTTATTCCACCCATCCATTCAATTGTAAGACAGACATATTTGATGAGCCGAATATAATAGTACAATACATAGATTACATTGCATGTAATGCTTTTCTAATGGTATCAGCATGTTTATTTTAACCCAAGTAGAAATTGTTCTTTAAAAATGGGAATAAATGAAAGTTCTTTGATATACAGTGTCAGTATGTTGATTTGTATATATTTTAAAATTATGAACATTCAAAATTGACATAAATCTGTAAGTTTTGCAGAAATTACACTATGATTATGTTCATCATGAATCCCAAACCTCTGATTTAGTAAGCCTGCAGAATAAATACACCAGATATATTTGATCTTTATGATAAGAGTTTTTTTCCTTTTGTGATATTCCGAATGCTTTAATAGTATGGCCAGAAAATTTTTTTCACTATGTTTGTAGTCAGTTGTTATGGCATTATGGAAGTTATCTGTCCAGGTATTTCCTCAGATATATTACATATGCAAAATGCAAAGATATTTTATTAGCTATTGATTGGAAGTTATATATTATTGCTTTCAGATTTGAAAAGCAAGCAACAGGCAATCGAATTTTATAGAAAAGGCATTCAAGAACTCGAGGAGGGCATTTCAATCTCATTTAATGGCAGAGGTTTGTAATTAATGTCTTCTTCCTTTGATTCCTTAGCTGCTTCATTTTGATGATCAGAAACTTTTGTATGCATTTGCAATGTACTTGCATTGTGCAAAGTATTGTCTTGTCTTGTATCTAGATGTAAAGATAGTGAGCTCAGTTAAAAGCTTTATCTATACTCACTTGTAGTACTGAAATTGTGTTCTTTAGCTCATCAGTTTTCCTTAATTGTCTCAATTAAATCACAGAGTATTTGTTTTACGTTGTTTTTTAATATAAATTAAAATAAAAATTAAATATGTTTTGGATGACAAGGACCTTGACTAAAAGGGACAGATTTAAAAAAATTTCATTTGAAGTCCTTCATTAGGAGGTTTACTGTATCCGAAAAATCTGACTATTTTCCAGGTGCTGATGTGGACCGTGCACGGACTTTGTGTGATAAAATGCAGAATAATCTTGCAATGGCCAGAGATAGACTGAAGATCCTAAGTTAGTTTTGGTTTAATGTACATTGAAGATATTTCTTTAAGTATTGCCCCAGTTTTTTTATTATATATTATATTAATTTATGTTATCAAATGATGTATCTTTTATTGTTTGATTTGAAACATATATAGTTTTGCTAATTAAGTTGCTGAGTTTTTGAGCTGAAAACTCATTCTTTGTCATATTTCAGCACAAAGCATCTCATAATGTTATTTGTGATTCTCATAATATTATTTGTGACCTCTTGCTCTTGACCTTCTGTCAACTGTGAAATGATGATGGGGACGAAATGCATTATCTCTACCACAATTGTCTGTCTCTGATGATATGATTTATTGAATTCATATTGATGTTCAATTTTGTTTTAAAGTCTTCCTGAATGTTGTCTATCCATCACTTGCATTCTTGTCCTCTACATCTTGAGCATGATGTGTAGCAGTGCGTAGCTTTGGTAGGCAATCGGTCAGTATCCATGTGTGACACGTGACCGAAACAGCTTCAGTCTTCATTTTCATATAGTTGCTGGTTCTAATACTTCCACTCTTTGTCTGATGTCATTGTTTTGTATTCTGTCTCTAGGATAGCATTCTTCTTAGTCAGTTCATATCCATTGTACTTAACCTGCATTTGTTCTTCCTAATCAGCACCCAACATTCGTGTTTGAAGGTTCTAGGACAATCCACCACATGACAATTTGCTGCAGACACTTCAGCATATAACAAATAGTAACACTAACAAGTAAACATCATGTCACTATAAATTATATCACTGAAAGCTATATCTCTGAAGCATTATATAATCAAATGTAGATCATATTTAATATCAAATGTTAGGGTTAAAGCCATTTGTATGGCCTAAACCTACAGCATTATCAGATAATTTTATACCAAGATATACACAATTGTTCCGAATGCAGAATGGATGCAGATGCTGTTTCTTTTATTGTAAGCACAAACCACTTGTGCTTATAACTTTTCAGTATGCCAAATACTAAGGTATTTATTATATTCACATATACTGTATAATGTTCACCTACTAGCCTACTTTGAAAGAGGCTACATATATTTGCAGGTAATTAATGGCTCTTCAGCTTTAATTTGTTTAGTTTTTTCAATGGAGGTATTGACAGGTTTTTACCACCAAAGGGTTTCTTGACAATTACTAAGTTTGCGACCCTCTTTTTTATTAGAATTGGTATTGTGACTGATTGTTTATCTGTGACAAATTGTCATGTGAAGAATTGTCTGCACTGAATTGTCTGGTATCCATTTGAAAGCTATAGTGTCTTAGTGAAAAAATTTGCCTTTTGTCAGGGTACAAGTATTATTTTGAAAACCTAGATGTATTTCACAAATTGGATTTGTTTTGTCTTTATTTATTATAGCTGAGCTTTGTAACAAGAATGGAACCAGTGCTGGGGAACCATCTTCTTCCTATCGGGCACGATTGGGTACAAATGATTCCAATGCTGCAGGTAAGCATTTGCTTTTGCCATAGGGTACAAGTATCTTACAAAATTAAAATATATATATATATATATATATTGAATAGTGAATTAGTCATTATTATTTTTTTTAAATATGTATATGACTTAGGACATTTATTATAATATCCATATTCTGACTAAATTCTTAGTATAGGTGCTATGCACCTGAAATGATTATTTACCACTTGACTGAAGTAATTGGAAATTGTGTAAGCAGTTGTTCAAATTATCTTAAATTGGAGTCTAGTTTTATTCTGCATTGCTATTGGTATTCAGTTGTAAAGGTAATTGTTCGCTTTCTATAGCACCTGAGGCGGGAAGATGGCAGAAGTGGTTGCATGCTGGGCAGGTGGCAGAAGTGGTTGCATGCTGGGCAGGCACGCAGACGGAATGGGTTCAACCCCGTAGGAACCCCTAAGGTCGACTCATCCTTACACACTAGAAGGCGGTAGTAACATTAATCTGAGTAGCAATGGCAACATTGCGAAAGTAACCATGGGTTTGGCGGAAAAGGCTGGCCACTGTCTGCCGATGAATGACTTTGCCACCTATGGGCCAATGGTCACAAAAACGGGCATTAGCTCTGGAACCTACGGGCATTAAGTCTAAAGGATGAAACTTTACTTTTTATAGCACTTTGCTAATAATGCCATCACCCTAAAGTGGTGGACATATATGAATGCTCTAGATTCAGGTTCTTCAATCCAAGGAGCAAGCATGGATGGATTGCTGTGTGTTGCCATTGATGGTTGAGTGACCAGTGTCTACAAATAAATTTACTTTTACTTGTTTTTGATTTTGAATGAAGATTTTTTAGAAATTAAACAAAAGTGCATCTAATGTATTTTCAGATGGAAATAGAGTTCCGGGGGTCAAACGCCCAACTTCTGTACCAAGGGCAACTACAAATCTGGTGCCTGCAATGCCAAGATCAAGGACTTCAGTCTCAACAGATCGCAGCAATGGGGTTGCAAAATCATCATGTCCAACGAATGTAAGCAATTTGTGCCGAGACATCTTCAGTCATATTTTAAAAAATCAGGTTCATACAATATGCTTACAAAATTACAAGCTTTATATGCGCTTTCAGCGTGGTTGCTCTCTGTTTCTTGCCACAGTTGAGAGGGAAAGGCACAGCTCCCAATGCAAGACGTCTGCCATCGGGATTTAAGAATGTTGATTCGGAACTGGCGAAAAAGATACTCGACGAGATCGTAGATACTGGACCAGCCGTCTTATTTGATGACATTGGTAAATGACAGTTATCTGTTGATGTTGGTTGCTCCGTTCCCTAAGTATCTGCTTATAAATTTCTTTTTCTGTGACCTCTCTGGTGAAATGTTTTTCTCTAAAGCTATTTTCATCTGAGTGCTCAATCAAGAATTTTGTAATAAAAGATTGTACGAAAGGATCTAGCACATTTTCTATCAATATGATGGCAAATTTGATGATAAAGCAGTATTTTAGGCTTCAGTATCAGACAGCTTCTTATTACTAGTGATACATGATATGAATGTTGTATTGACTTTTTTTGTTTTCACAGCTGGCCAAGAGACATCGAAGCAGGCTTTGCAGGAAATTGTCATATTGCCGGCTTTAAGGCCTGATGTGAGTGTTTTCTAAATATATGCTGCTTATGTTTACATGTTACTTATGTATTTGATCAGTATTGAATTTTTTTGCTTTTCATGTTAACCCCTTAACCATGTATTTAACTGTAACTCAATGTAAAATGGATGGATATATCCGGGGTTCCCAGTAAAGGGGTTAATGTGAAATGTTGTGGATATTGTTTGGACAGAGTTGTGACCTTGCTTGCTATTGTTTGTGAAGTTGATTTTGAAATTCTGAATTTTTTAAATTGTCTGTCTTAAATTGTGTGCTTTGTAAAATGTTTAGTATCCACGTTAACTTTGTGGCACGATTATTTCAGTTGTTCACAGGACTTCGTTCTCCTGCCCGCGGTCTTCTTTTATTTGGTCCACCTGGAAATGGCAAGACTATGCTGGTTTGTATATTGTTTATTTGTAGCTGTTAATTTATTTTCACAGATTCTATACTGTTCAATAACTGTTAAGTTTCACAGTTGCAGGAAAATTGTTTGGGGGTCTCCGTGCATTAATTTTTCTACTACTTTTATTGTTGCATTTCATTTCGATATTCAAAGCACGATTTAAATTTTAGAAGTACCATTTGCTGCTTTTCTTGATATAAGAAGTTTAACTTAACTTTCTTGCTCACCGTCAAAGATTTTAAATTTTTTGACAGGCGAAGGCTGTTGCGTGTGAGTCAAATGCTACATTCTTCAACATCAGTGCCGCAACCTTAACTTCAAAATGGGTATGACCTTTTTTTATAAGACTTTCCAAGCTTTGCTAGCAAATCTAATTCACTTTCAATTAATGACATTTCTTTAGGCGGAATGTATTGCACACTCATGTCATCAGTGAACAAGTTTTATCATACAAAATTTCCAAAATGGTTCTTTAGTTTTGCATATTTGTTTTTGGATTGAAAGTGTAAGAGTTAATGTTGTTGGTCTGTGAATCACTTTATTGTAGTTTTTGTGTGTCTTTCTTGCTCAAAATCCTAATTCTGTCTTTTCAGTCTATGTTCTTAGCATGATTTTTCTTCCTATGCAGCTGGGGGAAGGAGAAAAACTTGTCCGTGCTCTGTTTGCTGCTGCCAAAGAATTGCAGCCAAGCATAATCTTCATTGGTGTGTTATTTTTTTATATTCATCGCTGATTTCATCTCAGCGGCCTGATTGCTCAGAGTTTCTGAGTAATCGTTTAAAGGACATAATTACTTAATGTATTTGCTCGTATTCTGTTGCTGAAGACTCGATTTTCTCTGTCTTAATATGGCCGTGAAGATTTCCACATTTCATGAAATAGCAAGATTGTGATTCAGTTTTTGGTTTTACTAGAAATTTCTTGTAAGCTGCAGTTATTACCTTATTGCAAGAAATTACTGAAACTATGATGCAGCTCATTTGGTTGAAAACAGTAGGCGTAGTTTTGTTTTGTGTCAAGGCATGGAGTAAGATGGATTGTGCAACTAGAACAAGATTGAATCTTTTCAGAAATGGATGTTATTTGCCTGTTATTTTCCATTTATGTAAAGTGCTCTTGCTTTTGGCATCAAACTATGTTATAATGCTATAGAAATTGTATAAATAATAATAATAATAATAATAATAATAATAATAATAATAATAATAATACTTTGTTGTGTGTATCTAACTGCTGTGGTGGATATGATAAATCAGGGCATTTGTGAGCATTTTCTATAATCGTACTTGCTCATTCTAAATTTTCTTGGTTTCCAAAAGCATTTACCCATGCTTGGCAATATAGAGAAACAGCAGTATTGTGTTAATAAAATGTTTGCTAAGAAAATTAGTTTCAAATAAGACTCACCATAGACACATATTTCTTGGTAATTGTCAGGTATTTTGAAATGTTGCTTTTCAGATGAAATTGACTCTTTATTTTCGGAGAGAAAAGAAAACGAGCATGAAGCAAGTAGGCGGCTTAAGACGCAGTTTATGATC
The DNA here is from genome assembly GCA_018105865.1 of Metaphire vulgaris. Classification (NCBI taxonomy): domain Eukaryota; kingdom Metazoa; phylum Annelida; class Clitellata; order Crassiclitellata; family Megascolecidae; genus Metaphire; species Metaphire vulgaris. Next base: position 8,014,123 of record CM030844.1, read on the forward strand.
GAGTTTCAAGGAGTGAGTGGATGATTTAGTTGAGTAATAAAGGTTTTATTTTAATTAATTAGCAAAATCGATGATCTCATATAGTTGTTATATCTCCAAAGCTGCGGTTTGTGTGTAGATTCATATATATCTATATCAATTTTAGGATGAAATATTTAGTTCCAGTTTCATCTAATGAAAAAGTGTTGTGCGCTTAAGTTGCTTTTGCTATAATTTGTAAGGTTTATTTTTCTTAAAATATTTTTGCTGTTTTGAAGTTACATGATGTTTCATTGGGTTGGTCTTTACAGAATTTATTTCAAATTCTATATTTTAGTTTCTTGAGATATGGAATGGTTTGAACAGCTTCACTGTGATGAACAGAGAATATGAATGACTGAAAGTATTGACTCATTGCCACATATGCTTTATATTTGCTGCATCTCTGGCTGTATGTATTGGTGTTTTTGTTTTTGTGTCGGTGTTTTCTCCGCTGTTGTAATATTATGAATTTAGTTAGGTTGTTGTTTGAAGCCCTAGAATAAATCTATTTTAGATGCAGAGTGAAGGAGACGACCGGGTTCTTGTCATGGGAGCAACTAATCGACCGTTTGAATTGGATGACGCTGTTCTTCGGTGAGTGAGCAATAAGAAACTCTGTGGAATTCCTCTGTTTCAAGCATTGTGACAGGACAGCACATGAAATACAGATATGATAAGAATGAGGAGTAGTCTATCAGGGAAGATTTCTTATGAATGAAGCAATGCAGAGGTTCAATTAATCAAAATAAAAGATGGTCTCTCTCTCTCTCTCTTTCTCTCTCTCTCTCTCTCTCTCTCTCTGGCTTTGAGTGGATGAAATAGTTTTTTTATAATGCTCTGATTTTGGTCATGTTTTATTCCAGTATGTGACTGTATATTTTATTTGCTGGAGGGTGGGTGTATGAATGGTGGATGTTATAGACCAATTGAAACATTTCATTCATTTACCATATATGATTTTGTCTTTTGAAAAACACAATTGTTGTGTCGTTTATATGATTTTCTTTTGGGATCAAATAAGATTTAAATGTAAATCATCAAATTTATCTCTCAGGCTAGATATGTTTGCTAGTATTTGTTGATTTCTGTAATAAAGCACGATTGTCAGGCATGGCATAATTGCATCATAGTTCATTTTATTCATGATTTTTAAATACATTCATATTCAAATTGTAGTAAGCATGATTTTGATTTAGGTGTCATGCCATCTAATTCTATTTAGTTTGAGGTTTTTGTCATTTTTTAGATGAGTTATGACTATAATTATTGTTTGCTGAAGTTTTCAGAAGGCTTTTGATGATGATGTTTTCTGAATTTAAGACGTTTTCCAAAGCGAATTCATGTACAAATGCCCGATAAAGAAGCTCGCCATCTGCTCCTTGAAAGCCTGCTTTTAAAACAGGGATCTCCACTACAACAAGCTGATATCGCTAAGATTGCACGGTAGCTTTGCTTTTTTCAACTTCACGAAAGCAAATACTTAAGTCCAGATCTCCAAAGCATCTCACATGTGACATGATCTCAGAATCATTTGGTGAAATTTTTTCTTATGACAATAATTGGATGCTTAAGAAAAGATATTCTTAATAAAATCGCTTGGAAAAAATTTGTGACAGCTATTTTTGATCAGCTTGATTATGTTTCATTATAATATTGACATCTGAAATCATGGGCACATTCTTTGTGTGGAAATATGGTGTGGTGTGTGTGCGCGCGCGCGCGTGTGTGCATGTTTGTGTATGTGAAGGTTTTTTAGTATTCCTACTGAAGTAGATTTTCTGTTTTGCAGTCTAACAGATGCCTATTCTTCCAGTGACCTGACTGCCCTTGCTAAAGATGCTGCTCTTGGTCCAATCAGAGGTATTCTGATGATTACCTTTTCTGGGTTAATTGAACAGTTCTAAACAATTTAATATTAGTCATTAATTTTTGGAAATCTTCAATATTCTTATACCCTTACTTTGTTATAATGCTTGGAGATTACCTATTGCTGTAATATATTATTAGTACATTTTAATAAGATATTTACAAACTGTGATGAATGTTGCGCTGTTCTAGACCTTTAAGTTTTATTGTATAACTCAGAGGATTATATTAGCGATAAAAGTCAATAGACAGTGATGTGCCAGGAAAACTTTGCAACCATACAAACTACACAAACATTTTAATGGATTCTAGATTAATTGGAGCTGTTGATCATCTTTCCTTTGTGGAAGAAACCTTGGTGATGGAAAATTTAACACTAAGTCAATGTGGGCAGGTCTTGTAATGGGAGGCAGTCTATGATTAACAAGACAAATCAATGACTTCAATTCGTCATTGATGAATTTTGATAGATTTTGAAATTTACAATTATAAGTCTGGTTAGTGAATGAATGAATGGCAGATTCTTGGGAGTGCATTTATAGCCCAGTCAAAAGCTAGAATAGCCCAATAGTGCATAAACGTTAACCAGCTAAATGCTGCTTTATTTACAGTAAAACCTCTTTAGCTCGCCCCTCTTTAGGTCGCCAAACTCCCCTCTCGCCAATGATGGGTCAAGAACGGATTTCCACTCATGTAAAATAACTCATTTAGTCGCCAAACTCGCCGCTCGCCGTCGCCACAACTTTCAAAATTCCATGCCTGTGTATTATGACCTCTTTTGCTCGCCATAGCAACTTTACTTATCGGTTTGACCGTTTATAGAAGCTCCCGACCGACTGTTTACACAATTTTCATCGGTGTTGATAATCAGCTAAACCTGTCAGCTAATGTATGGTGAAGGGATTGTGGTAGAGGTCTTCACGGGGAGGGGAGCAAGAATCTGAATTGACCTCCCCCCCGCCACTCTCGCCCCACCCTGCGATGGCCAATCCCGCTCCCGTGGCTTTTGTCTCCAACCCAGCAGTCCCCGTGGCAGCAGACAATGGATCGGATTTACAAAACTTTTCACCTGTAGGGCGTAGGCCTGTATGCTGCTGTATTACATCAGCAGCAGGTACTCTGGTATGCATTATCAACAATACGAAACACTGACGCAGCCTACTAGCTTAGAGCCTTTTCCTTTACAAGTTGACAGTTTCTCGTAGCCGACCTGCTGTCTATACATGAATATATAGCAACCTGTCATTTGTTCATGAGCTGACCCGTCCCTACTGGTATCCGCGGGGCACCCAAAATTCTCATCCCCGCCCCCGTGGGGGGGGGGGCAAGCCTACTGTAGTTTCAGTAGTGAGCATTGTATTCGTTAAGCCGCCAAACTCGCCCCTCGCCAAACTTTCACCCTTGACCAATAGTGGCGGGCTAAAGAGGTTTTACTGTATCTTTTGATCTGTAAAATACTGTCTGGAAATTGTAGAATTATGTCCTACAGTTGAAAATTTTCATAAAAAACTGTTTTAAATGATTGTAAAACAATGGCCAGTGGCGTAGCGTGACTTTTGGGGGCCCGGGGGGCATCTTTCTCATGGGGGCCCCAAAGTTTCAAAGTTTCGGGCTGATTTAAACAAAAAAAGGTCGTTCTTTATGGTTAGGGTTAACCAGTTAGGGTTAACCCTAACTGTTACCCTCTTTGGGGCCCCCCTGCCCGGGGCCCGGGGGCAGTCAATAAAGTGCCCGCCCCCTCACGTTACGCCACTGACAATGGCAGCATATATTTATGTCTTTGTTGGCCTAGTAATTCTGTTATGTTTATATTTTATCACCAGAGCTGGGTCCAAACCAAATCAGAAGTGTGGATGCTACTAAGGTATACCTTTTTTTAATAAAAGAATTTGGTTGTCTCTGATGGCATAATGCAATAGTACCACTGATGTCTAAAAGTATTGTCAGTTTATGCCATATTACTTTCATGATAGTATAAGACAGATTTTATTATATGAAGATGCGTCATGTATGAAAGAACATTAGTTATGAAGTGCTTTAGTTTATTTGAATCATGGTTCTAATGTAGTGTTGTAAGCAGAGATTAGGTTTAGTTGGGTTGGCAGTATTTGTTATGCCACGTTGTGCCAACTGTACTTTTGCTCTGAGCAACTCCTCTTGTGGCCAACCTTGTTTTTTAGTACTAAGGGTTGGATGTCTCATAATATTGCTTCAAATGTGGCTAAACAGAATTCATTGACTCTGAAAGGAGTGCGGTTGGAAGACTTGTAACCAGCAACCTGATATGTTTAAAGGAGGTTGTTTGGATTATGTTTGTTTTAATCTAATAATTTTAGAGCCAATGAGCTTAAACAATGGTCACCAGCCAAGCATACATACTTATATATACATACTTTAAATAGATGACCAACCATTGTAGTGATGATTGATTGCTTTTGGTTATCAGCGTTAAAGATTTTAAAAAAATTTAAATTGAAAAGTTTTCATGATTTTGACGTCTTCTTGGTTTCAAACTATTTCAATGCCTCTCATTTCAACATTTGCTGTGGCTGTTGTTTGAAGAAGCTTCTTGCCCTAGAATAGATGGATTTTAATTTTTAAGGGTTGTTGATAATGAGCAGCGTGCTTTGTGTTGCATTTTTAGCTTCGAAGTATTAGACTTTCAGACTTCATGGAGTCACTGAAGAAGATACGCCCGAGTGTTCCATATGAAACCCTTGTAAAGCTGGAGCAATGGAACCAACAATATGGCGACGTTTCCACTTAATGTTTAGATGAGGATATTTGAGAAAATCAATAAAAATATATATAAAATTTTCTTTTGACACATTCCATTTATGGAAGTTACTTTGCTGTGAATTTTCATGTTTTGGAGACAGCTATAGTTAGTTTGGATTTGTATGCATTATTTTAATAATGTATATATAAGCTGAAGTGCTTTTGTTGATGTAAAATACTTGAATCTCCACATTTTGCATAGGCTGTTATTTTCAGTATACTTTAATGGCTATGACAAGCCTAAGTTGTTGACATTGCTGTGTGTGATATCTTTGTGATAATATTTGTGGTGAAAACATCTCTCTTGCTTCTGATTAGGCATTATAAGCAATGGATAGTAGTAGGTTTTAAGCTTGGTTCTGGTCATATGATTAGGTTTGGCTGCCTAAGCAGTGGTGACAAGATGAGCCTTCCCAGTTGTTACAGAGGTCATGATCCACCCAACTGTAATTTGACTTGATAGAGAATTGATGGAATTAATTATTCCCTCACACACATCATATCAGCCCAGTGATTTTTTATTCCAGTAATAGGCCTATCTTGCAGTGATAGAATTCTGAGATACTGGACGTGCGAGAAGTATATGGCGTATAAAACTTTATTTGTCGTTCAGAAAATATCATGGTACTCCAAACATGTCCAGAAAAAGATCAGCCAGAGTGAAATTGCGAAAAAAACAGACATTGGGAAAAAATTAACAAAAGGACGCATGTTTAGTCTAGATGTGAAAGTATACAGCGAATGTGAAGAGCTGATGGAAGCTGGAAGCTAACGTTTTAGAATCTTATCGGTCTTCACTTTAACGCTCGCTGCCTTGTCTTTTAAATGTAAAATATACAGCGACACACTGCTTCAACGATATGGAATTATCAACAAACAGAATAAGGCCACTGCTTCTATCTGGTTATGAACTTATGAAAGTGAAAGCTTCGGAACAAGTAAATTTATTATTTTATTGTTATTATTTTATATTTTAATTTATTTTATTTTGTTGCCTAAATCGTTTGCTCCAACTTTTGCGACGTTTCTTTGCTTTAAGAAACACATTCTGGCAGTTCCGTATGTGATTATTTTAAAAATATTGTTGTCCCGTGTTCTAGTAGTAATGCAATAGTATGTAATATCTCGTGAATTTCTTTAGCTCTATTTTGCTTAATTTCTACGAAATAGCTTTCTTTCAAGCACTTTTCGTCGTCAATCCCTTTCTGCCCTGCCTATGTTTCAGTGACCAAGTGGTTATACGCGTTTTGAATTTTGTTTGCAGGTGCACAGGTATTTGTTACAGCACCTTTCTTGATTGGATGGATATTCACCGCTTCATTGCCGACCTATGCTAACATTTCAAAGGCACAGCGAAACTTGATACATTACACAAACCATATTGATTTCAACTCAATGCCCGGCGTACATACGGATGCCTGAGATGCAATTTCTCGGCACTTGTACAGTTTTTCATATTCAACTGTATTGTACAATGGAGTCCTCCCAACAATATTCACCACGTTTTACTCCTCCCACAAGGGGAAATTAGGAAAAATTAGCATTTAATGCACAAAAATGTTGCCTCTTTACTTCAAACGTGAAAACATATGACCATAAAATGGTTGTTAATGTTAATATTTTTTTCATATTTCTTCATTAAAACACGATCAGCAGCATTGACAGTTAAGTTCTGTCAATTCTTTTGACTGATTCGTAGAGGAGTTACTTGTCAACGGCAGATAGACAACGTATGATGTCGATTGAATGCGTTGGCAATGTCATCACTGTAATTGTAGTGCATCTGATCACAATGGAATTTTCTTTGCTGACATTCCTGTGTCCAAAGCTACCATGATACATTTCATGTACTTGTGAAGTCGGCAGTATTGCAGACAGATAGACTTTAGGCATGAGTTGGAAATCAGCAGCCATAACACCGTCGTCAGACTCGTCACTTTAACCAAAATTCTATTATCATAGACTGGGTTAAATGCTAATTTTTCACGATTTTCCCTTGTTGGGGGAGGGAGGGTAAATGCGATGGACATTATTGGGAGGACTCCATTGTGCAATATAGTTGAATATGAAAGCCAGGCATCTTTCATACAGATGCCAATTTCTCTGACCTTCCATATGTTGAACAAGTAAGAGGAAGACTGTTGCAAGACTTTTGGTTTTCTTTACTATTATGCAGCATTCAAAAGAAAGTGATAATGGCAATGACAGTTGACCAAAAGAACCAGCTTCGTCGCAATCGAGTACGACTGACTGATGATTTAGAAATTAGTGAAGTCCTGCTTGCTGTGTTGATGCAGGAGAAGATCTTGACAACAGAAGCAAAAGATGCACTGGATGTATGGTTTCACTTTGATAGTTTGGATTTTTAAATTTGACGCTTAAGTTTACAATCAATAGACTTGCTTCTTTTCTTTTTGACTAGGTCACCTGTGGCCTGTTAGGGTCAGTGAATGAGAGAAACACAGTGAAGGCAGTTCTTTCACTAAAACTTTGAAACCTCCAGCACATGCCTGGTCCACTTTATGTCACAGGCGACTTGATAGATAGGTATATGGATAGAGAGATAGAGAGAGTGATAGAGAGAGAAGGATGTATGCAATTTACCTACTAGCTACAGTCATGCATATGATTTATAGAAAAATATGCTTTTTAACCCTTTCATTCATTCATTCATTTGTTCACATGGACGACAGAGGTCCGTTGTGCCAATCTCGTGTTGCTGGCTGAGTGCCATTCATGAAGAATTGTGGAAGGAAGACCATCGCCGATCTGCTGGGGCCATGTATGCCAGGAGGTCTTCTCCAGCTCGGAGGAGGGGACGCGTCTCGGTATGGCGCAGGCAAGAGCGCCGTGGGCGGAAACCGAAGAGAGACAGACGGCGTCGATAATTTCTGTCACTGGCAGGAGGGCAGTCTGTTTGAGACTGCTTCGTTGGTCACGGTCGAACCAGCCAATGCAGAGAATCTGTCTCTGGCAGCGCATATGGAATGCCTGTAGTCTTTCAGAGTCTGTGTAAGCAAGTCCAAGTCTCAGAACCATAACCGCTTTGGACTGATAAATCGGATCTTAGTACCGAGCTGTATCTGTCTTTGGCGCCATAAATTTTGAAGAGATCTCATGGCAGATGCAGCTATATTCTGCGACCCGCTGACACCTATCAGAACTCTGGCAAAAGTGAATTCTGTTTTCCAATTAACATATATGTTCAAGAACCTAGATTCTGCAGCTTGGTTTTTGTCCAGGACACATGTAGCCCTAGTTTGGAGGCTGTCGACTCAATCTGATTGAGTGATGTTTCTTTCTTAACGGACGTTTCCAGAAGAAGAATGGTCAATAGTGAGGATCCAACCCTGCAAAAGTGCTGGAGCCAGGACACAGCCCTGACGGACTCCTGAGGGTGAAGAATGCCTCAGATAGCATGCCATTGATGCGCACTCTTGCAGGCGTGCCCTCATTATCAGTGTAAGAGAGTCCAAGTCTCAGAACCAATCATCCTCAAAAGCAGGGATCCGCGATTGGCATTCATGTCACTTGTATTAACCCTGCTGACAATCTGATTGTTATGAAACAAATATCGGCCTTATATAAAGATTAATTAACACTTAAGACTTGCTTTGTAAGAAGAATGGTGAAACTGCAGTTCTGCTGGCATGATGCTATCAATTATTTAGAATACAATAAACGTAGTGAGATAAGCATCTGATTCATTAAGCTAATTAAATTATCTAACGTTGCTAGTGAGATGTTCTGGTATTAAGTAGTATGTTGCTAGCCTGCAAAATGACTTAAAATGCAAAATGCTAGCCTGCAGAATGACTTGGCAGACATTGCTAGGTTATGGACAATATATAGGATGGACTTGATTTTGTGGCTATGTATTTCTATACAGTATGTGGTTGTGACATGGTTTCAACAGGCAGAGCCAGTTCGTAAAAAGAAAGCACAGCAACTGTTGGATACGCTTCCACGACGTGGGAAAAATGCATTTGAGACTTTTATTAGGGCTCTTTGTGAAAGCGATCAAAATGAACTTGCAGAATTGTTGGATGAACAACTTTATCGCAAATATAGAACTAGTCCTCAAAGTGACAGTGAGGAAGAAGACATATCAGAAATTTCACCATGTGAAGATGTGATCAAAAAGATTTTGCTTACAGTTGGTACGTAGTTTAGAGTACACAGCTTTGTACATGGTGATCTGCTGCTTGCTGGACTAAAGTTGTGCTCACTAAGTGGTGCTTATGTTAATTATATAAACAAAGTATATAGATTATAGATCTATATGTTTGTATCCTTCTTAATGAAGAAAACCATGTTTTCATTTTAACTAAATGTTCAAATTTGAAATTTAAGTATAAAACTTTACTATTTTGCCACATCTAGGTTTCAAAATAGGTTTAAGCCACAAAGTCATTTTAATTAAATGCAAACTATGCATTATTTATAATAAAAATGTGTAGACCTATTCTTTGGCCCACATATTTTAGGAGAATTGTCATAGAATGCATGTGTGCAGATGTGTTATCTTACCTTATATTCTGCAGTTAGAAATTTATGTGAAATCTGTTGGGTTGGTTTAGTTTGCTCTTCTGTAGTTCTGGTTGAGAAGGGTTGACTGTTAGCATTTTAAACATTATATTTGTTATCCAACAAGTACTTGTGATTAGCAACGATGTATCTATAGCAGTGGTTCTCAACCCTCTTTGCCTCGCAGACCGCTTTTGAAGTTCAAAAATTTCTCGCAGACCACCTGATAAATTGAGCAGTCATCTGCTCCTAAAAAGTGGTGACTTTTTGTTCTTTTTTGCTTGTCAGACTTTTTCACATTGAAAATGCACAAAATATGCACAAAATGTTCCAATAACCTTTTTGTGCTGATGACCTTGTTTTGTTTTGCTGGTTGCACTTTTCAGATTTTTCACATGGAAAATATATGTCTAATTTTTATTTACATTTTTTCAGACTTCTCCACAGACCACTAGACCCCTCTCGCAGACCATTTGTGGTCTGTGGACCACAGGTTGAGAATCACCGATCTATAGCATTATGATGCATTTCTCACATTTTCAGGAGTGGATTAATGTCTGTTTTAAGTTCTGAGTCAGTGTAAAGTTAGTTTGCCAACATTTGTGCCATTTTAGCTGTGTTTTTGTTTGTAGAAGATGAATCATTTATAGTTAAAGTTACTCCTATGACGACAGGCAAAAAACAAAATTCTAGACCACCTAATGTAAGTGACTTTTATGTGGTTTAACAAATTTATGTGCACTAGCAAATGCATCCTCTTATCTCCCATTTCATGGCTTTGCACCTCAAGGGATCCTTGATCAGACTGTTAGACAACCAAAGTGCAGCCTAGATAAAATATATGGAGCCATGAAAACAGAAGATAGCTAACCTTCTTCTCTTCTGCCATTTCTGATAGCTTATTTGAAATTGATATTTAACTATTTCTGTAATATCACTTTTATGCTTTTAAAATTTTCCTGACCATTTATATGTAAAGTTCTGAATAAATATTTTTACACCTTTATGCAGGGCCCTCCCTTTAGCATGATGGAGCCTGGACAAAATGACTCGTGACCCAATTCGACCTCAACTGCTCTTTTTGTTAATGAAAAGTAAATCAATTAGAGTGCATTAAATAACATTAAAATAATGAAGAAAATTGTGCAAAAGCAGTGAGAATCACCAGGATAAATGTAGGGCAAATTAAATGTAGTTGAAAACTTTACCAATGGCCTTATTAAATTTGTCCCAATGGACAATTGCTTTATAAATTGTCAGAGAATTGATTTTATTTTTAATTAAGCATCCTGGATGGCATGATGATGTCTTTCTTTCCTTCTGTTGTTCCTTGTTGGGTTGGACGGTGGGTCTGAATTAGTTCCTTCCATTTCTTGTCTGTGTCTTGTTGCTCTGGTCAATTGGATGAAGTACATATGCATTTCTACTGCATCCTCTTTTAAATATTCTGTCCATCATTTTCTTGGTCTTCCTTTTCCCTTTAACATAGCTGTATAATGCTTTCTTTGGTAGTCTTTCTTCCTTCATTCTTTCAACATGACCAAACCATTTGTCTTTGTTTCTGTATTGATGCAAATATAAAACTTGCATTTGTGTTGAAAACATGTAATTGTGAGGAGTTTTTAGACAAATCTAATAAGTATAATTTGAGTGCCTGAGGCAGATGATTTATCCTGTTAGATGAAGCAGGTGTTTCTATAACTGATCACTTAACTGCAGTGGCGTAGCCAAGGAGGGTTGGGTGTTAAAACCCCCTTGGTTGTCTGACCAAAATTTTTTTATTGCATATTATTATTCTGATACCCGTATAATTCACTTAATTGAGCACAAAATAATAGTCGATGACCTTTTTGCTTGTCAGAATTTTCCTATGTTTAGAATCACAACTTTATTTTGCTTGATTTTCCGAAGTTGGAAATCCTGGGAACCATAACCCCCCTTCGGGAAATCCTGGCTGTGCCACTGCTTAGCTGATTGGAACCATTGAGACATTGTGACCCTCTAAATACTGATCAAATAAAGGCTTTGACAGAGAAATATTGTGGTTACTGCAGCAAGTGTTAGATTGATGAATGATTCATTCATATCTCGGTAGCATGTTGTTTAGTCCTTTGGTTACTGTTTCAGTTTGCGTATTCAATAAGTCAGCCATGTGGTCGAGCGCTGATTATTGGAATTGAAAAAAGAGACAAAAGCCTTGGAATTAAGCATGATGTACAACATCTATCTTCTCTTTTCCAACAACTTAATTTTGAGGCTGTTATCAAGTTGGACTTGACATCATCTGTAAGCATTTTGGAATATATTTGTTCTTTCTTCGTATGTCATTCTGTCATATTGTTAAGTTCAAGTTGTTGCACACAAGTGATGTTATGGCAGTCTAAATAAGTTTTAAAAGATTCCGTAGATCATGTAATCTAATTGTAAATTATATTGCAGGAAATATTTTCTTGTGTAAAAGAGGAAGCACAAAATCAAGCGCACAGTAACTGTTCAGCATTTGTTTTATGCATCATCAATTATGGAAGTAGAAGTGACGAAATTTTCGACAGTGATGGAAAGCCAATAAAAGTTGAAAACTTTCTACAGTTGTTTGATGGCAGAAATTGTTCTTCACTTACAGACAAACCCAAACTCTATTTTATCCATACTGGAGAGGCAGGAGAGCCAGGTATGATCTGTTGGCTATATTTTATTTCTGTATAATATATTAATACACTTCACACACAGGCAGAGCATTTTACTGCTTTTAAGGGCCAGCAAGGCCGGCAGTTACCCAGTTGGAGGTCAGCAGCATTTGCATTAGGGCTGGGCAGAATAGGGGTTTTGAACTATTTGGGCGAATACGAATTGATGGGTTCACGATTCGACAAATATCGAATACAAATAGTTTATACGTTACCCCTCCTGCTCCAAGTCACCATATTGTGGTCAACAATAGTGAAGTGCACTACTATTAACTCTTAAGTTAAAGTATAAGAATCATCAAATAAGTAATAACTGCTATTTGAAAGCTGGCCAATAGAAATAAGCATAGTCATTGGCACTGGAATTTACAAAACTGAAGAATGTCTTTACACAAATGCAACACACAGAGGCCATATGCAAATTATGAATGTCACGTGACCACTATTCAGCGCCTGAAGTGAATACAGAGCGGATATTAGTCCCAGCCCCAATCTGCATATTAGTTGCCCAACACGTATGGCCCAACACGTATGACATAAACGTATGGATTATGAAATGTGTTGCACTCTCTACGAAGCATGTTGTTTTCCTGTGTTTGTGTTCAGTTGATAATGAAATTGGTTCAACTGCACTTTTGTCTAGGCTGATGTAAATGTTAAAATGATAGTTAAAATATAATTAATTAATTAATTAATTAGCATTTTTGGAACCAAAGCTTATGAAACGCTGACAACAAAGATAGAGGCAGTGCTGCTGCTGATGATGGGAACAACAATGCAGCTTAAATAATGACTATGATGCTGAGCATTTTTCACTTTGGATCCACTTCTTTTAGATGGAATTACACAACATCCAGAGCAACCGATGGAAACTGATCAGTGTGATATGCTAGATGGAACATTGCCATCACGTGCTTGTCATCAATCAAATGATCTTGTTGTTCATGAAAAAGGAGATGTTCTGCAGATTGTGTCAACTTCAGATGGTTAATAACATTCATATTTTTGAGATCGTGGAGCTCTTAGCCTAATAGCAGTTCTTTCATTGTTTATTTGTTTATGTTGTTCAACTGCAGTTTGAAAATTTTGAATTGTTCTGTTGTTGTAGTTTGGCGCAATGAATCAAAAGGTTCATGGTTTGTTCGATGCCTTGCATCAGTCATCGCATTCAGTGCCAGAAACCAGGATTTGGAAGAAATGATTTTCATGGTTTCTGATAATTCTCACAAGTTTAAATTTAACAGGAAAATATTCATTCAAAAGAATATTTAATTGTTTCATTTGATCAGTGATTTTCAAAATAAATATTATGTAATATCAAATAAAATGTCTTATGTGAAAATTTTTAGAGATGTTTTCCATTTTATTTGTTTTTGCAGATTAATAGCATCATTGAGCACAAAGAAAGCAAAGGACAAAGGCTTCAAAGACTTCATAAAAAGACAACTTTGAGGAAGAAATTTTACCTCATGCCCACAATATAAATTACTGTAGATGGTTATTGTTGTAACTCTGTTGCAGCACAACACTGTAAAGAGTGTTGTCAGTGTACAGGGCAATCAATGGTACGAGCATCTTTAACCCAGTCTCTAATGATGCATTTGCTCCATAAAATGGAAGATTTCTTCTACTTGAAATATAGTGTTGATTTATCCATTTCTTCCCGTTTGCAATGCCTCTGTAGTCCTTTTGATTTAATAAAAATATTTTCAAATAAAAGGTTTTGGATGTAATTGAAGTGCTCCTCTAAACCATAACTGGAAGTCGAGAAAAACTAGGCAGTTGAAATTTTGTGTACCTAGCATCTCCATATTTGGCACAGGAGCCATCCATATATTACACCCTCAATACGTATGTAATATATGAATGGCCCCAGGGCATTAACAACATCTTGCAACATCTGCCATGGGAAATCAAATTCTCATTGGATTTTACCACCTATTAAAGAGCGACGAAATGCCTTGTATAGGCTTTTTATGTGATACAGTATCAACGATGTATGTAATTGGATGGTTATTACACAGTAAACCATTTTAATACATGTAATGTTCAGTTTTTGGAATTGTGTAATTCCAAAATTCACAATTTCAGTAAAACGCCACATTGTGGGTGTTAACAATATCCTTTCCGATGTTATTTACATTTAGGATTAATAAAAATTAATTTTAAGGATTTATACATACATAATATGAAATAAATCATAGACAAACAGTTTGCTGCCAGTTTGATATTGTCCAAAAAATTAACCAAAATAATTAAGCTAGAGAAATATTAGATTTGTGACTGCCTCCTCTTCCACCTCCAGTCTTTTCATTGATGCCATGACCACCTTCACTGAAATATGAAATACAAAGAAAATTAACTTTCAAAATAATAATATCTGTATGAAAAACAGCAACAGTCCATTTAATCACTTAAACATATATCTTTAAAATGGCTTACAAAACAACTTCAAATGACCAATACCCGTTTGACGTGTCCTTTAGATGTTTGTAGAGTTCTGCTTTGGTTCCGGGTGAATCTTGACGACCAGCAAATTCGGGGCAAGTGGCTTTATGCTCCAATTTAATTCTGTTTGTCCACATTGACAGCAAAGATTGTGATGCTGCAGAAGCACAAACTTATAATTTTACAACTATCCATAAAAATAAATAAACTATCTTGTAACTAGAAATTTTAAAAGTACTCCTGTCCTAATACTTAATAAATTATGGAAAAACCCAAAGATTAAAGGATTAAGCTTCCAGTTTTTCATCAGCTAGAAATGGCAGGCTAGGCCTATATATGGCAAATGTTTTATATCGCATGGTGTGTGTGGTTGTGGTATTGTTTAGCCAATGGCATCTTACTCTTCCCCAGTTATTGGGAGAGTTGCTAGTTTTAAAAATTAAAATCAATTTCCATTTGTAACCAACCTCTCATTTGCTTCCGGTACCTGGTGTAGAATTGTTAAATTTGTCTAATTCTAAGGACACGAGAACAGTGTATGTCCCATTTTTGGTTTTGTGAGATCTGTCTCCCATTGGCACCATGCCTGGCCTCTTCCTAGAGCAGAGGCTCTTAACTGGAGTTATTAATTCTAACTGAAGATATGCACAACCCAAAGGGTGCAGGAAGATATTGGAGAAGCGGAGAACATCAAAATTCAAATTTTACATCCCTTACATTAGATGCTTGGCGAATCTATTTGGACATTTAAACATAAATCTTTTACTGCCAACTCAAGATATTGGCATCTTTGATGCAGAAAACTACTGGGAAAATGCATCACACTGTTACCCCTTGGATGAAGGGTGGAGATAAACACATAAATACGGTAAAACATACTGGAGTTTTTATGAATGGGTGCAAAACAGTGAGTCAATTTAAGGAGTGTGACTCTAGGAAAGGTTAAGAACCTGTGCTAGAGCAAATGACTCAATTAGTCTGATAATAATAATTTTTTATCCATGTAGAACTCAATCTACCTGACATATAAACAATTCAAGATTTTACATGCATGTTTTAGGTTGATATATCTGTCTGTGTGTTAGAATAATTTCAACCAGTGAGGTCATCAGGTGTTTGGACATTTGGATTTACAGCAGTTGGAAATTGAAGTTTCTCTTGAAGAAGGGTAATGTTCTGAAGGTTATTCACGTACACCCTGTTGGCTGTCTACTCAAAGTCAAATTCTGGTGAAAAACAGTTCAAGTGGGGCAGACAGTCCCTTGAAGACAACCCCGTACAGCGATGCCTGCTGATGCCACCACCCCCAGAAGTTTGCCAGAAAGTGGAGGACTGGTGATGCAGGACAGGCGGCGTAAGGTGTCAGATTGCTACTGGGTGTCTCAGAAGATTCTGTCATCACACTGTGTCCAAGGTCAGCAGTCTATACTTTCACCTCTTCAAAAGAAACACAAGTTGAATTTTCAAAGGAGAATTTGGGTCTTTGAAGGATTTATCCCTCAAATAGTTACAGGCAATAAAGTCCACCACTGGGATCCTGAAACATAAAAACACAAGACTACCACCCAAGAAGTGCCGGTAAAACAATGGCTGCAGTGCTCTGGGACTGTACTGTTGATCGATTACATGGCGCATAAGACCACAATCACTGGTGTCTATGCAACTCAACTTGCCATGCTGAATGCCATCAAGGAAAAACGACAGAGCAAGTTGAGCCGTGGTCAATTCACAAGTCAAAGAAAGCCATGGACGCTCTGAGGAATGTTCCAGAATTCAACCACCTGCCATACATTCCAGAACTGGCACAATGCAACTATTTTCTGTTCAGAAATTTGAAGAAGCACCTTCGAGGACAATGTTTTGGAGGTTACAATGACCTGAAGGTCGCTGTCTCACCCCCCTTTTTTCAACAACGGCTATGCCAACACCTGATGACTGAAATTATTCCTACAACACACAGGCATAATATATCAGGCATCACTTCTTATCACAATTGCTTATATGTCAGGTAGATAACTTATTGAGCGCCCCTCGTAAGAAACAAGCATACACTAATGCAATGCAATAGAATATCTGTATAGCACCTCCTCTGAAGAAGCACTCTCTCTGTGATTACTGCATATTGAACTATTGCTCATCGAGTACCTGCTGATCTGTTATGTCCAAATCCTATCTTAAATCGTTTGGCACAGGGAGACTCGGGTTCCTTCTTGGCATCGGATTTTCGCATATCTTGCCTGTCTTTATCAGTGCTAGGCTTCGAACTTCTAAAGCAATACACAATTCAGCCATAATCTAAATTAAATTGTTGCATTCGTGACCATAGTAAAACAGAATTATTACTTTAAAACAAGATGCAAAAATGTTTTTTGAAGTTATTATAAAACTATCCAAACAGACTCAATAAATATCAGTCACATATAGGTCTAAATTCAGCAACATCTTTCTTCAATTTTTAGTATAGAAAACAGAACCATATTTCAAAATTTTTAAAAGTCCATTTACTTCTGTCTGCCATATACACTGCTAGTTAATATCTTGTTCAATGACTTTTGTATTACAGCTGTCCAAGAGAGAGGTTAAAAATTTGAAGATTTCACCTGTCGACTGATGTGTCTGAAGCAAATACTTTTTCCTCTTTGACTTTAGCTAGTTGTCCTGTAGGACTGTCATCATTATTTTTCCTTTTGCACTCCATTACGCATTCTAGAACCTTTCCATGACTAGCAGATGTGCTACTGTAGGCACGAACAAAGCGTTCCAATTCATTCCACATCTGCCGATATTGCTCTTCTCTGGCATAACAAAACAAATTTCCGCAAGGCAAATCAAACAGTTACTAGTAAATAAGTAAGATAAATTAGATTGTGTACAGTTCATTTCATTCATCAAAACTGGTCTGCCTGCGAAAACTTTATGCCTCAGCCTCCTCGACCCACAAGATTGTCATCTCGTCTCACTCTTTTACGTCTGTCAAATCAGTCATCACTTAAAATCTGCAATTGTGCAATATTGATCATTCTCTGAAAAATGCTGATACAGATAATTTTACCAACCTTTTACTGCTCTTTCCCCTTGCACCAGAGGCTGGGTTTGGCAGAGGATCATTACGAGTTTCCATTCCGACGACATGATAAATGACCTTTTTGCACTCCACGACTTCAGCTTCGCTCAGAGTTTCTTTCATTAGTAAAGACGGCAATGGGTCGATTATCTAAAAAAATTGTTCAGAAATTATATTCAGAGACATGACTATCAGCCTTCTATGTAAAACAGCTAAATGCCTCGTGACAACTATCAGCAAACAAACTCAGAGAATTATATTGTTAAAAGTAACTGCTTTTCTGGAATATGGCTCCTTAACAACACAAGATACCCCTCAGACATATAGCTAAAAAATGAACAGCATTAAGAGTATTACTTACCGAAGTCATGTTAAAAATAATAGTTTCACCGATAACAAGAGGCCAGTATCTTGTCATTCTTTCAAGTTGTGCTTGTGCTGAAACATTATTAACAGAAAACAGTTACAACCAAAACAATTGCATAAGCAAGCATAACATCAACTTCACATAAATCCATTAGAATGTTTTATTGTAAGTAATATTTCTCTTAAATAAATCTTTGAAGCATAAACTTATTAAAGCAATATAAAACTAATATCAATTTTCCTCAAAACAACCAAAATGCCAATATACTGAGACAATTAAAAACGTCAGATCAGGTCTTTGTCCTCCAGCTGCATCCAGATATTGACTTCTCCATGGCATCTTTCCAAAGTTCTCTGTTCTTCACAATT
The DNA here is from genome assembly GCA_018105865.1 of Metaphire vulgaris. Taxonomy (NCBI): domain Eukaryota; kingdom Metazoa; phylum Annelida; class Clitellata; order Crassiclitellata; family Megascolecidae; genus Metaphire; species Metaphire vulgaris. Next base: position 8,032,249 of record CM030844.1, read on the forward strand.
TCTTCCACAGTCATTCGGTGTCTTCCGTCAGTTTTTCCATTGAGATTCAGTCCTGCCACGTTCAGATCCTCTTCTAATCCATCCACCCATCGTCTTACTCTTTAGATCTTTTCCCCTCTGGTTTGTAGTTGAAAGAATCAAAAAGCCTGCTATAAATCATACCATAAATAGGGAAGGAGATAGAGATAGATAGATAGATAGAGAGAGAGAGAGAGAGAGAGAGAGAGAGAGAGAGAGAGAGAGAGAGAGAGAGAGACTTAATTAGTATCATACTGTAAGTATATTATTACTTTTGAAGAGAAACCCTACCTCTCTTAATTGGAAGCATCAATAAATCTGAGGCATCTGTAACAGGACCCAAAAGATTTTCCTTCATAAGTTCACCAAAATCCTAAAATGAAAATTCAGTTGATAACACTCACGCTGAAAATCAGCTTGGTGCTCATTGCAAACGCGTGCAGACTTTCAGAACAATTTTGTGTCATCCTTGGGTATAAATATTAATTACATAGTAAAGTCAACTCAATAACATCAATCACAATCAACTCAATAGTTAATCAATGTGTGGAGCATTTACATAAAGCCTTTTCTCAGGAGCCATTCAGAGGCACTAGAATTACTCAAGATACGCACAACCCTAATATGCCAACCAGCACAGAACCTTGGACAGCAGCGTATTTTTACATACATCAATAAGTACAATACCAAAAATCTTACATTTATGCGATAATCTGTCAGTCGTCCTCCAGCACCTTCACTAATTGATGGAGGATCCTCAAGCATTGATCGCCATGTTGACAGGACGTGAATGTATATCTCTCCACCGTGGCTTGACAGCATGTGAGATATAATTTTGTTTCCTGTTTTACGCGGCTGCTCTAGCATAACTGAGCGACCTAAGAGGAAAGTAATGCCGATGTTGCTTATTATAAGGTGCAAAGATAAACAGACATATCAATCAGAATCAACAGATTTCTCAGTAATGTTTAATTTGTTACCAAGAAAATCAAAGAATGAAGCATTTGATATGCGCAATCTTATCACGTTGTCCCGCCCATATCCGTCCGGCATTCTAATTTGGCAAGAGGCGGGTGGTGGTGACATAATGAGGGCAAGACAATCAAGTACATCTAACCGACATGTTTTACATCTAACTGACATGTTTATGAGCAAACAGTGGATGTAGGCTAACGTTCATCATAGGCATTTCCCATGATGACTTATCTCACCCCTTGTTTGCTCTACAAACTTGCCTCTTGCCAATGAAAGGCCCAGGAGAGATTTTCTCCCATATTATTTCTCTCTGTATGCCCCCCCCCCCGTTTGCCGCTCTCACCAAGCCTGAAATGAAACGTGTTTCCACCCATGCAGTCTACCCCCCACTCGCTCGCCAATAGGTATGAATAAATTGAGGGAAGCTGCCATACCATCACCCTACCTGAGTGCAGTTGGATGTCAGCAGGTCCACAGAAAGTCAACTGCCCGTAACTAAAGGGCAAGAGACAGGGGAGGGAGAGAGAAAGAGAGACATTGACGAAGGTAGGGAGCAAAAGAGAGGTACCATCTGTGTAATTGTTTAACATAGTACGGTCATTGGCTTTTAATGGGGCACACATCAGAGAGAAAGGATGAGACAAGGGAGGGTGAGAAACAGAGATGGAGATGAAGGGAGAGAGAAAGAGGTACCATCTTTGCAATTGATCAACATTATTGTACTGAGAGAGAGACAGAAATAGACAGATAAACTATCAGTGAAAAACAATACCGGTAATTTCTTTTGTAATAAAGAAATTATAAAATTTTAAATGCATTTTGATTATAGATGACCTTAAATAACTCTACGCTTTTCATACCACTAAGCAGAAAATTTGTGAGACATGACGATGGTCGACTGTTGACATCAACTGGCGTGATTCTAAATGCTCCATTACACTGCTGCAATTCTAAACAAAAAAATTGTCAAATAAAAATATTACATCTTAAATCAAAAATGTTTCAGGTGATAATTTCAGCTTCTTATATTCATGCTATATCATTTAAAATCTGTTGATTTTTAAACAAAACTTACATTCACAATGATAATGGTGGTCACTGTTACCATACCACATAACACACATAATAAATTTTACTCACATCATGATAACAGTCCTGTCACAAACAGACAAACATACAGATAGACAGGCACACAGAAAGACAGACAAATGAATGAATGGATGGACAGACTAATGGAATGATTGACTGAAAACTATAGCAAACAACAAGTCATAAATAAAATTACTTCATTAAAGAGCTTTAAAAAGACAGGGCTACCATACTTACCAACAGCAGTAGTCTTAGGCGTACACCACTTGAGTGTTACGGTGTCTGTGTACAGACCCTCCTTAGACGGTGCAACCAAACCTTCACGATGACCTACCAAAGCAAAAACAATACATCGTGTGGCTAAAAATCAACCACCCACTTGAAAAAGAATTTGGTGACTCAAAAATTGTAAGGAAGAGTTAACATCCAGCACAAGAAGCTCATTACCAACAATCCATCATCGAATGCTCAATTCAACAAGAAAGAGTATTTCAGTGGAATTATAAGTAGAATAAACTTCAAAATCTTGACCAAATGATAACTTAAAAGGTATCAAACTTTTTAAAATGATTTCTATAAACAATTGATAATCATGTACTACAAAGTACCTGATCTAATAAGATCGACATGAGCATCCGACGAATGCAGCAACTCAACATCATAATTGGCAGAAGACATCGCGTTTTGTTCTTCCTAGAAGTACAACGGTTATGTTATTAACAAATTGAGATGCAATGACCTATTATGCTGCTTCACAAACAGCAAGATAACTCATAAAGCATGTCCCTTAATAGTAAATAGTTTGTTAAAGTATTCATTTAGTGGTGAAATGCTCTCATTATCTGAAAGATTTGGCCAAAGGTTCATCATCAAAACAGCCGACTACAGGTACTTTATATTTAAGCCCCAAAGACCAATGCAGTTAAAACTTGCAAAGAACCATTTAATCAACTGTTAAACATAGGCTTAGCAATTTATTTAAAAACTGTTTCTTTCTAAATTAATTTAACTAATAAATAACTCCTTATCTACTTTTGTTTCTGTTATACAAATTTGAGAACCTAAAGAAGAGTAACCTAGTCTACATGTACATATCACAAGCTTTTGCAAAATGTTCCAATGGTTACATATATAAACATTTGCCAAGAGTTAATAATGTGTTATAAAGCAATTATTAAAAATATTCAGCAAGTGATTTCAATCACCTTCATTGGAATTCCAGTCACAGTAGTAGATGAAAGATTAAAATGACTCATCACCAGTTCCACCAACTTAATCGCAATGAACCTTCCTGACTGACTGCTGTGAACTTCACTCGTCAAATAAGGAGACAACTGAAACATCGAAAATACCCAAAAAAATAAGACAACCATTTTTAACAAAACAATAACGATAACAATAATGTGCTTTTAAGACACTGTTTCCACTCAAAGTTATCAATCAATGGTACTCCAAGTCCAAACCACAAAATATCAGGTCATCAATTGAAGATATCATCCAGTGGGGAAACAGCAAACCATGGTGGAAAAGCTATTTGTGAGAGATGAGTTTCATGACTAGATCTGTAAGTGCTCAGATCTGATCAAAATAGCAGCAAGCTTATCATTTTTAGCAATAAGAGTCAGTCAAAAATACAAGTCACTTTCATAACTACTCTGACAAATATGCATCACATTATAATAACAATGTATATGTTACAATTAGATCCAAACAGAAACAACAAAAATCATCATAACAATGTTTTTAAATTAATACAAAGCAAACTAATGTTAACCTGTTTCTTCGGTTGATTGGAGCAGATACTTTGCTTACCAAGAGGAACCAAATCAACCAGAACTAGCTCGCAATGATCAACAGGCATCAATCTAAATGTTAAGCAGAACATAAGTCAACTTCCTAATTTGATTAAGTGCTATAAAAACATCAGTGACCAAACATCTTAGATTGCTCAAATTTACCCGGTATGTGGATCATTATTTTTCTCCAATTCTTCTGCAGGTAGACCAATTTGTTCCAAGTCAATTTTGAGGGTTTGTAATACATTTTAGCCTCGGCCTTCCCGGTTTTCTTTTCCAAAAAAACAGGAAAAGAAAACTGCGAAGACCAAGGCTAAAATGAATCCAAACCCTCAAAATTGACTTCGAACGAATTGGTCTACCTGCGGAAGAAGTGGAGAAAAACACAGGCCACAGAACGTTGTGGTGGAACTGGGTTGCCTAATGTGCAAACAACATGTAAAGGATGAAGAAGAAGATGTGGATTATAGGGCAGCATAAAATCAGAATATCATCATTCAGCACAGCCTTTTCTAAGAACAAGAAAGAAAGAATAACTTATTTTGACCACATAAACATGATTAAATGAAATTTTGAACAGGCAATTCAATATGTCTGCTTCCAAATTCACATCCAAATATTTATACAGCAATTTCTAGCAATTTGATCACACAGATTTAATCTTATGTTGGGTTTCTTTGTCGTGTATTTAACGATTTCTTGTAACTCATACATAAAAATCATATTTTCAATGGTATGGTCATCCATTCTCATTGCTGAGGGTTAGAGGATATTTTCAATAGACAGATAGATAAAGATAGAAAAGATAGAAAAGGACAGAGAGACAAGTAACTGAGTAACATAACTTATATACAGTATATATATATATATATATATATATATATATATATATATATATATATATATATATATATATATATATACAAAAATTATTTCATGATAACTGTACATATACTACAATTGGCAGACATGAGAGATGTGCTTATATTTCTAAAAGGTCAACTGTCAAAATGTATTATAGAACTCCATAATATGTGATTCAAAATTAAAATCTGGGCTATAAATATAAGAAAGAATCAGTATTTAGAAATGCTAACATATACTTACACATCTGTGCTCATAGCCAATTTATTGTGTTGATTCAGCATATTCAGAACGTAGCTTTCAACTTTGCGAATAAACTCATCACTACAAATAAGAAAGGGCATTTCAATCTACAAGATCACAAGTACACCACTCAGAAGAATGACTTTAGAGTTGGAATACACAACTTTCTAATTTAACTCCTTCACTAACATTTTTACAAATTCCCACTTTCAAGAACTGCCTCAGATTTTGACTTCATGGCTTCGACCCCACAAGACATTTGTGGATCATCGTTCTTCAGACAAATTCTGACAGATTCATTCATTGGATGTGATCATGGGATTATAATTCTACATAGGAGTGACCACTGACTGATGTCAAGTGCATTACTAAGATTTGGAATTTAAAACACAAGTACAGACAATACCTATCAAAAGATGACAAGCAAATAATGCGTCCTCTGTTCTCACAACTTGAAGCCGATTCTGTTAAAGATGTTCGAACTTTGTGCTGTATTATGCTTGGCTCACATAACTTTTCTACGGCAAGGTTAATGCCATTGAAGATGGTACAATCATTAGAAACCAAATGGTCATTGTTCGGAGGCCGCAGTCGAGCCAGCATGCCTGTCAGCTGCAAAACATCAACAAAATCAAACTATGGACATGTAGAAATCAATGTTTCCATGGATCTGCTTCAGCAAGAGCTTAGGAACAAGAAGAGCTACAATGAGTGCTACCAAACAGTCACTAAGTGAAATTAAGACTTCCTCGTCAGCTACTCTGACTACTACAACTACTTTGCTGGTTGATCTGTAATTTTTTAAAAGTTGAAATACAAACTAACAACACACTTGGAAAAATGAAAAACTAAGTTAGCCTACATGTTGGAGATTCTGCTCCTGTTGATTCCAACTGTTCAGAGAAACTGCATCACCTTCACTAACAATCAACTGAATCTGTATGTCATAAAACAAAATAAATCAGGATTTTGTGACAATACAGTGAAATAGTTTGCAAAAAAATCTTGAGAAATACTACTACAACTATGAGTGATGGACTGATAGCTAATAGTAATTAATGTTGGATTTATATTCCTGAAAGTTATTTACTAGCCTTCTAGTTCTCTTTGATTCTACATTTCTGCCATCTTCTGAATAAAACTTAAAAGTACATTCAACATAACTGATCTGCATTGCATGTGTTGTGCTGAAAGCATTATCCAAAATGGACTAAAAAATATTTTTTGACATTTAAAAATATTTTTACATTGGTAAAAAATTCAAAATCGATTTTTTTATTTTTTACCAGTAAATAACTGGAATTTTTACCAGCTAAAAATCCATTTTACAACACTAATTTTGTAATATAGTACTAACAAATATATTACCAAGCACCACACAACATCCTCTATTTGTATGAAAATTTGATAATCTAAATGCTTTATAGTGAACCTTTGTAGTGCCTTTCAAATACATACTAAAAGGACTTGTACTCTAAAAGTCCTCAATAAAGATGTATCATTTCAAGGCAGATGATGTTTCACATTATGCAAAACCTTTAATAAAAGAGGAGAGTTTAATCCAGGGAACATTTAGATGATGAATGCTGTTATAGAGAAAAGTGAACTTTGGATATGCAAACATAGTCTGTTGAAAAAAGATTCAAGCAATACTGTGGAATTTGAATCAATAAATTTGACTTCCAAAAGTAGGAGCCAAAGTTCATTGTCAAAGGTTTACTGATTGACTGGTGGGAGGAGGGGGGCTGGGGAGCCAAAGATAGAACAATTTAACTTACTGGAGCTGGAAATCCATAAAACAGTCAAGTCTAAAGTCAAAAATTTTGGAACAAAGCATAGCCTTGGAATGATGAGGAAGCTGAAGAGCATGAAAAATGCCTTGACAATATGGAACCTAAATAATTGCAAATGTATCATAAAAAAACTCTTATAGTATAAACAATACTTTGTTTTCAAACTCACCAATTTACTGAATGGAAACACATCATAAACAATTCGTACGTATTCTAGAACTGCTTCAACGTTGCATGTCCATAAAGACTTTGAAATTGGTGCCAAAGGAATCAAGCCAGGTGCCTTAGCTTTCATGAACATGTCGAAATCAACAGGCTGCTTACTCGATTCATGAAAAGCTGAACTCCTGTCTAAGAGAAACACTGTCTTGTGTGAGTTTGGAAACGACATTTCTGATAAGACTCTACAAAAGCAAAACTAAAAGGTAATAAGTATTCAAATAACTATTATTCGAACAGATGATGATAAAAGAAAATTAAAAAAAATACTATTCCAGTTCACCTTCATAACTACGATTGATCTAATAATTCACTTTGGCAGGTGTTTAAATATACAAGTTATTTTTGTACACAACAATTTGCAGCAACATTCTAGTACTAGGGCTTACAATGCCTTCCAGTTATTCCAGTAAGGCAGAGGTTTTCAAACTTTTACAAGCTGAGGACTCCTTTGGCATGTCATTGCTATGTGGCAGACTCCCAACCCCAGAAACAAAACCATTTGATAATTCATTCATGGAATTACAAGTGTACTACATTAGTTCAATACCGTAACTACATTCTAATCTGGTCGAGTGCGCTGCTTCATTCACAGATAAAAAGTAATTAGATAAAGTAAAAATTAAAAATAGTAGCAACAAGTAATTAAGACAGTTATTAAAACTGAGATCAACCTTTGATATTCCAGAGAACATGCCATTCAAATTGACAACAGTGACTTTCTGCTGAACTCAAAGTGAAGCAGTGGCGTAGCCTCGAAGGGTTTTGAGGGTTAAACCCCTTGTTTGACCGACCAAAATTTATTTTATTGCATATTATTATTTTGTGCTGAGTGTGTTCTAATGGCTACAGACATAAAGTATCATTGTATTGTATTCTCTGTAAATTTTGATGTTTTGGGATTCCTTCAGCGAAAAGAAACAGATAGGATGATGTTTCAATATTTCCCAAGTAAATATTTCTCGCTAATTCACCTCTCTCAGTGGTCGTTCTAAACCCCACCTTCAGAAAATCCTGGCTACGCCACTAAAGCGAAGTGCTCTGTCAGATGATCATTCAGTCAGCTCGCTAATTCACCTCTCTCAGTGGTCGTTCTAAACCCCACCTTCAGAAAATCCTGGCTACGCCACTAAAGCGAAGTGCTCTGTCAGATGATCATTCAGTCAGTTCTTCCTGTTCCCGTTCAATTAAATCAGTCAAATGACATTCAAATGGATTTCGAACCCAGTCAACATGCTTAAGTCATCATCTCCGAAATACTTATGGAAATAATGCAACAACCACTGAAGATGAATTACAACAGTCATTGTAATAATTTCTCTAGCAGCCTCTTGAACTCCCAAAAGTCACATATAGAAACATTTCATAAACACATTACACGCTTAGTCTTTCTTAAAACAGCTAGGGGCTGTCCATTAATTATGTCAACGATTTTTGGACAGCCCCTAGGGCTAAAGTGAATGATCTAAAAAAATTAGAGCTTTTCTTTGGCACATTTGCAGACCCCTTGACATTTTTCCGCGGACCCTCAGGGTCCGCAGACCACAGATTGAAAACCGCTGCAGTAAGGTATCAGCAAAGTAAGAGTTGATGACCTGAAAGTGAATGCCCAGTTCCTTTTTTGCTTCCAGAAATCAGGTCACCTTAGCCTAGTCAAGTGGCCGAAACGTCTTAGCGAACACAGCGCGTATACCTTAAAATGCCTACCTCTTATAATGTACTACGTCGCCTCATTAAAAGTGTTCAACATTCGCACAGAAGAAAATTACAGGAATAAACAATCGATGGAACAAAACAAAATTCGATATGAGCGATAATCCAACGGCACGTAGATTTTTAATCGGTATGGTAACAACTACTAACCAGGAACGCTGTTTACAGTTATGTAGCTCTTTGATATTTTTGAACTCTTAACTTTAAATCACAGACTGATTGTTTTATCTCAATGCCTATTCTATTTCAGTGAACGTGTGCGTGCTTAGATATGAATCTTTCTCATCAAAAACTCAGCCTAGAACCATGGTCATTGTCTCAACTCCATACAACCAGGGAATCTTCAGACTTTCTAACACAACTCAGCAGCATGGGCACACCAGTGTCCTGCTTAAAATTTCTAAAAGATCTGCTGCAACTAACAGCTACAGGGGTTCTTTTCTGTCGCTGGCTTCAAATAGTGATTCTTGATTAAATTACCTCGTGTAATAACTGCTTTCATCTAATTTCTAAGCAAGATATTTTGAGCATCACTGTCAATCAATCAATCAATCAATCAATCAATCAAGAAACTTCTATGGCGACACTATCATAATGGTATATAATATCAGTGCTTCAATTCCCTTGTATTTATGTAACCTAATTACAAACACTTCAAAATGCACCTCAAAACTAAGAAAAAATCAGAAGCAACTTTAGTTCGAAATTCATTATAACTTTTAAAATTTTCAAAGATTTATAAATTTGAAAGTGCCCAGCTTGTAAAAAAAAATGTTGAAACAACTATCTAGAAACCCAAAGGTTTTCTATGCACACATGCCTGGTTAATGTCACATGTTCAAGTTATGGCATTGTGTACTATCACAATATAGGCCTATGCATTCAGAGTGACTGTGAATCAGAAGTTAAATTCTGTGATGGCATTCATATGTGTCATCAAGAAAACTAAAATAAAAAGCAGGTTCAACCTATTAAATGTTAATCAAGCTGAATATTTCTAGAACTGATTCCCTTGCTATGGCATATATATATATATATATATATATATATATATATATATATATATATATATATATATATATATACCAGTATATACCATAACATTTAGTCTATTACATCATTCCAAGATGGACAGCAACAGAGCCACAATTATATTATAATGAGCAAAGCAAACAACATTAACAGACTATAAGAATATCAATTTCATGAAGCCCAATAAAATTATTGGGCATTGTTTTATCAAAATAATCACTGGCTTATTGAAAAACCTGAATTTTATAGCACATAATAAATACTATGATCAATTTTAAGTTATGACACATTTCAATGACTAGAGCTACCATAAGTCATCATTGCAACACATTAATGTGAGATTTGCAGATTTTCTCAAATTACAATACAATTTCATATCTAAAATTGCAAACTAAACAGTTCTATCAAATTCAAAACATCAAACATGTTTTCTTTTATTGCTCTTCAGGTATGGTCATAATCAGGGTGCAATTTGTGACCTGGAGCAGTAGGGGGTATATGTCAAGCTTGGGGGGATGTAGTTGTTGGGAAATGTAGTAGTGGGAGGATGTAGTGGTGGGGAAATGTAGCAGTAGGGGGATGCAGTTGGGCAGTGGGGGGTGGGGAAAGATTCCCCCTTCCCCCATACAAATCGCGCCCTGGTCATAATCTGAAAAACTGACAATTTTCTGTCTTTCATAAATAGTTATCAACGTGGTGCAGTGGCAAAATGGAGGTTAAATGCTTTAGGCCTCTCCCACAAATCAAAACAATCTCTCTTCTAAAGTATATAGTAAAGTCTCAGACAGGATCAAACATTCAAAATTCAACTGTTTTAAAGTTAATCAAGATGTCAAATGTACATATAAAGGTGTTTACAAACTTGGGAAGCAGTGGCACACAATAACTGTGTCCAAAAAATATTGAAGATTAGCAAACAAAGTTGAACAACAGTCTGTACTGCATTTTTTATTCATCTATTTGTTTCAGTTAGAAGTCAAAGTTTAAGATCCTTCCAAAATGCTCCATATAATCATAGTTTTCAGCTTGATGTTAAGAAAAGAACATAATCAGGCATAAATTTGTGATTGCATCATTTAAAATTCAAGCATAATACAGCCTGAATTTTTGACTGTTGGAGAATGATGAGGTGCCTTAGAAAATAAAGAACATGATACAATATAAGAGAACTCTCACACTCCATCATGCAACTGCTAAGGAAAAATCTGCAACTTGTTTATAATGCCATTGTTTCAGATTTTCACACCACACAGGCTAATGTAGTCTCCCAAATCACTTGAAATCACATTATTAAAGACTGAACAAAGAGAAGAAATATAATCATGGTTAAGAAGAGATAATAACAAAACAACACAACAGCCATGAATTTTCTGTTAAATGTCACTGTTGACACTAAATTATTTTATTATTTTTACCAAAATAACAGGCACAACATAAGTACTGGTAAACAAGTATCAAGTATTTCAGGCATTTAGTAGCTGTAGCTAGAAGCCTTTTGTAACTTATTGAATAACACAGGCACTGCTTTTCTGTACTTGACTCTCCACTGCAGCAGATCCATTTGAAAGATGACCATTCACTGTTTTGACAGTATTGCTGATAATGCCTTTATCTGGAATTGCAGATGCAGCAGGAATTGCAGATACAGCAGGAACTGCAGATACAGCAGGAATTGCAGATACAGAAGGAATTGCAGGTACAGCAGGAGGTCGTATTCCAATCAAAGACTGTCGTCTCATTAATGTTTTCTTACGAGATTCTATCATCTGGACAAGGACATCACAACAATCAGGAAATACCATTAATCATGCAGGTTTCAATAGGCTTCTGTTTATTTCAGAAAATTCTTGGAAAATACTAGCACACGTGCACACAGACACACGCTGTATCATAACAGTGCCGAGCTACAGACACAGAGAGAAAATATTTTTAAGATTTGGATTGAGAATAAATTTTGCAACAATTACTGGTTACCCTTTCCAGGTTTGTCGGTCCTACATAAAAAAAGATAGGCATATGATTTTCAATCGCATGAAAGTGCTGCGAATTTATACCAATGACTTCACATTCTATGAAAATGCATGTAATAATTTTCTCACATCTGGAACGTTGTTGCCTCCAAATTGGTTGGCCAGATGCTCGTAATTTAAAATGCCACCATTTTTGTTTGCAACGCTTTCCAGCCTCTCTTCATCTTCTCCAAACACATAGACGCTAACAGTGTCGTCTTCCTTGATTGCATTTAGAGCCTATGCCAAAGAAATACTGAACAAGTTTTATTGATCAACTTATTAATCAACTTATTGATCAATTTATTGATCTGTTGATCAATATTGATCAACAGAAACGTTTAGGCTTCCATTCTCATCACTTGAGTCTTCACATTACAAGCACTCGAGGGCCTTCATATTCTGTGCACTTCTCGGTTTGCCCAAGACAACAATTTTTAGTATTGACCATAAAATTTATGGATAAATTTCTCCTGACAAATACATATTCTTGCTCACATGAGATAAGACTCGCAAGTGATCAGACCTCAAATTTGTATTTCCCACTTTCTTTAAACCCACACTTAAACTAGATGCATTATGTGTCAACCAAGAAGACCCTGAGAGTAACCAAAGCCTAAATGATGCCTAACCTTAATGCTATTTCCTTGGCTGAATATTTAGAGGATGAGGAAAATACATAAGAATTATACAAATTTCTCAATTCAATTAAGGTAGAGATGTAAAAACAACTAATGCAACTGAACAGCTGCAAGTATCTGTCACACTGTTAAATGCATAGTCTGCAAATGGTGTCAAATATGGTCAAATATGATGAAGAGTTTAGAACTGCAACTAGCGTCCATCACTGCTTTAAAGTCCATAGTCAAGCTGAGAAACATGCTCTTTGATGACCATAGAAGCTTTAATTCATTGCTCAATACACAGAAATCAGCCTATAACTAACTAACTAACATGCCTACCGTTGAAATTGCCTTCACTCGTGTTTTTAGTTTCGTTCCAGTACTGAAGGCAGCTGCTTTAATTGCTCTATAGAAAAGCTGAAAATGTTGGTCCTTTTCAGCTTTTGCTCCCCACTCTCTGCATAGTTCCTACCATAAGTAGAAATTCAACACACACACACACACACACACACACACACATGCACACACACATATACATAACCATATATTCAAATGTCATTAATAGCTGAGGAATATGCTTATAAATTTATATTAATTTTCTAACATAAATATCCTGTGAAAAATATGTTGTGTATTTAAAACCCAATACACAGCAAATGAGCAGCAAAATAAATTTTATGATACCAGCAAATACAGAAACACATGCTCGTAAGTGCATATAAATAAAGATCAATGATGTGAAATGCTTGCTATTGAAAATGAAGTGCAAAAAATTCAGTTGCGTGTAATATCCCATTCTTGTAAAATGATATATGAACAAATTGCCCAGTTTCTTAACAAAGAGTATTTATCCAAAGTATACAATTGGTTTCAAAGCATAAACTTGTATGGAAGGTCGGTGGCCATTATTTTTAAAAATAAAATACATCCTTAGTATAATCTACATCATAGCAAACAAGAAATTTAAGACTTTAAACAAAATTAAGTGGGTCAGTTACCTGAATTCGTTTTTCTTTCTGTTCCAATCTTTCATATTTTCTCTGCTGCAATACCAGGTCAGACTTGATCTGATTAACGTCAGGCATGTCTGGCATCAAGATTGAATTCCTTCTCTCTAATTTTGGTTTCTGCTGTATGAACTCCATTTGTCGCAGTTCCTAATAGTTCATCATCATCATCATTATTATTATAGTTAAGATTCAGGTGGTGATTTGTCTAAAATGGACTATGTGAATGCAGGACATTAAATAAATGTCCAACCACTATTGAAACATTAGTTGGTAACTGAGAAGAAACAAATAACAAATTTTAATAACAAATAACAAATTTTAAAGCAACATTTGATGCTTCAACTGATGGCGACAACTGAACTAACATTAGCAGACTGTTCCATATTCATGACACTGCAACCAAAATGGTGCTAACACATGCAATACCAGTAGAACAAACAATTTCAGATCCTAATAATAAAAATCAACACCAAAATAAATAAGCAATATCCACGTGTGTTGTAGCATAACAGGGATCTCTACAGTTCAGCCTGTCTTTGTAGGGTAGAATGCCAGCTCTGCAATGAGATTGGCACTGTACCCCAGTTTTATTCCTGGAAATTGCAAATTCTATTTCTTAGGCAATCAAGTGAACTTTGGTACAATGCAAGTTAATATGGTCAGTGCAACATGCAAAGCTTCAATGTGCTCTGACAAAGCTAGTGGCAATTGACAGTGAAGCTGCCAGATATAGCTTCTATCAAGAAGGAACACTACAATAAATAATTGAGAAATCAGCCACATACAATGATAGAAACACATACAACAGTTGGTTGGTCATAAGCACACATGACAGGGCAGCAATGACATTCATGCAACAGCATTGAGGAGAGAAGTGAATCAGATGTATTTAGCTTTCACAGTTGGCAAACAAATTCATGAGAAATTGCATTTTTATTGCTATATTATTTACATCTCAAACTTTTAACTAACATAATGAGAATAATGGTATGATTTAAAATCTTACAGATGTAAAAGAAATAATCTACTTTTAAGTCTGCTTATTGTATACCAATGTTCAATATCACAATAATTTAGCTGCCTCTAACCTATGATCATTGCAGGGGTCTCAAAAAGACAAGAATGGTATTGTGCACGTAGTTCATAATTATTTTCAAGCTGCTACAAACTAAATAAAATGAAAGACAGAGTAAAATCTATTGAATAAAATGACAAAAACCTTAATGATTAGATATGTAGGAAGCAAGAAAACAGAGCAAACTAAAGATGAAAAGTTGGTAATTTCTGCATTGGCAGCAAAGAGAGTTGATTTTGGTCCAGCAAGAAATACCGATATGCTAAGTTGGCCAAATAATGCTTGCCTTAGTGGTCATCTTGGTCAATCTGGGATCTTTTATTTCATCCTTCTGAACTCCATAGACAAAGAACGTGATGCATCCTGTCTCAAAGAAATCCAAATGGTCTTGCAGTATGGAAGAGAATGAAATTATCCGGGTGTGATTGAACTGTAGGTTCAGACTTCCTCTGACGGTCGGAGTCTTTGTCGTTTGGTTGTCATCACCCTTTGTGCTGTAGATAATGTAGGCTCCGTGATGGTATCGAGGATTTGTGATCTCAGCATTTTTTATCAAAACCTGTAAATACCAATTTATAAGCAGCATAATAGTAAAAGGCCGAAAACCTACACTGCTACAGTGTCAACATTCTATAGTTGGTGAAAATCAGTGAACAAAAGTCAATTATTGTGAGTTCCAAATATAATTGAGCTCATCCATGGTACATCATAATGATTCGTCGAGCAAAACAAGACAAGATTTTGTATGCAAGTGAGAGCAAATGGAGTTAAATGCAGTTAAACCTGATTTCATATGTAATACACACAGGAATAATAATAGCAATAATATGTCTGTCGGTCACGATACACGGCAGATTTTGCAAGACGCTGTCGCCATAACAACGAAATTGTTTAATCAAAACCGTATAATTAAACAACGAGCAGCGTTTAACAAGCGTCTTAATTGCAGCTCAAATCCCGTTCCCCTTTCCTCACCCTATCCCTCTCCCAATCGCCCAGGCCCCAGCCCATTCCGCTCCGGCCCCAAACCCCCTTTCCTTACCTTTCCCCACCCCCTTCCCTCTCCCCACCCCTTTCCCAATCGCCCGACCCCAACCCATTTCGGCCTCGGCCCCAAACCTTCTCCCCACCCCTCTCCCAATCGCCCCGGCCCCAACCCATTCCCGCCCCGGTCCCAAACCTCCGTTCCCTTCCCTTTTCCATCCCCTCTACCCATCCCTCTCCCAATCTACCAGGCCCCAACCCATACCTGCCCTGCCCGGCAGGCCCCAAACCCCGTTCCATCCTCTCTCACCCCTCTCCCAACCCCCGTACCTCTCTCCATCCCTCTCCCAATCGCCCCGGCCCCAACCCATCACCGCTCCGCCCTACCCCACCGGCCCCAAACCCCATTCCCAAACCTACACAACGCTGCTCAAAACCTGTACAACCCACTTTCCTCTTCCCAACCTAATGCCCTGCCCCGTTATTATATATATTTATTCCTTCCTAGCCTCAATACCTTTTTTAAATTTAACACCTCAAGTGGGGATTAAATTTTCAGACGCTGTCACCAACTGGGGATTTAATTTTTGGAAAAGCGTTCTTCAGAAATGATTGCTGTAACGTTTTAAATTTGCTATATCTCAGGCTATATAGAAGCTAAAAAGATGAGGTTTGCACCATTGTTTAGATTGTTTATTTCTCTTTCTAACCGTCCGTGCAAAACAAACAAATTTGGGGTAGAGTCCACTTTACGGCCTAAAATATCACCCTTTCCCAAAATTGTTTAAAGCCCCTAGCAAAATATTTTCAGCGGTAACCCCACTTTGGTCAGCGACAATGTTGTAAAGGGATGTCAGAGGAACAAAATAAACCAAAAAGTTTGAAAATCGGTTGACATTTGGTAAAGATCTATCAATTCTAAATGACCCCAATGTTTGAACATAAGTATTATATCAATTTCCATTTTGAATTGTGAGAAAGTTTCAAATTTTTTAATTTGCTATATCTCAGGCTATATAAGAGCTTGAGGTTTGCACCATTGTTTAGCTTTTTTATTCCTCTTTCTAACCGTCCGTGCAAAACAAAAATGTCCAGCGTTCACGAGCTTTCACAATCAAGATGAGTTGTTGCAAAAATCAGCACAGCAAACAAGAGAATCAAGCACTGCATGTCGTTCGACACTGCCAAATCAGTACACACTTACCTTGACTATCAAGTTTCAGAAAATTCCTGGGAGAAGGCGGCGATTTAAATAATTTTTCAAAAATTAATTCAGGGTCGATTTCATATGTAAGGGGTGTGTCCGCGGGTCCGGACCCACCCAGCCTCGGGCAGGGGCACCCAAGCAAATCGTTTCAAATACGCAGAAAAATGTTTATTGAGGGGGTGAGGGGTAGTCTGAGCCAGCGGGTCCTGGCTGTGTAGTAGATTGCATTAGACCCACCCAGTCAACAAAACCCAGCGCCCGACCCTGATTGCATTTGCACAAAATTGGGTGGTAAAACAGCCAATCTCCCCGTCATTTTTGATAAACACTAGTATATATATATATATATATATATATATATATATATATATATATATATATATATATATATATATATATATATATAGTGTATAATATAATATATTACATGTACATTTTATGTCAAAGTTGAAATCCAGTTTTCTTGGTTCATACATATGGCAGATGAATTTTCAAAATGCACCTTAAAGTGGTAGGCCACTCCAAGGAGTTCACGTGGGTTTTCAACATAGCATTCTTCTCCGAGTATTCTTCCGTTTGACTTACAAGGAGAAATGCTGACTGTGAGAAACCCTTCTTCCTGGCCTTTATAACTGGTTACAGTCAGACGGTCTTCGAAATCCAGAACATAGGAAAGAGATTGGAGAAAAATGCTTGCGGTTCCAATTAGAGTTTCTTCCACAGGTTCCCAGAATGGATCTTCTTCCAACGGAATCTGTGTGATGTCAATGTCACCATCAAGCATCGCTTGATACAAGTCCTGTAAAAAGTAAGAGAAAATGTTCAATTTATATAGCACTTTGAGAAAGAATGCACTAATCATAAGTCTAAAGTGCTACACAGATAAGTTAACATCCACTCTGCTCCAATGAACTCGTAGATGCTCACTTACTAATTCCATTTACAAATGAACAATTGAGACACTAAATGATAAGTTAATATCAGTGCTCCAGATGTGTGCAATGAATGTGGTGCACTAGAGGCAGTGTTGAACTGCATGTTACAAGAAATTTGAAGTTAAGTGCGCAAGCACAGCATTTATAGGAGTCAGTGATCCAACGTTAATTGGAGTTTTTAAAAGACTGACTAGCAAATGACTATTGTATTTCTCCTAGTGAGTTGGCGTCTGCTAGTGTTTATAATGACTGCTGGTATTCTAGAAAATTAACTGATAATGCATTATGAAATTTTTTACTGGAGTTTTAGAACAGATGAGCAACTGTGTTTTACCTGCATTAAATATCGACGATTGACAAATTTTCCTGTTCCCCAAAGCCAAACATTTCCATTTAACAGATTCACCATCTGCACCATGACTCTGTCATAAAATTTAACCATAAAACCTGAGTGTTCAGGTAATTTGAAAAAAATCATATCACATGCATCAATTTCTTACAGTATTTTAAACATTTTCAAAATTATATTGACATAAAGCTATAAATATATATTTTAAAGTCAACAATAACTGGGAACAGTAACCAAAGACTGGTCAAAACTATTCTCAGTTTTTAAGTATTCTCTTTTAAGTATTCTAAATGCAAATTTTCACTGTGGGACAGAGAAATAGCAAAAACAACACAAGAAGCTATAGAGAAAGTACAACCTAGGAAGATGACAAAATGCCTCAAGTACCGATCCTGCTGCCGGGAATACAAAAGTATTTCACACAAGCATTTAAACACTCTTAGTGCAAACAACTATAGGCATAGTACCGGTAGATACAAATTTGCAAACACACAACATGTCTTCAGCATCCAATAAGAAGTGAGAGAGTAAAACATGGATTATCATGCTTATGCTCAATGATCCAATGATTCAAATTAGTTGAGTTATAACCTTTACGACACATTCCCAGATCATGAAATTTGGTCAGACCCAAAAACCTATAAACCAACACTGGAAAATCTGTCAGACATAATGTTTCACCTATAGACTCCATATGCAATGCTTAAACATTCTTCATTGGAACAGTTTTATATCAAGCATCTGCTGCTAAAACACAGAATTCAGCTCACTCTGCTGGTTTATTATTGACGGACGGCAAAACGACGACATCAAACGAGCGGTATTTGTTGAGCTCTTCGGAGATTGCATTCACTTCAGATACACACGGCAGCAACTCAAGTATCTGTTCC
The DNA here is from genome assembly GCA_018105865.1 of Metaphire vulgaris. Classification (NCBI taxonomy): domain Eukaryota; kingdom Metazoa; phylum Annelida; class Clitellata; order Crassiclitellata; family Megascolecidae; genus Metaphire; species Metaphire vulgaris. Next base: position 8,051,073 of record CM030844.1, read on the forward strand.
TGGGTGACCTGTTTGTCTGTCAAAACATTAATACAACATTTACTAATGAGGACAATATTGGAAGCAAAGGATTCAAGGTCATGGAGAAATTCTTGCTAATATAAATCTTTTTCTCAAAACTACTTTAAGGCGACAGATCAAATGACAGTTAGGAATCATTTAAAAGTTTTCATATGTTACCTGGTAATTCTGTGATCATCTGATCATGCGTCCCCCCCCCATCCAGGCAGGCATGACATATTATTGTTAAAATGAAGTCATTAGCAGGGATAATGAAAACTTGCCAAAACATTTTCCTGGGTATCAGTACCCTTCGATGATGATGATGATGATGATGATGAGTACGATGAGGACGATGATGATTAGCAAACCTATCTCGATAAACTAGGTTATTGAATGCAGATGGTTACTATAGTGGTTTTCACACAGGCTCACTTAGCCTCCTAAACCACTTAAAATCACATTATTATTATTATTTTTTTTTTTTTTTTATTTTTTTATTATTTTTATTAAAGCTATTTAATATCAGACTTATTGAATCTGACTTATTTGTTTTGATCAGGAGGATCATCATTCTACTTTGGGGTAACCATCATCTGATGTCAAATGCACTACCAAAATGGCTCTATAGAAGATCTTTAGTTAGTTAGTAAATTCACAAATACAACAATGCAGAAAACTGAACATCTTTGACTGCTAAGCATTTAGACTTGCTTGTGTATGACTAAAATTTGCCATAGAACCATCTGTGTTTCTGTATTCTCATCAGAAAAACTTAACCAATCTTTGTTTGAAAATGTACTAACAGTGTTAAGCAGCATAAATTCTGCAGCTACTAAGCCCATGTCTCTACATCTAGAAAAAAGCAGCAATTGGTTCGAGACACATGATGTCATAGTCAACAAGATTTTTGACATTTCCTGCGCTCTCTTATATCCTAAATAGCACAATGGCAATGATATGTCTAAAAAAATAAACTTAACCATTTAACTGGTAACCTACCTTTAGGCAGAGATGATGCATCAGATGTTGAAAATCCTTGAGCGTGAGCAATTTCTTTCTGAGCAAATTCCCAGCTTATGTTCTCAGGTAAATCAGGTGTTTTTTCTGGTCGAAGCGGATTGAGAAACACGTACAGGTGATTAGATCCTAAACACAAATTCATGTAATAAAACATCAGCCATGTAACAAAATTATTAAACCTGATCTGCAAAAGTTTTAGTTTAACATTTTTGTAATAAAAATAATGCAACTGGTGATTAATTCTCCTAAACAAAAATTTTATTTCAAGTTTTGGAGCATATGCTAACATTATGACTGTTTACATTGACATTAAGAACAATTTGATTAAAGTATGTACTATGCTTTCATCATCTTCATAATGGGAAAAATGCATTTAAATATCTGTCAAAATATTACTGAATGCCTTGCATAGGAGCTTTCAAGATTTGTTGTGTAGCCATCTTATGAAATAAATAAAGAAATGTATTCTAACCTGCAAAATATAATGAAAAGAAAACTAAACCTTTTTGGCCATATATGCCGGATGCCAGAAGATTGAAAAATATGGAATCTAGTATTTGGAACAATGAAAAGAACCAAAAAGAAAGGAAGGCCAAATAGAGAATAGCTGGACAACATCCGTACCTGGACCCAGTTGGACATTCAACAAGCACTCCATGTTACACAGGACAAACAGTTTTGAAGAAACCACATACAAAAGTTACTGGACATCTATGGGCAATGTGCCAAAGGATCATGATGATGCTCATATTATAACGGCAACTGAACAAAATACAATTTTCAGTAACAAATAGTCATTTTCAATAGACTTATAAAAATTATATTTTTCTTATCGATTGCTTAGATAATCTGAGATTTACTTGCCAAATAGAATGCGGTCTTTATGTCCTAGAACTCGAGATCCAGTCAGTGGCAGACCATTTATTCTTGTACGTGCGCCTGGAGATCCTGGCTTTATCTCAATTTCTCCTTTATGATTTGTGATAATGGCATGATGCTTCATGATACTATAATGACAAAATCAATGTGAAATGCTGATACTGAGTCAATCTAAAGTAACTGAAGTGATTTCATTAAAGAATATATTTCAATCAAATTAATCATTCATTTAGAACTAAATAATTAATTATTTAATTATTCAAACTATGGAAACAATTTATAATATTGAAAAATAATCATTCTGAAGAAATCAATTCACACTAAAATCACTCAGCAGCAAAGACTCAGTCAACAACATCTTGCAACTGCAAGCATTTTTAATAACAGAATTAATAAAAAAACAGCATTTCCACATTGCTGGAAACCATAAAGCCATGGCTAGCAATCTAAAGTTACAGTCATGTAGCACTGAAATAGAGCATAACGAAATGTTCAGCAAAGAGAACCTGATTCCACTGAAGCAGATTTTTGGTTCCGGTTTTGCATCTTTGCGACCAATCGTTGTCTCTCCGTTTTGTAGAAAATGAAACACGACACCTGACAGCATCGGGTCTTCATTGATGTTCTTCAGGTGTGGTTGACTCTTCTTTTGTTCATCATTGCTTTGTACAATTGATTCAGCTCTTGCAACTTTCAACTGAATAAAACCCAAATTGCATTTTGAAGGCTTACAACAACCATTTATTATGAGTTCTCAACTGCTTCATCGCACTAATTTTCTCAGTAATGACCTCAGGAGAAAAAATGGAAACCCAATTGATCACCATGGTAAGAAACTGTTGATATGCCTTAGGTAACTTGTCTGCCTCAAAGACTCATGCATCAGAGCATCAGATCTATCCTGAATGATCTATCAGCCCGAGTTCAATATCCGGAGATCAGAGATTCTATTTCTTGGGAAGTTATATGTCTGCAGGCATGAAACGGAAGGTAAAATTCTCTGCATAATGTGTAGAGTTTGTCAAGTTTTGCTGTTTTCTGATATGTTAGCAGTGACAAATTTTTTTTCAAAACTAAGATCATAGCTAAATAAAATAACCAAACAATAAAAGCACTTCTCTCAAAATGTGTTGTATGGAGCATGACTTCAAATACAGAAAACTGCCAATGGTATATAAAGAGCAACAACACTTTCAGCTCACAGAGCAAAATAGAGAACATGGATCTGAAAAAATTTCTCACCTTTTCTTCCCAGGAAGGGCCTTTGCCTTCAGTAGCGGCTAGTCTTTCCTGATTGGCAAACAGCTGGGCCTTTGCTTCTTCCAACATTTCTTTACGCATTTTTTCAATTTCTATTGTAAAAATGCAACAAAATTGAAAAGTGGTTTGAATTAAGGAATGACCAAATGGATATTTTCCACTGGATACCAGATCCCCAGATCTGGATATTTTGGGTTAATATTTGCCAGATCCAGATCCGAAGTGACTATTACTGCACAAGATTAGAATGAACCTAACCTTCTACTTACTAAAGTTACCAGTTACCAGTAGTTAGTCAATTAATACTCACTGCTCAGTAACCATATGCAACCTCAAATAATTCTTTGTGTGACATAGTTCCGTTTAAATTTAGACATTGCAGGTGTGTTCGTTAACTTCAGTTAAGTTGATTTCATTAAAACATGAAATGTGACAATAATATTTCTGTCTTTGGTAGTTTCATTTGCAAAAATATTTTTTTCTGGCATCTAGTCAAGCAGCTTCATCCGGATATTGCCAAAATACCACACCACCTGGCTGGAGCAAATGTCTGGAGCATTTTCTGGTCATTCCCTAGTTTGAATCCAATTCTAACATATTGTTGGGAACTCCTTGTTCTAATGATACCACTTTTCTCTGTCTTGTGCCTTTTGATTTAAGGCTAAATATTTGCTGAAGGAATGTTAATTTTAATTTTTTCTGCATGCATCTAGTTACACCTGCAGGACAGGCTCCATTGGCTTTGGTCCCGGAGCATCATGGTTTCCTTTTTTCTATTTTGTCCTCTATTGCCTTATAAGCAATGAGTTCCCACTAAGAATGTGTTCTATCCAGTTCCTGAAAAAAATCACAAAAACTGGAAAAGGAATTCTATTAGTGCAACAAGCATAATAATAATAATAATAATAATTATCCAGTTCGTAAAAACCTGAAAAGTGTGACAGATACATGAGAAGAAATTTGACAGATAGCGATAGCATTCTGCTACTCAGTGCAGCAGGGCACTAAACATGACAAAGAAGATGCATAAACAAAAGTGACTACTGACCTTCAGGAGTCATAGTTTTTGAGTCATCAACTTGTTGAACAACAGCACCAGATTCAATCATCTTCTTTAATTTATCATTTTCTGCCTAAGTAACATAGATTCATCAAATATTTATATTCAGTGAATCTGCACAATTAGTTAATTTGATTTCAGTATCTAGGTAAGGCGTTTTTCAAAATATCACCAGGCAGAAAAACTAATAGTATATTTAATATACAATTCAATAAAAAATATTCAGAATAGTTGGAGCCTTGTTTAATTGGTTTTAAAGCCAAATGCATACAACTATACAATCACATATAGATCATTATGCACAAAAGTACTGTGCTGGTTTTTTTAAGAACAAACATTTTCAACTCCACATGTAAGTAGAAGTGGTAACATTTCAAATCTGAAAGCAAAACCATTTCTCACCAAGCACTGAGTAAGAAATTGCTTCCAATAAACTTCCAAATAATTTAATGACAACAACAGTTTTTAGATATTTCACTTAGCAAAATAATCCAAGTACCTGAAGCTCTCTTATAAATTTGTCCATTGGATTTTCATTGACAAAAGCTTTGTTTTTGATTCTCTTTGCTCGATCAGCATAACGCAAAGTGGATAAAGTTTCATCATAATTGATATCAGCCGGTGATAATGAAGCAATCATTACTGTCTTGCTAACAAAGTTGCAAAATAGAAAATATTTTGGAAAATATTAATGCATTCAATGAGGCTGTTAAATGTGTTAACTAGTAAATATATAATAATAACAACTGGATTTTAAGTGGTTCAGTAGGATTTCTCCTGTGTTGAAAAAACAATCGTCATACATTTATACATAAACAAAATTATTCTGGCAAATGGTCACATCAGACACCAATGAGGGTTGGTTACTGACAAAAGCAATGAGCAAAAGCAATGAAATTACATATAACTATATATCTATCAAATATAGTCAGTGGCGTGCAGAGTGCTGAGCACCCGGGGTCAAGTTGATAAAAAGGTCGAAGAGTCAATTTTGGCACCTCCATGGTGGGCGCCCTGAGGCTAAGTTGATAACAAAAATGTTTGAGAGGCAGAACAAAAACAAAAAAGTCAATTTTAGAGTCAATTTTGACCCCTCCCATTTGGTCGGAGCCCGTGGTCACCACCCCACCGACCCCCCCCTACATGCTACTGAATATTGAATGTTATTAATTCAGAAAAATTTAGAAAGAAGTAGTGCAATATTTTGTTATTGGGTTAATTGCAATTAAAATTACCTGTTGCCACCAAGTGCATTCTGAAGTAATTTGGTCAAGATAGAATCTCGATATGGAATAACAACTTTCTTCTTACCACTAGACATGTCAGCCAAAGCCTGGAAACATATTCTGCATTTTAATAATTTAATATTATAATTTTATACTGATATTTGACCTTGTGCCAATTTCGGGGCTTATAGAATAAAATTAATTCAAATGGATCCTGTCGTGGGGTAGTGAGTGACTGAGTGAGAAGAAGGCTACAAGACCACCTTATCATTCCATGACATTCATTCCATGACAGGTGGAAATGGATCCACAGCTGTGGAAATAACCTGACAAAGGCAATGTGATTTCAAGTCAGGTATGAGCTACAAGTGAATTTCAGTACTTACAGAAATGACATTTCCCAGAGCTGAGAGAGATTTATTGATATTTGCACCTTCCTTCAAACGATCTCCGGTTGCTCCAGTGCTGTCCGCTCTCTCTGAACCTGAAATTGCAAAACAGTCTCTCATCAGCAAATTTCAATTCAAAGTTTCACTTCCATCAGAATGACCAGATGACAACAAATATTTGCAGTGTTGGAAAAGCAGTTTGAGGCTATGATAAAAATCATTTAATGATTTTTAGATAAACATTAATTTCAAACCATTTTAAATCAGAACAAAATAAACTGAAAATAAACTACTTCAGTCTGCTATTGGGGCATCATCTCTAGAGATTTGCATTACTGGTAATCACATTTCTTGTAAAGTAGTGATATATCGACAAATCCATACGATCTAGTCTGACACTAAACTATACATTACCGGTAATAGTCAACAGAGGCACCAAGAATCTTGAAATGGGAAGCCTAAAGCCCGTTGAGTGACATAACATCTCTTTTTAACATTATGCTGATATGCAAAATATATTTTCACATGAAATTTTCAATGATGCTGTTTAAGCCATGTTTTGTGCCTCCACTGAACATTGAGCAGCATACAGCAAATCCATTTACCTGCAAGATCAACTAAATTCATTGTGCTGCTCTTCTTGTTTTCACCATTGGCAGTTTTCACAAACTGGTCAAATGTTATTGTGACAACTGTGTGAGCTCTACTGCTAGTTGCATTCATGTTGGTTGAAGCCACAGTTCTGCTAGCAGTACCTGAAATTAAACAAAGCATACACTAGCTTGCAATTCTGTTTCAAAGCAACTGATTTAATGAAAGAGTACAACAGTGAATGCAGAAAATTTTATCAAATATGACTTTACATCTTAATTTGTTTTATAATAATCAGATTGTCTCAGCACATTGCCTGTAACTATCAGATATGATCAATATGTTTAATGGCTTGCAAATACAATGCAAAGAATAACAGAGTAGATTAAATATTGCCTCTTATAACAAGAAAGGTATACTCCATATCATATCATACTCCAATCATTCAAAAAACTTCTATGGTGCCACCATCATAATGCCCATGGCATCAGCCGATGGCACACCAAATCCAGTCTGAATAAGAGCTAGGTAAAACCGGAAAGGTCAGTCAGATCAGTGGGGGAGCAGTCTAAGAGGGATAGGCCAAGCCAAACAGGTATGTCTTAAGACTAGATCTAAAAGATCATAATTTGGTGTTTTCTGTTTATATCAGCATATCTAAATGGTAATTCACGTCTTTCACAATTCTGCTTCAAATCAGGAGGAAGCAATAATAGGAAAGAGGTGAAAATGAGCTAGTACCAAGATATTGCATATTCAAGAGTTGAAGAAGAAAAACAATTGCAGATTTTCTGTTAACTCAATTTTGCACCAAGACAGACTGCCTATTGAGTAACATTAATTTGACTGTTATTAATGTACAATGAAATAGCATAACAGATATTAATTATATAAAAAATAATAATAATAATAATAATAATAATAATAATCTAATAATAATAATAATAATAATAATAATAATAATAATAATAATAACAATAATAATATCCAGTGCTAATAATAATAATAATAATAATAATAATAATAATAATAGAATAATAATAATAATAAAATGTGATTTTAAGTTCATTGTAGAGGCTAAGTAAGCCTGTGTGAAAAGTTGTCTCCATGCCTTGTTCCATTCTCTTCTCTATTTCTTTGTAGCTCCCAACTGGAATCTGCTTTAGTCCTTGAACATAGAAAGATCCGGTGCTTGGAGTCTGTCGAACTTGTAAGCCTCCCTTTGGAGAGTCCTTCTGACAATAAATCTCGCACTTGTTCATTGTAGATTTCCAGCATAGAAAACGTCACCTCACATCTCTAGCGCACAAAAGAAATCCTGGTTAAGTCAAGAAAAGCTCATCAAGATAGATATATGATCCTTTAACCTAAAATAGTCTAATTATCGAGTAAATACAATAAAAGACTTAAAATCTTCAAGATTAACCTGCCCTTTAGAGGCTTTATTAAAATTTTGCACTCAGGAACTTGATTTGGGAGGGTATGCCAGCATGCTTTTATTATTGTTGCATTAAACCAAAACCATATAAACCACATGATAATGATGATCATGATGATGATGATGATGATATAATAATAATATATATATAATAATAATAATAATAATAATAATAATAATAATAATAATAATAATAATAATATTTAGAATGGTTCACCTTAGTCTGCCCTGTGTGAGGGCCACTAAGTTTCACCCATTATGGTCTTGTTGTGTAATATCATTCTTTACCCTTTTGTCCTCTAGTAGGTTTGTTCTTGTATTCTCCTTTTTATGATTTAAAACAAGCAAGTAACATAGTCAAAGAGAAAAAATTGAATTAACACTGCAGTCGATCTGACTGCTAGTGATGTCTTATATGTCATCATGGACATGATTTTCTAGGTAGACATTTTGACTTTATGAGAATCTTGCTAAATGAAAAATTTTAAAATCATCCCCATGATGAACCATTTTGCAACTATCAATGATGGAATTTTCCCACATAAACCATTTTTCTAAATATACATTTTAGTAATAAGCATCAGCTGCTTATTCACACATTCACAAAACAGATTGAGGCAACAATGCCTGTTGTTAATTTAAAACTTGATGTCATCCTTTAGGTAGCCTTAACATATGCTTATAGATGATTAGAGAAATTAGATAATTGTCATTTTCTTCTAAATTTAAGAAATCAAAAACACTAACTATTTTGATCTCCTCTCTAAGTGAATAAAGGTAAAAAAATAAATGGTCAAAATGACTGCTGCAGTCACCTCAATATAATGAAAAGCCAGAATTTGTAGTGCTTGATCACAAGTTTCTTTAAAGTTAATAATCATTTTTTTCTACTGTGAGACTACAGTAAATAAGAAACTACACAAACTCAGAAATCTACAACTAGCTTCATATTGTGTATGTTTAAAAGAGATTAGAAAAACATAATTCACTATGAATTTCTTTCTTCACCTTGCCTGAGTTTTGACTTTCTGTGACTTTCTTGAATAGTTCGTCACAAGTTATTGGCACAATGCCTCTATCATTTGAAGATGCAAATATATGACACACACAATTTAATTATCAGTAAATTGAAATGATGCAAAAGAACTTCACTGTTTAAGAACAAGCTCATAAATTGGAACCAAAATATTTAGCAGCTCCTGGAATATGAACGTCATTATGAAATTTGGTGTTCTGCATCAGAATCAGTCTATGTCATGGAATTCATTGTCTTGTGCAGTCACTAGTCAGCCCCAGAATTTACTAGCTTTGGTGATTAGTGTGAACGAAATAAAGCAGCGGTGGAATGAAATGCTGTCAGATAAGAAACGATCAAATCTATTAAACACAGGAAGTTCAACAGGAATCAAGGAACTTGTTGCATAAATTCAAACTAAAAATTGAATCAAAATAAAAACAAAGGTTGGAATTCAGCATTAATCGAAAATGATAGATCTGTGATGGATGTTCAATTAGTTATCTAAATAACTTCTGTCTAGAATGAAGCGATGATGCCTTGACATTTCAAAGAAAAATCAATTTAAAACTTGATAACTCACTTATTTGGTCCATAACCAATCAAAGAATATGATTTTCCAGATCCAGTTTGTCCATAAGCAAACAGTGAGCAGTTATATCCTATAAATAAAATTATCACAAAATATCTACAACTCTTTGTGGGCAGAACTGAAGACAGTTACACTGTGGGTCACAAGTGGCAGATAGTGAAACGACCATTGGTAAGATGGCCAGCTGCGAAATAAGAGGATTTTCCGACAAATAAATCATCCCAGACCAAACAGAGGTGCTGAAAGGGCATCACAGGGCCGAGGAGGTTTAATCACTGTTATATGAATTTATTTTTACAAATAAGACAAATGCTCAAAAGCATGATGTTAATCAACATATTGAAGAAAAACGATTGCACAATGCTAGCAAGCCGATCCTAGATTTCCAAGAGAGCTTCAGAAATTTAACCTCGGAAGCAAAATAATAGTAGAACTCTTGAATGTTCTAAGAGTTGCATCAAAATTTGTCCACTATATTTTAAATATTGTTGTCCTGCCTTACTACAAATACTGTAAATAAACAAAGATCAAGTTAATGTGCTTGTTATGTTAATTTGTTATTCCTTCTTAGCATGTTTGAAAACTTACTGTAGATTCAAAAACAAAGGAATAATATCAGAGAGACTATAAAATACTTTATATCTGAACAGAGAAAGATATGGCAAATTAAAAAGTACAAAAGAAGTACAAAAATATATACAATTAGTTTTCCTCGTCAAAATCTAAGATGAAACATAATTCCAACATAGCCAATATAGATGAAGAGAACTAGGTCAGTGATGTTCCTCTGTTCTAGCCTAAAATATTTACCTTCAAATGCATTTTCAAGTACGCCACGTCCCAAGTCATTGAAGACAGTTCTCTGTGATGCGTACCGTGAGCCTGGTGATGCTTCAAGAAAACCATTCTTTTGCTCAACATAGCCATCATGTGACCTGTAAGAAGTAAAAACTCTGCTAATCAAGTAGAGATTCAATGTCAGTAAAATCTGCATCAAACTGATTCAATCAAATTGAGAGATCAATATGAAGGGCTTTTACCTGACATCCACAAAAATGCCCATCATCTTATTATGGCACTAAACCTGTCATCCATCCATTCCTCCCTCCTCTCTCCTCCCTTCCTATGAAATTTAGCAAATTAACTCACACCATATTCACTCCCAGTCATAAATTTGTTAAATTACTTGGCCAAACAGAAATTGAAGCACAGTACCTACTAGAACAAATGCTAGTAAAAAGGTGTGCTGAATCCCTGGGGGTGCCACTGAAAATGTTCCAGTGTTAGCAACTCAACTCATAACTGAGGTAGAAGTAGAGGAACAACTGAATTATGCATACCGCATATACTAACAAATTTTGTACGTGTAGATGCAAAGACAAGAAGACAACAACACCTACTAGAGAACAAGAGGCAAAGAATGAGAGAACACAGCAAGACCATAATGGAAATGAATTGATAGGTGAAAACATGGTGGTTCTCACACAGGGTAGACCCTACTGAACCACTTCAATTATCTGGGTAAAATCCATAGTCCACAAATCGTAGTCCATGGTGGTCAAGGTTGTAGATCCAGATAGTGAGATAGGCTGTACTAATTCACTTATTTTCTTTTCAGTCCAAGATATTAGTAGTCTTTTAGAAAACAGTAATTAAGTTTCTATGACATATGGCTGGTGGAGCACTATGGATCAAAGCTTGGCTACTGGTAGAAGAAATTGTGAAGCTGTACCAACTCTCTATCAAAGTGTATCATGGACTCTGGTGAGGTTCGCTGATAATGTTCTGTTTGTGGAAGAAGAAAGGATTTTCCATAAGAAATTAATTGGTAGCAAAATTTGGTCAATGCAAGACATGTGATTTAGGCATTAAGAAAATTAGAAAATGTTATGGTTTTTTCACATTCCAACTCAAGTATATCTGATCTATTTATGGTACTGTCTCTGAAACTTTGTTGAGCTTTACAGAAAACTTAACAACAGTAACTTTGTCTTCAGGAAAAAAAACACAGCTCAGAATATATCTAGAAATTCATGAGGCTGACCAAATCTGTAGTTGATTGACTATGGTTTCTCAGTCTGGTGCATCACATCAGCCCCATACTAAACAGTATTGGTTACTATGGTTAGCATAAATTTGCGGATGGATTTGAAGTACCATCGACTGATACCCTTAGGTATTAGAACTGGTACTATAGAAGTGCATAATTATTATTATCATATAAATACACTCAAAACTGCACATAAATCATCCACAATGTTCAATCATAATACTATTTAATTACTGGTTGGCAATAGTGGGTCAACTGACATTCTGTGGAACTTACCAGTAGGAATAATCAAAAGAGAACTAAAACACAACACATCACAACACAAATAGAAACAACATGAATGCAATAATATAAACCAATCATTTATAACTAAAATACATAATAGACTTCTGTTTTTAATCGATCATTGATTTAGATCATCAAACCTACCCCTAATTCCAAATATCTCAATTGTTTTGCGCAAATCCCACGGCTGATCCCAGCCAGAATTGGGGGCCCAGCCCCTTTACTGCCATGGCTACGCCAATACCATGCTTTGTTTTTAGCCAAAGATTTATTACCACAGCACAACACTGATAGTAAGAATATCTGCCCCTTATACTTATTTTCTGTCTTCTTTTCGGAATTCCAGCAGCCAATATTCGCATCCAATTTTGAGCTTTCACCTTAAATTCTACACGCTTATATCATTGCACGTTAAAACAGGCCCTGGCCACATATTCAGACATTAATGTGCAGGTGAGGTAACTAATTCTAAACACTAAACAGTTAGTGTTCTTTTGGACATTTTAATTCTCCTTGCTGGTTGCTGGGAACGAATAGGCCTAAGCGTGAAAAACATAATCAATAGAGTAACAGGATGAATTTGTGTAATTAGGTACTTTTGTGAATGAGATGCACAAAATACATATAATTAGAATGCTGCATAGAGTTTTACATGTATACTTGACAATAGTAGACTAGTAAATAGTAGCCATTACACTTTTAGTGTGTTAGCCATGTTCAGTTACTTTATATTTCAAGATTTCAAATCACATGCCCAAAATTTATTACTTACTTTTTTCGGTTCAGTGCCTAAAATATAAAAATACAGTCTGCTATTAGCATAGCAATTTCAAGAGTACTTCAAAATATATATGATTTTATCCAAGTATAAAGTTACTCTGCTGTGTTCAATCATTTTAAGGTGAATATGTTGACCCTGTTGCACAGAACTTCAACACAAATGCAAATGCAGTGAGTGGATGTGTGAATGCAGTAAATCCTAAGCAACTAGACTAGTCCAGGTTTATGAAAAATAGTTGGCCCCATGCTTAGAAGTTGTCAGCCCAACGCCCCCGCACCCACCCGGCGTCGTCGCGTAATGGTAGCCTGGGGGCTGGGGCAGTGTTGGAGTTGTGAAATTTGAGCTGGGGGGTGTTGAGGACTGAAATTCAATGCACTACAGAAACTGCATGTACCAGATATGCGATTTTTGGGAAAGTTGCAAAGTTAGCTGGGGGTTCAACCCCCCTCCTCCCAACCCCAACCCCGGCAGCTCCAACCCTGCCTGGGATGCCCGGGCAGTGTATTACCCAGGCCTGTTAGGGGATAATATTGCTGCGCGATGCCACTGTCCCCCACTTGCCAAATCCTGGCGCCGCCACTGTGTAAGACTCCTTGGCTGTAAAACAGAACCAATATTTGCGTCATGCTGAAACATACTCGGCGCGTCCGGATTTCGTATTGTTGTCATCTGATCTCGCATCTCGATTATTAGCTTCGCCTGACGATCTTTCTCTCTGTAAAACGTTATCAGTCCGACATGAACTCTATTTATACCGCTAGAACGGTTAATAGTTTCAAATCTCAAGGCATTATTTGAAATTCAATTATCTTCATGCAGTCAGCTAACTCAGCTTTAACTGTTATTTCATGTTTTAAAACTCATCACTATAGGTTCAGAGGTGTCCTGTCGTACAGACAAACCTCGGCGACTGCCTAAGACGGGAAAATATTATGGGGCGGAAAAAGTCAGCGTTGCCCTGTTCAATTTGGTTAAAATTGCTAGATCATCGTTTTAAAATTGTAGGCCTACAGTAGCCTACATATGCCTACATGAGTTACCAGTGACAGTGGCGTAGCCAAGGGGCTTTAGGGGTTAAACTCCCCTTGGCTGCGGAAAAAATATTTTAATGAGTTGCCATGATTTTTAATTTTTTGAACGCGATTTTAAGGGTCAAACACCCCCCGTGCAGTGGCGGCTCCACCAAAATATTTTTGAGTGCCTGCCCCCAGTGGTCCCCCAGTTGGGACCCTATTTAATTTAAACAACAAATGGTTGGCCCCGATTTTAAAATGGAGCCGCCACTGCCCCGTGGATATAGAATGTAAAGGTGTTTAAGAGGCGAGGACCTTTTTCTTGCTTGTCAGGAAAATGAGGAGATGATAACGGTTTTTTGCTTGTCAAGATTTTTGGAAAGTTGGTTAGGCCTACAGTGAAAAGTAAAACCAAAACTCCCTTTCGAAAATCCTGGCTACGCCACTGACCAGTGAGGTAACATGATTAGATGTTTGCCTGCTTATTTATATGCCGATGCCGTAATACGTAGTTTAGATTAAAATCGCGTTATAAAATTATAAATGCTTTAAGATCAGTGTTTATTCTAGGCCTTCTCTGGGGGGAATCCCCCCAAGTTTTAAAATTCCCCCAAAATTCTATATGTTGCATCGGAGATAGAAATCCCTCCCGAGTGTGACGAGTGGGGTTTTTGAGAGGGGAAAATATAAGGATGATATTTTTGCTCGTCATGAAATATAAATAATTATGACATTTTTTGCTTGTCAACACATCCGGAGAGGGGAAATATATAAGAGCGACCTTTTTGCTTGTCAAGGTTTTTGGGGACAAACCTTCTCCCCCCAAACATTTCAAACTATCCCCCAATGTCAAGGTGGCTAGAATAAACATTGCTTTTAGCCTACAGTGTAAGTTTAATGGGGGCGGCCATAGACCCGCCAGCCTAGGGCACCAGAAACTCGGGAGCCCAGTCTGAATAAGTCTCTACGACCTTGTCATCATTAGGCCTACGGGTTACCACCCTGTCATCATTACGGGTATTTCCATAGGGTCCTATTCATAGAATCTTTGTGGAATATTTTCATTCAGTTTTTCTAAGTTTTTCTTCATTCTTTTAGTGTCCGTCCATACTGTACTGTAAAATATGCATAGGCTACGTGAGCCTACGTCAGAGGTAGGCCCTATATATAATAGGCTACGTCACGTTCGAGGTGGGGAGAGAGTCTAAGAAAGGATGACATTGTTTGCGACAGAGGGGTAAGGGACGGCTCGACGTTGGGGATGAATGGGGATGCATCCCCCACAAACCTTTTCTTTTGTTTGCCAGGATTTACCGGGTCCGAGCCGTTGCATGTAGCCGGGCCCTTCAACGCCCTTATGTGTACAAAACAGAGCTGATGCCCTTCATTTTAAAATTTATTTTTGCTTGTCAGACTTTTTCGGGATTTCATTGCATCATTGTATTCCCAACCAACTTCCTAGAAATTTATTGCATCCCCCACCAAGAGTTCTTGGAACCGCCATTGCGAGAAACTCTAAAATGGTAAATAAAAAGATTGGGGTTTAGCTGTATGTCTAAGACCGAACTTGAAGCTGAAATTAAATTTTAAGTGAGAGATTCTCGCTGAAAGAGGTCCGGCTCAGCACCGCCTTTTAAAAGTAAATACGTCATGGAGAAAAGACGCTTCTACTATTCTGAAATCGAGAGCATCTAACTGGCCACGGGTCTACTCTATCATCTCTATGTGCGATAGTAGGCCTATCTCACCTCTTGTTGAAAGGCCTCACTCGCACAGCCACCTTCACCCTACAATAATAAATTAATGAAAAATTACAGAAGGCTGTTAGGCCTGTGTAATTCAATATACAAATATACCGTATGACATACGGCGTATGTTCAATGCACAAATAATAAAATAAACAAACATATGTCGTGCAGCTGAGAACATGAACGTGCATTATAAGCAGGTGCGCTTTATATATGTAGCCCTACTTGCAATATAAGGCAAGACTATGCGACTTCTTCGGGGCGGGAAGATGACAGATTGGCAACACGCTGCATGGGGAGGCACGATGACTGACGGGAAATCTAGTACCAATCAGGGGCGTAGCCAGGAATTTGATTGGGGCGGTATAATGTGATTTGGGGAGGGTATACATCTTTAAAAAATTTTTAAATCTTAGAAAGCACATTACAAATTTTAAGGTAGTCTAATTTTGGGGATATATATATATACACCCTCCCCCCGTCGCTACGCCCCTGGTCCCAATGGAGTAGCCTACCTAAGATCGACCCAGCATTACTCACTAGAGGACTGTGGTAAAGCTGAGTAGCAGAGTTCTCCTGCGAGGTAAAAGCACGGGTCTAGATAGGGCAACGGCAAACTACTCCGGGGGCATGGGCCAACTGCGTCGCTACTTACCTAACACTGGAGATCAGCGCCGGGGCCCAACGCTCGAACTCGAATATGGGCGAAACTTTTAACCTTCATGCGATTTCTATACTTTAATAAGTCTGGAAGCCTTGTACAGTCCTATTAGAGTTTCGCGCTTGGATTTTGATTCATTTTAAACTAAACGAATAATCAAAGTTATTTAGCGTTATTAAACGTAGTAGCTAGGCTACAGCGCGAGTCTGTGCAGTGTTTATTCTGGCCACCTAGACATTGGGGGAGTTTCTTTGGGGGGAACATGCAGACATTGAGAGGGTCATACTACTTGCCAAAATGTTAAAAATTGGGGAATTTCAAACTTGGGGGGGGGAATTCCTCCCAGAGAAGGC
Source organism: Metaphire vulgaris (assembly GCA_018105865.1). Classification (NCBI taxonomy): domain Eukaryota; kingdom Metazoa; phylum Annelida; class Clitellata; order Crassiclitellata; family Megascolecidae; genus Metaphire; species Metaphire vulgaris. The sequence continues at coordinate 8,067,437 of CM030844.1, forward strand.
CTAGAATAAAAACTGAGTTTGTGTATTTGCCTATAGGCCTACAGTAGGCTATATGCTTATTTATTGCAATGCATAGTGCAGTAAGTCTATATGAACATGCATGCCTAAGTTAACTTACGTTTCGTCAGGCATTCTGTGATGGCGTAGTCTCTAGTTTAGTCTAATTCTCGTCTATAATTTTCTTTTATTGCAGATGTTCTAGAGCGAATACCAGTCGCCTCTGTAATGTATACTTATGGTCGCCTATCGCAGTCGGCTACGCTCTTAAGTGCGAAGAAACCTCTACTTAATCGACACTCAAATCACTTCTCTTGTTATGACAACATCGACGCTCTCTATCGGCTTTCAACACCAGAACCAGTGCCACTAGCACCAGCAGCAGAAGAACAAGAAGAAGCAGCAGCAGCGGCGGCGGCGACGCCAGCAGCAGCAGCAGCAGTGAGAGCGTTGTCGCTTGTCCTGTAGGCCTGTGCAGAGGTGAATCCCCCGGGGGCCTGTTCCCTTGGTCAGGCCTACGCGTCGACCAGCTGTTGACAAATCGCTAAGCAACCCGTTTAAATAAGCAAATTGTAACAAAGCGTTTGTCGTTCGTGATCGATAAAGATCCGGGTGGTTGCGACAATAGACAACTTACGCCGTCACTATTCTAGTCACAAACACCAGTCACAACACTCATAAGGCATGGACCAAGCCGGTCTCAGTTAGGCCTATTCAACCAGTGATCGAAAATTTTGCTTTGGCATTTTGACCCCCTCCGCACCCTAGCTGGGGTGGTCGAAAATTTGGACTGGGAGTAATCCAACCCTCGCTGATTCTTTTAATAAAATCAAACACATCAATTAGATCCGAAAAGCGAATAGGCCTAGGCCCTACAACTCGCTTAACAACGTCCACGCGAGGAAAGGGAGCAGCTGGGGCCGACGTTATGGTGGAAATGCAGGAAAAGTGAGGGCATCGGCGTCGACTTATATTAATTAGGCCTCTAGGCCTCCACATTTTGAGAGGCTACTATATGGAAGGGAAAGGAATAGGGGTCGGGCCCCCACTTTTTCATCCAAGTTTACGCCAATGAGTGTGGGCTCGTTAAAAAGTAGTGAATAAATGGAAGATGCCTAACAACACGCGGCTGTTGCGTATTGTTGAATCAATAGCACTTCAGACTGCCGGGTGTATTTTACATCAACATGGATGGACCGATGCGCTAATGGATCATATCTTCTGCGTCGTAGCAATATGGCCCCGATCCAGAAATTCAGTTTTGAATGGGACACTTCGTGTTTCAGTCCTCAGTCTGCTTAATTGCTCTGCCCTTTCCACGTGCATTGACGCACGTTGTTAAGCTTATATATTGAAAGGGCAGACAATGCGACATTTGCTTAGGCCTATATATTTTTGCATTTATAACTTTTTGACATGATGAGAATTAGAACACAAAATTTTGGGGGAGAGTTCTGGAGGGTACGTGTCCCCTTTTCCTTCTGTTCCCCTGCAGATCCGCCCCTGGAGACGGTCCTATAGTCTAAAGGGCCCTTCTGTCCCCTACACAGTTTTATCTAGGGCTGTTTGTGAGAGATCCCCACAAAATTCAACAGTGACGCCAATTTTTGCATTAAACTGTGTCTCTTCCCCTCCAGCCAAGTCAATTTGCCCCCAAATGCCTTGAGTCTGGGTAAAACACTGCCCCTATGCACATTCTCATATTTTAGCAGTGAAATTATCATCTAATGACAGCTCACCTAAAGTTGCTATACAGTTTCTGATCATGGACCTGGGTCATGGACTAATATCTTCAGGTCAGCAAATAAATCCTGGGTTCTGCATCTATGGGACAAAATCGCAAAATCAACGTATTATTCTGTGGCTCTGCAAGATATCGTGGCAGAATGGCGCGAAAACCTACTAGAAAAGTTATCTTTATTCCCCATCTATTATATCAATTATGGACCACGCCTGTAGTGTCTAATATTTATGTAGCTACGTAGGATATCGTGCAGTCAAATTCAGTATTCAGCCATCTCTAGGATGACAGCACATGCTCAGAACAGCAAGAAACCATCTTCATAATTATGTCTGCAAGTGACTCTTTTGAGCACAGCACCATACAAATCTCCACTGTCAAAAACACTTCAAAATGAAAAATGCCAAAAATAGTTAATTTCAACTTATGATGAATAAATGTGTTTTTATCAAGACAAGTTCACTATCAAAGAGAATTTCTTAGACTTGCATAGTGTTTGATCAAAGTTAACTACACTATATTCTAAAACATTTCCAAAATGAATGAAAAAATGTACATTGATAAACCTTCAACCAAATTTAATAAGAAAATTCAAATAAGAAAGCTTCCCACTAGTAACAAAAGCTATTTCACATAGTTTCCAGTTATAGATAAACATGTTACCATTAGTTAATGGTCAATACACTAATAAACTTAAGAACAAACAAACAATGAACATTAAATAAACCACATAAATTTAAGAAGTGGATAGGCCATTTTCTGAGAGAAGAATCATGCCTTCTAAGAAAAGTACTAGAAGGAAAGATGAATGGGAAAGAACAGGAAAGATGACCAAGGACATCGATACTGGAGTGGATGATCGACACTTGGAAAAAACAAGCATTCTGCCCTGAAGACAAAAGCTCAAGATAGAGAGGAGTGGCGACGCTGGAGTATGGAACCTGTCTTTGGAGGGCAGAGCACATGAAGAAGAGAAATTTAAACAAAACAAACTACAAAGCAACTTATTAACAATTTCAGACAGTGAATACATCATCAATACTGAACGAAAACACATAACCAGTTAACGCCCAATTATAAGTAAAAATTGTCTTAAGTTAGTCAGGACTTAAATAATGATATGAATCGTCATTTGTGGGCTTATGCGATGCGTCACTATTAACTGTAAACCATGTCAAAGCAATGTAAAGTCATTAACAAAATTGGCTGAAGACTGTTAGTCATCACACCAATCTATGATACTACTTTATTCAGTACTTTACAAATAGCATCGCATCCAATAAATGACAAAGAACTGAGCAATAAAATTCAAATTATCAGCAAATCACAATTGGAAACAATAACATGAAATTCAATTGCAAGCCTTGCAACAGATTTATCAAGTACCCATTGCTGTTTTCACATGCAAGTTTCACAGCAGCTACTACTAAGTTAACAACTTAGCTAATAAAGATATCACCACATTCAAACATTTACAGGCAACTCTCGTTGTACATTATTACTTTAAAATAAATAAAATTCACATAAATAAATTTCATTTATACAAGAAATCAAACCTGTGATACAATATTTACAAAAATTTAAAAGTTGATGATAACTTGTAAAAATTATACATACACATAAAGTATCAAGATTGTAAACTTCCACTTCAATGTACAGTACTGTGCATCAACTTCTGCTAATACTCAAAATGCTACCCAGATCCACCCCAAGGGATTACACAACTAATTATATTTGTTAACCAGACCTGGAGTCCTACACATTGAAAACTGTTCAGCAGATGGTAGATAATCTAATATTGACAGCATAGATGTTTTTTCTGGACATTTGCTCATTATAACTCAAATTGAATTTAGCTGAATTTTCATAAACTGAAACAGTGTAACAGGAAAACACTATTGATAGCAACAGCTGAAATACATCACAACCATGAAAGAAATGCACCAAAAATAACAATGACTCAAGATTATACAGTATCTTCTACTATGGAATCAACACAATTAATGATGAAATTTGCACATCATACCCAATAATGTGATTAATAATAATATTCAAAATAGCATAATACCCAACTAATAATACCCAAAAATATGATTAATAAAATGTGTAGGTCTCATTTTTTTATATCCCAGCACATATATCCTATAAAAATTGCACGCACATACAAGTGTGTATATACTGTATACCGGTATGTAGTTGTATGTTCACATGCATGTATTATAACACATTGTTGATGATTTACTGGTAAGTAAACTGAAATTGAATGTAATTCAATCTTAGTGAAAATATTCAAACATCCCGTATGATCTTGTCTGTTTGCAATAATTAAAATATTATCAACTGCATTAGTCATTAATGCCCTTAAGGCCATTGCAGAAATCACAACAAGAGTGGTAAAGCTCTCTTATTGAAGTACCTGGAACAAAGTAGTAAAGATTACATTATACTGTAATTGGCAAGTTACACAAGCTTCAAAATGCTGGGCTCTAAGCCATTAGCAGCACATCAACAAAAACATTGTAACAATTATAAATACAACACAATTATATATTAATCAATCACTAACCATGGTAATGAGTATCATTACAACCAGTATATACAGAAACATAAATAACAGCAATTCCTGATTACTTAGCTCTTAGAAGATGTCATGTAACTTTTAAAAAGGCATGCTATAAGCAAGTCATGCAGATACTGCAGATTCTAAAACAACATGGAATAAGATTCAAATTCAACACAAGTTTAATTAGGTTTCTGTCAAGGCTTTGGCCAAAATTGCCTTCCATCACTTTAAGACAATCATCAATTCACAAAGGGGCATGATGGAGCAGTGGTTAGCACACTGGTCTGCCAATCTTGAGGTCCGTGGTTCAAATCCCGGTCACTGCAGAAACTTTTGGGGGCGGAAGATGGCAGAGTGGGTTACGTGCTGGAGCGTCAGGCTGACGGAGCGGGTTCAAGCCCTGTTAGTGCCCCTAGTGGCTTTCACACAGGCAATAATGCCTCCTAAGCCACTTTAAATCATGCTAAGTTTTAAAGTCTAAAACCAAAAAGACATTGTTTTGCAATAGAGTAAAGTTTGTCCTTTTTATAGGACACTTAATTAACATCAAATGTCCCACAGCAAGGAATAAGCAAAATAAAGAACAACTGATTAAAAGAAATGAGTGACATAATATAAATAAATTATTAGCTATCATGTGCTAAAAATTTACATTTTCCCTTAAAATGCCATTACACGACAACTTAAGCCAAAACTAAATACAAGCACAGCTGCCAAAAAATGTTCTTACTAAATCTTGTCTTGCATATTACGTCTGATTAAAACTAAAATCACTTGAATGATTTGAGTTACTTTCAAGTCTATGTTCACACAAGTAAGCACTCAACCGTTACCTATATTAAAAGTAAAGTAATTATTGTAGACGTCAATTTTCAGCAGGATAAACATATCCACATCTATCACACAAATCTCTTGTAATCACCACATAGAGTTAGGCCATGAAAATCACTCCATATCAATTACCATAACAATATTTGGACATACTATGAATTAAAATAAAATTGCACATCTGACATTACAGACTATATTTATCAATATTCATTTATTGCTTTGTGTACAGTTACTATTTATGATCATTAAGCTTTAGCAATTTAAATATACATTAAATAATTACATTTTAAAAATGATTTAATAAAACATTTCAGCATTACATTCTATTCATTACAACTGGTGTACAATTTTCAACAGTCAAAAAGCTGCAACTCACTTACCGGTAGTGTGCTATAATAAAACTTAGTCTGTTTTTAAGCGTTTCTTGTCAAACACACAGTAAACTCAATAAATTCAGTTAATTCAAATTTTATGAAGGCTAGTCAACAATCACAACAATTTGACTAACTCGGCAAGTGTAAAGCCTTGTATGACAGTCACTTTCAAAGCAGAAAATCAATTTCTAACATATGTGGGGGTGAGGAAATAAAAATCTAAATAATCATTGACTTTACTGTAGAATTCACATTAACCTATTACAATATGGAATATGCTAAATAAGAATAATCTTCAAGCATGATATATTCTTTACTTCACAGCCCTCAAACATATACCAACAATAAATTGTAAGAATATTTCTTTGCCACAATATCCAATTGGGCAATTAAACACCGTAATACATGCTGCCATTTTAATGAATGATGCGAAGCAATACTGCACAAATACACAAATCAAAAATAAATTTACACAAAAACTGGCCAAAATCCAACTACAATAAGGCCTTAATGAATGCAAAGGACATTCCTCACATGGAACTCGTAGCTCTGAGTAAGCTGCTAAACCACTTCTCCGGTTATTTACAGAATTCATATTTCTATTTCTATTTCAATAATACAGATTATACAGAAGCTCTAGCACAGTGCTTCCCTACCTACAAGTCATGGTACCCAGAGACAACACCAGAGTGATCTCTGCATGTTGCCACTGTATTGTGAAAATTAGAAGCTCATAAGCTTTGCATTAATTAGGACAAAACAAAAAGAATGAACTGGTGTCAATTGTGTTATAACTAATGTTTTCATAAAAATACCAATAATCTTGCCAATTACTGCAAAACTAGAAAGTCTACAGTGTCAGCAAGTTTAATAATGCAACGAGAAAACAGATTAACAGATTCAATAGGATGTGGTCAATGCTCCATTATCAAATACAGAGGCATGACCAAAAAGAGGTTGGGAAGCACTCTCTAACAATAACAAACATAGACAAGTTTGGTACAATCTCATATTGATGCCGTATCCCATTTACTGCCACACCAGATTCAAATTGTACCGTACAAAAACATTCAATATTAAATGAAGTCAATTTTTCAAATTTTGACCAATTTCAGGTTTAAACACATGGCTTACAGTGATTAAATCAGTTACGATAATCATACACATCATCATCTGCCCAATATTTAAACTGTAAAACAATAAACAAAATATAAGAGCTGATGAAAATGGTGATGATGACGACAACAGTGATGATGATCACTGGATTATATTCATTTACCAAGGCACCAACTACCAAACCAGTAGCCTAAGGCTAACAAGGATGCAAGCATATATGCTTTGATAAGGCACACATAGAGATCAGAAAGCTAAGTAATAAGACTATTCTCTCTATAGATAAGACTTAGAGATGATGCTGGATGGGTTCAATCAATTCACAGCAATACAGACAAGACAAAATTACAGCAGATTTTCCATGAAAGACTTCTTTTTAATCAAGTATGAACTGCAGAAGTAACAAAGTTTTCCTAAAATAAACAGACAACAGGTTTCTCAAAGACGTATTCCATTTTTATTCACTACAATGCAAAATCAAATTATATGTGAAAAACAATGGCTGCAGAAGTGAGGAGCAAGCGAGACAACTAATTGAGAACAGTTCCATGTAAGGATCAGAAAATATACTGTACTTTCAGACCAGATGGGATGAACAATATGCCCAAGGTTGCTACACAGGGTCAAAATTTAACCCGCAACCATTCGGTTGCATGGCAAGAATCCTACCACTACTCGACTGAAAACATCAACTGATTTCATGAAGCCATCATTTCCTGCATATAGTCACATTAAGATACAAATATATAAGGATAAAGTTGATCAGAGATGATCAATACACACCAGTGAAGAAAAGAAACCATTCGAATTTCCACGACAATCAGTTAACCTGAAACATAAAAACATACAATTCATAATCCAGAAAGTAATGTTTATGTGAAGTGCATAAATATTTGATATACGTGTCTATTTTGCATAAATCAAATATCTTTCTATGCACTGCTGTCTACTTTCATTCATCTGCTTTGTGGCACATGAACTGGACAATTTGTTTCTATACCTTTCAAGGACTAAACACAGGCTGTAATGCACAATAATATTAATGAATATTGAATTAAAATCAATGAGACAGAACAAAAGTGCCTGTGGTGGAAGGTCAGTAAAAGCTACCTTATCCAACTTGCTAGGAAGGGAGAGATATCAGGTGATTATTAACTTGTAATGGAAGTGGTATTATAACATCTACGAGGTCATTCATTTAGCAAAGACTTCTAGTGAGTTGAGCTCTTCATGATGGCACTTTCTTTTGAAAGTCTCATAATTCTTACAGATACTATTAGGCCACAGTGAAAGTATTAGCACAGATAACATACTCAAGAGACATGAATCACAATTCTTCATTCAGTAACCATCAATTTTTTTAAATAGCAGTAGGTTTAAATATTACTACAAGATTTCATAGCATGAAACAAGCTAATCACCATCAGACATGCTCCAATTGGTCCAGCTGAAGATACTCTAACAACTTTAGTCGTCACAGCCTGCAGCTTTTGTAGTTCAGAAACCAAAGACCTGTCAAACAACGTTAGCAAATATGTTTTATAAAGACAATGAAATGCTTAAAACAGTATTCACTTATCAATGCAAAAATTCTAAAACACTTCCACAAAGCATATTTATTCTGGGCAACAAGAAAATAGATCTTCATCAAAGTCTTTGGTAAAAGAATATAAACTGTTCTCTCAATATGAATCAGAGGCTCTACAGCAGCTTTATTAAAGGTAGTTTTACTTGTTCATAGTGTCTTGGTTAAAGTCAATTGACAAATTCTTTTCAAGTAGCAATTTAGATTTTGAGCAGCAGTGAACTAGCAGTTATCAGTGAAGCAGTTAGTCATAAGTTGTCACCACCATAGCACTCTACATACTGACTTCTCCTCACTAAAGCAAACCAACTAGTGAAAAAAAGCATCAATTGAATCACAACAATGAAAATAACATAGACCTAGGAAATGAACAAGTGCATAGTTAGGTTAAGCTATCCAGTCATGTTAACATCCTCAAAACATGAAATTAATTTCATGCTGTGGTTAAAATATCTGCATCAGTGTACTTACTTTGTGTACATAACAACTCTTCCAATTAATAAATGACATAAATTTCAAACTCTGGGCTTGGCACTTTAAATTTAGACAAATGCCAGACTAGAAGAGCTATAATTTTCATCAATGAATATATCATAAACCTTGATGTTTCCTGCTATTTTAAGCAATTTCTGGCATACTACCAAAATTATTATAACTATTAAAATTTAATTAATGCTAGTTAATTGTCTCTCAAAACACTTGCAGCCAGCCAAAATATTGAAATATAATATGGATTTGTAACAATGTAACATTATAACAAACCATAAAATCTACTATGAAAGAATTATATTTCATTCTGTATACACGACTCCTAGAAATAAATTACACGCAAAAGGACCAAATAAAGTCAAGCAATCTATACAGAAGCCATTATATACATTATGAGCATAAGAGTTTACTACATTCCTGTGACCAATTTTTATAGCAGTTTGGAAAGTCTCTAGTCTATTTTGTAACAAAATAGTCTTGCTTATAAGGAATAGTGCCAGGCGCCAAGAATACACAATGAATATCAATAATCTTAAACGACACTATTAAAATTTACTCTGTCAAAACCATACTATTTCATACCCTAGACACAAATTTCAAAGCTTTTTCATAGGTTAGACTAACTAAATATACAGCATATCACCACTTAAATAAAGACACACAATGTACACAATGTTACTATCCTATGTGTCATTGTGCCTAAATTATAGCTTCTATTCTGCAGTAACTGCATACTAAAACCATATAGCTGTTTTAAATAGTCTGAATTACCTGTTGTTATTTTCGAGAATATCTATTTTCTTTTTCAAGCCCACGTTTTCTTGCAATACAGATTCAACTCTGAAAAAATAAACATTTGGAACACATTCAGTGACACATATAAGCAATAATGAAACACCACTGTCTGACTAAAACATTCAAATATCATGCAAAATGACAGAAAACTGCCACCAAACATTAAGAAAGTAATGTTCAAAAGGAGTTACAGTGCATCAAATGTATACAGTTATACTGGTTTTGAATATTTCATCATTCATCTATAACAGGGATCCACAACCCACGGTCTATCAGCATGTTCTGTTTGGCCCTCAGAGTAAATTAACATACAGAAAACTGGATCCAAGGACAGTAATTTGTTATAGAAACTACATATCAACTGACTAGGCTAACCATATCAATTGGGTTACTACCAATCTTGTGCTAAACAGTAGTTCATTCCAACATTTATTAAAGTTAACTTTGCTTGAGTTGCAGATTTATATAAAAAAGGTTATAAATTGTAGAACATGCATTTAGAGATTGCGGCCCTGGAATAATCTGAGAACGTTCAATTTGGCCCTTGGCCTAAAAATGTTGCTCACCCTAGATCCAAAATAATCAGTAAAATGGTATCTATGATTCACTTCAGGCAAAAGAAGCTTCTTATGAATAATAAAAGTTTATTAATCCAATTTTAGTTCTAGGATCTGGAAATAAAATTCAAAGACCTATCCAGGACTTCTAAGAACCAAATGCCTACAACTTAAAGACCACTAGCTAGCAAGCACAGTTGTAACAACCATCAATGCCAAAACTATTAGCTGGAAACTAAGAAAATGCCAAATGTGTAGTGAGATTTTCTGTTGGGAAAAATGAAAGCAAAAATCTTACAAAACAAATACATATAGGTACTAAATTCTGCCAAAATTTATAAGTAAATTGTCATTTTTTCATTATAATGTTACTCTATAGTTCTCAGTAAAGCGGAACTTAAGACAACTTCCTCTGCAAGGTGATAGCAACTTCCTCTGCAGGGTGATAACTTTCAGAATTAATTTTGAAAACTGAATGACTCAGTCAATGAAATCCAAAGACTTTCAATTCCAACACTGATTTCAAACATTTCTCAAAGTCTTGCATATTTCAACCCTATCTAATTGTTAGTAAAGGTTAGCAGACAGCATAAAAATGTAACTCATACTAGATTTCTACATAGATAATTTAATGTCTAGCCTAAAGAATTGCCATGCTTACCCATCAAGCTTAAAACTGACAAAGACGCTGCGATTACTAAAGATAATAAAATACATAAAAAATTATTAAAACAGAAATAAACTTACTTTTTTTCAAGGCTCTCCAAATATTCCTTCTTTTTTCGTCTACTTTCTTGGGCAGATATCTAAGCATGAAGTAAATAATAATTAACTTATTTAGTCAAAGAAGTCACTACATACAGAATATTTACAAAATTCAGCTTTAAGCAGCTGAAATAATGTATATTTAAAAGGTTCATAGAATAAATAAGAACTGCATTCCTAAAATCTTCATAATGGTTAAGCCATGACAACCAAATTCTATAACCTGAAGGGTTATGTCCTTATCAAATTCCACAAGTGAATAATACTGTCACAGAGATGTGGAAAAAGGACTGTGGTCCAACTGCACAAGAGAACAATTTTAGGCAGTACTGTAACTTTATAGGATACTAAGAAATCACAGGACACAGAATTAACATATCAAATAAGAAAAGTATAACAGAACAGGATTGAGTACTGAGACCAAGAAAAACTCTGTTGGCAACTCAGGTTGAAAGATAATTGGAACTTTTTAGTTATAGTAACACCTGCTTCTGATTTTAGAAATTTATCCCAATAGAATTGATTAAATGGAAAAGAGCAATAGGAAAACAAGGAAGACAGTATGGGCAGTTCAAGCAACCTGCAGGAAGGAGGACTTGAAAAGGCTGCAAAGTTCATGAAATGAAGTTCTAAAAACCATCTATGTGTTTTTATAGGATGGAGAGAGAAAGAAATATAATCATGTCTGTTACTGCTAATAAAGCTGTTCCATACTTTGTTCTTGATTTTTCGTCTTATTTTCTTCAGATTTTTCTCCTCCAGTTTCGTCAAAGGCAGCTTTGTAGGAAGAGGATAACCTTCTGAAATCAAAGTCCTTTTCTCCTCCTCTGTTAAAATTAGAATCCCGGAGGATGGAATCTAAACAGTGAATCAGTAAATAACTTAAAACCTTAAACTCAGAGAGTATTCAGCACAGATACGGCAAAGACATTTTTAAAATCCTAGTTCCACGATGTCTTGAACCAAGAGTAAACTAAATTTCAATGAAATTGTCACACAGCTTACAAATTACTAAATTCAGCCACTTTCATTTCCTCAGTAATTTCAGCTACTTTCATTTCCTCAGTAATTTTACAGAATACCCAGAACTAAACAATCACTCATCACACATAATCTAATTCTATCTGTATTCCATAAAAATACTGATTATCTTGTAAAATACATTAATATCAAAAATGAACTGTCTGAAACCAGAAAACCAAACATGGAAAAATGATAAAACAAACAAGCATAATAAACTAAAACAGAACATTAAACTATACTAGAAAACACATTCAGAACACAAACATAAAAGTTCAGCTACACCTACATACATATCCATCCATCACTCACATTTTATTAACCAAAAACAACCTCAATTAGCAGCTAGACATCATATACATCTGTCACAAAGATGCACACAATTTGAGCAAAAAAATCAACATAGGTCAAGAAAAAGTCATGATAAAGTATTTGACAAACCAGAATATCGTCAACTGTTTTAAACTAGCAACTCAAAGATCATGATTTTAGTAGAAAATACTAAGTTACTTAAACTAATAAACATTTAATATGAAATATGGCATTCTCATTAATGGAATATATATGGTCAAGATTAATTTTTAAAATTTTAAAAAATAAATATGACTGGAATTATCTGATGATTCCATTTCAAATAGAGATGCTAACTAAGCAGTGTATTGCAGTAGACTGTCTCAACATAATGACCTCAAGTTTTGAAGCAACACTATTGATTTCTAAGGGGGTGAAACAGACAGAATGGAAATATAGATGTTCATTGATTTTGACATTCTGTTTTGAGCCTGGCAAATGTCTGCAGATGTTGAGTAGATTGATTTTACGATAACTAGGCAAAAATGGACAGCTTGAGAATTTCACATTTACTTGCATCCCGGATATGGCAAATGAGCAACATATTGATTACCCATGTCAGTGACCTTGCAAAACATCAGAGGTAATGAGCCAACCAATAGAATACTACATTTAAACACTACATGTACACAGACATGCATACATGCATGCAGGAAGACAGTGCATGCTAAAAATTAGGCATTCACTGCAACTCTATGAACTTTCAACTCAAAAGCAATGAAAACAAATTAGTTTTCTGAAATGATCAGAATTACATAACACAAACAAGAAGCGATTCACTGTAGACTGTGCAGCTCTCCAACTCATCTGAATATGTTCTGAAAATTTTAAACTATTGCAATGCATCAATGCATAACACATTAATCAAGTAATGAAACAGAAGAATTCATTAAGACTAACAAAGATAAATGAGAAACTACGTTTAACTTACGTCACTGGTAAATAAACAAGTAGGTTGAGAAATAATTGAAGCCCAAGGATTCAGGTTATGTCTGTTGGCAACAGGTAGTTCTTGCTGAAGAGGTGTGCATTTATAACCCGGACTGGGCGGACTTGACATAGAAATGCTTTGAGTACCTTCACTATCACTACTGCCTGGACTACTCAGAGGTGGTGTCAATGGCAGATCTTTTGCATCATACATATCTTCAAAAAAATATCAGTCTCAGAGTACAAACTCCATAAAGTATATAGTCAAATTTCCAACAACATGAAAATCCACCAAAAAGCATTATAAAAGGCAGTCCATGATTACATCAGCAATAGCTTAGACACAGACAAATCAAGTCATTCATCTTAAACTTGAGTAAACGTTATATTCTAAGCACAATGATCATGCAGCAAAATCTAGAATGCGTGGTCACGTATGCAGGATGAAGCTCAAGAAGTTTTATTTCAATGGCTGCAACATTTTCCAGCGTCCATAAGCCATATAAAGGCAAAACTGATTAAATTCTCTAGTCAACTTATAATGCTAGGTCTTACACTTAATTCCTTAATTCCTGCAAAATAAAACTTCTGAAATTCAAGTTCATAAAAAATTTAAGCCCATTTCAAACAAGATCTGTTTGTCCAGAAAATTGATTAAATAGATGAATCTGCATTGCACTTCTTACTTAAGTCTTCAGAGCCTAACAAGCCCCACTGGGTAACACACTGAGAGCTGCCTTACAAATAATGTTAAAGCACAGTACAGTAAGCGCAAAATGCAGTTAAGCCAATTTTTTTTATTTACCATTTGAGCTATGGTCAATCTGATGCTCCATGAAATCAAGTGGCTCTGTTTTTATGTCCAACGGAACCTTCAAAGTGTGTGGAAACACTCTGTCTGCAAAACTCACTGTTCTGTGAAGAATTGACTGGCAGGAAATGGATGCACTAAGTGAGGATGCTTCCAGATTTGATGTATCAAGATCAGGAGAAAGACAGGCATCGTCACAAGTAGAGAGGCTCGCAATAAAATTTGGATCATGCATACAAGTCAAATTTGGGTTTATAGCATCAAGAAGATCAGTCTCTACAATATAAAATGAAGTACCGGTAATCAGAAATTCAAAGTTATGTCCAAAATTATTACTGTGAAGTAGCAACGAAATAAACAGAAAAATCAGTTTTCTATATTAATCTTTGATGTCTGAACTAGTAAGCATTAAGCTCTCAAGTCTTAACCCTTTCGCTACTAGACCCTTCTATTCTATTCTATTCTTCATGACGATTTATAGAGCGCAGTAACATGGCGAGGGCCAAAGTCAAGAGCGCTTTACATGGAACAATCCTACGATAAATTAAGGGTCAAAGAGTTCTTAAACCTAGCCTTTTTATGCCACCCTTTGGGCCAAAGGGCCAGATATATAAAACTGCATGGCAGCTCAGAACAGAGCAATGGTATTTAAACGTACTGATAGATGGTTCTGTGTTATAATTGTAACTTTACCTATACCCTTACGGGGGAAGGGTTGCCATACTAATGAAAGGGTTATGTTTAGTTAGCCAAGTTCTGAGTGCAAATTCTTGATTGCCCATAGCTGATCTTGAAGAAAGGTGTTACATGGACAAGTGTGCTTAATGCATAACATTATAATGCAGAATATTATAAATATTCATGAACAGCCTTTTGTGACAGCAGTAGAAACCTTGGAGCATTATGAAATCAGTCCATTTTTTAAAATAAATATACATTCATTACTGTAGTAAAAGGTGTAAACATTTACAACACCCAACTCATTGCAATATCATCCCAAAACTGGTGCTTACAATCTGAATAATAATGCAGAATCACAGACTCATATATTCCTAATTAACAAAACAAACAAGAATAAAGCCCATAACTGATACAACAATCAATAATATACTCATAAAAATCTATAAATCAATCAATAATGCACTTATAACAACTAAATCATTAGTCACTAAAATTATACTAATTAACTTCCCAGGTCATCATAAAGCAAATACAAGCTATACACGTCTCTATTATTTTTGCATTAAATATATAGCTTTTCTGATATCCTCTTGCTATTTCTTTATCTCAACAACCTACTAGACTGATAAAGAATTTTTAAATTCAAAACAATCTGAGAGTCTTTTGCAAGTGCTGACTGTATTGAGGTTTATTCAGAGTGCCTGTTGAAAGACATTAATAAGGGCAACACCAGGTTTCAAGACAAATGTCACAATACCTTTTACCGGGTACAATGCTTCATTCACTTGGTATCTAATAAACCATTTGGGTATTTGTCAATACTTTGGAAAAGAGAATCATATCCATTATCCATTCAAGATAGACTTAATCAAAATGACTTAGCAAACTATATCAGATAAAAGGTATCTATGGTGCCACTACTACCGTAAATAACATGTTTTGTGTTAGGATAGTTTAATCCACAACAACAAACTCTGGTTTAATTAACAATAATTATTAACCAGGCAATACCATTTTTATATGGCTCATGCAAAATCTAAGGAGTTGACTGACAAGGTTATAATGATCATTGCAATTCCAAAAATAACTTTAACAAAAAAGCAAATACAGAGCCAGTTCTACAGTTCATGAAAACATTCTTAAAAGAAGACTCAGATAAACTGCTGACCTTGCTCTACTTCAATTTTGCTCTCAAATGTTAGATCAACAGGGTCTTCACCACCTTTGTTGAGGGAGTAACTGTGTTCTGATTTCACCAGCTGAGGTTCATCAACAAGGTCGTTATCCAGGATTGGATTCAGGTAAGTATTCATCCAAGTGCCATCTTCAAGAGAGTAGCCATCAAGAGGAAAGTCCATAAAGCAGTTCTAAAAACAATTCAAACAAAATTTTAAACATAAAATAAAACAAAAACTTAAAAATCAAATAAATGACAATACTGGAGGTTTTTTCCTTTATGCACACATTTGGCCTTCATTGTTTCTCTATTGTTAATAGTAAATGGCAATATTTCACAGATATTTCTTACTTAGTCAACTTTTTACATTTAACAAAGCACTTGCAAAAATAAGATAACCGTTAGCACAGCAACATAATTACAGCATCAAGCCAGACTATTTTGAACTATTTAGAATCCATACCTAAAAGCACAAAACATACAGACTTCAGCATTACAGTGCTTAGTGTGAGGCAAGCTTAATTGCAAAAGACAATTAGCTCTAACAGTCAGCTGTGACAAAAATTATATTAAAAATTACATAAATTTATCTCTAACATGCAAACTTTGGCAACCTGTTATGGCTAGCCTAATTTAAACTTCAGTGGTTTAGAATTATTAAACAATTATATAAAAATGTTCAACAGACAAAGGCAAGAAAATAACAGACAGGGTCTTCTATCCACTGCAAATCTTGTTATCATCCTCCATAAAAATACTTTGCTGTGACTGCCTACCTCAATCTACAACCTTGACCACCATGGACTACGAACTTTGGATTTCACCCATATTGAGTGCTCATGAACAAGCTGGTGCACTGCGTCAAGCTTTTGGGTAGCGCAATGGAAATTTTGTCTTACTTACTGACTTACTTTTCGTCTTACTTATGATGAAAACAAGTGTAAAGGATCATACTAAGCACTGTAATTGCTAATAATAATAATAATAATAATAATAATAATAATAATAATAATAATAATAATAATAATAATAATAATTTATTATTATTATTATAAGCAGCATAAAATGCTAATCAGTCATAGCTTCTGCAAAATGACTATATCTGTCTCATCTGACTTCCAATGCTAATGCTTATTTCTTAGCAATGACAATGTACACTGAAAACCAATTATACATTCCAATTCCTTTAAAGATCTAAATTCTGACAGGGGACTTAAGCACCCATCAAGAAGAGACCCATACACTCTTATTCAATTCAGCAGTTCACTTCTGATAAATGCTTCTTTCTGAACAAAAGCTTTGAAATGGTAGTTCACACACACACACACACACACACACACACACACAACACACACACACACAAAACACACACACACACATACAGGCAGCTGCCAAAATTATCAGTATTTATACAACTCATCAAGACACACCTCTTGCAGCCTTGGCTATTTGTTCAAGTGGTCTGAAAGCTGTCTACTATTAACAGTCATCTAAAGATACAAGGAGAGCAATCAAAAATAAACTGAAGATATGCTTAGTACCAGTATGGAGAGCATAAGTAATTTAACTTCAGCCCTTGCTGTTAACTTACACAAGTGAAACTGACAAGATAAACGCACTAAAATATATATTCTATCTAATACAACTTGCAGTGAAAGGATCAGGGAGGGTCTGATACCACAAATCCAGCATTTTCACAATCACACAGTGTTTAAGTTAACATGCAGGAATAAACGAGACTGAGTCACTTTACTTTTATTATTATTATTATTATTATTATTATTATTATTATTATTATTATTATTATTATTATTATTATTATTATTATTATTACTTGACAATTTATATAGTGCAATAAGCATGGCGAAGGCCAAAGTCAAGAGCAATTTATCAGGGCACTTATAGGAGATATTGAATAAGTGTGTCTTTATAAAGTTTCTTTGCAAACAGTTCAGCAGAGGTTGCTTTGATCACTTCCTTCATATTATCATGATTAAAACAGTAAAAGACAGCAATGATACTAAGTAAGTCAGGGGTGTCAAGACTTTTTGGGTGGCAGGCCAAATGACATGTCTTCCTTGTCCTGGAGAGCCAAATGCATAAATGTTAGTCAATATTATATTCCAAAATCTGAGCTATCTAAAAATCTGAAGTAAAATGACGAAAACATTAAATGGCCATATACTCATTACATTATTTACATTGATTTGATTACAACCTATTGTTGTAACTATATATGACAAACCGTATTCTAGTCATGCCTAACAGAAGCAGTTACATTTCAAACTCTGTTAATGGTGAAGAACTGAAGATCAACTTGAAACATATAAAGTTAGATGATGGCCGATGTAGATGGGGAAGCTGATGAGACGTGGCATTGCTTATTTTTCACTAGTTTAGCAATGTCTGGTCTTAAACCTGCAGCCAAAGCTACTCTCAAATTTACCGAGGGTTTTGCTAACTAACGCAAGTAGGTTAGGTGAGTATATGGCTGCATATATTTAATATAAGTACACGTATATATTTTGACCATTTGACAAAGAATAGATTTTTAAAAAGACTGTGTATCGTGTGGTTTGAAATGGCTCGCCCTTTTTGTGGCATTTCAAACTCCCTAGAATAAAATTGTGACAGAATATATTGACAATTCTATAATGATTTGACACAATGAAGATGGAAGCAAACAAAATGTAGTTTTAATTCATTTCTTCACTCCTCTGAATTTTTGCATATAGCCAGCTTTATCAATAGTCCTTCCATAGGCTCATCATTTTGTGGCATTTTGAACGCTCTAGAATAAAATTGAGATGGAATATATTGATAATCCCAGAATGATTTGACACATTAAAGATGGGGACACAAGAAAATGTGGTTTTAATTTGTTTCAAACTCCTCTGAATTTTTTCATATCTATAGCTTGCTGTAACAATAGTCCTTCCATAGGCTTACCATTTTGTGGCAGCATGAACACTCTAGAATAAAACTGAGATGGAATATATTGATAATCCCGGAATGATTTGACGCATTAAAGATGGGGACACAAGAAAATGTAGTTTTAATTCATTTCAAACTCCTCTGAATTTTTGCATATCTATAGCTTGCTGTAACAATAGTCCTTCCATAGACTAATGTCAAACAGGGAATCGATTTCATAATATTTTTGTTGTCTAAGCAACTGTAGTAATCTCCCGCTGTTGATGTAGCGCGTCGATATTATGGTTCAGTCAACATCACAAACGAAACTCAAAACCAAAAAAAGATTTACGCTCTTCCATTTATTTGTCATGCCTGCAAAATACAGGATCTAGGCCTACGATTCAACATCAAAGCAAGTTTTTTGAGCATATTGTGAGAAGACATGATTCAATGGAGAAATCATTGATGCTAGCAGGTGTTTAGAGGACAATAAAAAGAGGTAAACAGAAGACAAAATGGATAGATAACATTATGAAAGCAATGAACATGAACATCGAGGAACTGAGAAATGCAGTTGAGGACAGAAAAGCATGGTACATCAAAGTCCATAATAATGTCACACAAAGTCGGAGATGACTGAATGACTGAAAGAGAAAGGGGGATGAACAAACATTGGACTGTAGAAATCTGATCTGGTGGCTGTTTGACTGACCCCAGGTGGAACTGTCATGCCACTTAACAGTCATCATGGAAACAATGTCAAGTTGCACTTGCAAAACCCTGAAGTTGTCACTACTATTACTACCACTGCTAATGCCACTACAATTACTACCACTGCTAATGCCACTACTATATCTGGGTCTACCGTTTCAGTATAACTGTGCCACATCAATAAGTTTGACCAGTGAACTTACCTGAGAAGAGGGTCCATGTGGTACTCTGAACAGGTCGTGGTCCAGAAAATCTGGCAGATCCCTTTCGCCGAGCTCGCTCAGCTTGCGATCGGAGCCGTAAATGATGTCCATTGATCCGGTGCTCAATCCCCGAGAGTCCGACGGTCGTCGTCTCGGGGTCCAGTGGCGGAAGCGGAGGGTCGATCAGGGGTTCAACCGGTCGGAATGTCCGTCGTCTTCCACGCCCTATCTGATGGGTTGTGATAGCCGACGCTAAAGAGAGTCCTTAGAAAAGGCGTTCCTTCCCGGCGACACCTGTTGCAACGACAACGCCTCTACGACCGCCTCCGTCCGCCTCTTAGGACGTCTCTAAATCCGCCTCCCTGCCCGCGTGACTCTTCGTTGCACTTGGCAAGGCCCACGCCCCACGGCAAGGCCAATAGGCCATAGAATTTATTTCTGTCCTTGTCACTGCCATAGAATTGATTATTACATGAGACGTCAATGACCACCACATAAGCTGAATATTTTTATATAATCTATTTTTGAAAAAGCCGTGTTTAATAGATTGGTAAATTATATGGAAAAATTTAATATGTTATCTCCCTTTCAATTTGGTTTTAGACCAAATCCCGGCGACACATGCCCATTTTGCATTTAACAGATCTAATATCCTCTAACATAGAAAATAACATTCATACAATTGGTATATTCCTGGATCTCGCTTTTGATATTATTGATCACAGAATACTCTTACCGGTATAGTACCCACAATTATTTAGCAGACCGTAAACAATACACATTTGTTAATAATAAAGCCTCCGAATATAAAGATATTAAATATGGTGTCCTGCAGGGATCAATTCTGGGGCCACTTCTTTTTATAATTTACATAAATGACTTGCCTAATGTATCCTCTTTATTTAGCTATCTCTTATTTGCTGATGATACCAATCTTGTAGCCAGTCATCATAATTTACGTGAATTAATGGGTTCAATAAATACCGAACTTACTAAAGTTTTTAACTGGTTTCATATTAATAAACTATGCCTTAACTCTGAAAAATCAACTTTTATTAATTTCTGTTCTAAAAGGAGGATAACCAATATGCAATTAACTATAAATATAAATGGTATTGAAATCAAACAATCCACCTCAACAAAATTTCTTGGAGTCACAATTGACCATCACCTTGAATGGAAAGCCTGAAATTCTTAAACAAAAGTTGGCGTATCAACATTATCAATCATATCAAAAAGTTTCTCAATAAGTCTGCTCTTCATACGCCCTAATCCATTCACATATTACCTACTGTAATTTAATATGGGGCCATAATTACAAAAATATTACTGAGAAAATACAAATAATGCAAAATAAAGCCATAAGATTAACTTTTAATATGGGAAATAATTATAAAACTCAGTCCTTTACCTCAAATATCATATACTCAACATTGTAAACCTAAACAAATACCAAACAGCTCTATTTATCTACAAATATGTAAATAAGTTACTTCCCACATTTTTCTATATAAATAAATACTTTTCACTTAATTATGACATTCATAAACACATGACAAGATCTAATAACAATTTGCATCTTTCATATGCTAAAACAAACAAACGACTCTTTTACCATTAAACATTATGGACCCTGCATTTGGAATGGTATTCCAGACCAACTCAAGAGTATAAACAATTTTATAATATTTAAATCTACCATTAAATCCTTTCTGGACTTATAGCCATATGTGTTATTTCTATTCCACCATTTGTTATACATATATTCCTTCTAACTAGTTATAGCTTATCCAAATTCTGCCTAGATCTACTATATTCTTATTGACTCATATAACACTGCTGAATTAGATTTACTTAAAAGGTTACTTTACTTGTATACCAAGTTGACCACCAATCGGGATACATTTATCCCTTTAGGTCAACTTTTTCTACTCACTATATTAACTGTTACTCTTCCATTCTAATTTCATTGACCCCAATACCATGATGTATAATTATTATTTTGAAACTGCTCATTACTTTGTCATTTTATTGTTTTTAATATCTGTATGCAATGGTATAACTGTTACTATCAATTGTTTAATGTTAAATTTAGCTACTTTGATGTAGTTTTAGTTTAACTGAAGTTTGTCTTTTGTTGTTTTACTGTTCTCATTTACTCCATTATTTAGGGTCATGATACCTGTTACAACTTTAATTGTGTTTTAGTGTATGGTTATCCAGTTGAGTTGAAATAAACCTTCTTCAATCAATTCTTCAATCAATTCAATCTATTTTTTAAAAATATTTTTAAAACGTCAAAAGGCAAGAGACATAGAGGTGTTGAGGAAGAGCATTCATCAAGACGCCTGCCTACCCGTCACCGATGGATGGCACCTGATGATTTTTTAAATATTTCTTTTATCGTTAACATACACACGACGCCTAATATTAGTCTGACATCATGGGCGCCTGCACATTAGGACAAGAGGGAGCACTTGCCCCCTGGAAAATGCAAATACCAGTATTTCACAGTGAAATTTGGCTAAGCACTCTCAAAATTAGAATTAAGTAAGTACAATCTCGTAAATTTATATAGCGCATTTAGAGATAGAACAGTAGTAGCTGCTTATTCCAATGCGCTTGATCTTTCTTGAAATAAGGTATGTGCTAAGTGGATTGCCGGTCGGGCATAGGTCAGTGTGTCCATTAGTCGGCGGGGCAGATTGTAATAGCGAATGATGAAATTACTTTTGTAATAGGGTTTTACGTATAAGAAAGGCTGAGAGCCTAAGAATAAGCAGCTACTGTTGTGCAGCTAGAAAAGCGCTATATAAATCCACGAGATTTTACTTACTTAAGTTTAGACCAGGGAGACTCTCTGGTTTAGAAACTTTAGACCTAACTGCTTGGAGAGATAGTGACGGAATTGAAGGAAATGAGGATTTAATGAGAATTTGAAACTTCTTTTTCATCTATAATTTTCTTCTCTAACCTGTCTTGCTATCCACCAGTGACTGAACTCTGGGAGGGACTTGGTATTTTTCAATATGGATTGTAAAGAGATTGTAGTGCCATATATGATATATTAATAGCCTCACTGCCCTTCGGATATATTGAACATTGCCCGGCTGATCATTCGCCTTTCCCATAGCTATTTTAAGAAGGGCTAAGCGCGTAAAAATAAGGAATTATTGTTGTACAATTAATAGCAGCGCTAAGTAAATCCATGAGTATTTACTTACTTACTTTTCTCTTAGCTTTTAAAAGTGCAATAACATAATTGTTATTACTACTAAACATGGGTAGAGATCGATGTGAAAAGATGCGATTGCATGTCACTTATTGCATTAATAAAGACCTTTACTCATTTATAAAGTACCCACTTTGTCTCTGTGTATCGGCGTGTATATGTGTTTGAGCATGTCTCAGCGACTGTTTCACTAAACTAAAAATATGACGTCTATGACGTTTGATTGATTTCTCGCTCTGAACTGACATAGATCTTTTATCTCTGATTGGACGACGGATGAGCAGTGCTTGCCCCATAAACCATTAGTTTCTGCGTAAATTCTTACGATTAATAATTCGCTTGCTTTTACACTTATCGTTTCCGTATATCATTGATTAGTTATTACTTGAATATCATTTGTAGGAAATAGTCGTGAAAAGAAAATGCTGAAAATAAGTCTGGCGCCGTCTAAATTATGTAAGTGATTTACTTTTTTGTTCATAATTCCTTCCCGATGATAACGACATTGAACGAGGGAAATAATGGGAAGACCCAAACCTTTTTTATATTATAAAATAATATTATAATGGGGAATTAAGAGGCGATTGTTTATGGATTAAAATTGGGAACCGTAGATTGAGATATTATGGAAGGAGTGTGCTCTTTCGATTGAACCACAACAACTGAAAAGTTGAAAATCCCACACTGGTTTTTGTAACAGACACAATAATAACCTCCAGTGGCGGCTCCACCTGGGGGCCAGGGGGGCCCGTGCCCCCTATTGAGTGCCTGGCCCCCCAGTGGCCCCCAGTTGGGACCCTATACTTAATGCTACATACATTAAACAACAAAGGTTGGCCCCCCATGATTAGAAGTTGCCACCCCAACGGCCCCCCACTTGCCAAATCCTAGAGCCGCCACTGATAACCTCTATGCCACCCCAACGGCCCCCCACTTGCCAAATCCTAGAGCCGCCACTGATAACCTCTATGCCAGCCCCAAAATCTTGGACTTTTGACTCATCTATACATTTTGAAGCTCACATATCGCAGCTATCAAAAGCATGTTATGCTCACAATCGCGATCTACGCCGCCAACATTCTTTCCGTGTTATTAAAGCAGTTTTTACTGTCACCACTTAAATAGTTTACTCTATATTGAACTCCTGCAACCCATTGTTTCTTAATCGTATAACAGCATCTGTAAACTTGAATCAATTCAGAATGCCCTGGCATGTGCAGTAGCCAAGTTACTGAAATTCTGTCATATTTCACCATTACTGAAAGTGACAGAATGCATTAAATATAAAAGTATATTGATGTAATATAATTCACTTTGCACATCAGAACCAGTCAACCTGTAAAAACTGATAATGCCACAAAACCTCAATCCACCCAATCTTCTTCTCATGTCACTCTCCTATGTTCTCTGACTCAATCATCTTTAAGAATTTGCAACTATGCTCTTTCATATGCTGTGCCAGAACTTTGGAACACAGTTCCAGCATCCCTTTACTGTCTACACCACAGTCAAACAACAAGTTCTCCATAACCATGACGTCCCAACCACAATGACCCTTTTAATAAAATTACCCTTCCCGACTGACCTCCACCTTTTGGCTATAGCTGTTTCAAATTTAGATTAGGTGCCTAAGAATAAGCAGTACTATTTTCAAAAAGGTTATATAAATTTTACCTTAAGATGTGACTTATCCCTCTACCCAGTAATCACTCCACTAGGTATTTGGCAGGACTTTCATTTGTTGTTCCTTATTCTCGCACAGTCATTGGCACTAGTTGTTTCTCAGTATGTGGCCCTAAGCTTTGGAATTCATTACCAATATCACTTCTTATAACTAAGAATTTCTCATCTTTCAGATCCTGTCTTAAAACATACCTTTTGACTTGATTTATCCCCTTTACATTGCTCCCCCACTGTTTCTGACTGATCTTTCCAGCTTGACCTGGCTCTAATTCAATTTGGATTTGGTGTGCCATCGTATGATGCCCTGAGCATTATGATAGTGGTGCCATAGAAATTGATTGATTGATTGATTGATTGATTGATTGATTGATTGAGATCATACTTAATTATTTAATATATGTTGGTTGTTGTGACAGGATTTTGACTTAGTAGGAAAATGTTTTAGAACTATTTTAGATAATTATTTATTATTCTAATAATTACCTGTAATTCTCTAACTCCACAACTTTATGGTTTTCAGATTGAAATGAATGCAAATGAGACAGCATATGGTGTTCATTGCAGTCATGGTGCATTGACTGGTTCTCTTGGATTAATTGTGCAGTTTATTCTTGCTTTTATTGCATTCGGAGCATTGATTGGTAAGTTGATCTTGATTTTTACTATGGCTTTGTAGCAATGTTGTATTCAAATGTATTTGGCCACAGCAGTGTTTTTTTTCATACAAGTGATAGCTATTGCAGTCATTGGATTCAGGAACACACGATTTATGAGCCTAGTTTTGAGGATGAAATTTACAGAAAATTTAATGTAGTTGATTAGTATGTAAAAGGTGCAGGTAGTCTCATACTCAAATGAGTGTAGGGTCTGATGCTGGTCTGCGGTTACTAAGCAAGCAATGACGCAGGTGGTTTACGCCATTAATCTAGACTAGGTTGCCATTACTTTCTCAAGACCTGTGTTTTACCTTCATAGCTTAATGCTGCTGCCAATTTATCAATGCCTAAGCGATGAACAGCTTGGTTGGCTGCTGGCACCATGACTATATCACAGGATGGTCACCCATCCAAGTACTAACTGCACTCAACACTGCTTAACTTTGGTATTCTGACGGAAGCCAGTTACACAATATGAAGTAGGCCGATCAGTATATACAGACAAAAATGCAGCGCATTAAGGGACATTAAGGTGGTTTATTTCTCTTCCTGATTTGTAATAATTGTGTATTGCACTATAAATAGCAAAGAAGCAATTGTAAAAATCATCCACATAGCTCAATGTGATTACTGTTTTCTTTAATAGCTCTTGTTTTTTGCACATTCATCTTAATCTCTGGGTAAAAGTTTAGTGCATTCTAGTTTAGTGCATTTATTTTGTTAAGTAATTATTTTATTCACAGTAAAGCGATTTTGTGAGCCTAAAGATGAAAGGCGACCCTGGATAATTTGGTAAGTTTTGAACTTCTGTGTTTACTAAAACTCTTTTATCTTAGTTTCAGGTATTATAATTCGGTGATTAATTGTGAAACGTAGTAATGAGTTTCAGGTTCGAGATCCTTGACACTCGAGTGTCTCAAAAATCACCTGTTAAATCTTAGTCTTATAGTTTCTGTCTTGATGTGTCTTGGTCTGGTTCTTGAGACTCACCGAGTCGTGAGGAAAGTTGATGCAGGCCAAGATTGCAGGCTCGGTCCATCCAAAGTCAGTCTGGTTCATGCAGTGTCTGTAGCTCTATATAAGACATTACCTGGACATAGCTAGACTGCAGCATGTCTGCTTCATTATCTGGTCATTATTGGCAGCAAGTCACTGTTTTAGATTTTTTCATGAGGTTTTGGTCAAGCTGCCAGCCTGCCACCTGCATCGTGGTGGAATGTTGAATTTTCTCTTGTGATCAGGGGTTCTTATTTTCATCAAGGATGAGTCCATGATGGAAGTAAGAAATTTGGGAGTGTGGCTAATCCAACCCCCACTTTCTTTTACTGGAATCTCAGCCACTGCATGGGTCTCTGATTAATTTTATAAGTATCTGATAAAATAGAATATCTAAACAGAAGGGTAAAAGAAGTCAGAAGATGGATAAATTTTGGATAAAAACAACTGGAAGAAATAGGATGACTCTGGAGAACAGACAAGTGGAGAGAAATCGATTACTGAGACATTGACAAAGTCTGATCAATATTACTGAGACTTATAGTCTGGATCAATTTGTTGATCCTTTGTTGATCAGTGAATATAGTGAATGAAGCTTGAATAATTTAAATAATTTTGTTTTGTCAGGTTTTATGATACATCTAAGCAGGCAACTGGTGCTGCTTTAATTCATTTTTCAAATGTTTTTCTGGCTGAGTTATTTCACGGGGACCCGTGCACCTGGTAATTTTCATTGTTTTACAGTTCATTTAGTGCTTTTAATCTTTGTTTTTCATCATGTTTTATCGGGTTTAATTTCATCTTTTCTTCTGATGCAATATGTTATATTTAATTGTTTAAGTTTGAATTGATTGATCAATGTTTAAGTTATACATATTAAGATTGGTCTTATTTAGAATTGTGCATCGTAATCTGAAATTGATAAAAACGGCTCTTTTGTAAACTTAAGATAGCATATTATATGTTTCTTGATTAATTAATGTGCAAAAACAATAAAAATGTAGGAATTCTCTTTTTTCTGTTGGTAGCAGTCCTTGATCAGTTTTTAACTTTGTAGACTTTGCATATTAGATGTTTTATTCATCTATATTGATTATTGCATAATTATGCAGAATGTCAGGTGAAGAAGACATTTATATTCTTATTAAAAAATCCTGCTGCTTTGGAAATTTATGAATTCATCATAGTTGCAAAGCTCTGACTAAACCAATGTGTTACTTCTGTAGGTATGTGATTAGCTTCCTGTTGGATTCTACTGTTGGTCTTCTTATTATTTGTCTTGGTTTGAAGTTGTCACTGATTATAATTAAACAGAAGAAGCTGGAGTTGCTTGTATTTGGAAATTATGGTATGCAGACAAAATGCCAAAGATTTTTTAAATATTAAAATGCACTCATAAGTTATGTGCAGAATTTGCTTATTGATTGTTTGTTGTTGTTTTGTGTCAACTAATATTAATCTATTAATTGTTCTTAATGTATTTGCTATATCTCATGGCTCTTTACAAGTATGTGTGTATTTGTGTGTATGTATGCATATATGTATATATATGTGTGTGTATATGTGTGTGTGTGTGTGTGTGTGTGCATGTGTGTGTGAGTCATATGCCATCAATCTGCTAAATGAGGTTGTCATTCATTATTCCTGCAGATGGTTTCCTAGGTAGGCAGGGTAGATTAACCATGTTGCATATGTTTCAATTGAAATGGACCTACTCGTAAATCATTGATAAATTTTGTAGGATTTAAGGGCCTCTTAGATTTCTATTATTGTCAATAATACTGGCTGAGTGTAATACTGCTGACTCATAAATCATTGTGATCCTAACACATAATATTATATTATTATCAATTTTATCTGAGCATCTGTTTTTGTCCCAAAAGGGCTATTGCGACGATTAATTAATTATTCATATTATTGTTTCATATCTTTATGACTTTTTTGTGTAAGGCATTGCCATCAGGGGCATATTAATTTAGTGTCATAGAACTCTAGCCCCTAGGAATATTAGTTATTTACGTGGTGTGAAACTTTCATGTATTCGTAGTAGGAAAAAAAATTTTTGTCAGCAGCAAGGGCCTCTGGAAGAGCGGGGTTTAAGGCAATTGCCTCGCTCGCCTTGCCATAAGGTTAGGTTAGGTTAAAAAGTCAATTTATATAGCGCAAAAACATGAACTAAGAGTCTAAGGCTAGAGTGCTTTACACTAAAATGAGGTCTCGAAGAAATAAGTTTTAAGTTTCCTTGCGAACGAATCACAAATTGGACTTTCTAGTCACATGACCAGGTAATGCATTCCAAAGAATGGGGTTTCCACACTTGAACGACCTCTCGCTGAATGTTGCCGTTCGAGACGGAGGAGGAACGACTAGTCTGATGTCTTGACTGGACCTTAGTTGCAGACGCCTGTCGGTAGACGATGGTCTCAGGACCAAAGACGCCAGGTAGTCCGGAAAGCTGGATCACGCAGGGCTCGGAATGTGAGGATACACCTCCTGTAAGCAATATGCTCCGGGATGCCAAACCAATTTAGCTTCTCTTTCGGAAAAGGGGAGATGTGCTCTCCCCTTCGAACTCCGAAGATCATCCGGGCAGAGGCATTAAGAACCTATTTTCTAAGGCCAGGCCTGTCTGAATTTGTGTTTCTTGTGCTCATACAAACATCTGGGTTGCAGTATTGAGCAAATAATGGTTTCTGTGCTAGTGGCCAGAAAGTCTTTTGGTCAGAGCTGACCATAGTTTCTAGATAGTGATCCTTGACAAACAATATTTTACCTTGCATTGTCTGTCACCTTAACAGCTAATGAAATATGGCATTTTATTTTATTGCAATATTATATTTAAGCAGTTGGAAGCTTATAATTTAGATTTTGTTTTAAATATTGATTTTAAGTTTGCATTATTTCTGTAGGTCATTCTAGACAGTGCAGAGCTTGGTTGAGTCAATGTGGCGTCTATCTTCTCATTGTGTTCATCGAAAAGATTCTCATGACTCTTCTTTTACTATTTGAATTTTGGAAAAATGTGAGTTATAAATACAAAATTTTGTTGTTGTTGAAATAATTTGTTGTTGAAATAAAATCACCATGAATTGTTGTAATGTAGCAATTGAGATGCTCGGAAGCCTGTACTTGAGCTTGTTGATTGCTATTTACTTCTTCCACTACTGGTGTCAGTTGCAGGCTTGCAAGAATTCATTGTTGTTGGCTAGTGCTGCAATTTTTTCCAGAAATTTTCAAAAGAATCATGTGCAAAAGGCTTGATCTTTTTGACAATGCTTCAATGTTAAATTTTATTACTGATGATATTAAAACTAAATTCTTGCTTCACGGTTGAGTGTTTAGGATCAAAGCCAGTTTGTCTTTAGGAAGACATGTTTCTAGATATCTTTGGCGCTGTTGTGATTGTTCTTTGTTGTGTGTATGTGTTTGCCAGATTTTCTTTAGTTGTGTGCATCATTCAGACATGATTTGAAACTGTTCCAAATACTGCAAACAGTTCTGTTTGCTTTTACAAATTCTTAATGGATTGCTGGTGTAGAAGGCAGAAATATTTTTGGTCACTTTCCCACCAAGTCATCATACATGTCTTTCCATCATTCTTCATGTGGGTGTGGCACTGTTATATAACCTCAGAATCAACTATAACCAGTTGTGTAAA
Organism: Metaphire vulgaris; assembly: GCA_018105865.1. NCBI lineage: Eukaryota > Metazoa > Annelida > Clitellata > Crassiclitellata > Megascolecidae > Metaphire > Metaphire vulgaris. The sequence continues at coordinate 8,097,272 of CM030844.1, forward strand.
ATGGGAAATTTTTAAAGTGGCCTTCTCTCCAGTGACTAGCAGATTAGTTATGAATTATGAACTTTGGAGTTAAAACCTTGGCCAAGGACTTCTAAATGTTCTTGCCTTGGCAATGACAGAAATTCTTTGATTAATTATGTGTGGATATAGTGCTCACACAGTTTACTTGGCTGTGAATGAGTGATTCTGTTGGTGGAAGAAACAGTGCCAAGTAAAAGGCTGGCAGCCACTCTCACTCAACTGATGCCTTGAAGATTTTGTTGAGCAGTTTACCTTTTTAAGGTATTTCAGTTGTTTGCTGCTTTCAAAATTGTGTGTATTGACTTGATTCTGTGTGTGTATGTGTGTTTGTGCATTGTATTTCTTCAGGTGACGCAGTTAATTTTGTCACCAATAAGAAATCCTAACTTGGAGCTTGTTTTGGTTATGTTCATCATTCCATTAATTGTAAATGTGAGTATTTGTTAATTTATTTTAAAAATAAAATATAATGAAAAAATGTAATCCTTAACTGATATTATCTATTCTTAGGTTCTGTATCTGATATATTTGATTGTTTTTATGTTTTTATTGTATTTGGTAATTTTTGAACTCACGGTGCATACAATATAATGACTATTTATATTATAAAGTAAATTATGCATATATTTATGTAGCTATCAATACTGCCACTGCTAAAGATGTTTTAATGTAACAACTTGTGTTTGTTGTTACTTGATTGTTATCAGTAAAGAAATCATTGCTGCTGTAGGCCATCATATTCTGGGTAGTAGACAACTACCTGAAGGAGACTGCAAGGAAAGCGATAGATTGGTCTGCTATTAACAGCAATGAACAAGCAGCCAGATACCTGACTGCGTATAGCTTCGGTAAGCGATATGCTGGATTGAAGCGGGAACGCAACTCCGAATCCGAAGAGCTTCTTTCCGTGGACGATGAGGATGGAGGTATTCCCAAGGAGAAATTCACGTTTGCTCAACGTGATCATGTTAAACACGTGCCTTTAGACCTTTGATGGTTAAGCAATAAATGCCTCTTGTGCCTGACATTTATGTGTTGATGTGTCTCACTTTTCCTTGGTGATGTGGCAGTTACTAGGTGTTGATCTGTTTCCTTGGTGATGAAATCATATGTTCTGTAACTGTGTTCATTTTGGAACATTTATTTGCATATCTGCTGTTGTACATTTCTGTATATGGATTATGTATGAAGATTATTCCAAAGGCTTTAAATAAGAGTTGAATTAGTTTAATCGTGCTTTGAGGATTTTCTGTCTGCAACATCTTCCATTATTATTATTATACAGGACAATTTCTAGAGCGCCGTAAGCATAACTAACAAGGTCAAAGTCAAAAGCATTGTAGTAGCTTAACTGAGTAAATTGATTTTCCATTATGCTATGGCATGGTCTGGTCGTCCATTCTCATTGTCAATGGTCAGAGGCGATGGAGGTCGATGACAAAGTTTTCCATGAGTCTCTGTCTTTTGCCGTTCTGGTGCAATTGCTGATTGGTTTTCCTCTCCATTCCACAACATCATCCATCCATCGCCCATGGGGCCGGCTTCTCCCGCTTACGTTAAGCCACCGTGCAGTAATGCAGTATCGTCGTGCATAGGTTGTCTTCTCTTGCTACTGGTATATATCCAAAGGATTTCAATTTTCTATGTTGGACAACTGAGCATAGATGCTTGCCCCTCTCCCCCCAAGTTCTTTAATGATTGAGGCATTTGTTCTTTGCTCTTTCCAACTGATAGACATCATTCTTCAGCAGACTGTCATCTCAAATACTGTGATTCTCTTCTGGTTTGCTTTCTTCATCATCCAAGCTTCTGCTCCATAATAGTTGCAAATGGGCCAGTTTAGTGTTTACAACAGGGTCATTTCTTAATCTGCAGATTGAGTGACCGATCTTTCCATAGTGTTGTGAGAGTCTTGGTGACTGCACGTCCCATGTCAAGTCTTGCTCTTATTTCAGAGCTGCAGTCTTTGTCCTCTGTGATGAGGGAGCCCAGATACCGAAAGGTTTCCACTTGTTCCAGGGGTTGTCCATGACATGTGATATTGACTTTGATCTTTTTGCAATGGGAATGAATATTGACAGGCCCGCCGAGAGAAATTCCGGGCCCCTGTGCAGAAGGGCTGGCAGGCTCCTGACAAGTCACAAGTATTGTCAAAAATTGATGACTTTTTTTGCTTGTCACTATTTTTCACGCTGTTAATAATGTCCCTTCAGCGCCTGGGCTCCCCTTTTACTTGCCGGGCCCCTGTGCACATACCATGGTGACCTTTTTGGTATTATTATTGTTGAAAATGCATCTTCATCATCGGCCCAGGCCCCTCCAGGCCGCCGGGCCCCTGTGCATTTGCCCCTCCCCCGTCTTGGTGGCCCTGAATACTGATCTCCATTCCCCTGTTTCCAATATCTTGTTACATAGCCGACAGAACCCTGCACCATTACATTACCATTCAGCTATATGCCATGGCTACATGATATTGCATAAGAAAATTGAGACATGCTAAACATTTAGTAGTCCTATTCTATTAATGAGAATCTTTTCTCTTTGGTAATGTTTTGGGATTGCTAATTTAAAGACCCAGGAATGACATCCATACTTTAAGAATTTATCAGAAAATGCTCAAGATTATTGTAGTGGGTTTTTGAAATGTTAGTTATACTCATTCACAATGTGTTGCAATATATCTTTGGAAAAGTGAATTGGATGTATTTTGAGAATGCACAATTTATGTTTTTGTCCTACTGTTACTATTCATAATTCTTTTTTTTTTTTCTCATACTCATACTGTATAATAATTAATTGAAGCTTCTTGACAATTTTTATTATGTCAGCATGAAAATAGTATATACTAAGATCTCAGAAATATTGTTTTTCACTGGCATAAAATGCTTATAAGTTGTATTTAAATATAGGTAATTATATACAAAAACCATATGTGGAAAAATTAGATATTAAAACAATTGTGCTGTTCTTCTGGTTAGAGTCACTGGTACTGGTAATTGACATGGAATTGTAGTTTGTAAATTAGGATATCTGAAGCATATTACAAGTAATGTGACATCCACAATCATCTTAATTTAGCACTCTGTTGTATTTATTCCCAAGTTTCTGTTTGTAACTGTGAATGTATAACTATTGCTATTTGGATTGTGCTTGAAACTGCTGCACAAATGTTCCTTTTAAATAGCTATTGTAAGGATTGTGTTGTGTGAGCAGTCACTGTTTGCACAAGCTGTTATGTAGTTTATGCAGATGGGCAAAAATAGTTTTGTCAGAAAGCAGTAGCTAAATGTGGACAGAAAGCACAGAACAAAGAAGTAGGAAATACAACTGAATAAAATTCTGGAGGTTCAAGGACAAGAATGTAGGTCACTGATGTGGTGAACAGATGGCAGTTATTAATTACTCAAGATAAATGATGCTATGTTTGTCAGTGTCAGACTAGAAAATTAAAGCTACCAGAAGGTAATTATAGTAAAATTAAATTTATTGAAACGAATCTTAATTTTATGGTAGTTCAAGGGTTTTAATTTACAAGTGTTGACATTTATATTGAGGTACAATTGTTGCTCAGAGAAATGACATATTGCTAATGACATTGGGTGGTAGCCAAGAATGGAAAAAAGAAATTACATCTGTACCGAGGTGAATTAGCAATATCTTGTTGAAAAAATAAGTCTTTTTAAATTAATAATTTGGCTTTGTATAATTAGAATTACATTTGAGCAAATGAGCTTCTGAAGACTTGCTGCAGCAGCATTGAATTTTATTTCTCAACAAACTCTTGTCTTTATGCTATAATTACTTGAATATAGCCAGATTTTTACAGGAAGTACAAGTGCAGCCTTGTGAAGTCAGACTGCTGTTGTGCCATTGTACAAAATAATATAAAAATATCAAGTTATTTTCATCTGTATTACATGCAGGACCTTCAGCTTTGGAGGGTTGCACAGGGATTTCCAATATGCAAGTTGTGCTTTTGACTGTCCAGTCTATATGTAGCAAAAGGTCCACATTTCACTACATTAGCGCTAAGAATAAGCAGCGACAGAAGTGCTACTTTAAAAAGTGCTATAGATATGCATGAGATTTTAATTACTTACTAGCAGGCATGTGTATTTTCTGCTAAACAGTTTGATTAACAAAGATGTTCAAAACAATATCTGAACAATTATCTGTTGTATGAACAATGTTTTTATGGAATAACTTTTAAGCAGATTTCAAAGCTTGAGATGAGAAGAAACCATTCAGTCTTAACACAATATGTGACTACTGACAAGAGGATGGATAACAGTTCTAATTACAACTTCTAGAAATAAAAATGCTTCATCTGAATTATGTGATATTAAAAGATTACCAAATTTTTATAAATTCAAAAACACAAAGGACATGTTTTCCCTCAATTTCTGTCAAATAGTATCCCAATTTCTTAAAACCTGGCATGAAAATATATAGCAATTTTAGCTCAAAGCTGTGTGAATCAACACATAATGACAGATGAATTCAGACATTTGTCTAGCATTTAATTACTCATTAGATAAAAAATTATATAAATTGATTTTTATAAAGCAGAATTTGTTCACAGCACAAAACAAACATGACACTGATGCAAAACTTGTAGAATACTAAAATGTCAGGGAAAGTTCACAATCTGGCTACATTTTGACAACTTCTGTTTAATCATCATCATCTTCAGTATTTTTGTTCTCTCTTGGCTTTGGTCCACCAGCTGGCTTTGCCATTATGATCTGTAAATGCAATCAGATTTAACCATTACAATAATAATCTCAGAAGCTGTAAACTATATCTTGTCTCCATTAATACTTATCTTGGTTTACCAGTACTTTGTCAGTCTGAAAAGTCAGTGTTTGTTGAATCTAATCTAATTTGATTTATGATCACAAAAACTCATTCTATCAGTATTCATATGCACAACATAATGTCTCAGTGATTCCCTTCAGACACTGAAAGCTAACCTGGTCTACACTGAGTACAGTGCATGCAGCTACTGTGGCAAACTTCAGACTCCAGTACTTGGTAGAAAATAAGTCGAATATCTTGGCTTCCACAGAATTTTTAACTGCTGGCACTCCAGCCTACAGGAATTAAGACAAAAAGTAAAATCTTCAGAGTTGAAATTCCTAGAATACCACACTTGTTCCAACTAATGCCCAATAGCCATACAGTCATAACACAAGTTCAGCCAAAGAGCTAGACAAGAAAGCCAAACATGCTATACGTAAAATCCAAATTCCAACAAGTTACAACTGTCATGCCAATGCTTTTTGTTCATACAAGTATATTTGTATGAGTTTAAAAAAACATACGAACTGACAAGTCTGACATATATGCTGGTACAGAATGAACATACTAAAATTTGAATAATTTTAAAGTCCATGCGCTAGTACAAGAATGATGCAAAGTTTGCTTTTGGCAACTCTCATTACTTACAGGACTTGCCAGAAAAGCCTGTGCTACACAGAAGCCATATGCTATGTCACATACAAGTACAATCAGTAACAATGTAAATCAAAAATCAGCAATAAAAGCTGCTATGAGAAGCAGCAGATAGTAAGGGAGTAGCAATAAGAGAATTAACCCTTTGAACACTAGCCACTCTAGCAATTAGGCTATATATGCCTATCCAGCAGACCACTAAAGTAGCCTCCCTCATTCAAAGGGTTAAGCCATACATCTGGTAGAAGAGCAGTAGCAAACTAAGCCATAATGCTTTGTCTGTTTAAAATTCTCACCTCTATGTCAACACCAACGTTCTGATTGCCCTCCTGATGAGCTGCATATAGTCGTGACACAACATCTGAAGCCTAAACATAAACAAGACTCAACTCACTGTATGGATTTGTCATTGTAAAAAGCTGGCAAATTCTGATACTGCTAGATTAAACAAAAAGTGCCAGTGTCAACATTGCCAAACCAACCTTGACACCAGAATTTGTGGCCAGAGCTCGAGGAAGTTCCTCCAATGATTCTGCAAATTTCTGAATGGCATACTGAGCCAATCCAGGACACTTCTCTCCATACGAGTTAATACGCTTTGCAAGTTCTATCTCCACTGCACCGGCTCCAGCCAAATATCGATTATCCTACAATCAACAAAGGCAACATTTTGCACATCAGTCGTTCACAAGAACTGTCAGTCTCATATGCATTTAGATCAATCTTCAGAAGCATACATGCATAGAAGTCATAAATAAATAAATAAACAAAATAATTGGAACAAGAAGTGCAAAACATCTATTTTTCATGAATGAATAAAACCACTACTTAACTAATTAGATTAGACATAAAGCATTGCACAACGTCAGCAAAATTTGCACAGCATGTGGAAAGTAACACTGGAATTGCTCAACAGCAGTTAGAAAGTTACACTCTGCAACCTGATATGGCTCATTAATGTCATTTGAAGCCACTTTTAAAATGCTGAGACCTATAAAAACTAGCTACCTTTGTCAATCCTTTGTAGCTGTTGACGCCATCATCAATAGCTCGTTCAATGTCGTCCATGATATTTTCTGTTGATCCACGAATGACAATAGTTGTTATATGGCTCTCCTGACTTTCTGTCATTGAAAATAATAAAACAACAAATCTAGCAATGATTTCACTTGCATGAAGTAAAATAATAATAATATACTTTAATATACAAAGTCAAATATTAAAAGGTACTAATATTATAAGTGGTACTCCATATCCATCCACAACAGATAAGGTAAATTCCAGCAATCAGTCACATTTAATTCATGGTGCACTATGAGTATAAAGTCACAAAAAAGTGTATAGAGCCTCATAAAATGCTGAGTCGAGTATAAATCAAAGCAGCTAAAAGACATGAAAGAAAAATCCCAGTACTTAATAATCTAACATGTTTGGTCAACAGTTACTACTTGCTGACATACTAAACCAGGGGTGCACAACCTTTTAAGGATGAAGGGCCACATTTTTCGGTTCCGAGACTCCGCGGGCCACATGTGCTTTTTCTAATGCAGAAGTGGTACGTTGTTGACAGTAGCCGTTAATAGCAATATGTAATATGGTTATGGATATAATTTAATTCGACAGCACTAATGGAATTAATAAATGAATTATTGATTTCTGATGAATACAAAACAATCAATCCAGTAGGAAAAAATGAAATTGAAATGATTAGTACTGTAATTTAAATGTAGAATTAAAGGTTAAGGCCTTGTTAATCACAAATACTACAACCGTGTTCAATTATTAATTCAAAAATTTAAAAAGCAAAGGTCAATTGCCTTTTTATACCCAGTGAAGTTGTTGAGACTGAACGTCTTTAACAATCTTATTCATATTTTGTGGCCGTTCACTTGTTGCAACTTTCAAAACCGAGCACTCAACCTGAACCTTAGAACATTTTTGTTCAATTTCATAACAGAAAATGTTTGTTCACACAAGTAAGTGCTTCCAAATAGTCGCAAAGGCTTCAAAGTGGCCCCGAAGGCTTTCTTCCTTTCATGTTTAATAGCGCTACAGAAGAAGTCATTCGTTCCAAGGGTCTAAGTCACCATCAATTCAAGCTATTTATGACATACCATATTACACAGATGTGAGAGAGCACAGGACGAATTCTAGAATGCTTTGTTGAACCGATAGCAGAAATTTGTGAATTTCTTAGCAGCAAGGGCACAGTAATAAATAATAACAACAAGGTTTGAAATGTAGTGCTAATATGAAAGCAAGAAACCTTCGGGGCCACTTTAAAGCCTTCGGGGCCACTTTCCATTGAAATCCTGGAAACGTCCGCGGGCCACAAAAAATCGCCGGCGGGCCACCAGTGGCCCGCGGGCCACGGGTTGTGCACCCCTGTACTAAACTAACTAAATGAGATATACTTCTACACACCTCGGCATAAAATCATATGAATTCTTAGATACTCCAGTAAAGCAAAGTCGAACAAACTGATCATAAGGAAAACAAGCACACCGCTTTGAAAATCATGAAGAACAATGGCTTACTCTGTCTGAAAACTATGACTGGTGTATCACCAATTTCATCAACCTTAACTTCATCACAGTGACCAGCTTCTTCTGCAGTTGGTGCTGTCTGAAAAAAAGATAATAAAATATTCAATATCAATCAAGTTCCTTCACACTAATTCTACAAAATATACAAGAATATACACATAATTCACGTATTAAAAAAACTATATTTAACAGAAATCTAGCAAAAACTTCTCATATAATCTTTTCATTCTACAGCCACATGGTCACTCCATCTGGCACCATAAATCAGTCAGGCAGAGACATTCTGTACTGCCTCAAGGCGATGCAGCTGACCTTCCTGAAGACCGAACAGGATGCTATTACAGTAATCTACCCACGACAGGATTAATGCGCGCGCAAGAAGGATCACAACCTCCGTCGGCAGGTAGCGATGAGTCTGTCTTATCTTCCGCAGGTGATGATAGCAGGTTTGCGTCATGTTGCTTATGTTAGTATTATTGCTTGTGTAATCATATGCAATTAACTCATCAGCCACAAGATTACAAGTTAGATTGAATATACAACTTACTGATCCAAAAGTATGTATCAAAACATTAATTTCAAATAAATCAAACCAAATAGGAGAACATCACTGCTTTCAATGCAGAAGGGTCATAATTGTATCATATCAATAGACTTGCCAATCTTGGCAATGCAGTCGCTCCAATCGTTTTGCAGAGACGGCGAATATCAAATTTGGAAGGCACCCGAATGATCATCAGTCCATACTTGTTGCAATAATGAAGATAGAGTTCTCCAACTTTTCCTCCAGTAACTGCCACCTTGCAACCCGATTCAACTATCGCCTTAACTTGCTACAAAATAGCGTAAGAACTTCATTATTCATAAATGATACCACTATTATAAGTCATTATCCTGCCAGGACAGTGAACAAATTGAATCAATTAAACAAAGCTACAACATTTGTAACATCAGTTATCATTATATGAATTAAAATTAATGACACTACAGTCAAATTTTAAATAAATATATTTTAGTTCACTGACTTCTTCAACTTGTGCTTCCTCTCCCTTGCTGTAATCAAGTAATTCTGCAGCTGTTTTTATCAGGACAGTTCCCTGAAAATTTCAATCATGATATCAATGACAGCCACAAGTTATTTTAAAAACTACTACTACTGTTACAGTTATTACAACTACTGCTACTACTGCCACTACCACCACTACCACCACCACCACCACCACCACCACCACTACCCATACCACTATCATAAATCAATAAATCTCCAGTTTACTTTACTTCTAGAAAGGACAAATGACAATATGATTTAATTGCAAACCTTTGTTTCTGTATGCATGGTGTCAAGAGGACAAGTATAAACAGCGACTTTGCAGTTCTCGGCCTTTTGGACATCGCCCTCGACTTGTCTCTTAAAGACCATTCCCTGAACGGCTGTCGAATTCTGTACTCCTTGACCCTAGGAGAATTCAATTTCACACAACAAATGTTATAAATCAACTCTTTAGAATTCAGTGTTGAAATTAATTTTCTAAAGACATTTTCAAAGTCCCTTTAAAATAAAATCATATCAAAATGAAATGCATATTACTTAGAAAAGACAAATTCCAGTTTCATCTATACATCATACTTCTCAAAAAGTAGCAAATGTATTGGATATAACTTCAAAAACTGCATGCAGTTTGCAAAAATACATGAGATGCAGCACTGTACAGTTTAAAAATATGGCAGCCTCTATGCAAAATTTAGCTTACCAATACTTTGCAGATTCGTATGTTATCGACGTTAAAGTTTCCAGAATTTGGCATAACAGAAACTGAAATTGTTAAAATTTATTATAGAAAAAACTCAGTTGAAAGTGTCAATTAGTAGTTCCAAATTTTAAAACTAGAATATATATACATAATACCAGTAAAAAGGCAAAAACAGCATACCAGTATATAATCTAAATGAATTTAATATTGCCATAAAATTAAAGACTTGGCAAGAAGTATCATTGCATGGAAATTGCTAATTTTCAGAGATCCATGATAAGATCAGAATTGATAATTAAATATAACTGTTTCAAATCTCAAATCAAAGTGAAACAGTTTAGCTACAGTTCTGAAAATTACTATGTAATAAATTTGAAAATCAATGCAAATGACATTCAAATTGTAGACAATTAAAACAAAATACCCACAGACATGCCCCATGATATAAACAAGCCATTATAAAGCTTGCTGCAGGCCACTGCTGGGATGTACGTCACAAGTGAAATAAATCAGGGTCAAAAATTAACATATCAAATCAAAACAAACACACACACACACACTCACACCTACTGTCAGCTGCTGGTATTGAAAAGTTAGGCTGTCCTATAGTTGCATGATCACATTCACATAAAAAAATTAAAGATAATTAATCATACTTACTACAGGCATCAGTCACGAGATCTGCCAAGAAGTCTTCCAATCCGTACTGTTTGCTCATAACAGATGCACGGATTATGCTCCTCACATCATTCTTGCTCTTTTTGTTCTCAACTTTGCCTATAACCAAGCCTGTAACAAGGAAACAAAACTAATTTTACTCTATTGTAACAGTGATGCCAAGCAAAAAACTTCAAAATAGTCAAAGAATTACATGTACTATTGTACTTATTAATATTTCACATCCCTTTAAAGAAGATATGAAATAAAAATTGAAAGTCCTAAACAAGAAAATTTAAAAAAGGAAACCCACTTTCAAAATTCTGTCTAAATGAGTAAGTACAGAGACAGAAACCTAGTGCCAGACAAAAATATCGGTATATACCGGTACATATTATAAAAGACTGTTGCACAGCATTAATATGAACATTTTTTCCTTTACCAACCTGGAAGAATTTCCAAAGCTTGCCTGCATGCCTGCTCATAGCCTGTAATTACTTCAGTAACTGAAAGACCCTGTCGTCAAAATAAATTCAAGGCATACTTGATTTTAAAGCATAATGAACAACATAACAGAGACAAGGCCAATTGCAAAATACTCGAATTTGCCCAATATATAATATTTTCATACAAAACTTAGGCCCTGCTGCTTTCAATTTCATCATATATAACCTAAATGCATTTGCACTTGCTTTGACGTGCTCATCAGATTATGTAAGATTTCATCTAGATTATGCCTATAAACTATGAAAAATTTATACATGAATGGCCCAATAGCAAAGATACGATATGTATATCTATTTTGAGACCAGGCATTAATAAAGAATGGTTTTACTTTTTACATCAATGAGAATATATATATATATATATATATATATATATATATATATATATATATATAGAGAGTCACAACAAGAATCTAATAACCAATTAATCAGTTGATCTTCTCTATTTATAATACAGCCATAACATTCTCATTTTACAATTGTTTTGCTGGTACAATAAGAAAGTCCTATGACCACATGTAGACCTGTGTCTAGTACACAAGGTAATAAGCGACCGGAATAAGCGACCAGGAAGTAATCCATTCCATGCTGTGACTGCTATCTTCAGCTATATGTGCTGAAGACAGTAGAGGTAGTGCATTCACTTTTGTCAAACAAATTAAACATCATGACACCAAGTAAGCACAGGTGTCAGGTCAGGTCTTCGTCTTCCAGCTGTATCCAGCTATCGATTTTCCATGATACACTGTATTTCTCAATAGTAAGTAAGCACACAGACACAAAATTCCAACAATCTTATCTAAAACTGACATTTCATTACACCACAACAGGAAAGATTTAGTTCATACCTTCACAATAATGAATTCAATTAAAACAAACACTACCCTATTGCTATAATGCTCCCAAATGATGACAATTAGTAAATAATTACAATTTGTAAGTCTTGCATGCTAGGTAAGTACATTAGTAAATAAACTTTTCAAATAATCACCATTCTAAGCAGGTCTTCAGCTTTTTCTAACAAGGCTCCAGCAAACACAAGAACAAAATTAGTTCCATCTCCACACTCTTGTTCCTGTTGCTGTGACGCTAGCACCAGCATTTTTGCTGCAGGGTGTTGAACCTAATCAAAAGCAAAATCTATTACCGGTACTAGTGCTAAAAATGTCCTCAGATCCATCACTACAAAAGACATTTGACATTGCTACAATGTAGAAGTAAAAGCTACTGATTTACCCCATCTACACAGCAATGGTCACCTAGTAGAAAGCAATCAGAATTAATTAAAGCATTAGAGTTAATAACCATAAATCATAAAATCTTGCATTCATTCAATTTTGCTTTAATCCTACTGCTCTATAAGACAAATATTTCAGTTTGGCCATCTGTTACAAATCCCTGAAACACCAACATTTTGGTCTTGTAAGAAATATTTATCAGATTAGTACTTAAGCAGTGCATATGTGGACCGAATACGAGACTATACATGTACTAAAAATAGCAGCAAGAGATGCCAACAGAACTGAATGACAATGTTGGGAACACTGCTTGTCAGCATTCACATTCTATGAAATGGGTAATATAAAGCATACAACACATCTACATGGGACAGACAGAAGAATAGAATATTAGATATAAGAGATAACCGGTTGATGTGACATTTAAATTGAGGTCTCGTGACATTACAGGGAGAGGGGGAGCCAGAAAATGAGCAAGCAGATGAGCAGATAAGAGGATTTTTTCTACAGAACTGCATGGGCAAATAATATGGCTTACAGATATAATACATACTGGTGATACATCAGCCAATGATCACCATTTTCCAGAAAACAAAAAAAGAATAAGAGCAATCATAATGCTTCTCAAAAAATTATAAGATTTTGTAATAAAACTTGCCTAACCTCAAGTTCTCTTAAGATTGTTGCTGCATCATTTGTAACAAACAGCTTATCCAGATGGTTTATTACCATCTTATTCTGTCCTAAGTAAACAAATATAGCATAAATATCTTAGTCTGTCCTAAATAAACAAATATACCACAAATTTATATATCACATTCATTTTACTATTCCTACAAATTTATTTATTGCAATATGTAAAAATGCCAAATGTTCAATGCAGGCTACAAATAGGTCAACAAAATATTCCAACAAAATAAAAGTTTTAAACCTTTGAATCTACAACTCCTGGCACACTAACTTCTAGGTCAAACGTTATCAAGTAACTGGATGCCAGATGAAAAGGGTTAATCAAAGGTTTCAGAATACTGACTAGCATAATTCAACAATTGGTGCACGAGTTTAGAGGGTTGAGCATATATAATTGCTTATTCATTTTACTATTCCTACAAATTTATTTATTGCAATATGTAAAAATTTAATCAATCATGATTAAAGTGCATTTTATAAACTGGTCCATTACAAAAAGATGTTTTGTCAAATATTTGCAGACAACATAATCACCATCTAATCTATGCATGAGAATTGGAATAAAATCTGATTAACTACAGAAGAAACTCAATCACTTTAACCAGGGAAAGTCAAATGTAAACATGAGATTTGGGCATTTAAAAACAAATTGTTTATCAAACAAATAATTAAAAATTAAACTGCATTCAAACTCATTGAGTTAATGCCAATATATGTCATGTGACACAAGTTTGTTCTCAAATAACACTTATCACACAAAGGCATTTCATTTCAAATCGATAACAAATATGACTGTCAGCTACGTTCCAACAAAAATTACTAACCAAATGGACCATAAGCAGACTTAGTTGTATTTGCCAACTCTTTACAAGCATCTATATTTCGAAATATTGCTTCATCCAATCCAGACACATGCTAAACAAAGCACACCACACTATTAATATTAATATAAAACCAAATATTTTTCAGCATAATTTACGGAATGGGGCTGTGAAGTTTGAGTATTGGTAATACATTTCACAAGTGATCAAAAATTTCATGGGTGAAAAGATAATGGTAAAAAAGACTGCACTACTGTGCTAAGCTATGTGGAAAATGGTATATTTTTATTACAAGCAAAACAATTCTCATCAGATTTCTGAATCTTGATTCCCACCATACAAATAAATTATGAGTGGTCAACTAGCCAAATGTGATATGTGTCTATTACGGTGGTTCACAGTTGTATGGGGAAAAACAAAGTTAAAGCTAAAGATCTGGGCACCCTCTACTTTTGTTCCATCAGGTAATTGTAGTATTCTGATGCAATTTCAGCTGTTTATTCCAACTGGGAGGCAGTGCTCAATGACCACAAAGATTCAAAAATGTTCTGTTTTGAGTCATTCTGTAACAATTCAACAGATCAAACATCTCAAAAAATTATAAATTTAACACAAATGTTCCTCAAACATACATATGAAAATCTGCAAAATTTTAGCTGACTATCTTGAGTAGTTTTTAAGATATTCCAGTGAGTCAGTGACAGTTTTTTCCACAGCCACTTAAATTTCTAACAACTTCAGAGCTCTATAACTAAAAATATCAAAGCTAAAACTGAAACTTTCTGAACCTATTATACTAGTATTTTTACAAAACAAAGCAGAACTTTGTCTATTGACAAAACTGTACTTCCTATCAGTGTCACAAAAATTGAAGAAACACTGCACCTTTCCTGATATTCAATGTTTAGCTCTCCAAAGGAAACCTTTCTCTTTATTTCAGGATTGTAACTTTTATTCTGAAAACTGTCCAGTAGCTATATTTTCTTTCCATGCAAACAGATTTCGCATTATCATTGCCAATTTTACTGGGTCTAAAAGTGTGTCCAATGGCCTATGATGACTTGACTTTAAGTGTGAAAATGGTCATTGGAACAGGTGGTATCGGAATGGAATCACAAAATAACCGATACAGCTGGAGAATGGAAGACGTATTGCACTAATCACATTTTACTTCCAACTATGATAAATGCTTATTCCACAGCTGTTAAGTCCTCTGCTGATATCTGGTACGATTTCGGTTGTATGAAGTCTCCAAGGACAACTCTTTCATTCAGAATGGCTGGATCACTTCATACTTTCCACTCTCATATCGCACACCAGCTTTTCCTTGCCATCAACTGAAACAGTGGCTTTGGACTAAACTGCTAGAGGCTCATCAACTGTAAAGTGACTCATTAAGCACACACAGACTTGACTTCTTTTAGACGGTAATGGTCAGCACTTGTCTCAGGGTTGGAAGCTGATGTAGTTTCACTAGTGGATCCAAGTTCCTGGTACCAATAAGAAATATTATTTCACAACAGTGGGTTGAAGCTATTGATTGTAGGCACGTTATGTAATATTAGATATTGTTTCTGTAAAACTGAAACAATTTTATTATTATAGACGCCGATATAATGATTGCACTTTGTAAATTTATTGCTGACAACAGTTAAACAAGTTTCCTGAACATGGAATATTACACACCTTCGTCCATTTACTGCATAATGTCTAAATCAGTAAGCAGGCAAATGTAACAGAATATTCATGAAATCTGTACAATGGTCAAACTTGTGGGTCATTGAGCACTCCCTTCCAGATAAAATAAGATCCTGAAACTTTTACTTAGTACTACAGTTGGTAAAAGGTACAAAATAAAATGGTGCCCTGGTCTCTATCTCAGACTTTGTCTTTTTGGGCCACCCTAGTGTCTATAGATGATGAACGAATTATAACTGCAAAAGTGGGGGTAAAATGGAGATGAGATAATTTACTTCCATCTCCATTTACCACAGTGTCATTTCAGTAACTTAAAATCAAACTCTGGATTATATTAACGGCCCAGATTAAGACACACAGAAGCTGAAACAGAGAAGTCTGTACCAGTGAGTCAGTGACAGTGGTTTCCAACACAGGAGAGATCCTACTAAATCAACTAAAACCCAGCTGTTATCATTATTTTTAAACGTCTATCACTGCTAATTTATCAGATACGTGAAAAGTAAATTGAGGGACTAAATCTAAAATTTTCCACAGAAAACTTTCATACGAAGATGAATGTACTTGGGGGCAGAATGTTCCAGAAGCATGGCGCATGTCGCCATGGTTAATAGCAAGTCACGCCGGTGTACGGCGATTTTCGTAAGGTTTTGCATCGGTTGATCGGATTGAAATAACCGATCGGCTGGGAGCGCTGCCACTCACCCTCGCTCCGTCCTTCAACATCTGAGCGAAGCCCGGAGCCTTCGGAATGTGCATCGCCATCCTGTCGATCACTGAAGTTGAGCGAAATTCAATAAAAGCAAACTCAACACACACTGTGATCACTCTATGGTCGGCTTCTGGGCATCCCGAGAACATCCACAGAATTCAATCATTAACGCCTGTAGCGCCACTTTACAATGCGCAGCGCATTAGCGGATGGTACATCAAGTCGTAATCGCATAGGTCCATAGGGTATAAATTCAGAAATAATTCTGGCAGAAAAACTGCTTGACAGTCTATGGCGGAGAGACTAAGACAAAAGCTTCATGGCTTCTGAGTTTCGATCTGCTTTGATTGAGGATTATCTGTCTGATAGAGGATTCACCGTGCTCACAGATTGAAGTAAAAAGATCTATATGATAATGAATATGATATGAGGTAAATTCGCGCTGCCTCAGGGGTCTGCCACTCTGCCTCGATAGAGCTCCAAGGTGACGTCGAAGCCCGAAGGTGACTTTATAGGATAATGGAATTTTCCAGCTCCGGTTCGATCTTGAACGATATTTAAATTACACTTATTATATTTATATACACTTTAAGAGCACAAAAATTTTATAGTACCCTAAGGCATCAATCGATGGTACTCCAAATCCCAACCATGAAAGACAAAATCAACGAGAGACAGAAATGCAAGCTATGGAGGAAAGATATCTGAAAGAAAGAGTTGAGTGCCTAGTGTTGATTTGAAAGTATTTAGTTCTTTGGAAGACCTCTGGTAGAGGAAGAGAGTTCCGAACCATTGACTTGCCACAGAAAAAGCCGTCTTATAGTGCAAGACTGTCAGTTATAGTTCTGGGAACATTTAAATAGCAGTCAGTCGACAAATATTGTTGAATGGTAATGTTTCAATAATGATGACAACAATAATAATAATTGCAGGGTTTATAGTGTTTAAGCAATATTTCAAAAGTAGCGCTATAAAATATTGGTGTTGCTGGAGAAGGAGCAGAGCCGGAGCAGTAAGTCCGCGCACCTGTTTAGTGACATCCTAGTTCCGGCTAATCCAGGATTTGACAAGAGTTGTATCCTGATTGTCGTGTCATGTATGCGGACGTTCTTTGTTAGACATTTGACTTCCGCATTCGCCATTCGTCCTCGGATTGCGGCGATTTATCGGGACTCTGCGATTCTCCGAGGCGGCTTCTGATCCGGTCGATGGTCGAATAGAGTGACGGAAAACTTCAACTAAGCTGTGGTCAGATAATTATTATTCTCAGTTACTTTTTCTATGGCCAGCAAATGCGGAGCTGATCGAAGGCGCTGTTTATTGCAGTCTTTTCGGAAGAACGCCTCTATTAATCAGTCGAATAGCACAAGTAGTTTTGTTGCTATCTTCGGTCTGGTCGCGTACTCGTTAATTTATAAGTTGGCTGCTAGATTTGTTTGCCCCTACTCCTTTTTCTACTTGGACGTCTCGTTGCGTAGACGTTTTGCCCCAGCCTGGATGTGTTGTCCCAGCCTGGACGTTTCGCCACCAGCCTGGACGATTCGCCCGATGGACTAATAGTAAGCGGTTCGCCCCCGCCAGGATTACTCGCCCCTGGATGTTTTGTTTCTAAGTCTTTCCGCCCATCCTGTGCAATTCACCTTCAAGGTAATACGACTTGAGACTACCGTATATTATTATCTCATAATAATAGACCTGCAGTGCACAGGGGCCCCCGGCGGTCAGAGGACTTCAGACAGCTAGTAGTATTTTTTCCTTTCAAAATACCTTTAAAAATAGGCAGAATACTTTTTTAAACTGACGAAGTCTAGAAGTAGAACTAATTGTCATGAGCAGCATGCACACTCAAGTTGACTCTGTAGCTTAATATTTAATAATATTGGTTTATAAGGGATGCAACACTGTGAAATATGTAAATATTACAATAGTGATCAACGTTTTTGTTTGAAATTGAAGGCAGTTTCCAGGAGCCCACCACCAGGGGTCCACTAAAACCTTGCTCTGCCACTGCTCTTGTCAATTATGCTTCCAGAGTTTCAGTAGTAGAGGGGCAAATTATCCAGACTTGGGTGAATTGTCTTAATAGCGAAATGTGTTGGGTAAATCAACCAGGTTGGGGACGAAGGTTTCCAGGGCAAAAGTCCTGTTGTTATAAGTGCAGGAACATTAGGTAGTTTTTCCAATGAATGTTATACATTTGTATAAAAATATTTACTGCATATTTTGCATATTACCATTTTTAATTTAGGAATGTCATATTTTAATATTACGAGGGGCGCTCAATAAGTTATCTACCTGACATATAAACAATTGTGCTAAGACTGAAGTGACGCCAGTTTTAGGTTGATATATCTGTCTGTGTATTGTAGGAATAATTTCAACTAGTGTGGTCATCAGGTGTTGGCGTAGCCGTTGTTGAAAGAAGGAGGGGGTGCCAGAATCATGGATTTGCAGCAGTTGGAGCACAGATCGGTTATGAAGTTTCTCTTGAAACAGGGTAATGGTCCGAAGGTTATACACATATGCCTGTTGGCTGTCTATGGGGACTCAGTACCTTCAGAATATCAAGTCAAATTCTGGTGAAAACAGTTCAAGTGGGGCAGACAGTCCCTTGAAGACGACCCCGTACAGGAAGGTCTGCTGATGCCACCACCCCAGAAGTTTGCCAGAAAGTGGAGGACCTGGTGATGCAGGACAGGCGAATTAAGGTGTCACAGATTGCTGGTGAACTGGGTGTCTTAGAAGGTTCTGTCATCACAATAGTGCACGATCATATAGTGATGTCCAAGGTCAGCAGTCGATGGGTGCCAGAATGCTTTCACCTCTTCAAAAAAGAAACACAAGTTGAATTTTCAAAGGAGAATTTGGGTCTGTGGCAAGCTGACAAGGAAATATTTATCCCTCAAATAGTTACAGGCGATGAAACGTGAGTCCACCACTGGGATCATGAAACTATACAGGAGTCCATGCAGTGGAAACACAAGACTTAACCACCACCCAAGAAGTGCCGACCCAGCCGCCAGCAGGAAAGCTAATGGCTGCAGTGCTCTGGGACTGCAAAGGGATACTGCTGATCGATTACATGGCGCATAAGACCACAATCACTGGTGAAGTCTATGCAACTCAACTTGCCATGTTGAAGGATGCCATCAAGGAAAAAACAAAGTTGAGCCGTGGTGTGATGCTGCTGCATGACAACGCACCAGTTCACAAGTCAAAGAAAGCCATGGACGTTCTGAGGGAATAGTTCAGGAATTCAACCACCTGCCATACAGTCCAGAACTGGCACAATGCAACTATTTTCTGTTCAGAAACTTTAAGAAGCACCTTCATTTTTGGAGGTGACAATGACCTGAAGGTACCCCCTCTTCTTTCAACAACGGCTATGATGACTGCGCTGGTTGAAATTATTCCTACAACACACAGGCACATATATGAACCTATAGCAGGCATCACTTCAGTCTTATCACAATTGCTTATATGTCAGGTAGATAACTTATTGAGCGCCCCTCGTATCTTTCTAACAATGGACCACTGTTGCTATGCAGTGGTCAGCTGTGCAAACGGTTAAGTTGTCTCCTTAGTATCTACCGGTAGTTCCAAACTGCATGTAAGTTGGATCCAGAAAAACCACTCCATGTAATGATCTTATCTAACCAAGATATTTTGCCACATTTTCTTGTGCCTTCCACTGGTCCTGTCATCACAGATCTTTCTGTAGTGTCTTTTTTGTTTCTTATTTGGTGGCAAAAGTATTGCAGTTTGTGAGTGTTAATGTGGTTTAGTAATTCACATTTGGTATTGGCCTTCCTGTGGACCTATAAGTTTGTGACATTTATAGTCCACAGAATTTGCAGCAGTTTCCAGATGCACTTATTTTCAACTGCTTGGAGATATCTTCGTTTTTAGGGCCCAATCAGAGAGATTGGCTGTTTAACTCTGGCTCTCTGCTGGCTGTACAAACTATGCAATAACTGGATCAGGTGATTTGGGAGGCTTATGTCCACCATGCTTAGCTACAGATAATCTGACACTGTCAAAGGGTTTTATAAAAATCTACGAAGCATAGGTAGAGTGATTGGTTAACTTCTTGCCTTTTCAAAAATAATTCTAAGATTTGTGATTTGATTTTGTTGAGTCACCCTTTCTTGGGATTGGCTGGGTTCATTCCTCGGGCCATCCCTCAGGCCACTCTCTGGATATCTTAAACTGTAACACAAATCTTGTGTAGCAGGCTCAGTGACATCTCACCCTGATACTTGAATAATTGAAATTCAATAGTATCTGGTCCAGGCACTTTATGTATATTAATGAATATATGAATGAATTTATTTATGAATTTTAAAAGTACTTTAAATTTGCAGTTGTAAGTTTTTGTGGAATTTGCATGCATGTTTTATTTGACATGTATGTCACTATAATAGAGACTTAGAGTATGAGTTTATAATACAATGAAAATGATAATAAAACTGTTTTCTTAGATCTCTGCAGTCTAGAGACCAGAGTTTCTTAGCACCATTTTGTTTCGTTCTCGTGACCTCTGGCATTTATTGCAGTCTTAGTCACAACATGATGTATTCATGTATAACTGAGTCAAGTGCTACAGTATTGATATTCATTTCTATGGCTAAAGGCATACGCACAGATTTGAAGTTCAGTATGAGAGTATGCTTATGATCGTTAAACTATTTTGTTAACGGTAATTTGTTTATTGGTTGCTTTTCTAGATCCTTAAATAAAATGTGGTTACAGTACCATCAGTCGCTACTAACTGAACTTTTTCAAGCAGCTCTTGTCAAGCTTTGCTTAGAGAACGTTCCTTTTAGCGGTAATCTGGAATTAGATGGCTTGTTCTGCATCAGTAATGGCGATGTCTCCAAGCAGATTGTTGTGAAAATTCACAAAGTGATTCAGCCAACATCTTCTAACCAGGGCAAGAGCAGATCGATCTTGAAGATTAACCAAACCTCTCAGGACTCCGATGAACACACAAGACAAAACGATACGGCTTTGGTGGTTGAGGTCAGAAGAGGAAAGATTGGAGAGGGAATAATGTCTAGGTCAGAACATTCTGGTAATATCAGCAATTCTACAAAAGATTTTAGCATTGCCAGCAGAAAAGATGAAAAATCAGCAAAAACAGACAGCGTTATGCTAGTGGAAATCCCATCCAATCTGACAACTTCTTCAAAGAAGAGTGGTTCGGGCGTTGTTGCTGTGGATTTGAGTTTGAGTTCACCATCGGCTCAAGACAGCACAAATTCTGTTAGAATCTCAGATTTAAAGGAAGAACAAATAAGTACATGTGACGAAGATTCCATCGGTGAACCGCTTCAGGTCCAAGACTACAGTGACATTCACAATGGGCTAAAGTGTAAGCACTGTCAGTTGAATTTCAATGACCTCAATGACCTTGAGACACATTTAAGAGAAAATCACGGTAGATTCATGTGTCGACAGTGTCTGACGACGTTCTCTCTTTCTTGCAATCTACGTAGGCACATGAAGCTTCACACAGGGGTGCGACCTCATGTCTGTGGCTCGTGTAACTCGTCATTTTCCAGAAGTACTGATCTAAAAATTCACATGAGAAAACATTCCAGCAGTAAAGATTCCTTTTCCTGTTCAGTATGTTCAGTTATTTTCAGCAATTCCTACTTGCTTTTCCAGCACATGACCAAAGTCCACGGCGTAGTGGAAGAATCGTTTAAATGTGAAACCTGCAAGAAGCAGTTCAGCTCAGAAAGTAACCTGAAGCTGCATCAAAAGGTTCACAGAGAATCGTATGGAAGTGAAGCTGGTATGGGTATTTCGGACCGAAGACCAAATATTGGCGACGAACAGGATACGATGAATGCTGGCGATGAAGACGAAATGTCTTTTGAAGACGGCAGTGGTAGTAACTGTTCTGAAAGTCCTGGTCCACGGCTGCCATCTTCGTGGATGACACATTCAAGCGAAAAAGTTCAGCAAACAAAAGAAATGGAACTACAAGTGGAATCGGAAGAGAACCAGAATTTGCCATTAGATTTTAAAATCAAGTCTGTTCCAAATGAACTGGGAAAAAGAATTTCAGACTCTTACCTAGAAACTGTAAAAGAATTTGCTCCTTTGTTCACCTTAGGCGACTCTGATGAAGCCAATGGATCTTGTAGTAGAGATTTTCTTGTAAAGTCATCAGAAAATGTACCAAGAGCTTTGTCATTGGTGCAGAAACAGCTGTCTTTTTCCGCACCTACAGCAGGCAAGAACAAACGCAAGGGTATGCCTGTGAAGCATATAAAAGTTAATGAAAATGGATCTTATTATGAGATATCTGATGATCAAGTTCTTCACGATAATAATAACAGTGATGAGGAAGGTGACGACGTAGCAAATGGTGATACTGCATCAAATTGTGCAGGGGTGATTTGTAAGACTCTTGCATATAATGAAGATGTCATGCATGATGATAAACTGCGATTAAATCAGAAACCTGTGCATTCCTCGCGCGATGGTCTGAAAGATGAAGAACTCACCGCATGTAAATTACGTAGTAGTGCCTTTCTGTTGCCTAGAAATGAAGTAAAAACTGACATTAAATTAGAGAAGCAGGAAGTATATTCCGTATCATCTGACCTGTCTTTGAACAACAATGAAGCTGAAAATCGTGTGTTCACGTGTAGACATGGCGGATGTTCGACTTCTTGGTTTGGCTTTGCTGCTTATGAATCGCATTACATTTCGGCTCACTGTCGGTATCCATGTGAGTTGTGTGACCAGAGCTTTACTAGCAGAAACAATAGACGTCGCCATGCCAATGGCCACGGAAATGTTAAAAAGCACAATTGCGACCAGTGCGACAAGCTGTTCGCAAGGCCCGACATAGTAAAGGAGCACAGGATAACGCACACCAGGAGTTACCAGACGGGAAGTTGCTTCAAGTGCGATTTTGCGTGTGTGAAGAAGACGATGTTGTTGTCTCATTTGAAAAGGTGCTTGACTGTCGAAGATGTCGATTCGGATATATCCAAGCACTAACTACAGTTGACGACTTTCCTATTTGATTATTATTTTATGAATGCCCATCAAACTCAGGGGTGTTATCTGTTGGACAAATGAGACTGTTATTTAAGCTTAAAGAGTTGCAAAGTCTTTTGCCTATGTTGTTATCTGTGGAATATGATTTGGATCTAATCATCTCTTCTTTTAGCTGAAGTAATAGCCTGATTGTGATATATAAATGGTTAATTAAGGCTAACTTGAATCTAATGTTTTGACTTCAGCTGTTTAATTGGAATGCTGTACTATAGGTTTGTATCTGTAATGTATAGATGCCTTTTCTGTATACTTATATTTGAATGCCATCATTCAAGTGTAATTTGTTTCACTTTTCCATCATTGAATGATTGATATATTTATAAATCTTTGCTCGACCACGCTTCTTGATATTTTTGCTCTATATAAGATTAATTGTTTTTATTCATCAAGAAAATTTTAATACGGTAGTTGGGTTTGGTAAATGTAGCTTCAAATCAGGCACGATGAATTTTATACTCTAAATCTGTTTAAATGTTGCGCTTCACTTCGTGTGACGGAATTTGTAATCCTCAGGCATTATTCTTAACATTCTGACTTAAGTTAATGTCAGATTCTCTTCGAGAAATATAGTCTCGTCAGTTCACTGATTGTGATGCTGTGTGAATTTGATTGACATTTGTTATTTGAAGGCTAATGAATTGATATTAGGCTTCTGAGAAATTGTATGTATAAGTATTGAAAGGAGCTTTTAAATAACTGGTATTGTTGAATTTCTGAAGAAATTACTATATGGTGCCGTTTTGCTGTCATCAGGAGCAGCTGATAACAATGCAAAGGTTGCGATGAAGTTTTTGGTTTACAGTTTTCGTTAAGATCATTTTACAAATATTCCGTGTGTTAATTAATTTATCCTTTCATTCTGTGTATCTGCAAATTAAATGAAATTGTTAATCAGACATTGTTGGATTAACAATAGACAAATGAATATGTTGTGTGTTATTAGAGTATAACGTGATTTAGTTTAGAAATAAGGACAGTACATACCGGTAATTTGATTCATGTTGAACTACAAACAACTTGATTCAGTTTGAAAGCTCTCAGTCTAATAATGAGACTTATTCATGATTAGTCTGCTTTGATAATTTAGGAAAAGTTTTGGCAACAAAAATTTGAATTGGGTTCAAAGTGGACAAATTGAAATGTGATTTTTGTTGGCCTCCAATACGTATACTTGGCCCTCAAACGGTGATTAGAGTTTTGAGATTTAGTGTGAAATGTGCTACTCACTACTATTAATTAGTGCTATAACTAGAAGAGGTTAGCTTATTTTTAATATGTGATGTTTGGTTGGAACTTAGATAAGTGTTTTGTTGAAATAAGTGGTTGTCCATTAATTATGCAAACAAAATAGGGGAGGGGCTTGAAGACATTGTTGACATGGGGAGGAGGGTCAAGATAAATTTATGTAAACAATTTTATTTTTAAAAATAATTTTAATAAATGAAAATAGGGAATGAGTTGGTGCATTGGTCCTCCTTGAGACACACTGGCTATAATATAGCAATTGAGGAACATTTGGTTTCACCTTGGGAAGATGATAGGAGCTAGAATTCAAGTGTTATAGTCATTTTGACATCTGTTAAACAAGTAAAGAATGTATTGAATTTTTTGGTAGAAATTTTATTTACCATAGTTCTACTTTAGCATAAAAGTCTGCTGTATAAAATATTGTTAGCTTAGGGGTTATCACTGAAAGTTTGACAGTTGTTGACAAGGGGAGGAGGTTAAAAATTGCCTAAAAGTTGTTTACATCATTAATGGACAGCCCCTAAGATTGTAACTGATTTCCTTCCAAGTTTGTTTGGTTGGATTAAACCTTTAGTCACTTCATGTAATCTTGGAGAAGAGTGATACAGTTTGTGTGCATTGATCAAATGAATGAAAATTCCAGATTGTTTTAGAACAAGCAGTCAACATTATGCAGTAGTTTATTGTCTCAATTTATTTGGAGTTGGCCCAATTTTGAAAAGACAATGAATGGTTGAATGCCCTCAAATGACAAAACACTGAACCTTGGGGCCCATGGTTTGGTGTTATTCTGGAGCCTTCTACTGTAATATTCTTTAGGCTCTAAAATTTATTCCTAAGTGTTGGTACAAGAAAATCAAATGAAGACGGTGTGATGTCATCAGGACAGTTCAGTACTCTATTCATTCAATACACATCACATGTAATTGCATTACACTATTCATTACCATAGTTTTTCAGCCATGGACCACATTGCTGACTTCTGCCGGCTCTGCGGGCCACATAAACAAGAAACTAATTTTAGTGAAATACTCTACACAGCGAATGAATAACTGGTAACAGATTATTTATTGATGAATTTATAATGCAGACTGCAGAATATCGGTTGCAATTGAAATGGGTTTTACTTTTAACTACTGTACTGCAAGATAAATGAGACTGATGCATTTCTGATAAATTACATCAAACTGTGGTTCAAAGCAGTGTTTAA
Source organism: Metaphire vulgaris (assembly GCA_018105865.1). NCBI lineage: Eukaryota > Metazoa > Annelida > Clitellata > Crassiclitellata > Megascolecidae > Metaphire > Metaphire vulgaris. The sequence continues at coordinate 8,122,904 of CM030844.1, forward strand.
TCTGGACTCTGGGGGAGGAAGTGACAAAGCTGGGGAAACGTCAGCTAGGGGGCTGCTGTTAATGTAGCATGCCAAAATTTTCGCGGGGGGAATTTGAAATTTCCGGGGGGAAAGGGCAATTTCCCCCGGAAACGGCCTAGATTAAACCCTGGTTCAAAGTCCCTATGATAACTAAAGATTTTAAATGTTCATCAGATAATGCTGATCTGTAGCAGGTTTTATCATGTATACTTCACATTAGAAAAATGTATTGACACAAATATGTAGTTCCAAAGGCAGAAATGAATTCACGAGCAAACTTTAAATAAATAAACTGATTACATGGAAGGCATTGATAGAATTATATCAAATTTCCTTCCTTAAATTTGCCCTTCAGGGTATCACTGGATTGCAAATGAATAATTTCCATTTGCAAATCATGACAGTCAAAAGGATTTTCAAAGTCTTATATATTTTCAAAAAACATGCATCCAGATTGGACCTCTGTTTTCTCAAGCTTGAAATGCGGTCTTGAGCAAGAGGCATGGGCAAATGACTGAAGCAACTTCTTGATAACTGATTCTCAAAAATGACAATTTCTGACAGAAGGCTTTAACCTTGGAGTACAATTGTAAGAGCATGAATAGATCTGCTGAAAATGCTAATTTCCAACTCTGCTCAATTTCTGTGAGCAACACCAGCAGTGGCGGCTCCACAGAGGGCCGTGCCCCCTATTGAGTGCCTGGCCCTCTGTTGGGACCCTATACTTAATACTACATACCTAACAACAAATGGTTGGCCCCCATGATTAGAAGTTGCCACCTCAACGGCAACCCACTTGCCAAATCCTGGAGCCGCCACTGAACACCAGTGTACGATTCCTGTCATTTAAGAATATTTCAATCTAACTTCGAAAATAATTTTAAAAAATCGAGTCAGGACTTCCCCACGGCTGAGCCCAGTGTTTATACCCACCCCCCATTTTTGACATTTTGACAAGTAGTATGACCTCCACAATATCTGTTCCCCCCAAAAGTTTAAGTTTTAAACTCCCCTCAATGTCTAGGTGGCTAGAATAACCACTGGGTGAGCCATCTTACTAAAGCATGGTAAGGTAGATCTGGAAACTCAGATTCGATTCCCACCAAGAAATCACAACATTGGCAATAATAATTATAATGTGATTTTAAGTGGTTTATGAGGCTAAGTAGCCTAAGCCTGTGATGTAATGTAATGTAACAAAATATTTGCATAGCGCCTCTTCTGAAGAATCACTCAGAAGCGCTCCCACAGCAAATTACTGCACATTGACAAAGAGATAAGTTTTAAGTCGTTTCAAAAAGAGGGCCGTGGAATTAGGAGTTGCTAATTAAGCCACGCATACTGGCGTCAAGAGCATTCCAAAGGATAGGGCCAACTGATTCAAAACCTCGCTTCAGGAACATGGAGGTTCGTGCTTGGGGCACACTGAGAAGACTATTGCTTGTGGACCGAAGACATGGCCGACCAGGGATAGAGCTAAGAGGATGGAGTAGCTCTGAAAGGTAAGATGGAGTGGCACCCATAGGCGGCGCACTCCTATCGGCCCCGTCGGCCCAGGCCGGGGTACTTTTAAAGGGAGCGCTGAAAATGCAGGACTGGAAAATGACGGACCAAAAAATTTGAATAACTGGAAAATGCAGGACTGGAAAATGACGGACTAAATCGCAGGGGGTGAAAATGCAGGACTGGAAAATGAAGGACCAAATCGCAGGGGGTGAAAATGCAGGACTGGAAAATGAAGGACCAAATCGCAAGGGGTGAAAATGCAGGACTGGAAAATGAAGGACCAAATCGCAGGGGGTGAAAATGTAATTCCTAATTTTTTTATACGGTAAATGATCTATAAAAAGGAAACTGTTATCAACTGTGTTATCATTATCAATGTAAATATAAATAAGACATAAGCTGTTTATTTATTGTCATTATTGAACTCCGTAAAAACTTTATACATGTAACAGGCAAAGGAAGGTCAATGTAACTAACGACTGCCTCAAGTTAGTAAAAACAAGCATTCGTTAATCAAGCATCGACACAAAGTGGTTTTACATCTGAAGTTAGCAATGAAAAAGGCAAAAACAACAAGTAAAGCTAATAACAGTATAAGCCTTGAAAAAATATGTAAAGCGTCAACATACAGTGTTTGTCAATGTGAAGTTGACAATGAACAAGGCAAAAAAGTAAATGTCGAGCAAGTTAAACTACAAGTCTGAAAAGGATCTACTAATTATAAAGACGCATAACCATTGCAATTGGGGTCCGGCAAATCGGACAATGTCCTGACATTTCTGCAACCGTGTCTGCGCAAGTGTTGCAAAATGTGGCATGCCCACAAGGACGCCTGCACGCGGGGCAACTATAGACAGACCTCACAACAATCCAAACTCTGGGCTGTCACTGGCTCAGCTGGCAGGTTATCCGAAGGCAAGCTATCATGTACAGTCGGCTGCAGCATCTGCTTTTCCTCACTGTCTTCGTTGTCAGTACTAGCAATTTGATAATTTGGTCCGTCATTTTCCAGTCCTGCATTTTCTAGTCCTGCAATTTCCAGTCCTTCATTTTCCAGTCCTGCATTTTCACCCCTTGCGATTTGGTCCTTCATTTTCCAGTCCTGCATTTTCACCCCCTGCGATTTGGTCCTTCATTTTCCAGTCCTGCATTTTCACCCCTGCGATTTGGTCCATCATTTTCCAGTCCTGCATTTTCCAGTCCTGCATTTTCAGGCGACCCCTTTTAAAAGTACCCCGGCCCGACCTATGGCGGGCCGGGGTACTTTTAAAGAAGTAAGAACTGAAGAATTGCAATTCTTTAAATTGTTTGATTAAATTTTTATTTCGAATTTAGAAGGGAGCTGCTGTTGGGGAAGGGCGAATGCACTGCTGAATAAGGCTTTATACTCTTAGCAAGATCAGGTAAAATCAGATCTGAGATAGGCATGTCATATACTCATTTAACCCGAAAGTGTCAAACACGGTAGTCAGAGGCTTATTTGATTAGATTAGAAGACGGAAATTAGATTAGATCAAAAGATGGAAGAAGGCACTGAGACGAATGAGGCAGCTGCTGCCGTGGGAGGGTGAATGCACTGCCGATTAAATAAGGCTTTATAGTAACAAGATCAGATAAGTACGTCAAACACCGTAGCAACGTAGGTGTATCAGTTGACATGTGAGATTAAAAGACGGAGGAAGGCACTTAAGTTAGACGAACGAAATGGGGAGACGGGCCGAAGGACAGCAAAGGGTGACAGGAAGAGAGCGGGGGGCACCAGAGAAGCAGTAGAGGGCGCTAGAGAGTGTTTCATCCAGAGAGGGCAGTCGGAATTTGGTCTCGATCGAAACGGATCAGTTAGATCTCCACTGTGTTCGCATAAATCGCGGAAACAATCTCACGGCTTCAGCGATTCAATCGTTTTAACTGTAACAGCACTTCACCATCCATACAATGGACAAGTTAAACGTCGTAAGCTGAATATATCGAAGACCCTGAACAGACTGTAAGTACTTCAGATAATACACCATCTGTGCGAATTATTCAATAGCGATGAGTGTACGACTAAGACCATACTACGAAAAACTAACCGTATAAGACTCCTCAACACTTGACAGGGACACCCCCGAGTTGTTTTTCTTCATAGTTTTTCATCATTTCCAATCCCATTGTATGGAGCTCTTTTGAAATTCTTGATTTTATACAGTATCTTCTTGCTGACTGCCGTCGTTTTAAATCACACCTCCAACACTTCTGAATGACCTGACTTTTCATTTTTTATATCCATCATTGTAATATTCACAGGTTTTGGTGTTCCCTTTAGTTATTTCTTCGTCCCCCCATCATCCAAGACGTACCGTGAAGATGGGGAAAAGGTCGTTAGTAAGTTCAGTGGCGTAGTCAAGGGGGTTGGGGTTAAAGTCCCCCTTGGCCACCGAAATTTTGAGTTTCCATGTATTTTTAATTTTTTGATGCGTCGCTGGAGTCAAAACCCCCTGGGCTATAGATGGTAAAGGTTTAAGTAAGAGGCGATCAAGGACCTTTTTCGCTTGTCAGCTAAAAAAGTAGAGGCGATAACGTTTTTTTGCTGCTCAGGATTTTTCCAAAGTTGGTCACGGTCAAAACCAAAAACCAAACCCCCTTCCGAAAATCCTGGCTACGCCACTGAGTAAGTTAGGCACCTCGACCGTCAGCGCTCCCCTGCCGCTATGTAGTAAACGGGCCGGGGTACTTTTTATTGTCTTCCGCCGCCTATGGTGGCACCATAAAGAGAGAGTGCAACCGCCCTCAACATACGAAACTCAACTCGAGCAGGATAAGGCAGCCAGTGTAAAACCGACATCATATAATCACTAATGTGATCACGTCTTGTGACACCAGCAATCACCCTGGCCGCCGAACGAAGAACCATCTGGAGTTTATCAAGTCGCACCGATGGAAGACCAGCAAAAAGTGAACCACAGTAGTCAAGCCTTGAGCAAATAAATGCATGAATCAAAGTAGAAGCAGATGGCATGTCTAGTGTACGTCGAATCACTCTAAGCTGGCGGAGATGATAGAAGCAACTGCGACAAAGTGAGTTAATATGATCCATGAAGGTTAACTCAGAGTCAAGAATTATACCGAGATCACGGACAGAAGATGAGAAAGAGAGTGAAATGACTTGAGTCCATCATGAGATAGTCACTGATAGTGTATTATATATATATATATATATATATATATATATATTCTATGATAAAATATATATTCTAAAAAGGCGAGAACCCTTTTTGCAGATGAAAGTTGAAGCAAGTTATAATTTAAGTATATAAGTCTATGTCTCTATGACAAAGACAGCGAGAAAGAGATTCCTATAATAGATTTGCGTATGTTTGTCATCTCTTCTCGCGGACCGGGTTAAATACCTTGGCGGGCCGTATCCGGCCCGCAGGCCGTACCCCTGCATTACGCGGACCCCTGCATTACGGGCAGACCCCTGCATTACGCGGTATTGTATTAGTACAGTATGTGATATATAGCATTCGAGGTAAAAGAAGGAATTAATGAATGGCTAGTTGATTTTACTTTGTTGGACGCTAGAATCGGGTCCATAACCAATGGGGAAGGCGTTAGCAATATTGACTATATCAGTGGCGTAGGCAAGAGGGTTGGGGGTTAAAACCCCCCATGGCCGCCGAACAAAATATTTTGAACTAGTTTCCATGCATTTTTAATTTTTTGACGCAACTGTGGGAGTCAAACTCCCCCTTGGCTATAGACTGTAAATGTTTAAGTAAGAGGCGAGAAAATTTTGTTTGCTTGTAGGCTAAAAAACTAGAGGTGATAAAGTTTTTTTGCTTGTCAGGATTTTTGCAAAGTTGGTCACGGTCAAAACCAAAATCCAAATCCCCTACTTTCGGAAATCCTGGCTACGTCACTGGGCCATATGTCTATTGTTGTTGGACCATTGGATTACTCTATTGGCGTAGTCTGGGCTGCGAAATGGGACCATGGGCATTATTGACCTCAGGGTCCCATGCATATGTCACAGTTTCAGCATTACTGTACATGTCGATTAATTATAGGCCTACAGCTACATGTGATCCAATTTTGATGTATTTCGCCCGACAAACTGTTATCACAAGCAAATAACAATTAATAATATATAGCCTAAACGGTTTAGGTGACCATGCGGTTTATTTATCTTGAAGGGGCAGTGGCGTAGCTAGGGTTTCCGGAAGGGGGTTTTGTTTTTTGTTTTTGACCGTCACCGACTTCGAAAAAATCTTGACAAGCAAAAAAATGGCATCTCCTCTTTTTCTATTTTTCTCCTCCAGCCTCCAGGTGCTGACAAGCAAAAAAGTTCGTCACCGATTACACCGTGCCACATTTTATAGCCAAAGGGAGTTTGACCCCCAAAATCGCGTTCCAAAATTAAAAATTCATAGCAAATCATTAAAAAATTTCGACAGCCAAGGGGATCTTAACAGGGGCCCGTAGAGGGCCGTGCCCTCTATTGAGTGCTTGGCCTCCAGTGCCCCCCCCCTATTGGGACCCTATACTTAACACTATACATACCTAACAACAAATGGTTGGCCCCCGTGATTAGAAGTTGCCACCCCAACGCCCGGGGGTTACGTCCCCCCACTTGCCAAATCCTGGAGCCGCCACTGAGAACAGGTTCTCATTGTACTGTATACGTTCAATTCATTCACAGAGATCATTCTCTGTTTTTCCAGGTCTTCCAGCGAACTTTTCAAAATCAAGACTCAAAATTCATCTCTTACAGTCACAGTGGCGTAACACGCCTTGGCAATTACGGACAATGTTCGGGTTAGGCTACTTTGGTTTCTGCACGGGTTGCTTTCGATTCTAGACGTGTACGCTGAGACCGAGTAATATGGCGGAGCGTTCAAAATGCTGGTGAGTTTCGAATAGACCTACGTATGACACTTTCCGTTTCTACGGCGTCTTGTGAATGATCGTTTTTGTGCTAAACACTGCGCAATCTGCCAACACACAGCCTTCAAACACTGAAGGCTTTTTAAATAATCCAGAACAAATTTCCCATTTAAAAACCTCATTTTCGTAATTTTCCTCCCTCTCGCTTTCAAATTACGCTAAAAGGCTGTACCAGTGTAGTCCAGTGTAGTCCAGTGTAGTCCATTTTATTATTGATCTAGAACGCTTAGAATCGGTCAAAACCGCCCATTGTAAAATCTGCCAACACACAGCCTTAATCATACATTGACTTTTTAAAATACTTTGTTGAGATGGTCGGTTGCTCCGGGTTCCACGTTGACTCCAGTTACGCCACTGCTTTCAGATAGCTTTCCCTCCATAGCCTGCTTTTGCTGTCTCCCACACTACTGTTTTCTTGAGTGACCCGATCTTGTGCAGTTGGGACCTGCTTGCTAGCTCAGAATGCTGTCATTAGTTGAGTAGGCTATTACCCCACTGATGGTAAACAGCTAACCCACTTATATAATACAGTGTTAACTCTGCAATTCAGAATGTTTTTAAAAAATATTTCGGCTTCAACAATAACTGCATTTCAAAGATGCACTTGAAAGGGAAATTCAGGTCTTAGGCCTAACGCTATTATCATTTCGATTTAGACCCGCGTTCGGACGATATACTTTTCCATAATAGATCTAATAATACAGCTGTAGTTTTTGATAACTGACAATGTAAAGCGCCCTTGACTTTTGCTCTTGCCATGTTTATCGCGATATACCAAATTGACATGATTGATTGATTGATGGTTGATTGATAGTTGTTCTCAGAACTACTATTGTTTGTGCAGGCAACACTCGATGGTAAGTGGAAATTTTAATAAAAGCGCCAGCTGTTGCGATTAGAGCAATATATGCCATCACATCAAATCGACGAGAATTGTCCACGCTTCTTACGTGCACGCACATGAGACCACGATACAATCAAAGAAACCGGAAAAAACTCGATCTAATGTGCTTCAAATTGGTCGCCAGAGCAGCTCGGTGATGCATCGGTTTGATTTAGACAAAAGTAATAACTGTCATAGCCTACCGACGCCCATAAATAAATCAAAGTGCTCTTAAGAAATAATTAGGTTCTCAGAAGAAAACACTTATTGGTCGAAACCATTCGAGTGCCTTTGTTCTGAATTAGAATCACGGGTAGGTCTACAGGAAATACAGCGAGAAAATCAACAGTATGTTTCTTATGGGCTTCAGGGGAGGTTGCCATCCCAAACATTAAATTCAACCGGGGCAATATTAGACCCCATCCAGTTCAATCGGTTTTTACGTCCAGTGACCCAGCTAAAGTGCTATTATCTGGTTTAGCCTATCGAGATCGCCGCGACTCGCCAAATAAGATTGCGCTTATTAAGGACGAATACTTATTTTATCACTCAGTAATTTAGGAAACTGTGTTCTAAACTAGGAAACACTGTGACGCACGTATTGGAAAGACCATAAGATGCTCCCAAAGCAAATTCTCTGGTCATCTTAAAGTTCCATTCCAAAAAATAAGAGATTGTGTGCATAATTCGATTTTCTGATTGATGGAGTTAACCCTTCCACTGATCGAGGACGACCACCATGAGAATTTTTTTAAAATTGCTGTTAACATGTCCCATCCGCCATCTGGCGCTTGACTATCCTGCCTCTATTCACATCGAATACTGAGTGCATGCAACACTGTTCAGACTTAATTTTCTGATCTTCAGATGCGCTTTCATAATGCTTTTGCGGCGTCAGTAGGCCTAATTGCAGATTTCTGAATGCGTGTCTCCTAACCTCTATGGCTCAGTGTTTATTCTAGACCTTCTCTGGGGGGGATTCCTCCCTCCAAGTTTGAAATTCCTCCCCGTCCAAATTTTTTGACATTATGGCAAGTAGTATGACCTCCCCAATGTCTGTCCCCCAAATGTTAAACTCTCCAAATGTCTAGGTGGCTAGAATAAACAGTCTATGACTTATTCAATGTCTATAATCATACTAAAGTTGAGAAACATGCAAAAGTTTGGGCTATACTTATAATACTTCTATTAGGCTGCTAATAGTAATAGGCTAGATCAAATATAGGAGGCTAGGCTTGGGAGGGGGAGCGGTATAGGATTTTGGGTTCCCCACTGTTTCATTAAAGTTTACGCTTATGACTAACAGTGTTTCGAACATGGCGATGACTGAGCACCGCCAAAGCAGGCCTACAGTCGCCTATATAAGAAGGCTGGCGGTCTGTAGAGACATATCGGATTGAGTTGCTTTCTTTGCGATTACAACTACAGTCGAGAGCATCGTCATCATGATGTCGAATGATTTCTTCTGCGTTGTCGTCGTTTGCTTCGTCGTTTCATTGAATGCTGAAGAACTCGGCCGGAGTGAAGATTCTCTCTTTGAATCACTCAACGGTCTGAAAGCAGAGGTAGGCCCTATAGGAATTTAGATTTCGCTCAGATTTTTGGACTTAAACGTCAAAACAAAGAGGATGATATCGAGAATAGTTTTTTTGAAAATAGAAACACGAAGAAAGTATCCGAGAGTTCGAGTATTTCGGCCAGGATAGGCCTAATGGCCCTAACGATGAGCTCAAAGATTTACTTTGTGTATTTGTGGCCAAGTATATGCATTAAAACCCAAAGCGTGTCCGAACTTCGCGTAGGGTACGAAAATTAATGTTGGGCATGCAGTTGAAAACGGAAGAAACGCTTAACCATTTCTTTCATCTTTCTTTTTTTAACTTTCAGTTGAGCGAAAGATCAGACGAATCAGCTCAGCTGAAATCAGAGTCGGCTGATGCAGATGTTTCGTCTATGGTAACACCGATCGAGTAGATCATCTTATAGCTTCTTGTCCATGAATATCATGAGCTACGTCTTTACGTTTGGCAGTGGGATAAGCGCACTAAACGAACGATTAAAGAGCGCTGCCATGGTGCTAAGATAATATAGGGCGACCCATCTCCCCGTGAGGGCTCGCCCACAAATTACGCAACGCGCCTAGAGAGGAGGGGTCCGGACATTTGCTACGAAGTGTGACGAGGGGAAGGGGGTTCCGTAAATGTGACGTAACGCAACACAAAATTTTTAAGTGACGACTCTTTTCTTTTTTGTTTGTCAGGGTATTTGGGGAGGGGAAAATACAAGGATGACCTTTTTTGCTTGTCAGTATGTTCGGAGAGGGGAAAATAGAAGGATGAATGAACTTTTTTGCTTGTCAAGACTTTTCAGAAGACTAAAAAGGGGTCGGCCCGTTGTTACGTCATACTTTAGGGGGTCTGACTTTTTGTTACGTCGCGTTACGTAGGGGGAGGGGGTCAAAAAGTGCCAAAATCGCGTTACATCATTTATGGACGACCCCTGATAATCGTAGGCCCTGCAGTTTCGAGGGCCCATCTTCTACGAATTCCCAATGTGCATTTGCCATAAATTCAGGTAACGACCTCATTTTGCCATCATGAAATTTTCACGGATATAAGAATCTATGAGTTCATGAAAACACGCGAGGAGCGGTGTTTCTCCGTTCGGGAATACCGGTATACGCTCCAGGAGTGCTTTTTCTTCACTTCTTGATTGCATTAGTGAAATTTTATGTGAAACGACAGAGATACGAAAAGCTGGAAGATTACTACAGCCCTCTTAGATTTAGAAGCGCCCACTATGAAGAGGAAAGAGAATTCACCGAAGAAAAGGCCGAAGGAAGAATGAACGGAATAACAGCACAACAACAGAAAGACATCCTCAATCTTCATAATGCTCTTCGACGAAAAGAGGGATCCTCGAATATGTACAAACTGGTGAGAATATTAACCATTTACGCATTTATTAATAATATTGTCGATTGAAGCGTTTATAATGGTTAAGTAGGTTGGATACACACATCACCGGCTCTAGGAAACCACCCTGGGCGTTGGGGTGGCAACTTTCATGAAACCATTTGTTGTTTAATGTATGTATTAAGTATAGGGTCCCAACTGGGGGGCCACTGGGGGGCCAGGCACTCAATAGGGGGCACGAGCCCCCCCTGTCCCCCGGTGGAGCCGCCACTGACACACATAACAGTAATTTTCAACGCATATAGGAAAACGTTCGTAACACTAAGGCATGATGACGCTTCGTACTCTCTGGTCCACTGCATCTGTTCTCAAGTTAAGACTTACGACACAGTTAGGCTATTGTCAACGACACAATCTCTGTGTAATAAATCTAGTAAACTGGCGTATTCATAAGATAGGTCCATCCTTGTGATGCAAAGTCAAAAATTGTCAAATTTAGTGACAATGTGGTTCTAATTCGAATTAGATTTGGTGCTTCAATCAGCTGATTAACTAAACACTATAACAGTGGCGTCATAGAAGTCTTTACCTTTCACTGTTATGCATCAGATCATGGCTCCATGGCTTAGAACAAGGTTAAAATCCCATCTTTTTGACTTGGTTTGTACACCATAGGGCTGTCCATTAATTACAGTGTATGTCAACAATTTTTGGGCAATTTTTGACCCACTCCCCCTTGTCAACAACTGTCAACTTTCACTTAACCCCCCATAATTACGTCAAAAACTTTTGCTCCCCCCAAAGATCAATGACAGGTCCCAATAACAAGGTTATTATTTTTTGTGGTGATGATCATTTCTTCCTTTTTTTGCTCATCGAGTGTCAAAATGTGGTGGTGATGAACTTTTTGCCATGCTTTTTTCCATTGTAATAAGTAGTATTCCATGAAATTTCCTATTTTTGGATTATTTGTAAAAAGTGAAATTGTTGACGTCAACTTCTCTTGACCCCCCTCCTCCTGTCAACAACTGTCAAACTTTTTCAAACCCCCTCCCCCCTAAATTGTTGATGTAATTAATGGACAGCCCCATAGACTATCACCCGTTTGTCCGACCGGATACCCTGGATTTGACCTGGATCTTAAACCGATTTTGATTTGGTGTGCCATCGGCTGATGCTACTGTTCATTATGAAGGGACGCTATAGAAGATTAAGATTAGATTAGATAAGATAAGATCCGTTTAAGTATCAGCTTAGTTTCTCATTCCGAAAGCAGTGTCTTCTTATGAGCGCGCCGTACGCAATCGCTGTTTCAGCACTGGAACGAGAAGTTAGCGCGTCTCGGACAGCAGTGGTCTCAGCGCTGTGTCTTCGAGCACGGCCAACCGCCTCACGACGCGGCCAGCGTCGGCTACAAGGACATCGGACAGAACATCTTCGCTCACACAACGCCAACGTTCAACGTCAAGATGGCGGTTCAGGCCTGGTACGACGAAAAGGCCGACTTCACCTACGACAGTCTGGCATGCCGACCGGGAAAAGTCTGCGGACATTACACTGCTGTAAGCAGCATATACTCCATATAGCCTACTCCACACTTCTCTGCAGGGACGCGCACAGAGTGATTGTTAAACTGTTAAATGATCACTGGTCAACGGTGGAAATGTTACTGACCTAAAAAGGTCCCTTGGTGTCCTGAACACGAAAATGTGCACGAACATTTTTTATTGGCTCTCATTTTGAAGATATTTCATATAGATAATTTTCAAATTTTCTCCATGTGTAAACTTATCTAGTAGGACACATAACAAGATGCCAAATAAGCCTTCAATTATGTAATATTTCATCGCATTGCATAATACCATCACACAGACATCATCCATTATTTATTTATTTATTTATTTATTTATTTATTTATTTATTTATTTATTTATTTATTTATTTATTTATTTATTTATTTATTTATTTATTTATTTATTTATTTATTTATTTATTATCGACGTGCTTCGTATAGGTAACTTGGGGAGATACGAAAGAAGTTGGATGCGGACTGACATTCTGTCCCTCAATAAGTGGATTGAGCAAGGCGCACTACATCGTCTGCAATTATGGGCCTCCGTAAGTATTCACTAAACACTCATCTGCCACGTACAATAAATACTGTATATTGTTATAGCGTTTAAATGAGCTTCGATGTAATAACGCTGTCGACTGCACGGTATTAAAATCATTTCATTTGCTTGCTTTTCGTACTGCCGGCTGAGCTATAACTATGCAGACATATTACTGTATTATTGCGTATCAATAATGTGTAGAAGAAAACCTGGTTATAGTATTTGATGTGTGTGGTTCTTCATCGGCAGAGGCAACTGGGCAGGAGAAAAACCTTTTCTCAAGGGCGCTGCGTGCAGTAAATGCGGAAAGGGAAAATTCTTTTGTGACAACGACCTTTGTGATCGTAAGTAGAGATTTTGCTCAAAACAACATGTGCTTTCAACCACATAACATTTGTAAAGCCATAAATTATTGTTTTTAAACGCGCCCCGATATAGGCCTATGTTGCGGGAAATTCTACTGTATTACTAATTATTCAGTTGCTGTCGAATTTATTAGAATTTGATTATCATTATATAAAGATTCACATAAATCGGTCACGTGCCTATTTCGATGAGATTCACAATAAAAATTTAATAACGTGAATAAATCCTGATTTCCGTCTATTCATTGTAGGCCTACGTATGTCTATAGGCCTACACCGTAATCAGTAAGTATAATATTATCAATTTATCAGTAATTGTTCTGCTATTGTAGACACGTGCCGTTCTGAAGGACCTAACTGCAGTAAGTCAAAGCCATTGTCAGTTATTAAAAAGTGTTTTCGAGATTGTTTGTACAGGCATACATAAGAAGCGTCAGGGTTTAATCTAGGCCGTTTCCGGGGTGGGAATTGCCCTCCCCGGAAATTTCAAATTCCTCCCCGGAAATTTTGGCATACGACATCAACTAACAGCAGCCCCCTAGCAGAATTCCCTCGGCTTTGTCAGTTTTCCCCGGGCTTTGTCAGTTTCCCCCCGGAGTCGAGGAGTCTAGATTAAACACTGAGAAGCGTAAGCAGAGGCGGCTCTACAGGGGACGTGCCCCCATTGAATGTCTGGCTCCCAGTGGCCTCCATACTTTTGTGCACTCATTCTAAGCAACTAGGCTAGTCCGGGTTTAGGAAAAATAGTTGGCCCCCATGTCAAGTTGTCACCAATCACGCCAGCGACTCCCCACGCCAAATGATCCAGGAGCCGCCACTGGCCCGAAGTTAAAAATCGTGACATGCATTAGCAAGCGCACAGGTCCATATCTCCGTAACCGAACATTTCATACTCATTATTAATAACTCCAGGATATTAGGTTTTGGTTTTTTAAAAAGTATACAGAAATTCTGTATCATATTTCCATTATGAATCAGGTTTCGAACGGCCCTCGTGGGAATCTATACAACTCTAGCCATTTATTGATACAGTAGAACTTCGTTAGAACGGACTCGCTTATAACGTATCCTCTGTTATTACGTTCAGCAATGTACGATCCCGTGTGATGCGCCACCATATTGAGTGATATTGGATATGACATACAATATTTCGGATATAACGTGCTTAATTTTACAGACAGGCTAAGTACGTTATAACGAAGTTCAACTGTATATATATATATATATACAATGTATATAATTTCATACTTTATAGACTTATACAATATACATGCATGCGTAGACGTGGAATTGTCTCTTGGTATTCGTGTAGAATGTCGTGTCGCTTGCAAGAACAACGCGCAGACGAAGGACTGTGGCTGTATCTGCAAAGAAGGTTACATGGGCGTCGACTGTGCCGGTTAGACAAGCATGCAGCTACTGTATATCATCACTTGTGACGTTGATATATATATATATATATATATATATATATATATATATATATATATATATATAAGATGTTTTGCATTCATGCATGATAATAAATCAATATAATCTGTCTTGCAACAACATTTCAATGTAAGAGGATTTTCCGTTTCACGCAACGTCATCGTCGTATTTTTTGTGTACGAAAATGTACGTTAAAATTGCGTCTTCTCGTCGAGCCCAGCCCTGATCTTCTTTGTGAATGCAAGAATCAAAATGCTTCTCAGAATCAATATGGGTTCATTTCTACCAATAGTCAACCAATCAGAACTAGCTAACAGACGTCTGTTTTGTGTATTTCCCATTATATAATCTCTCTGCAATAGTTTTTCCGTTTCACGTCAATACGGCGTCTTCTCTCGAGCCGTGATCTTCTTTGTGATTCTGAATCAAAACGCAGTGTTTATCCTAGGCCTTCTCTTGGAATATGAGATTCTGGCAGTGTTTATCCCAGTTTGAACCCCCTCAAAAAAAAAGAAGATTTTTTTTACATTTTGGCAAGTAGTATGACCTCCCAAATGTATTTTCCCCCAGAAAAATTTTTAACTCTCCCAATAATCTAGGTGACTAGAATAGCCACTGAATTCTGGACCGACAAATAGGCCTACAGACGATGGTGTCTAAATTAGAAGGACATATGTTTGCATGTAAGAGGACACAAGGACATGTTTGCATGTAAGAGGACACATCCTCATTAAAACAACAAGTATATCCCCATAGAAGGCCTTCCATGACTGATTAATCCTGATGCCAAATGGAAGATGCGTGAAACGTAATTAGCACTAATGAAGGATTCGGGCTACTTCGTGACAGGACGCAGCACGAGACTCTCCTGTCGAGTATGCATAGTTCTCAAGTTGTAAAATCGATTCTAATGAAGCATTTAGGCCTATATAGTCTACTTTTCAAATATTGGGGTCTCAGCTACATTGTTTGTCCAGTCGTTAAATTATTTTGTTGGTTTAGATCATAGGCGGCGGAAGACAATAAAAAGTACCCCGGCCGGTCTACTAGGCCTATATCGCGGCAGCGGGGCTTTTGATGGTCGAGGTGCTCTAACTAACTGAACTAGCCAATATGCACTGTGAAGTGTGATTTATAGCAGAAGAAAGAAATGTTTATAAAAGGTCTTTTTAATACTAAATCACAAAGGTAAGCCTCTCAGGTCTGTGGATGTTTTTTCACAAGGTGAAGACAGTAGCACTGTTTTCAACATTTGCATTTGTAGCGCTTTTATGTCAGAACAACATTACTGAGGCAGTATAGGCCAGGCCTACTGTAATAATTGTAAACATAACTAAAATTTCACCGATTGAAAATTTAATCAAACGACTAAAATTCTTACTTCATAAGAAGTACCCCGGCACAGCCGATGGTGAGCCGGGGTACTTTTAAAAGTACTCCGGCCTAGGCCGACGAGGCCGATAGGAGTGCGCCTACGGTTTCGATCCATACCTTTACCTTTGAAGTTTCACGCCTATTCACACAAATAAACGCAAACATCTTGCTTTTCTGATTTTAGTCAGATCCTTCGTAGAAGTTTAATTTCAAAAAGACTTTGTTACTGATTGCTTTTATTATCGATTTCAGATCCTTGCAAAGATCTAAGTAATTTGTGTGGCGCCAATCCTGGATATCCGGCGCCATTCTGCAAGATGACTGATCCTAACTGGGCTTTCATCAAAGACAAATGCCCCAAGATGTGCGGCAAATGCAGTGAGAAAATCAATTTAGTTTTCCCCTTTCAGTCGATACCTTCTCTTCAACGTTCATAGTTATCATCCAGTGTTTATTCTAGGCCTTCTCTGGGGTAATTTCTCCTCACCCCAAGTTTGAATTCCCCACCACCTCCTCAATTGTTGATAATTTGGCAAGTAGTACATGACCTCCCCAATGTCTGTCCCCAAAATTTTAAGCTCCCCCAATGTCTAGATGGTTAGAATAGCCACTGGTTATATCATCGCTGCGAGTTGATGGCGCTGATCTATTGGAAGAGGAAAACACAAGGGTGTAACGAAGGCTATTGGTTCTCAGGACAAAGCAAGAGAACCAGGGCCCTAATCAGTTTCTTTTGCTGGACAAACATCTTAAAATTTATCCTGCTTAATTAGCTGAGAACTGTTTTTGCATTGTTGCTGACATGACAGTTGCTGGATCATCGAGGCACTGGGGAAATTTACGAAATGTTACCCTTTATTTTTCTCATAAATTTGCGTAAGATGACACGCTACTATAGTAGACAGCCGACATTGACGTTACTGAAGCAGAGATAATAAGAAAAGAATGAGGGATATTCTACCGGAGTATTTATCATTGTGGCTGGCAAAACACTGTGTTTTGTTGATTTCAGAGTCAAAACGAGGCAACGCCGAGTTTTCGTCCGACGATCCACAAGCGAAGAAGATCGACTCGTCTTTGGTCCGTCTTCTCGGTCGCTTATTGGCCGAAAATCAAGAAGAAGAGTCAATGGCGGATGGCAACCAGGTCTAATCCACCGGATCGTAACAGCAGTCGTAGATGCAATTCTAACACTTCTATAGCTCTACGAGCGGATGTTTGCACATCCAAACTAGTGCAGCCATATAATTATAGGCCTAATAGCAGTGGCGCAGCCACGGGGTTGTTCAAACATCCCCATTTCAAAAATAAGACCAACACAATTAATGTAAGTCCGTTGACTTTTTGTTGAAGGAGGGGTGTAGTGGGGGTCGGCGACGGTCCCCGCTGATGTTCAGTTGCACAGTGCCTCCACGTAACAACCCCACTTTGCATAAGCCGACTACGCCACTGCCTAATATAGTAGCGCAAGACTCGTGTCTAGAATAATTAATCTGCCTAACCGGACCACTTACGTATTGACTTCTATTGACATCGTTTATTGTGTGCCTTGTAGTTTACATTACACGGATTGAATAAAATTTACTCACGACGTAGGTTACATTTGTTTTCCTTTTTGTCTTCGCAAAAATGATTTTAAAAACGAGCGCTATGACCAACCATATACTTCCTCTTCCCTATTGTAGCCTCTCAAAAAGTGGGGACTCGAGCCTGGAGGCCTAATGAAAGTTTATGCCTATGACCAGTGCTTGACTTGCAGTGATTATGCCTATACTAATAAGAAGCTTCCTAAGGAAACGTTTATGGTTAACGCAGTGTGATGTTCCGGGCTCGTTGCATGTGTAAGTACCAATCAGTGAATAGGTGAATGCTGTTTTCTCTCGTTTTTTCAGAATTTATTTTGTATTAAATACATTTTTTTAAATAGCTAAACCAATAGATCCAAATAGACGTGTAAACTATAATTAATTATAGTCAGTGAATAGGTGAATGCTGTTTTCTCTGTAATTGTTTCTTTTGTGTAATTGTAGAATTTATTTTGTATTAAATAAATTTTTTAAAATAGTTAAACATTACTGTAGTTAAATCACGTGAATCAAACTGATCAGTTCGTCTCAGATGTGTCCATTTCCAAGCAGTCCCTTCCAATCATTCTTGATTTTGAGACAGTCTTAAGCGGAGACAAAAACAATGGTTAAAGCGTCTCTTTGTGTGGTGAATTAGTGTCATCCCTCTGGCCTTTGCCTTTGTTAAGTGAAAGAATATATATATAATTTATATTATTTTATATATATATATAAAGAAGCAGAAAGAGTAATAAAAGTATATATATATATATATTGTAATTGATCCAGATAAAAAATTGTAATTCAAAAAATCAGTATTGTCATTAATACTGACTTACATTGCAATCATCATTATTACTAATTAATTCATGCATAGATGCGATCAATTCTAGAGCAAGAGCGTACAAAGTATTCGTTATATTTACGAAATGCGACTTACGATGTAAAAGTTACACAATTTTCGATGCAATGTTCATTTAGCCTACGAAGATTACATATATATTTCATGTTGGTCTACTGCAATAACTTAGGCGGCATATTAATTAAGCTTGAGCTAAATCGTCGGCACAAGAGTACCAGACCAGTGGATAACATAACGACACAACACGTAGGCCTGCAGGCCATCTACCATCTAAACGCTACGACATAATATTAACACTAACAACTTAAGAATAATAATTAAGCATGTAGGCCTATTAATATATATATACCTACGTATCCGCAAATGAAAAGGCATTCAAGCCTAACGAAGTATATTGTATTGCGTTGATCAGCGTTTTATATCCGTTTCATTCTCACGTTCAAATGGATGGACACCATAATTATAGCAACCCGACTCAATTCCGTTTACCATTCTAACTGATTGTAATCAGCGCTGTTTTCCTTCAACACCTCGAGGAGTGCACAGATGCGGCTAAAGACGTGTTCAAAGTCTCACTGAATGAATGACTTATTCTTTGAAATGCAAGAGAGGTTCGGTGGTGGAGGAGGCGGCGTTCTCTTCCTGGGTTCTTGTTCTCGGAAGTGTTTCCGGCGGCGTCGATCCGCTGTCTTTGTTTTCGTCGTCTTCGTTGTCGGTCAGGAGCGGTGACTTGTAGTCGGAACGCAGAGTGGAAGACCCGCTGCCCGACGACTTCCAGGTCGGGTACTCGGGCGGCGGCACGTGCTGATCCCGCTTCTCGTCGTCCGGACTTCGGGACTTGAGCGTCGACGCCGGTGTGTCGTGGTTGTTTTCCAGCTCTTCGGCGAATATGATGGGAATCCCCTTGTGCAGACCGGTCAGCTTGTCCTCCTCCTTCTGTCGCTTTCTCTGCCTCTTGCAGCAGACGATGCAGACGACGATGATCAGCACGAGGAGAACGAAGAAGATAAGGAGAGGAAGGAGAATGTAGAGAAGATTACTGTCGGACTTGTAAACGCGCGGCTTTACGTTAACTTCGTTCTCAGTCGTCGTCAACGTCGTCAACGTCGTCACCTTTGTCTGTGATGTGATCGATCTGACAGTAGACGATGCGGTGCTGACAGCACAGGACCCAGTCATCTTCCCGTCAGCCTTGATTACTCGATATGGTTCCATCGCCTTGGCAAACGTTTCGTTGATCTGCCCATCGGGCTGGAGGAGATATCTCAGCAGCGCCTCGATCTCCTTTTGCGGACACGGGTCTGACGGAAGCGTGTTGTTCGTATACGTGATGACAACCGATCCTGGGGAGATTCTGAGTATCGTCATTTTCCCGGCGTCCTTATCTCCAAACGCTGCCGCTATCTTGTTGATAAGGTTCACTCTGGTCTCGAGATCGTTCTTGACCTTTTCGTAATCCAGATCGAACGTGACACTGATCTCGTTGCTCGCCTTTTGTGCCGGTGGGGTGGGTCGATTCTGACGGTCAGCGGAGTAACGATCGTCGTTTGCTGCTCGTCGACGGCAACCAATTCGAAACGATGCGTCCCGATGTGTTCCTCTTCGAAAGCAAGGCCGTACAGGGTCTTGCTCGTCTTGTTGACTCTGATCCAGCTCGGTGGAACGGCGGACGAGGAGCCGTCTTCACGAACAGCGACTATAAACATATCTTGGATGGTTCCGTAATCGCTGAACATGTCATCTGGAATCCTAAACAGAACCTGTTTTCCGATCGGCACCTCGATGACGTCGAGTGGTTTCAACCTGATGACGTCAGTTCCGTCGGAGTGCGGCGTTGGCGTCAATCGTGACGTCACCGGTTTCGGCGTCTTCGGAGGTCTCCTTGTCACTCTCGGTGTCGTTAACTTCGAAGTAGTCGCAGAACTCGATGTGGTCCAGGTGGGAAGGATGTCGGTGGAACCCGGTCGAAGCGGTGTTTCGCTGACGACGGACGGTTCGATGATTCCGGCGGACGGCGTCGTCGAAGTGGCGTTACTCGCCGCGGTCGTCCCTCCTGGACCGAGCGCCGTTCCGGTCACGGTGCTTAGAACTCGAGTGGCCGTGATCGTCACGTAGGTGGTCGTCGGCGTCGGACTCTTGAAGGGGACGATCGCCGTTGGCACCGGTCGAGCGGATGGCCTCTCGGCCGACGGCATCGGCGTCGCGGTGGGATCGGCAGAGTAGGCGCGTCGCTTCGACCGGCTCTGAACCGACCTCTTGCTGCTGACGTCCCAGCCGACCACTCCGTGCCCCAGCGCCTCGCTCAGCGACCCGTTAGCGGAACTGGTTTCGAGCAGCTGGAGAACGGGCATGTGACGGGCAAGCACGTTACCGCAGCCTACGTCCCACTGCACCGACAGCCCCTCGGCACCAGTCGAGTGCTTTGCGTCTCCGGGACCGGTCACCAGAGGACCGTCGTCGAAGACCGGTCGGTCGCGACGATTGGCGGCCAGACGCAACAGGGTCTCCGGGAGACCCAGGCGGGAGCCGAGTCGACGCAACAGCAGCAGACGATCGACGGCCGTCAGCCGACTGTCGTCTGCGTCGATCGTCACCGTTGCCGTGGTAACCGCGCCGTCGGCTTCGCATCTGACGAGCATCGTGACGTCATCGACCGTGTTTCGTTTCGGAGATTTCAATTCGAGCGCCGGACTTCGATCGAGCTTTTCCTCTTTGTCGGATACGGTGATCGCGAAATTCTCTTCCATCGGAATGGTCGATCCGGTGCAGGTGGCCGTCACACGGATGCCGTACACCTGTCCGCTGTGGCTAGATGTGGGTACGCCTTCCAACGTAGACTCGGTTTTGTTAAAGAGAAGCCAGGATGGAAGATCTCCGCTGTCGCTCGCAGCAACCTACAGCGAACGCATCAAGTTACCTGTTACTAGGCCTATATTGGTCAGATTTATTTTTGAAGTTCAAACATTGAGGTATGCATCTTATAACAAGTCTACGATCCACCCATTAACTTTATATGCATATTGATGGAGGCGTCGTGGCATGATGTAGTCCTAGAGGAGGACTCTAATTTGCATGATTTATGAATATCTGAACTGGATTGTTTAAATTCAAAGGCCAGTTCAGTCGTTTTCGTGTACAATCTTCGGTCAATTCGCCATTTCAAAAGAGTTCGTCGACATTTCTCAGCTGCGTTCTCTTGCATTGGCGTAGCCACGGAGGCACGGGACAGCCCCCCCCTATTCGGGCTGAGACCAGTTGTTGGGTTTCGTGCAAAACCGTCGAGTAGTTGGAGGGGTGGGCAGTATGAGAATAAACGAAAGACGATAAAAAGTGTTGGGAACTAGACACGAAGAATTTTTTGCTCGTCAATACTTTATCAGATAAAACCGTCGATGCGCGCTTCCCCCCCCCCGGCCCCTACTCCGGAATCCTGGCTAAGCCACGTAGGTTTTCCTGACTTTAATTTTCCAAAATTCGCAACGATTTCCACATTCCGCCTGTTATCATAGCTCATTTTAAGACCCTGAAAACAGAAATTGAATTTCTACCCGTGTAATGAACCACATATGCCAACTATAATATATAATGCTTTCCAGATGCCTTGATTAGTAATTGCAAAATATGCATTCGGCTGAAATTGTGCATGAGCGTACTAGTCACACAGTGACATGCGAAATGTCCAGGGCTCCGGGGGGGGGGATAAAACGTTATACCCCAAAACACGTATATATTACTGTTTTAGTAACTTGTTATTGAAGTTTATCTAATGAAATGCACGCAGCTGGACGGCAGTTTAATAATTAATGAACCTTAGCAGGAATGCTGTAACTGTGACCCAATGGCTACAATTATTGTGAACAGCATATTACTAGGCTATAAGTCAATGCGTCTAGAGCATTCGCAGTGACTGTACCCTCCCTTTGGGATGCCTTGAACCCATCCATTCTGGCAACACTTCTTACTCTCTCGCTCTGCTCAAAGCGACAGCTAAAGTCTTACTACTTTACCATGCGACTCCAATGTCAGGAGCGCCTCTGAGTAGAAATATAAGAGGCGCTATACAAATGCTACATTACATTACATAGTGGTTAAAAATCGAAACTCTTGCAACCGCTGGTATTCTAGCTTTGAAGACGTACGCAGATTAGACCGTGTGAAAACAACTGAGACACCATTAGTAAAATGCCAGTTTCTTCGGTGCCGTGGGTCGAGAGGAAGTGCCAATTGTCTCCGATTCCAGAGTGCTTGTTAGAAGACCCGCGAAGAGTAAATATTCAATAGTTTACACTATCATAACCAGTGGCCTATGTACAGTACATGCACCCAAGCTAGTTTGTGTGAATCTCCTTTCTGTTTAGTGTGGGAGAAACTCACAATTTACGCATTCAGAAGCGGTTTTATTTCAAATAACTCCCAGTTTAATTTCTCTGGAGGTTAAACTCCTAATCCCACCACTGACAGACGCCACCGTTCGTAACCACACTGATGAAAATCATCTACTGACCACCGAACAAGGGTTGACCGACTAGCTCTTTTTGCTCGTCGCCATCTCAGATAAAATGTATGTTAAAAGTACGGGAAGGTAGCACGAAATACTTGCCGAACGGTGCACACAGTGGCGTAGCGTGACTTTTGGGGGCCCCGGGGGCATCTTTGCCATGGGGGCCCCAAAGTTTCGAGCTGACGAGCAAAAAAAACGTCATCACCTTCTTTTTCATCCTGACGAGCAAAAAAAGGTCGTCAGCACGTTCATTTCTAGGGTTAGGGTTGTTAGGGTTAAGAAGTTAGGGTTAACCCTAACCTAACCCTAGCTTAGACTCCTCTTTGGGGCCCCCCGCCCGGGGCCCGGGGGCAGTCAACAAAGTCCCCCCCGCCCCCCACGTTACGCCACTGGGTGCACACAACTTCGCTTGTCCCACCCCTCCCCCACACCAACATCGGATACATCAGCATTTGACTGTACGGTCTGTCGCTGGTTCCCAATGGGTCTGCTCAAGTTTATCTTTTGGCGTTATTTATATTTTATTATCAGTCATTGAGCAACTAGAAACCTTATCAGGGCATTAAATGGCTCGATTTATATGTCTTAAAATCGTAGAAAACGAACTCTCGAAAGTTAGTTATTGAGAGGTTGGGCGAGTGTAAGTGTAATGATTGTCACATTAAAGTTCTTAGTTTAAAGTCACATCTGAACTCTTGCTGAAAACGCCTCTAAACAGAAGGTCACTAACAAACAGCCTTAGGCCCACGACAAGCGGTTAACAAGCAGTGGCGTAGCCAGGGGCCGGTGAGTGAGGTCGACCTCCATTCTGGCCGGCCGTGAGATTCGTGCAAAACCGTCGAGTAGTTGTGTGTGGTGGGGGAGGGTTGGGGGGGTAGTATATACAGTGAAAGATCGAAGAGAATGCAGGAAATTTTAAAGCGCAACAGGCGGGACAACGGAATTTTTGCTTGTCAACCTTTTAAAACTTTATACTAAAAATGCTGATGCCCCCTCTATTCTGGAGTCATGGCTACGCCACTGCTAACAATCTGAACATGAAGGCGTCGAATGTCTTATGAGAGCACGGAAACGCGTTAGACGTTAGATCTTGGTTCGACTGCTTGGCGAACAGAAAAAAACGGATCTGCAATGGAATTGAATTAAATTAGGCAGATAAGCGTTCGGATAACGGCTATAATCGAATCACGAATAGAACTCTGGTAAAGCATAGGCCTATATAGGAACGCGGAGGAGGGAGGGGGCGGCGTGAAATATCTCTCGTGGCTGATGTATACCAGACTTCCAGAGGTCCCGTTTGCCTTGGAAGCGGTTTGGGTACCGTTTGACCTACAAGCGTCGTAGAGCACAAGACCGTTTCACAATAGTAGAACAGACTTCGTTCGGTTTACGAGCAATCGATGGGGCCTGAACGAGCGTCCTAAGGTTACGAACAGTAAAACTGTGTTAACTGGACTCCGATATATCATGGAACCTCTGATAACTCGGACCATTTTTATCTGGACCGATCTAGGAATCGTTTGGCACGAATCTTTGTTAATAAAACTTAACATAGACTCATTTCTCCAAATTCCCAAGGTCTGTGTCAATGGGGTCCTAATGTAGTTCATTAGCGTCGCCACGAGGGGGCAAATGGGGCAACTGCCCCCACAACCTACCTTAGACCACCTACCAGATTCGCGCAAATCCGGTGAGAAAGTTATTTGTGGAAAGGGGTGGGAAGGTGGGAAAGGAATCTGACACGCCATCCCCCTTTTGCCCGCCCCCAACCAAAAATTCCTGGCGACGCCACTGATGTAGTTCCTGGTATTCAACAAAACATCATCATAACAGGCATCAGGTATATAATCAGTCGTTCTATCTGTCAGTCTAGAAGGCCTCTTGTGCATCTGGCACAATTATTAATGTGCAAGTCTTGTTATACGTGCCAAAGAAACGACCCCGACCGCCCATTTCTTTTACTCAACTCGTGGTCTATACAGTTTATCACGGAATCCAAAAAAATCGGTCTCATTTGGCGATTTAGAATTTAATTATTCAGTGCAAAACCTCATAAGCAGAGAGTTAATGCTGATAAGACAATTGACTGAAATAGTCTTAACTAGTTTGCCGTGAACAATAATACAGTATCTGGCAAACCGTACCGTATAATACAGCACAACTTCGTTATAAGGTATTTAGCGGGTCTGCAAAATTTAGTACGTTATATCCAATACGGTAAAACTCACCACACGGGACCGTACAGGAAGGTCCTTTATAACCGAGTATACGTTATAACTGAGTCCGTTATAACGAAGTTCTACTGTAGCTGAGTTTTAAGTGGATCGGAACCGTTCAGTATAGGATCTCCCTGAATTAAAACCAATGTGACTACTACACAAGCCTTGTCTTTTATTTTAATTTAGTTACGTTCACTATATTATAGCAGAATATTAGATATAAATAATAATAATAATAATAATAATAATAATAATAATAATAATAATAATAATAATAATAATAATAATAATAATAATAACAATAATAATAATAATAATAATGTTTAGAGTGGTTCAGTAGGGTCTGCCCTGTGCGAGAACCACTGTTGCACGCATCCATAGATGTCATTTTAAACTTCATTTAGCCTATACTTTTAGAGGCAAATCACTTACTTATAAAAACAATATAATTTTTCTAAATGCCTGATTTTAATTAACTCGTCAATATAAAAACGTCCTTAAAAACAAATGGATACAAGCATAAGTTAATGATCAATATTACAGGCTTAGGCCTAATATTCTGGATGGCAGTCATTACCAGGGCCTCCGAGAGAAGTTCCGGGTCCCGGTACAAAAAAATTGTGACGGGTCCCACACAAAAATTTATCAACTCTCCGAAAAACCTGACGAGCAAATAAAATGTTATCGCCTCTCCAGAAAGAATCAGAGTCTGACAAGCAAAATGCACGCTATCGACTCTCCAAAACAGTCTGACAAGCACAAAAACTTATCGGGTACGGGCCCCTGTGGGCTCATTGGGCCTAGGAACAATGTACTGGTTGCACCCCCCCCTCTGCTCAGGCCTGGTCATTACTAAATATAAGGATCGAATGCGTCTACTCAGTAGGTTATAATTTTTTTAAAATTTAACTTAATGTTGTAAGAAAACGCCGTGAATATCGGATCATTGTCGGCATATGCAATTTTAGCGTGCAATTACAGTGACTTTACACGGGTTTGACAGTACGGATGAGTTGAGTACATTTATAGTGCATTATAGAACATTATAGAACTTTATGTTATCTATTCCATGCATCAAATGCCGCTAATGCTTTGAATACCTCACTGTATAGCTTATCTATAAAATTTTTACGATATGGGCGCAAATAGTACCCCCTCCCCGGCCCCCAATGAATCACATTGCTTATCATTAGTGCGCGGCATACGAAGTATTTCCTCGAATAAGAAAAGAGTTGGTATGCTCGAAATTCTTAAAATCAAAACTGGTTGGCGCTTGCTAACAAACGTCTTAATTAAGCGTCTTCTTCATGCAAATCAGAATGCATGCAGCATTGTAAACCTGCTATTGCCGCACAAACACACATGCGCGTTTGGCCCGAAAATTATTCGCTGAATTTTATCTCGAACTGACTCATTTTGACCTTTTAACTCTGTCATGACCTACAACACCAGTGCTTACTCATTGGGAATTGTTTGCTGGTGAAGTAATTACAGTTCATTGGGCAGATCATTCAAAGGCTATAGTACCGGTAATACTCACTCCAGTCAGTATTGATTCTATTGTAGACTTTAGCAAGAACTATTATTGCAAAATGTTAGTGAAATTATTGCTTCATAGTCAGTGTTTATTCTAGCCACCTTGACATTGGGGGGGGATTTTGAAATGTTTGGGGGGGGGGGCAAGGTTTGACGTCTCAAAAATCTTGACGAGCAAAATAAAGGTCATCTGCCCGTTTTCCCTTCTTAAACGCTCTGTGACAATCTTCCTTATTCCTTATTTTGTCCCTCTCCAAAAATAAAAAACACCCGTCGCCACACTTTTTGGGGAAAAATTTCCATCTCCCGCATGCAACATATAAAAAATTTTGGGGATAATTTTTTTCATTTGGGGGGGGAATCCCCCCAAAGGGCCTAGAATAAACCCTGCTTCATAGTGTAATGTAGCATCTGTATAGCGTCTCTTATATCTCTACTCAGAGGCGCTCCTTGTAAATATGCTCTGTGTCATTTGATATTTTCACTCACATGAAGTGATATTCAACAGTGAATACAGCTCAAGCACTCTGAACTGTCGTGCACGACAACTTTTTTCACTCCTGTTAATAATTAAAGTTGCGAGTAAATGCTTCATGTCATCCTTAGTTGCTGAAACACTGTTATACCCCTATAAGCACTGCAGACTTAGAATTCTGGAGGGCATTCATATCTCAATCTAAGACTAGACTGTTATTGGTATACGTGAAATTATCCAAGCAAAACCCTCATTCGACTGACGCCAAATTAGTAATCCGTAAACATTTTATCAGACACATGGATGCTATATTACTTAGCTCTGACTAGGCCTATATAATTTTACATGACATATTAGGTCTACCTGGTAATTGGTCGGATTTCCACAGGTGGCGTCGTGCGTGAGAAGCTGGTAGCGGAAGATCTTCCCAACGACCGCGACGCTGTCGGGGAGACCCCACCCGCCGTCCCCACCACCCAACGAGATCTCTTCTGTCGGATCGTTCACGTCGTACTCCACATTTCTAGAATGCTCCTGAAGCAGGACTCCGTCGAAAAAACGGAAACTGAAGACGACTGACAACAGAAAACTGCAGCCAAGCATCGTGCGCTGCGAAATGCTTTTAAGCTATTGCTCGGATTTCCTTAGAAAATACCCGTTTTTATTGTTCGATTGTTCGGTCGATACGCGCTTCTGTTCCGTATGTTGCAGAATCGTGCCTAAATTAAGCGCTGCCGGTCTCCAAGAAAAGCAGTGAAAAAATCCAGCTCAGCTAACTCAGCTCAGCTCAGCAAGTCATTCGAACATCAGTGACCAGCACACAGCCTCTAGAGGCAGACAGTCTGCTTTAACGTCAGTTGACTCGGAAAAGCGAGACCGATAACTTAATCAGAGGTCAGAGGTTAGGTCGCCCAAGGTCTACACTTCGAGCAGAAACAGCCTCAAGTATATACCGTACTGCTATCGGCCTCTAAATCCAGTCCAGCAAACACTGGATGACATAGCCGCCGCCGCCGCCGCCGCCGCCGCCGCCGCCGCCGCCGCCACTGCTGCTGCTGTAGCCTCGGTTCCGTTGAACTGCAAGAACGCAGCTGCAGTTGCTTGCTTAATTTTTAAATTTAAATAAGCGACAGCTGAACGCAGAGGTAGACGTATTTAGGCCAAACGGAAGCACGGAGACACCCGGAGTCGCCTTAAAACTTGATTAGTAACCGATAGAGCGAGTTAGACGCAAACAGACATCGGTGCTTTGCTGCTGTCGTTGTTAATCGCAGAACGAGCGAAGGGAGAGGGAAGATGGAAGAGAGAGTATCTGACCTGTAAACGATACCTTCAAGACCGATTAAGCGTCACAGATAACGTAACAACTTTCCGTAGCCCTGTGAGTTGCTGCCCGATTTCTATACTACGCTAGGCCTAATGAGACAGCGTACTGTTTCATTGTCGGCAGCTAGTGTGTCGAGCGAAGGTTATGCGTAGCAGCGAGAGGTATTTTAGAACTAACGTTATTAACCCTCATCCTACCAACATATTTAGCAAACGTTGTTTACCAACTGGGGTCACCGATGACCCCATTCGATTTTGTCTCATTGTAAGTGCAATTTACTTTTAACTTCAAAGTTATGCAACACCTGAGTCATAGAATGACATGTAGACCCTTTACTGCACATATATGAAGCACTTAAAAGGCATGGGCGTAGCCAACTATAGCCATGCATTTGATTTTGGGGGGTATAATGTGATTTGGGGGTAGGCCTATAACTCTTTAATAAACGTTGGAAATCTTAAAAAACATCAAAAACTTTTAAGGTAGCCTGATTTTGAGGTGTATATATGCCGATATACCGATTATATTCATCGCTACGCCCCTGCTTAAAGGTGGCCCATGTTGTTGACACCACTTTTGTGGCATTATAATGCAAAAGATAGATGGCTTCATTGCATTGCCTTCAACTGATGCATACTCATGATGCATACTGATATGACAGTAGGCCTAACTGCTTTGCCAAGTTTTGGTACGTACGAAACCAGTGTTAACTGATCATGAAATCCAAAGACAGAACTGTGCAATACTCGCGTACTGTTGGCCTTCATTTCTGGCGTCATATGAGCTTTGTTGCTGCTAATCGTTCCTGTATATGTTAGACCGTCAGCTAGTAATTGCTTCACGTTGATGTGAAGAAATTGTCATCAACGACTTATCTGCCAGATCTGCACCACTGAGTTACCAAATCATTGACAACACGAACACCTTGTCTCACTTTTCTTTGCTCTCCATTTTGTCTGCCAATGTATATTTGACATGCCAGCTAGTGTTTAGGAATATTTTCAAACCATATTATGGGAAGGTTTGCCTAAAGCCACATCTACCGCGAAGGCGTGAAATGGAACTAACTGTTCATCTACACAAAGGTCAGTACCAGGAACATAGTACTTTGGAAGTTGAGCCAATAACCTGCTCCATATATCCCGAAATGGTGCAAGTTTATCAGATGCCATTCGACTTTCACGAATTGCGTTGTCGTCAAATCTGATAAGTCTAATACTTCTGAATATCTGTAAATCTGTTTATTGACATAGTTGCTATATAGGCTGGCCTACCTTCATGTTCTGACCAAAGTGTTGAAACTGGTTCAAGATGGCTCTTGTGTGCACCAGACCTGTCATGCTTCGAATACGACGACGACCTATATAGTGCTGGCGGATCTGTTTTTCAACTAAAGTTATTTTCACTTCGAGGCACAGAGATAGTTGAACTGTTGCAGAATCTGATCATAACTGACTATACTACTTTTGCCACGATCATGGTCTCTGCCTTGTCCCATTGCTGGAGCTGTATATGAACATGCAGTCGTTCTTCGTGTTCCGAAATTTTTGCTTCTGACTGTTCAGATATATGGTCTTCATAATCACTGCCCAATTCATCACTGCTAACATCGCTATCACTATACAGCTCGAGCATAATCTCCTGCAATGTCTGCGAAGCCAAGTATTCTGCTAATCTAATGCTGTTTGATACCATTACTGCAGTAAGAAATTTGGGGTCATAAGTGACCCCAACAGAAATTTTACAATATTCACAAATTTGAAAAATACTTTTAGGAAATAAAACCAGGAAGTGATGACACTGATGTTAAGTAACAAATTCCTGAAACCGCTTAAGAAAATTCAAAGTAGTGCAGGAATAGCGCAACATAGATCTGAGATGGGGTCATGAATGACCCCACTTGGTAGGATTAGGGTTAAACTTCTGGTCGACTGCATAACCCTGAACCACTGCAGTAGGCTACTGTACGAGTGTACGTCGGTTTCACGACGTCACTAAAATTTAGTGACGTCATTTAATGAGGACAACTGAGACGTAGATAATTACTAGGGCTGTTTAGCAAGGTATAGGCCTACCGTTTAATTCTAGCGTTTCTTGTAAATCTTATAGCCTATATACTGTAGTCTCCTCAATGGCGTAGCGAGGGGGCAGTGGGGGTGAAACGCCTCGGGCGGCACTTCCCCAGGGGCGGCATTTTCGAGATTTTTGAATTTTGATAAGATTTTTTTGCTTTTAATAGCGTTTGTTTAATTGTCAGGAAATTTCGGGAGGTTGATAACGTTTTTTTGCTTGTCAGGAAATTTCAGGAAGTCGATAACGTTTTTTGGCTTGTCAGGAAAATTTCGGAGGCGGCACTTTTGTTCTCGCCCCGGGCGGCACTTTGCCTCGCTACGCCACTGACTTTGTGTGCGCATGTGTTTGTCCCCTCATTTTCCCAATCCTCCCTTCTCTTTCCCATCCCTCTCCCTCATTCTCTCAATCCTCTATCTCCTTTCCCACTATCTCCATTCCCCATCCCTCCCATCTTTCATTCCCCATAAATTCCCTCTCATAATACGGTGGTGTCATGCCATACTCCGTGGCCACGGTTCTAAGGCAACGCAACGGCCCTCCGCTGGCTACGCGAGAAGATGACGGTGATCTCCTGTTTCTTGTAAAAGACGTCTATTTCTTTAAATATCCTGTAAATAGCATTGCAGTGCTCAGTGAGCTAATCTAATTATAATTTCTTACGATAAAACAGATGTGAAATGAGTTCCCAAACCTCTTTTCCTTAAAAAGACTGCCTGTGTGTACTTGAAAGACATGGGCGTATTTAGAAAGGCTTAAAGGGGTAGGCTATGCTGAAATGTAAGAAGTTCAAAAAATAACTTTTAGGCTATTCTATGTTCTGCAATAACATACAGTTTAAGTTTATTAATAATACCACCTGTAAATTAAGTACTGACCGTAAATTTACTACAAACTGAGTTAAGTTCAATCGTCGGTCTAACAGTCTTTAAGTCCAACCAAAAGAAAGGACCAAAGACCAAAGGGGTATGCTATGGATCAGAAGCATACCCCTAAATACGCCACTGTTGAAAGAATCCAAACATTCATATTTAGTGGCGTAGCCAGAATTCGAAATAGGGGAGGCATAACGACATTTTCGACCAGTGAAAATGGAAAAGCTTAGGGCCTACAAGCAGAAAAAAGGTCGTCAATGAGCTCTTGGCTCATTCACATGCGCCATACTTACACCCCTCCCCCGAAACATTTTCTCAGCGGTTTTTCGCAAATCTCACGACTGATCTCAGCCGGAATAGGGGCCCGGTCTTCACAGGCTCGCACCCCTGTGACTACGCCAATATTTATATTATTCGTGGACGTCAAAAATAATCGATTTTAGCTACATCACTTTGTGCAGGCAATGTTGTGATGTTGTGTAACACAGTCTAATTCCGGTCAAATTAGTAAGCAAATCCTATGGTTACGCTGGTACTGCAGTGGCTACAAGCGTCAGTGGCCTAGCCTACAGTTACAGTAAGTGATCAGTTGGGTCAAGAGAGAAGAAATATAGACCGAGTCTGACTGACAGAATAGCGGTGACTAATTTGACAGAAGTTTGCAAACTTTTGACGAGTAGTTTATAATTAAGGGCCAGAACCCTGAGACATTGAATATGACGGCTTTTGAAAGTAAAACGTTCAGGATAATTGCCAACACTTTTGAGTAATATGTTTTTTCTCAAACTTTGCATTGTAAGCTTTGAAATGGAGCGCTAGCAGGGCGCTGAAGAGCGATTTTTTTCGCGTGGAGCAGGTTATAGAGCACATGCATCTCTAGTAGGATCAACCATAGACTAGGCCTACTATGGATCAACAGTCCAAGTTCATTCTTCAGGTTCAAGACTTTCGTTCTTCACGGAGGCGCTGAAATTGTCTTTGCCAGAACCATGGGCGCAGTGGCGTGCAGAGAGTGGTGGGCCCCCGAGGCCAAAGCCAATTTGGAAGCCCCATCTGGTGTGCGCCCGGTGTTGACAAGCAAACAAAGAGGTCGCCGAGTCAATTTTTACGCCCCACCTATCGTGTGCCCGGGGCCACCGCCCCCCCCTCTGCACGCTGCTGCATGAGCGTCAGGAGGGGCGCAGTCTGTAAATAATAAATTTATTTATAAAAATAATAACTATTTAGCAATACAAAGTTACAAACACCTATAGGAAATTGGCGTTTTTATTTGTGACCAAGCTGAACGTACGATTAGCACGATCATTTAACCCAATAAAATCATCGCATTTAGTTTATGTCTTTCTTATAATATAAATTTAAACCCAATTGGCGGTGTTTTCGAGTAAATAGGCTAAGATGCTGTAGGGCCTACTCTCCGTGAACAATTTCTGATGACTGTCAATCTGGCTTGACCACGAACATCTCTTCGTAAAAATTGATTATTTAAACTTCAATACAGCATAAGACACCACAGATTAGTCCATAAGATATCCTTGCCACAGATTAGTCCATAATTGATTTGGGGGGGGGGTATTAAATTTATAGGTAATCTTCTTGTAGATCGTCAGACCATTCAGTCGCACAAAGAAATGATTGTCGTCACTGTCGTGATTTACCGCATAGCCTAGATATATAAAAACATGAACAATTAGTTAGTTGAATCATGATCGAAGGGTCTGTCCATTAATTATGTCAACAATTTTGGGCAATTTTTGACCCTCCCTTGTCAACAACTGTCAACTTTCAGTTACCCCTATAATTACGTCAAAAACTTTTGACCCCCCCCCCAAGACCAATGACAGGTCCCAATAACAAGGCTATTATTTTTTGCGGTGATGACCATTTTTTCCTGTTTTGCTCATCGAGTGTCAAAATGTGGTGGTGATGAGTCTGATGAAGCCATTTGCCATGCTTTTTTCCATTGTAATAAGTAGTATTCTATGAAAATTTCTATTTTTTGATTATTTGTAAAAAGTGAAATAATGTTGACGTCAACTTCTCTTGACCCCCCTCCCCTGTCAACAATTGTCAAAATTTTTCAAACCCCTCCCCCTAAGTTGTTGACATAATTAATGGACAGCCCCTCAAATGCATTAGACAGGCTGGCTCTAGTAGACTATGCACTAGATGCAGTGACGGCTTCAGGATTTTGCAAGTGAGGGCGTTGGGGTGCCAACTGCCAACTGCGAAGATCTAAGCAAGGGGAAACAGATTTTATAATTATTAATTCGGCTAATGCAAAAATTCTGTCGGGCAGCGGCTGAGGGGTTTAGATGAGAAGAACGAAGAACCACAATGGCAATGAGTTTCTTACTTGATTCAAGTTGATTGATTCGCAGCTCATATAACAGCAGCGCAGTGGAGTAGATTCTAGGCGGCGCACATCTCTTCAGAATTGCGTATCACGTGATAATTTATGCGTTCATCCGGGGACTCGGCGGCCATCATTTTTTCGCCATAACGAGCGAAGATGGCGGCTCCCATACTGAAGTGGAAGCGCATCAACAACGCCACCGGTCCGTGTCCGAGGCCAAGGCACGGCCACCGCGCCGTCGCCATCAAGGACCTGATGATCATATTCGGCGGAGGCAACGAAGGCATCGTCGACGAACTGCACGTCTACAACACAGGTTCGATCGTCTTATAATTGGACGCCGCGTCAAAATGGCGGAGTCCTTATGAAAGACGCCGGTCCAGGCGCCGCCGCGCTGTTGTCAGCTGGGCCTGGGGAGGGATGGTCATCGTCGCGCTCTGTTTAATAAAAATAATAAGAATTATGAACTTCTATAGCGCCAATTGTGGTACTATGCAGCATGTCATTCGAAACAGTTAAGAGACATTATTGTTGCAACAGGGTTTCCCATCTCAGATTCATTGACTGTAAAATTATGCATTGAGAGCGGTGGTTTTCATTTTGTCTAGCGTTGTGTTGCGGTCATGATTTAATGTCAGTCCCACTAGGAACTTATACTGTCTTAATCGTGTAATTCATTCCATCTGTCTGCTACGTTTGCACTAAAGAAACGTTTCTACCTCCCAACTGGATCTTAGGGGCTGTCCATTAATTACGTAAATAAAATAGGGGAGGGGAGTTTGAAGAAGCTTGACAATTGTTGACATGGGGAGGGGTCAAGATAAATGTACGTAAACAATTTTAGTTTTTACAATAAATTTAATAATTAAAAATAGGAAATGAATCAGTGCATTGGTCTCTATGGTACATACACACTAAAAATAAAAATTATGAATAAAAATAAAACTAAGATAATAACACTTACATATAGTTCACTTCAGTCATCAAAACCTGTCTACCTTAGATCACTATTAACCCCTCAGCCTCCTCGACCCACACTTTCATCATCTTACCTCACTCTGTCACGCCCACTGAATCAGTCATCTCTTAAAATTTGCAATCGTGCCTTCTCATACGCCTCACCTGAACTTTGGAACTTGATCCCAGCTTCCCTCCGCAGACTTGGACACTTTCAAACAATAAAATCTGAATCCTCATTTCCTATAATTCCTGCATTATCTCCTCAAGTCTTCAGGTCTAAGCTTAAATCCTTCCTTTTTCTAAAATCACATCCTCCATAGCTGGAACTACGTAGCCTCACTGCCCTTTGGATGTTGACTATTGCCTGGCTGATAATATACCTTCCCCATAGCTATTTTAAGAGAGGCTGAGCGCCTAAGAATAAGCAGCTACTGTTTCCAAGGTGCTATAGAAATCCACGAGATTTTACTTTACTTTACTTACTTTTACACTATAATATAACAATCGAGGAACATTTGGCCTCACCATGGGAAGATGGGAGAAGCTAGAATTCAAGGTGTTAGTCATTTTGAAATTTGTTAAGCATTTTTGCATAAATTTTAATTTTCATAATTCTATTTTAGCATAGAAGTCAGCCATATAAAATACTGTTAGCTTGTGGACCGATAATGGGGGGGGTTAACATTTTTAAAATTTTTGACATGATTTTGTTAGGGGGCCACTGAAAGTTTGACAGTTGTTAACAAGGGGGAAGGAGGGGGTTTAACATTGCCTAAAATTGTTTATGTTATGAATGGACAGCCCTTAGACAACTTTTTGTCATATTTTTTAGTATTAGTACACTGACGGTTAAAAAATCTTTCATATGGCACTCACTGTATTAATCAGTAACTTGTAGTTCTATATTAGACCTCTCCCTCTCCTTTTTGCTAACGTGGTCAACTGGTCATTGATCAATCTACAGTGCTTTAGCTTTCTTTATGACTTAATCTGTGACTTTTCTTGAACATCCTAGCTGATTTGCATTGGACTCTTTCCAAAATTTATATGTCTTTCTTCAAAAATGGATTCCATGCCTGAGTTCAATGTTCCAGTATGTGATCTAACATTGTCTTATATAGTCTCATGATTATTTCTTCACTCACTGTAGTCTTTTTGATTATTTCTAGAGGAAGGGGCATGAGATTGTTTTTTAAATTTCCTCAATGGGCTTTGTAGCAGTCTCCTTCATATAACCTTTGTGAATGATCTTGATTATTAGATATTAATCATCAGCAGATGGCAGTACATAATCCCCTTTTACCAAGGAATCTATATATGCTTGTATATACTGGACATTAATGAGGTGGTCTGCAAAATTGTGACTACTGTAGTTTGCTTATCGTTATGATTATTTTGTTTATTTATTACGAGCATTTATAAATCGCAAGTTCGCAGTGCAGCAAATGCGCTGTTGCTATAGAATTGGGTTTGCTTTAGACTGGGCATTCAAGTTGTACCTGATCATATAAATTTATTATTTTAGCAACCAATCAATGGTTTATTCCGGCTCTGAAAGGTGACAATCCCCCAGGATGTGCAGCTTATGGATTTGTATGTGATGGAACCCGAATCCTTATGTTTGGTGGAATGGTGGAGTATGGAAAATATTCAAATGATCTTTACGAGTTGAATGCTACACGATGGGAATGGAAGAAGCTTAAGCCAAAGCCGCCAAAGACAGGAACTGCACCCTGTCCACGTCTTGGTAAATCTATAATTTTTTGCATGATTCCTGTACTTGTGACTTTCTGTCTGATGAAAGGCACCAAAAAATGCAGCTTTCAGCATGCTGATCAAAATTTCTAATGGCTCGCTTTTAGCAAAAATTGGCCACCCCCTGATTTAGGCAATTTTATGTAAGTCAGTGCAAGGCATAAGTAAAAATTACTTCATAGAATATGAGATATTTGTAATAATAAGTAAGAAATGAATGTGAGATGGCTTCAAGTGAATGGGTCACGATAGTCTTATTGTACCCCATTGGCATTTTGGGTGCATTATGTAATCAGAAATGATATGAGCATTTTCAGTGCAAGTTTTACTGTTTACTGAGCTAATGCATTTTGAAAAATGTTATTTTGTATTGCTATAATATAGAGCTGTTTTATATGGCTGCATTTAAGTTTTATTTTCTGCATTTATATATGCACATAAGTGCCATACAATATTTTATGGGCATGAAGCCCCATGCTGAAGTAAATGTGACACAGTACCAAACTAAACGTGAAGTTATATTTGATTTGAAATCAGTCTAAGAAATGTGTCTGTGCAGTTTGAACATTTGTTAAAAATTATTTTGTTTTTTTAGGACACAGCTTCACCTTGGCATCTAATAAGGTCTACTTATTTGGAGGACTGGCCAATGAAAGTGATGATCCAAAGAACAATATACCAAGGTATTGCAAATGTTTGATAAGAATTCACAAATTTATATTTTAAAGTTTCTAATTTGTCATTTGTGGTGCTGTGAAATTTGTTTGATATTGTACACTGCTGTTCTGCTACTCTTTGATTATTTCAGGTACCTGAATGATCTTTACTGCCTTGAGCTGAAGGCCAACTCTAGTTCATTGGCGTGGGATTTGCCAGCTGTTGGCGGTGAACCTCCACCCCCACGCGAGTCGCACACCGCTGTTGCTCACAACGACAAAGATGGACAGAATCTGAGACTAATTATTTATGGTGGAATGAGTGGATGTCGGCTCGGTGACTTGTGGGTTCTGGACATTGGTGAGTTGCTCTCTGCTCTTTTAATTTCCTTAGCTTCTGGTCAGTTTGCAGCTGTACCAGTTTGCAGCTGTAGGCTGAAATGTTTCCTGTTTGTGTTGCTGTGCTTTCGTGATGGAGAAATCTTTGAAATGATCTGTGGCAGGCTTGTAGTGATTGGTTGTTAAAGTGTCACTAGTCTCAGATGCATAGATATTGGCACTGAGACTTCTGGGGCTGTAGCTTCTACATGTTTATCTGTGCATGATCATTGAGTCTCATCAAATACTTTGGTGTATGCATGCTCTGTCTATATGTTTTTAGATGTACTTTAGAAGATATTGCTAATAAAAATATGTCAATGAAAGATTCTAATTATATGACTATAATATTTTTTATGAATGATTTTATTTGTCTTTAGCTACATTGATGTGGACAAAGCCATCCATACAAGGAATTCCTCCACTGCCAAGAAGTCTCCATTCATCAACTGTTATTGGAAACAAGATGTTTGTGTTTGGTGGGTGGGTTCCATTGGTTATGGATGACATTAAAGTTGCTGCTCATGAAAAGGAGTGGAAATGCACAAATACTCTTGGTTGCTTGAACCTTGGTTTGTATTTTGAATATTTGTTGTGATTGTTTTTATTTAATTCATCTTATCAAGTTCCACATTATGCTTTTCCTGCAGTCTTTCGACTTTATTTTCTATAAGAATAAATACTTCAGATTTGTACAGTGATGTCTTTTTATAATGAACTCGGTTGTAATGAAGATTCTGCTGGAAAGAATGAGGTTTGTTATTCCCTTATGGCATGACAGAATTAAGGAGACTTATAGCATACTGGATATAATTGATTAAATCATTTGGGCTTTTTAAGTCTGTTATAGCGAGTGTTCAGATTCGGCTATAGATACTCTGAGCAACAGTTGTGAACTCCTA
The DNA here is from genome assembly GCA_018105865.1 of Metaphire vulgaris. Classification (NCBI taxonomy): domain Eukaryota; kingdom Metazoa; phylum Annelida; class Clitellata; order Crassiclitellata; family Megascolecidae; genus Metaphire; species Metaphire vulgaris. The sequence goes on from CM030844.1 coordinate 8,160,876, forward strand.
AATTAGGCAACACTTATGTTGAGAAATTTAGGGCCATTCGAGTATTTCAGGTATCTTTTTGCTTGTTACTTTTCGTAGTTTTACTTGGCGATTACCAAGACATGCTTCAGTTATTGTAGACCAGTTCATCACTGTTATTTAGCAGTATGTTCACTGAATATTTTCACAATTGCAGTTTTTGTTGTCTTCATTTTTGAATTCACCATTTGCAACTCCCTCCCCATCTTCCTCCCCTCTCTCCATCCTCCCCTCCTCCCTCTATCCCTTCCTCCATTCTTCCATCCTTCCCTCCCTCCCTTCCTCCATCTCTCTAACTTATTCTTTGAATTTAATATCTAGGAAGCTTTTGGTAAGCTTCAGTCAGTTACAATACATTTTCATAAATAGTGCTGTAATGTATTTGGACCTGGTTTCTGTTGGACCAAGTTATGGACATAGAATTTATTTCATAATAGACACAATGATTTGGGAGCAGTTGGCCATGGAGACGGTTGAGGATTCAATCCCTCGAGCCCGTGCTGGACACTGTGCGGTTGCAACACATACAAGATTATACATCTGGAGCGGAAGAGATGGATATCGCAAAGCATGGAACAACCAGGTTAGAATATGAAATTTTAATATTTTCCAGTTTTTGAGAACAAATGCATAAGAAAACTGCTACGCATACCATGGACAAAACTACTAACTAACGAGGAAGTTTACAACATGGCCAAAACAGAAAAAGAACTACTGAATCACGTAAAAACAAGGAAACTGAGTTACTCTGGGCATGTGATAAGATATCCACAAGACACCATCGAGAGCAGTGTGATCACAGGACTTGTTGAAGGAAACAGAAGACGAAGACGACCAAAGATATGCTGGATTGACAACATTACGACGTGGACTGGCCTTTATGGAGACTGTCTACTTACTACGCACAGCACAAGACAGATCGCGATGGAGAACACTGACCCATTCTTGTAGCCAACCATCGCCAAGCGACAACGGCGCAATGACTTGACTTGACTTGACTTGAATATTTTCCGAATAACAGAGAGCTTTGCGTTATGATTTAAAACTGATTGTGAGTTTGCGCAGTGTTATTATAGTAACAATTGACTTATAATCACTGTTCCATTAAATTTTAATTCTGCATATCAAAATTTGTATTTGTTTTATAGTTGTTGCATTTAAGAAATTTTAAGAGAAACTTACTGCAAATAATATGGCGGAAAAGGCAGGAGCCCTGGACAGCTTTCGCTCAGCACTTTTGCCTTCTATCAAATATACACAACAGTTTGATTAATTATTAGTATGAATAAATTTAGGTGTGCTTCAAAGATCTGTGGTTTTTGGAAACGGAGAAGCCACCTGCACCGTCGCGTGTTCAACTAGTACGAGCCAGCACCAACACCCTAGAAGTTTGTTGGGGTGCAGTACCAACTGCTGATTCGTACTTGCTGCAGTTGCAAAAGTACGATATGCCTCCTAGTCCAGCAGTAGTTCCTTCGACAGCAGCAACTCCTACCACTCCAGTGAAGCCAACTGCAAACTTGGCACCTACTTCACCCCTTAAAACTACAATGGTCAGAGCACCGGGTAAATAAATGGCTTTTGCAGGTTTTTTTATTGTCATGATGCCTGTCCAAGGTTTATGATTCTGTTGAAATCTGATACTTTGACCAAATATAGCGTGAATTGATAGTTATTTGTTAACAATTTTTTCGTGATAATTCGCGTGGAGATATTACATTTGCAGTACATCATAGTATTTGCGATTTTATAGCAGTAAACAAACGTAGAGTTGCTGGTAAAACATTTAAAATCTTTGCTTGTAATCGTTTATGAATGATTACTATAAATGTACGTTTGCATCTGCTTTCTGCTTTTCCTGCTAGGTCAGTCGCAGGCACGTTCAGCCGGGGCTGTAGCAGCAGTGGCAGCTGGAACGGGACTCATCGGAACCTCGACTTCTATTCGTCTGGCCACTCCTCAGGCTCGTCAGAGGTCTCCAGTCGCAGCAAACGCTCCGCAGGTGTTGAAAGTGATGAATACACAAGCAGGGAATGTCCCCCAAATCATCACTCTCGCTTCAGCCAGAGCACCTGGAATTATGGCCTCGGTATGCAGCTCTTTGATTTTATTAAATACAGTGCATGCGTTGCTACTAATTCAGATGACCACTAAATAATTCATAATTCAGTTCACTCGATTATTTTTTTATTTAGATTGTTAGCTGTCATTCTAATTGCATTTCATCAGTTTTACACTTTACTCTTTTTGATTCAACACTTGCTATGTTCTTTATTTAATCAAGACATTTTATTTTATACTGATATGTTTAAAATTTCCACCTTAAGATTGTATTTGGAGTAACATGGTTATTATGCCTGTAGCAGGTGAGACATTAGAATCTGACTTTGTGGATATATTTTTAATTTCAGAGTATTGCAGCAACTCCGTTTAGTATGACTGGTCAGGTGGCAGCAGGTGGTTTAGTTGCAACAGCTGTAACACCAAATGCAGCAGGCAAAGTAGTTACAAGCATGGCAGCTACATCGATGACTGGTATTCGTGTGTTATCACCCTCAATGGTTCCATCATCTGCCATCAGAGTGACTCCTACAGTTGCACGACAGCCAAGTAATTAATTCCTGTTTGTGCTTATGTTCTGAATACATGTATATGTATGTATGTATGTTTGTTTGTTTGTTTGTTTGTTTGTTTGTGTAATTGAAAGCAGGGTATGTACTTAATGTGCTTTCTTGCAGTACCTACGTTTTTCTCTCTATTTTCACATGCTGGAAAATTTAAACCTATAAATTTTGATTTGTCCACAGCTTCTACTCAGATTTTAACTGGCGGTCAGAGCCTGCGTTTAGCTGCACCTGGCAGTACAACCGTTCTGAGAACAGTGCCCGCTGGACAAATGGCTCAGCTGGCCCAGATGCAGGGCGGAAAGCAGATAATTACCGTCAAAGCAGGCCAGGTGTCAAGCAGCCAGCCACAAATTGTGACTCTTGTTAAGACTACTCAAGGAATGCAAGTGGCCCAGGTAGATGTTACATTTTTGCCTTTAAATTATTTTATAGTTTTAGCAATTTCTGTTTAACCTACATGGTGAAAATGCAATAGTTTTGACACATGCACTGGACTTGCTTATGTGGTATGTGATCATGTTACAAATATATATGATGCGTAGCCTTTAAAAAGTGCATACATGTTATGCATATGTTTTGTTTAGAAAATATGTTGCTCATCTTGCTGTGACAGTAGCATTAGAAGGACACGTGGATACTAAGATTATTGCCTAACCAATACAGACATGACTGTTGACTGCTTGTGTGTGAATACATGCTATCTCTTCCTTAGCACTATGAGCCTGAGTAGACCTTATACGGCTTATAGGAACAGTTACTGAAGCTATTGGAATGAGTGCACGGCCATTGTTTTAGAAACTTTAAAACTACGACTTATACTGACTTGGTTAGCAGGGATGCATTTTATCTATCCCAGGGGACGGCAACCTTTTGGGCAACATAGAGTTGTATGTAATAAAAGGAAAAAAACAGAAATTTAAGATGATTTTAATATAATTAAACGAGGTTCCTTATTTTTCTGAAGGAATAACTACTTACTATTAGGGGGTGCAGATAAATTAAAAATTTGGGTGTAATATTTTTTTTCATTGCTCCTACATGTATAGAGGAAGAAAACATGGTTGGATCGAACTCGTGATCATTTCTTAGATCGGCCCGGAGGGCATTTTGAAAAGCCCACCCTCTTATTGCATTACTCAAAACATTTGTCCAACGTTTACTACAGACTAAACACATTTTCTTCATTTAAAGAAGTATATATAAGTTTTATTTGGAGAATATAATTGAAATGTTACAGTGCAATAGTTATTCAGTCAATGGCGGACACAAAAGCAGATATTGATACAGCTCTTCTTGACCCAAAACACTTCTTAGCAATCAGAAGTTCACGTTGTTTCCAGATTCTTCTGCTGTCGGTTCCTTGCCTTTCTTATGTCAAATTTGGAACACTGGATTATTTCTGGGCACTGACAGGCAGCTATCACGACTGTATTGCACTTCCATCTTCATCCTTGTCTTCTTTACTTGATCAGATAGGGCTTCTCGCTACAGGTACTCATCAATTTCATCACACGAGGTAAAGGGTCCACCGTAACTCTTCAACTGCTCGAGTTGTTTAAGAAGTCTTCCATCAAATTTCAAATTTTAAGCTAGCTTCTTCCCAATTTTTCTTCCAGCTACGGTGTCTTGATTTTTGACCACTCAGGTTTGATGTTTTTCACTCTGTGAACTGATTGCGCATAGTCTCGGAAATTGTTGTAAAATGTATGTCGAAGCTCTGTGGTGCCTTGCATGACACTTGCTCGGCTGGTTGCCTCTAAGTTCCTGTTCTCTGCTGTTCTGTGACCGAGTAAACCACACAAATTTTCCATGCCTAAGTTATGGACAGGAGCATTAGTGATAGCATGGTAAGACAAATTTTCAACTACTATGGCTAAGGCTCAGCACAAATCCTAAGACTTACCCCACCCCGAATTCGTGGCTGACTCACCCCTTGTCTCTCATTACTACTACTACTACTTCTACTACTACTACTTCTACTACTACTACTACTACTACTACTACTACTACTAATAATAATAATAATAATAATAATAATATTAATAATAATAATACTTTTACTACTACTACTACTACTACTACTACTACTACTACTACTGTGATACTACTACTACTACTAACTACTAACTACTACTACTACTACTACTACTACTACTACTACTACTACTACTACTGCTACTACTACTACTACTACTACTCAGTGTTGGAGTTGTGAAATTGAGCTGGAGGGTTGAGGACTGAAATTCAATGCATGACAAAAACTGCATGTAGCTACCAGATATGCGATTTTTGGGAGGGTTGCAAAGTTTATGGAGGGGTTCAACCCCCAACCCCCGGAAACTCCAACCCTGCTACTATTATTACTACTACTATTGCTACTACTACCACTTTTGCTACTACTATTACTACTGAGAATAATAGTAATAATAAAAAGTAAAATATACTAATATGAGGTACGACTTGCAGAGAGTAAGGTCGTGGTTCGACTGCAATAAATCACGAAAAAGGTTGACAAGCAAAAGAAGGTCATTAGCAGAATTTTTCCATTTTACCGACTAAATTTTGCTTGAAAAGCCTGTCAAACAAAAAAAGTTATTAGCAGGTATTTTCCGCTTTACCTTTTAAATCATGCCCGAAAAAGGCTATTGGGGGTGGGGGTGCATCCCCAGTCATCCCATGGTGAAACTGTCCCTGGTCATCTCTATTATTATTGTTCTTTTTCAAAATTATTTATGACTTTGCATACTGAAACAGAAAATTCCAACAATCGTGTCATTATCAGCAATTAACATATTACTATGAAAGTAAATAAACAGCAAATTCAAAATTTGACATAGGCCGATCTAAAGAACGATTATCTTACAAGTCGAATTTAAGTGTCTATTGGGATGGGAGCAACCAAAAAAATCTTACTAATGACATATAATGACTTTTACAAAATATCTGCACCCCCTATTACTATAACTAACACAAAAACAATGCAAAAATGTTATTGAAATGATACTGTTAGAAATGAAAAATTACTTTGGGCTGTGGGGGCCGGATTAAACTCACTGGTGGGCCAAATATGGCCCATGGACCGGTGGTTGCTGACCCCTGATCTATCCCCTAAGTATATTTTAGCAGGTTTCTATATGATATATATATATATATATATATATATATATCAGAATCATTTTCAAGATGGAAAATTTGCAGATAAAATGTAAGCACTTTGTTTCTTAAATGGTAGAAATGTTGCAAATGACATATGATAAATAAGTGCTTATGAATTGTAAAAAGTGAGCCTCAGACAAGCATTGGTATGAATTAACTGGATGTTGACAGTAATTTGGGATCATGATTATCAGTTTGGACCTTTATACACAAATGAGTTTGGTGTGATCTTTGAGATCTGCTGTACTAGAAATGAATAGACATACAGAGTATTTAAGTTTTTTAAAAATTTACTGCAGCAAGTTATTGCATAAAATTCTGTCTTTGATTATTGTATCGCTTCAAGTAAATAAGTTAAGTTTTGATATATGTTCTAAAAATAGTTACATTGGCCATCTATATATGTGTGGTCTTTTATTGACTGTATTCTTGAGTTGAGATTGATGAATGTGCTATTTATGAAGTTAAATGTTCTATAAGTAATTTTATTATATAATTTCTTGCTTGCTTACATACCTTCTTACTTATTTTTTTGAAGCCCGGTAAAGCGCTTCCTGGTGCTACAATTTTGAAACTTGTGCCTGGTCAACCTGGAAGCGCAGGCAAGCCAACAGCCATCATCGGCACAAGTCTTCAGAGTTCAGGTGGTGCTACTAATGTACTCGCAGCTGCAGGGGCACAGCAGCAGTCTCAGCAGCAAGCAGTTCTGCAGCAGGTAGGTTTGCTTTTGGGAGTGCTGGTCATTCCACCAGTGGACAAATTTGCATAGTCTTTTTTGCCCAGCTGTTGTCAGTCATTCTGTGATTCTGAGGAGATTGTTGTTTAAACGGTTCAAGATGTACAAATACAGGGTCTGGTTAGTTTAAAACTTTCAATTGAGATTTTGTTTTCAACAATACTAGTTATCTTATTACACTGTAGTTTGATTTGTTTGCACACTTAAATTCATGTTATTCTGTAATATATTCCAGTCTGGCCTTGGTCTGCCCAGTGGAACCACTATAATCAAAAGTCTGCCTCCTGGTGTAATTGGTGTTGCCAAACCAGGTTCTGTGCCACAGTTGGGTGCTGGCGGCACTGGTAAACAAACAATTGTTATAGCGTCTCCAAAGCCTAATGTCTCAGGCACTCTTCCAACGAAGATCATCACAGCGATGCCTAGATCAGCCACTCCAGGTGCAGCTGGCACTCAGTACATCGTTGTGACTACGAGACCTGGTGGAGTTGGTGGTGCAGTTCAACAGACTGTTGGATTAACCTCTGGAGCAGCCACTGGAAGAGTCATAAGTAAGTCTGTTTATGAAGGATAACTTATCCTTACTGAAGAAGTTCATGTGCATTTTTGTAATAAAGATTCTGAGTGGTATAGTTTTAACTGTGGAAATATTGCACCAATATTTGTAGGTTTTGATTTAAAGCTTATAATAGCTCTAGGGTAAATTATGAATCTTCAAAATTAGCATTAAAGGCGTGCCATAGGAGAGGAGACGGATTTCTGCATTTTTGTTGTCACTTTCTAATTGTTGTATAGTTGTAAGCAGTTGTTTAGAGTAATATTGAGTATATGACCCATACTTTCCATTGGAGCCAATAACCAAGGAAAATACTTATCTGCAAATTTTATGTTGATGAGGAAATGGTCTTAAAAGTTGGTTCTGATACTTTCACAGACACAAACACAAACACACATTTTAACTGACTGACATTACAGCTTTATATAATTTATTTTTGGGTAATCTTTTTTGTCTTGCTAGAAGTATTGAAAGATGATCATGTTTAACTATGACTGCTTATTATTTTCTGCATTGCAGGATTAGGTTTTTTATTGATCTCTGAAATTATGAACAGTTCTTGCCAGTTTGGAAGCCAGTACAATTATAATTTAAAGGAGTTTTAATTATGGAGAAATGCTAAATTTTTTTGTTTTATTAGGAATGCCAGCTGGAACTCACATAATTAACACTGGAACAGCAGGAAAACAACTGTATACTGTTGTGTCTAATGCAGGAGGTGCAGCAGGTATGATTAAAATTAATTCTGTGTTTACAAAAGCTTTCATCTAGCTTACTTTATAAATAAAATCATTATTGAGCCTTTCAAGTGTATTTCGGCTGCGTTGGAGTGACCACTTCCCACCGTTGCTGCGAGACCACCTCCACTGGCTCTGTGTTCGGCAGTGGATTGTTTTCAAACGCTGTTGGTTCACTTACCGCGTACTTCGTGACCCGTCCTGTCCTGAATACCTAACTACGCACTGTACGCAGGTCCAGCAAATAATCGTGAATGAGCGGAGATCACGACTCCGGTCGGGCCAACGAACGAGGCTGGTCATCCCCCTGCCATCGAAGACCCCCGTGTTGGGTGATAGGTCCTTTTCCAAAGCTAACCCGATCCTATGGAACGAGTTACCTGACATCGTGACCGAGGCAGCCTCAGCTGAATCTTTCCGCAAAAACCTAAAAACATATTTATTTAAGATAGGGTTTGACTCCACTTGTTAATCGTTCTTGTCTTGGACCTTAGTCTTGTCTATTGCGCTGAAGAAATTGTCTGGTAATAATAATGATAATATTAATATTCACTTATGTGCAAATTTCAGTTATTTTACATTTTCACTTATTTTCTGCTTAGGAAACATTGTGCAGTTAGGAAGTCCAGTATCATCATCATTGCTTACTTCGGTTGCGGCGTCTATCGCATCGTCTTTGCCAATTAGCATCTCGACAATGCAGAACATTTCAACAGCGGCTGCAGGAGAAGTGGACTTTGCAATGGATACAACAAGCCTTGAACAGATGCATGCTGGAGGCGACACTGGTCTTGGTGAAGTTGGAATGGCCGAAGGCGCCGAAGACGATCACCTGCAGAATCCCATGCAGGTGGATGGTGCAATGGATTATCTGGAATCAATTCCTCAGTTTGATGGAATGGGTGATGGAGATGACGAGTCTGCTGCTGCTGAGGGAGACGATGACTTGATCTCCGAAGATCAGGCAGCATTCCAGGAGGAAGAGGAGCAGCCAGTGGAGCAGCCGCAGGAGCATCAGGCAGAACAGCATCACTTGGACGATGCGGGAGAGGCAGATATTCAGCATCATCATCTGGAGAGTGATGCACTGGCTGAAGGGTTCTCATCTGCAGAACAAGGAAAGGCATTTCTTGATGAGTTTCAGTCAGTGCCGGTGGAACCGTTGATGGAAGGATTTACCGGTACGGACGACAATGCGGAAGCGAGTTTTCAACATGCAGGCGACGGAGAAGAAGGTTTAGCACCAGAAGAAGGCATTTCCCACATGCAAGACAACAAACATGAACAATACCACAGAGATGAAGCTGAATATCTTTTACAGGTAAATTGGTTTTATATTTTAACCCCTTAATTGGGATCCGGATATATCCGTCCATTTTACATTGAGTTACAGTTAAATACACGGTTAAGAGGTTAAAATAATTAATCTTCCCAGTAGTTTGCAGGTCCAACTTTTCTCTTGTCAGTGGACCCATTTGTTAATTCACAGCTGATCAGTTTCTGTTGTCATTGTATTTTAATGCAGCTCTGTGTATTATTAATTGAGGCTTCTGTGTCATTGTGGTGACCATTAGTGCTGGTATTTCAGCAACCTGGAGAAGAGCATGATGATGATGATGCTGGGGGCAACAAGGCATTGTCGGAGGAAGGACAGCATATACCGTATGATGACTCACAACATCATCAACCTGAAGAGCAACAGCAGCCACATACGGACAGCATAATGTTGGAGGGCATGAAGGAAGAACCAGGATATACAAGTCTTGCAATGACATTGCCAGACCCAAATGCTGGTATGTTAATTACCTTAGTGCTAAATTTTAATTGTCATGTATGAAAATGACACCTTGTGTATGTATTTTGTATTCTTAGCTGTTAAGTTTCAGTATGCTAAATTTTTGCTTACAGACTCAGAAGTCTGAACTGTGTTTATTTTGGAAAGTTCTTGGTTGATTCCAAATTGAATTTGAAAATTTATGAAAGAAATGTGCCCCAACAGATCTGAAAACTATCTATACATTTTGTTCACCACTTTTACCAGTTAGTTGCCTATAGATCAAAGACTACGACAATGAGTAAGAGGTAGGATGTAATTGCTCTTAACCCTTTCGCCCCCTAAAGCCGATATTTCGGCTTCATAACCTATTGGGTGTACAGATTGCCGGGTGTACAGATTACCGGGGTCAAAGGATTAAGGATTGAAATTCTGATTAAACTACTAATGTACGGTAATCCTTCAAACAAAGTTTTTTAAATGGTCATGAAATTTTTAATAATTTAAATATTTAGTGATCAAATTGAATCGCTGAAAAATGTTGATTGCAATTGCTTGTAATATTGTTGCCTAGCACAAAATGCCAAGGTTCAGTGCTGATGTGGACTAAATTGAGCATAACTGATTCCTTCCAGGGTTGTCACATGGGTTTGCCAGATGGCAAATGCTTTTCTCAGTTATCAAGAAAAATAAATCACAATTTCACATCTCAATTTGTTTTATATGTATGATTCTAGATCCATTGGCAACCCTTGCATCAGCTGCTATATTTACAGCTCCAAGTGCCAGCTTTGTATCGGACATAAAGACAAAACCAGATGAAGTAAAGCACGTAAGCATTTTGGTAGAATTGCTTGAGCCAATGACAATTAAACAATCTGTAGTTCTTGCTTGAAGGATTGCAATAGAATGATAAAGATTTAGCTTTAATTGGACTGATGAGTGATTGATGTAATGGATGAGTGATTGATGTAATGAAGAGATAGACAATGTAAGGCTGGTGTAGTTTATTGTCATTTGGATATTTAGTAGTCATAGAAAAATGAAACATTGAATTTTGTTCTTTGAAGTAAATGTTGTGTACTATCTGATTTAGACACTTGATTCTGTCAAATCTGCTTAATTCATATTGTATGGACTTTTTAATATTGGAGAAGTATATGGAGTTGAATTTATTCAGAGCTGAATAGCATGTGTTTAAGAGATTATAGTTCTATGACAGAGTAGGACAAGGAGAATGTGTAATCAGTCATTTTTAATTTTTCTGACATTAGGAGGAACCTTCCACAGTTAAATCAGTACTTAGTGAATCTGCCGTTGTAAAGAAAGAACAAAGCCAGTGGTGTGATGTTGGAATTATAAAGGGCACAACATGCGTTGTATCCTACTATCATCTATCTTCTGATGCAGTACAGGGAAATGGAGAGGTAAGCTTATGCTTGAGAAATTTCTGTTTTCATTTTAAGAATTTCAAGCTATCATGAGCAGATTATTAAATTGCTAATAGCAGAAATTGATGGGCAAATTACCATAAGCGCAATTATGCCTTGAGACTTATGAATTAGGTTTCTGTCAGATGGTTGTTTTCTAATCAGTGTTTCCAATTATTATATTGTTGTCAAATAAAGAAATTGTAACGGATTTCTTTAAAATTGAGATGATTTGTTGTTATTTTGTTTCTTTTGTTGCTTTAGGACATTGATGTGGTGAATATTTCAAATCACAGTGTTCTCAGACGTCAAGAGTTGTTACCTGGAACGGCTTACAAGTTTCGTGTCGCTGGTGTCAATGCATGTGGGCGTGGTCCCTTTAGTGAAGTCACAGCTTTTAAGACATGCTTGCCTGGATTCCCTGGAGCACCATCTTCTATCAAGATCAGCAAGGTTAGCTGAAGTGAATTGGTCTTTATGGACACTTAGCTTTTAGCCTAATTTCAATAAAAGTTGAATGTTCAATATGATTTAGCCAAAAAGCTTTACGTGATACAGAAAATTGGTTGTTATATTTATAATTAGCACGTAAAAATTTCAAAACATCGGTCAAAAAATAAAAATTTGCAACATAGTATAATGTCTGTCATAGTATGAATAATAATATATATATAATTAATTGGTGTGTTCTATTAGAGCACGGAAGGAACTCATCTTTCATGGGATCCTCCACAGAACACAGCAGGTACCATACTGGAGTATTCAGTGTACCTGGCTGTCCGTAGCGAGAACAAGTCCAGTCTGCCGACGTCTCCAGCACAGTTGGCTTTTGTTCGTGTCTACTGCGGACCGAGTCCTCAGTGCGTTGTACCCAATTCCAGCCTGATTGCTGCTCATATTGACTACACAACGAAGCCGGCCATTATCTTCAGAATTGCAGCTCGTAATGAGAAAGGATATGGACCAGCAACTCAAGTTCGATGGCTTCAAGGTTAGAATGCCAATCTTTATTTTGTCATATTTAGCCAGAGTTTTCGAAATCTTCTGTTTACTATGATTGACTGTATATAAACTGATTAACAATCAGTTTGAATTATGAGTATGGATTGATCAATGATGTTAGCGGCTTTAAATTTGGTTTAATGGTATTTGATAATTGTAGACTACAGTTGGATGTAGCTTATTGTTTCAGGAATTACAGTACTTCTGATAAGGCTTTATTGTTGGTGTATTTATTTATGTGGATTATTATTATTTTTAGATTCATCTACAAACAATGCTTCACCTAAAACTGTTGCCAAACGAACAGGAAACGATGCGTAAGTGACAGGATTACTTAGTGTTACTGTACCAGTACTTTGTAAAAAGTACCGGTAATTGTAACGGTATTCTCGGTTTTTAAATTACTGTTTATTGTGAAGACATATAGAATGTTTTTACTTGACATTGGCACTAGTATAACACTTATGATATAAGAGAACTCATAATAGCATAACAAATATGGACCTTACCAAAATTTCTTATACTTGTGCACAGGCTGCCATGGAAAAGGGAAAGGCATAGGCAGTTTGGGACTCCACATTTTCATCTGAGTTTATGCCAATGTATGTGCATAACATGTAGCAGATTTGACGATAAAAATTGTCATAAATTTATTCTATAGTTCAGTTATGTAGTTTTTATTATAACAAATTTTTTCTTGATGCTTGTGTTAACAGCTCAGCAGTGCATCCTGGATCTGTAAAAAGAGTGAAGATGGATGGTAGTGAATAAAGGACGTTGCACTTAAGATGCCCTGACTGCAAATTTGTGTGAGAATTGACACTTGATGCATCTTGGCAAAAGCATTTTGTTCTCATGTTTACCTGACTTTGACCACCACCTGGTGAATGGTCTTCGTGTACCATATTGTGCTATTCTAAAGAGCATGGAATACATATACAAACTAAAATCCTTACGTCAGGAATGAAATCTTAATAATTGTAGAGGTCGTTATTGTCATTATGAACATTTTTCTATTGCTGAACTTTTTTAGCATTTGGAACTGGTTGGTTGATGATAGTCACAGACTTTTTGCCATTGTAGTTCATTATACATGTATGTGTCTAGACAGAACAATCACTTAACATTTGACCTGAATTATATGTGCATGAAGTAAGAGCTTAAGCAATGAAATGATTGGTATTTGCAAAGTATTGTGGACGTGCATAAGACAAATGTGGTCTCCAGATGTTTGGATTCCAATTTGCTTTTATTACATGATATTTGTGTTTCTTTTCTTGTTAAAGTTTTGGATTAAGTTGCATTTCATATCACATTATTAATTTTTTTGGAGTAGTTTTCCTGATGCTGTTATTAAAAATCATATGTGTATAATAAACCGATATGTAAGTGATAACTGACATTTGGTGTTGAACTTGATTTTGGTTTCTGTAGCAAGTTGTGACATATGACTTATGGAGGTTCAGGACATGGCAATGGTTTGAAATGCAATTTCAATTCTTCTACCATAATGATAATGATTACTTTAGGGGAACTTGTTTCAATAGTTAAGTGCAAGAGTGGATGAAAAATGGACTCAACCACATACTTTCGCTCTTCCCTAGCTTAGCTTCTCAAAAAGTGGGGAGCTCGAGCATGATGGCCTTATAGAAGTTTACTCCCATGCTGACGCATAGAGCATTTTGTGAAGGCACTGTACGCTGTTCTATTTGGTGGTGGTTTAACCTCAAATGGTTGATGGCGCCCCCAGTGGAGTTGGAAAATTTTTGTTTCAGCCATCCGACTCTCCGTTTAAGAACTTTACGGTAGGCCTATAAGAGTTAAACATTTCTGTCTGAGCTACTGCTTTTGGAGAATCTGCTACTGCGCCGCATATAGAGACTTGACCCGAGTGCAGTGTTTAATCTGGACTCCGGGGGGGGAACTCAAAAAGCCGAGGGGAAACTGACAAAGCCGGGGGAATTCTGCTAGGGGCCGCTGTTAGTCCATGTAGTATTCCAAAATTTCCGGGGAATTTGAAATTTCCGGGGGGAAGGGCGATTCTCCCCCGGAAACGGCCTAGATTAAACACAGCCCGAGTGAGAGACTGTACAGGCATTAAATAGGCGTGAATAGTGTGAAATGTCGATTCTTGATTTGTGCCTTTCAGTATCTGAGGGTTAGTAGGCAGTAGGCACATGTAGTTTTTAGATCCAAATTATTTTCTCAATACACTTTATTCGAAAGTTCGTCTTCCTTGTAATTTCCTATTTGGTAGTCCACATTTGAACTGTTGTTCGAAGTCCGAGGAACATAAATATAAGCACCAAGTATGAAATAATCTTGCTGTTTAGAATTTACTACAGTACTATGGAAGCACGCATAATATATGGACTGTACGTGACGATACTGACAATAATAATGGTCTTATAACATGTAACAGTGATTGCTGTGCTGTGACATTTTTGCCGTATGATATGCTTAGTGCTTACGTTACAGTAGGCCTACTAGATTTTCAGCTTGAACGCATAGATATAAAAATGGGTTGTAACTAGTGTTTTATGTTTTGGCATATACCGTTGAGCATCGTAGCGATTTTAATATTCGAAAGGCCTGCGATCGATGTCTGGATTTCCACGAAAGTTTTGACTAAATGAGCCCAGCCCTACTTAGCACAGGTTATTACAACAAATTGTTCGATTTAGATGGCAAATGTGTGCTATAATAACCAGTTTCCGCCAATTCTGAGTATCAACCTGGCCAACCGATCGACCGACATACAGTAATAAAGCCATTCTGACAGGTTTGAGGTAGACAGGCATCAATCACATTTACAGGTCACTGAGACTGTTGACACAGTCTCTCTGATGTGGGCAGAGTGTATACCGTGCACGCTATTTGTGGCATCGTCATGTTAATTTTGCATGATTTAAAGAGGCTAAGGGGTCATCCATAAATTACGTATAAACGCGATTTTGGCACTTTTTTGACCCCCCTACGTAACGCGAAGTAACAAAACGCCAGACCCCCCTAAAATATGAAGTAACGGGCCGCCCCGCCCCTATTTTCGTCTTCCGAAAAGTCTTGACTAGAAAAAAGGCCATCCTTGTATTTATTCCTCTCCAAAATCCCTGACAAGTAAAAAAGGTCAAAGGTCATCACTTAAAAATTGTCTGCGTTACGTCACATTTACGGACCTCCGTCGTCACACTTCGTAACAAATGGCCGGACCCCCTAACCGCGTTACGTAATTTATGGACGACACCTAAGAAGGTATTGTTGCCTGTGTGAAAGCCACTATGGGCACTAACGGGGCTTGAACCTGCTCCATCAGCCTGACGCTTCAGCACGTAACCCACTCAGCCATCTTCCGCCCCCTAAATGGCAGAGACGGCTCCACAGGGTCCCGGGTTCTCGTGCCCCATTGAATGCCTGACCCAGTGGCAGTGTTTAATATAGACTCTTGTACTCCGGGGGAACTGAAAGAGCCGGGGGAAACTGACAAAGCCGGAGGAAATTCTGTTAGGGGCCGCTGTTAGTCCATGTAGCATTCCAAAATTTCCGCTGGGGAATTTGAAATTTCCGGGGAGAAAAGGGCAATTTTCCCTCCAGAAACGGCCTAGATTAAACACTGCCCAGTGGTCCCCCCCATACTTTAGTGCACTCATTCTAAGCAACTGGTCCAATCCAGGTTTTGAGAAATAGTTGGCCTCCATGCTTGAAAGTTGCCACCCAAACGTTGTCCCACTTGTCAAATAGTGGAGCCGCCTCACTGCAGTACAGAGCATTTAGGGCCTTAGGCCTACCGGTAATAGCAATAGGCAGCCTACAGTATAAATGGCGACGAGCGATGCTGCATGAGAACAGCTCTGGTTCGTCTTCTGAGCGATCGCTGTGTTCGATCATTTTCAGTTTCCCTGCAGAAGCATCGACAGTTACCTTAGCACAACGACTTTAAGAAAGAACAGCTATTTTACCAGTAGACCTTACAGCAATCGATTAGTATTCCAGGTGAGAATGACTTCAAAATATTCCTTCTGATAATTAATTGAAGACAATAATACTGTAGTCATTTTTAAAGAGCTTTTGACAATAGTTTGGAGGAAAGTTGGGGACAGAATTAATTGCCATCACAATTTTCAGTCTTTTCATTACTTTTTAAACACGTCCAACGTGAATTTGGACGCTTATTGTGAGAGTTTTCTGATAACTGTATGACTCTGAGAAGTGAGAAAGGACTGGAATTACAGTAGCCTAGTAGGAGCGAATTTTTGGTCTTATCTGGACTCTGGAGCAAACAGACTGCATTCGGCAACGAAACATAGGAAATATCGTACAATTGTGGAGCTTAGCGAATGGAGAGACTCACAGTGCTTGAACGTGATACTGTAGGCCTATTTTAAATTCCTTTAGGCCTACATACCAATGTAGTATAGGCATGAATTTCTTATAGAAATGGTTTGAATATTTTGGTAAATGCGTCATCCTTCAAACGAATATGTGAACTCGGGTGATAGTTTCCGATATGCATTGTAGGGCCTACTCGCGCATATCAGCTAAGATAGGCTAATGCTGTCAGACAATGACCGATGCTATTAATCACACGCGGTATGTCATCTATGCACAGGTCTGCTCTGTACCCAGGAGGAAAGTGTCGAGCGATGACCACGAAGCTGTCGGTGGCTTCCTTGGTGGCGTCATGCCTTCTTTTTCTGGCGCTGGTTCAGCAGCTGTCCGCTGCTCCGCGTCCGGCGATGGTCGAGAGCAAACTGAGTCCACTTTCCGTCCTGAAAAGGGCCCTCGATCGAATGAGTTCGTCCTCCGTTGAACAGGAAAAGTCGAAAAGAACCGACGACCGACGAACACAGGACAGCGAACAGGAGGAGGAGGACGAAGAAACAAGAGAATCTCTGTCGCCGATGGCCGAGAGTGAGACGAAGGCCAAGAGACGCTCTGTGCTGGGCAGAAGAGACGCCGAAACCGAAGATCTGAAGAAGAGAATCGCCTCGGTGAAAAGATCCCTCAGAACGAATAGCGAGGCAGAGATAGCGAGAAGGCAAAACAGCCGTCAAAATGAAGCGCATCGTCAGAAAACGAAAGAAAGCAGTCAGAAAGATATTAAGCTGCATAGAAGAGATGACGAAAATGACGACGACGACGAAGACGACGATGATAATGACGACAACGGCGACAATAACGATGACGATAACAACAACGATAAAGACGACGGCGATGACAATAGTGAAAATGACAACAACGACGACAATGATGATGGCAATGATAATAACGACGAAGGCAATGACGACAATGACGACGATGATAATAATGACAACAACGGCGACGATAACGATGACGATAACAACGATAAAGACGACGACGATGACAATAGTAAAAATGACAATAACGACGACAATGATGATGGCAATGATAATAACGACGAAAGCAATGACGACAATGACGACGAAGACGACGATGATAATAATGACAACAACGGCGACGATAACGATGACGCTAACAACGATAAAGACTACGACGATGACAATAGTGAAAATGACAATAACGACGACAATGATGATGGCAATGATAATAACGACGAAGGCAATGACGACAATGATAATGCTGACGACGATGATAATGATAACCACAACGGCGGCAACGATAATGATGATGATGATGATGATGATGATGATGATGACGATGATAACAACGATAAAGACGACGACGATGATGACAATGATGATAATAACGGTGACGACGGCGATGACGACGATGATGATGACAACGATAAAGACGACGAAACCAGTAATGACAATGATGATAACGATGACGACGACGATGACAAGGATGGTAATGACGATGACGGCAATGATGACGATGACGGCAATGATAATAATGATGGCGATAATGATGACGACAATGACAATGATGATGACGACCATGACGACGACAATGACAATGATGATGACGACAATGATGACGACAATGGAGGTGGCGACGACGATGACGATGATGATGACGACGATAAAAAAGATGACGACAATGACGACGACGATGGCAAAGTAGGTAAACGAAGGGAAGGAAGAGAAAGAATGGTAATAAAGAAAATACGTCGAAATGCCTCAAAAAGAGTAGCTGGATCAGCCACGAAACTGAAAAAGACTGAAAAGAAACGTCTGATAAAAAGAAATGAAAATCACCAGAAGAGCAAAATGAAAGCTACAAACAAACACAAGAGAAGTAGCCTCGATCGGTGATTCGTCGCTTCGAAAGCAAGAAAAACTGGTTAGAATAATATTAGACGCTATCGCTGAAGTCATTTTTAATTGAAAAAAACAACGCAATGCGCTAAAATAAAATGCAAAACTTAGCTAACGTCGACAATTTTCCAAAATGGTAGTATATACTGTATGCTTCAGAGTAAATAAGTTTCGAAAATTTTAAACTCCAGAGATGTTAACAAGAATTCAACCCTCACGACCAGGGCCAGGACCAAGGACTCAACCCTCAAGGTTAGGACCAGGACCAGAACCAAGGACTCAACTCTCAAGGCCAGGACCAGGACCAAGGACTCATAGTTTGTCCATAAGGAGTCCTTAATTAAGGCCAGGATCAAGGCTAAGAACATCCCTCTCTAAATCCTGCTATTATTATTATTTATTATTATTATTATTATTATTATTATTATTATTATTATTATTATTATTATTATTATTCCAGTCCTCGATACGAAATATTTCAACATTTACAGTACAGCTGTTAGACTATTAACTCAGTGTTCCAATTTTATTTTTTCAGAGTTTCAAAAGGGGAACACAAAATGGTTTCGAAGATCAACGAAGACACTTGACTACCAACATAATATCCAGCCGTAGCTTGTAGAAGCTTTATGAACTAAACGCCGCTTCTGTTTCAGGCTAAAACTCTGGAACTTAGGACTCGATGCAATTTGACTGTAATGTAATTTCTGTAGGCCTATGCATTTACCTTTTTTCTTATAGTCTTGCGTTTAGGTTTTCAGAGTGAATAAAGTAGAATGAACTGAAATGAACATAATGTAAATTAGTTGGAACGATAAAAACAGAAGGCTTGCACAGTAACAGTGTTTATATGCTGGCTTTCAATTTTCAGCTAGACATGACATGTGAACGTTAAAGTTTATAGACATTATGTTTGAATGAGAGGACTCCATTTTCTCTCTCTTGAGCCGCTCTCAAGGTCTACGGTATTTCATATTCCACGGGTAGGCACTTCAGTATTTCACCAAGTAGGCTTTGCGTCAGTTTGTTTGATCAACTAAAAGTCTTAATATGTGGCGAATTTGAGAATATATTTTAAGAGTCTCGACCCAGGAATCCCAGGAAAGTGTTCAAATATAAATTGATTATTTGAGAATTTTAATAAATTTACCCAAAACCTCTGATAAAAAACAGATTGGCATATCTGACTGAAGGGAAAGAGACATAGTTCAATGCAAACATGTTTGCCAATGCTGATTTGGAGGGGGGAGATTTTGAGGTTCTTTGGGGGATTTCCTCTAACAGACCTGGATAGAACACTTGTCACCAGTCAGCAAGAGATAACATAGGAAAACGCACATACATTTCTACACAGAATCTCGAGTCATTCTATTCTCGCCTTCAGCCGGTCACATTAGATAGGTTTTCCTCTGAACCAGGTCTGCCGAGAGTGGGTGGGGATGGGGAATGCCCAGTGACCTGGCCGGGCTCGCAATAAACTTACCTTATACAGTATTTATGACTGAACGGTCTCACAACCTAATATGATCAGTGGTCGAAAAGTCTTGACTGGCAAAAAAGGTCCTCGCTTGCCGTGTTTATTCTAGCCACCTTGACATTGGGGGATTTTGAAATGTTGGGGGGGCAAGGTCTGAGTCTCCAAAAAACCTTGACAGGCAAAAAACAAAAAAGGTCATCCTTCCAACCTTCCTAATATTTTTACCCTTCTCAAATGCCCTGGCAAGCAAAAAGTTGTAATCATTACATCTTTCCCCTCTCCAAAAAATAAAAGCCCCCCGTCGTCACACTTTTGGGGAAGAAATTTCCATGCCCCATGCAACATATAAAAATTTTGGAAGAGGGGAATTTTAAACTCCCCCTCCAAGAAGGCCTAGAATAAACACTGCTCGCTTGTGTCCCACTTATTCTCCGCCTTGTTGTATAATGATTGAACTGTGAGAAATTTACGTTTCCGCTAAAGCTATATTATTACAATTTCTTATTTTGAACTTTTCTTATATACACCTATAGGTTGTCTAGGGGCCTGTGACTGCTCTCTGCCCATCCAGGGGCCCGGATTTTATGTTGACGGGTCTGCTACAAACACAGTAGACTGTAAATTTAGGGCGTCACATTTTCTCTTTCACAGGACATCCCGCAACGCTGTGTGTCTGGCGACAACAACAAAATTACAGCAAAAAGCGTATTACGTGTCCATTACAGAATGGTTTTATCAACAGAAATATTTCTTAAAGAATTTCCTACAGATTTACAATTAGGTCACAAGAAGTAATAAATTCATACTCAGCCTTTCACTTTGTCTATTATCATCGGGCACTATCACGATACCTGCCAAGAGGCACGCTTATACATGCGTGCGGCGATCTGTATGGCTTTATGTGGATATAGTTTATTTAGGAATCGCTTCGGAAGTCGTATCAGGCGATCTTTCAAAAGGCCTTAAGCCGAACGGAACGATTTAAACTAAACAGCAGGCCTATCATGATGAAGACATCTCGAGAATTTCTTAAGTTCCGACGACAGACATCACTCGAGTGGTTTGAGACGTTGTCGCCAATCGGATCTAGAGAAAAAAATCCGAACAAATTCGGTCAAACAGGGCCTACTTGTCAGACAATTTAGAGGCAAATCAATCGATCAGAATCATATCAGATAAATGCAATTTAAGAAATATCGATGACCTGCAGTCGAAGAAAATAATTAATAACCCAGTTCAAGGATGGTAATGACGAATTAACCCAGTTAGGCCTTATATTAATTGAACATGCAGAAGGCAGGACTGAATTAAGCTTTTGTACGCCCGTTTCGCAAAAAATTAATAGACCTGCGATGGCGATGCCTTACGCAAAATTGTCATAAAATATGAAATAATGTGGATGTATTATTAATTGTTGCAATAGCATGTCCAAAGAGTTCAAATAAAATTTATAATATTATATATTAGAATCAAGACGATTTATGAGTCAGCAGTATTAAACTCTGCCAGAATTAGCAATAGTAGACAGTGGCGGCTCCAGGATTTCTTGGTGAGGAGGGGATAAAATGAATTCATAGGAAGTTTGTGGGGGGGTGAAAAGAGAGAGGAAAAGTCAGTAAACTTTGTCGAAAAAGAAATAGGCTGACAAACAAGCAAAAAAGGCAATTTTTCCGAATTTTACTAGACTTTTACCGAAAAATAGGTTGACAAGCATAAAAAGGTACTTGACTTCTACCCAAAAATAGTTTGACAAGCAATTCTGGTGGGAATGCATCCCCACTCATCCCCGAAGTGGAACCGCCACTGATAGCAGAATATAGTAGGCTCTAAATTGCTACATATATATATCAATGATTTTAGAGTAGGCCTGTTTCAATTGAAGCATGCAGTAGGCTCTGCAGTGTGGTTAATCCGGCCCTAGTCGAAGGCCTTTTAAAAATTGTGCACCTTGGCCCAAATAGCATGTAGCTTTTCCTAATTTTTTCTCACCAACAAGCAATCTCTTCGACTAAGCCGATGAAATTATCTAATAAATTCGCAGAGTAACCGTATCAATGTACAGCCGTTTAAAAGCATTACAATGTAAAGATTTTAGCCATTTCAGAAAATCAGAAGCATAAATCTGTAGATAATATCTTGAAGCGATTGAATGAATCCATTAAGATTAGTGGTCGCTCTGCATTTCGATGAAAGCCGCTTGGCTATTCCGCAAAATATCTACCCGCATTGCCTTTTCTCTGGTATTTGCTGCCGGCGTGTTTAACCAATGCAAAATGACCAGATGAGAGGCGAAAGTCGTCTTCTAGTTTCAAGATGATTTCGGTGACTGTCTGATGATGTGTCTGGTGTGGGAGAGTAAGAATAGACGCCAGTGGCTCCCGTAACTGGTCTGCTGGTTGTTTCTGCTCCGGTTCTACAACAGAAAAGTTGAAAGCTACACTTTTGTCGCCAAGCAGGAGTTCAACGTTTAGGCCTATAACGTTCTATAGCATTCTACAATAAGTCTGATATGACTCTAGGCCTATAGTCCGTGAACCTCTCTGTCAGTGTGTTATGAATTAATAATACAGTAGAACTTCGCTATAACGGACTCGATTACAACGTATCCTCGGTTATAACGTACCGCAATGTACGGTCCCGTGTGATGATCTGCCGTAATGAATGGTATTGGATATAACGTACCTAGGATCTGACGTACTTAATTTTACTGAACTGCTAAGTACGTTATAACGAAGTTCTACCGTAATGCATATTTTTGCGTAATTTCTTGTGGCGCCGATGTCAGTCGCTCTAACCGCTAAGGTACATGGACTTCTGATCGGTGCCGAGCGAATTTGAAGCGTGGCAGAGGTACCGCCCATAGTCCGTTTGGTCTTGGATGTGGATGCGGAGACTGAGCGTCAGGCGATGGTCGCCCTCGTCGTAAGCTTCGATGCGGTGCTTGGCGGAGCTCGTGATCTGTCTACCGTCCTTTGCCCAGTAGTTGACCGCCTGTGGAAAGGCGGTGATCTGACACTCCAGGATCGTCTCTCGTCCCAACCACTGAATTATGCGCTGGTTCGCCAGATGAATGGCAGGAGGAACTGGAAAGCGAACAACTATTCACAGCAATTCATTTAATTATAGTCAATGAACGTTACTACTGTATGCCGTCGTCGCATTTATAATTCATTCATTCATTCATTTATTCATTCATTCGTTCGTTCGTTCATGGATTCTGCAGCATTCATTCATTTTGCAGCATTCATTCGTTCATTCATTCGTTCATTCATTCATTCGTTCGTTCATTCATGCATTCTGCAGCATTCATTCATTTTGCAGCATTCATTCGTTCATTCATTCGTTCATTCATTCATTCATTCATTCATTCATTCATTCATTCATTCATTCGTTCATTCATTCATTCGTTCGTTCATTCATTCGTTCGTTCATTCATTCACTCACTCATATCGATCTATTTGTCTACAGATCAATCAATTCGTCAACATCTATGCTGGTAAAACATGCTGCTCTAAGTAGTTTAGGTGTTAGATAGCGTTTGTCGTTGCATTGAGACCGATCATCGCTACGGGGTGACTGATCGGTGAATAACGCGTGCTTGACGCGTCACGTGATCTGCCTACATCCGATGGTGACGTGTACGAGTCGCGTGACGGTTGGAGGAACTTCGTTCGTTGCTCGGCATTCGTAGAGTCCTGCGCATGCGCGAGAGACGTTGACGATGCTAAGCACTTCTCCAGTGACGCCCCCGTCTTTTATGAAGAAATAATAACAACACACCAACAGGACTCAATAATAATAATAATAATAATAATAATAATAATAATAATAATAATAATAATAATAATAATAATAATAATAATAATAATAATAATCTTTATTCGTGACAAGCACAGCATCAAAATAGTACACAAACAAGGAATAACAAAAATCACCTGAACAAAACTAAATAAAATAAACTATTAATAAACTAATAAACTTCGTTTCGTGACCATAATATTATCTACAATATGATAATTGCCGACGACGTATTCAACTTCACATGGCAATTTGATTCAACAGCTTTCGTTTTTATTTTCTATCACAACGATTAAAAGAAATACAAGGTGAAATCTCGAGCCTTTGCCTCGTCCTGTCGAAGGCAGATCGCATCGTGTGACAGGCGCCGTCCTGTCGAGGTCCGACCGGTAGTGACCGGACGAAAGCGACTTCCGAAACCAGGTCACCTGCGGCTTTGGTACACCTGTGGCGTTGCAGACGAGACGAAGAGTCTCACCTTCGGTCACAGTGACGTCACGGCTCGAAAGCCGCTCTAAGATCTGCGCCGGAACTAAACCACACAGAAGCACCTACAGGTAACTACTTAGGCACACAGATTCGAAATTTTGCTAAGATTGCTATCACAGTCCTCGTAGCCTACGTCCTATTCAAATATCTCCCATTTCACGTTAACTACAGAGAAATGGAATGGACTGCTCGAAGATGTTTAACTTTTTAATCAATTTCTAGCAAAGCTATAGGTGAGGTAAAGGGATATCGGTGTAGATACGGGTTACGATAAAGTCCCGGTCATCTAGCGCTCGTGAATAAGCTGGTGCACTGCGCAAAGCTTTTTCGGGCAGCGTTATAGAAATTTCGTTTTACTTACTTACTTACTTCCAGTAGGCCAACCCTCCCAAAGTAAAACTGGAGAATAAAGTGAGGACGACACGTTCCAATATCTCTCATGTGTTCATGAGATATGTTTCCACTTCTTGTAGATCCTAGATTTGTAAAGAAAAGATCACTAAAGATTTTGATGACGTTGTGTGGCGTTTAATATTGTCGACACGTCGAGCGATAGATACCCTAAGAGTGTCTGCCTGCTCCTTTTGAATTACAGTATACGTGCTAAGCCAACTAATGAGTCTGATGCCTGCTTCAATCTAATGCTGCTTTGATTGATAGATTTATTGATTAATTAATTAAATAGTTGATTTATCGAGTCTACGCCTTTTGCTTAGAAGAATCTACAACACTTCAAATGAAATTCTTATTCTTGCACTTATGATATCTACATTTTATTCTTGAAGAAACTGAATGATGCACAGATGAACACACTACGATCAAATAATTGCAGCTTATCGTCCTTCGTGGAATGTAGGCCTTCTCGTCGATTGTGAACTCAAGGGACACAAATTAAACGAATTTTCTTCGGAACGAATCGACCGCTTTTAACAAATGTTTCTGGGTTAAAAGCAGGCAATACATTTCACAGCGGATTCTGTGGAAGCTAAAATGATGAGGTATACGAGATATAGCAAATTATAGAAGAAATACAAGCATCGTTCTAAACTGATCGAAACGACAATTTATCGGAAGGAGAGTGCTCGGGGTAGGAAGCATATATCTCGACCAAATATTGTCCAATTTTCAAAATGTTTGATTTATTTTGTTCCAATTACATTCCCCTAGAAATTTGCTGTTCACGAAAGTTAGGTTGCCACTCAAAAATTTTAGCAACACAGCTTCGAACAGAAAAACTTTTTTTGGAGGGAGGTTCTGTTTTAGGCCAGATTGTGGACCCTTATCCCAATTGTTATTAAATTTTGCACGGATGGTTTGAAAGAGGGATAAACATGCAAAACATTGGTGTATACCTCATCATTTTAGCTTTCACAGAATCCAAGCAATTGCAAGTTGAAAATGTCCAAAATTACATGCAAATGCACAGGAGGCTGCATTTATCCAGCCCCCTGATGTAAGGCACCTTTTTCAGTTGGCCGTCCAGGTAATCTAGTAGTCCATGATAAAGCGGTCGCGTGGAGTGACCGAACGGTGCAGTCATGCATTCTCCTCTCCGACCGATGCAGCAGCGCGCCGGAAGATTATAATTAAAGTTGCATTAGAAATTCCATCTCCCTTTTATCTCTCCGAAATGCAAACGGCCGAGCGGCAACAGTTGTCGGCAGACGACGGATTAGTGAAGAGTTTCTTGGACGCAAGATGGCGACGCTAATGATTTCCCAGCAAACATCCTTCCGGGCAGATCTTAAGTCTCGTGAATTATTTAATAGGCGAAAATGAAAACCGGGTTTAAGTGAAACGTCGGCGGAGAGAAAGAGAGACACTTACAGGTCAAAGCCACGGCCTCTGGCTTTTCATCAAAGTCGTAGGACAAGATACTCGTCATGAATCACCACCCGCTGCTCTAAGGCTATCGACAGTCAAACCCGTCTAAAGATATTTGTCAAAAATTCACGCTACTTTCCTGTGATAGCTAATGCCAAAAAATTCTGCTAGCCGTCTAACGGCGGTGCAGGGGCGTAGCGAGGCAAAGTGCCACCTGTGGCGAAAATAGAAAGTGTCGCCCTTCAGTGGCTTTCAGAGAGTGGTGGGCGCCCAGAGGCCAAGTCAAAAAAATGTTGGCAAGCAAAAACGTCGCCGAGTCAATTGGCGCCCCCATCAGGTCGGCGCCCGGGGCCACGCCCTCTGCACATTTCCGCCGCCCTTTTTATCCAAATATATATAGTATACCGAAGTTTGATTTTGGATGTTGACTATTTTGCATATTTATTAATCGTTTCATGGTTTTTCATATTGCAGCATAGAGAC
Organism: Metaphire vulgaris; assembly: GCA_018105865.1. NCBI lineage: Eukaryota > Metazoa > Annelida > Clitellata > Crassiclitellata > Megascolecidae > Metaphire > Metaphire vulgaris. The sequence goes on from CM030844.1 coordinate 8,187,219, forward strand.
GACTTTTTAAAAACCGAAAATGCCTCCCCTTAGGACTAGTGCCGCCCCCCGTCGCCACGATACTGCAGCGGCTGAGGCGTCTAGATCTGATGGAATTATTTTATAAGGAAAGAACCAGTCGTCAGTTTGTAGAGGTAGTAGACGCCTTAGCTTATTTAAAGTTAGCAAAACTGAGACAGCTCCAGACCTTCCACTATATGATGCTTCCGGCAATATTATTATATAACTAGATACTGCTTCGTGCGAATTTATTTATATTTTTTACATTTTGAAGCGAAATGCTATATTTCGAGAATTTTGCCTGATAATTTTGTCCGAATTGTTTTTTAATGTTCAACCATTATTTACAATAGCCAGTAGATTATCCTCTGTACTTGAATAAACGTTAATGGGCAATGGAACGTCAGCTTGTCTGTCCGAAATAAGGCTTTCTTAGTCTATAGGATAATCGACAGATGCTCGACATTTTCAAATCTAAACATTCGAACGAATAACGAAGGTGGTCGGATTGTCAATAAAATCGTTAACGCCCTGTTTTGTTCTTTCGGATCTTTTCGGTAGTTCCGAAGGTCCTCTGTCGGTATACATCCAAAGGCCATTACTGCAATACTTGTGTCCGTTTTCTGTACACGAATTGCTCTTTCCCGAGAGAGAAATAGAATGAAACTCGAAGCGCTTAAGTTTTCGTCGAAACATCGCCGGTATTTGCAGGGGAAAGCAGAGTACGGAAGACACGAGCGGTGTATACGGCAAAGGACCATTCGAAGATTTATCGACGCTAATTGGCAATGAAAGCGAAGGAAAATGGTTCCATAACGACAACCTTTGCTGCTGCTGCTGCTGTTGCTGCTGCTATGTGCGTCGTTTTCGCTAAGCATTGCTTAAGATAGAGACGAGTTTGCCTTTCTTCGAGCAAAATATTCCAATGCAATTATTATTGTCGCGAGACGCCTGAAACCGGCAGGTTTTTTTATATTCATCCTACGTGGATTAGCGCAATTTCATATTTGCAGCTGATAAATCACGTGGTCACGGCTGTAGACGTAGGCCTTTAGGAGATTAAGTGGCTTGTCTTGCAGCAAGTGGGAAAATCGGTCGCAAATGATTAGCGTGGAGGCGAAGGCTGACAACTACAGTGTAATCTTCGCTATCGGAGTCCGCTATCAGCAGTGCTTGGCTATTGCGCATGGCTCTGTATTGCTGTATATTCTCGCTAGTCACACACACACACACACACACACACACACACACACAGTTTAAACACACACCACACACACACACACACACACACACAAACTGTCAGGGGCAGCCCTGGGTGGGTGGGTCCACGGGTCCGGACCCACCCAGCCTCGGGCAGGGGCACCCGAGCAAATCGGGCAAATCCGCAGAGAAATTTTGTTTTTTTGGGGAAGGGGTAGTTTGAGCCGGGTCCTGGTTATAGATTGCATTAGACCCACCCAGCCAAAAAAAACCCAGCGCCGCCCCTGCAAACTGTACTCACATAAACACACACACACACACACACAAAACATTATATATATTATTCCCCAGCGTCTGCTATCGGTTGCTAACGGCAACGTCAATTTCTTAATGAGCGGAGCTTACGGATCATCATCATCATCATCATCATCATCATCATCATCATCATCATCGCCGCCATCATTATCAAATTTATCATCGCCCGCTATCATACTTCGCTGGACGTTGCTCTGCATATCTTATAACTGCTGATAGGCCTATGACTTTATAACATTGTGCGCGTGTATAATCTCATCAGTTTCCCAATCCCTGTCTTCCACTCCCTCTTCTCTCCTTTCCGTGCCCATCTCCGCCCAATCCTGTGTCCCCCTCTCTTTCCCCTCCACAACTACGCCACACACACACACAACCCTCTCCTTCTCCCTCACTTTCCCATTACCAGCCCCTTTTCCAGCTCCCTTCTCATCCCTCTCCTTCTTCCCTCTTCTTTCCAAGACACTCCTCTCTCATTCCTCTATCTCTCTCTTCCTTCCATATTTCCACCCTCCTCTCCTCCTTCTTTATCCTCCCCTTTCCGGCCTGGAACTAAGGGAACAGTCTAATTATGTATAACGCATATATACACATATACCTTATATATATATATAGTCTAATTATATATAATGCATATATACATATTACAATGCCAATAAAAATAAATTTCAGAATTGTTAAAGTCTCACCACTTTAGCATTTTGTTTATAACTACACAAATGAATAACCCAAGTGTTTAAAATTTTTACCATTATTATGATGTATTTAGGTTAAAACATTATTTGACCTTGAAAATCGAAACAACGTTGTCAGCTCTTCGAATTATAACGCAATGTCATTAATGGTTATTAACGTACAAAAAGTCGTACATAATATAATGATTTAGTCTCATCAGAAAGTGTACAAAAATCAGTTCGACTTGTTTTACTGACAATAACATTTTTATTTGGTAATAAAAAACTGTTTTAACGATTAAGTTCAAAACTTAGATATCATTAAATATTGCTTTTAGTCTTCCTGGTTTGTCACGTAAAAAGAGTGAACGAGTTGAATGTCTGGATTAGGCGACACTGCGTTCTGAACTGAGTAATCGTTTACGACTTGATTACAGCAGAACTGACACGTGACTGAGCTGATAAATTGATGTCAATTATATATATATATATATTTAAAAAACAAGATAACAATGGATATTTTTATATAATTATATCTGTGTGTGTGTGTTAACTTGGAACAGTTACATACTGATAATTTTTGTGGAAAAAGTATTTAAAGTGGCTTAGGTCTTTTTATCAAGAGGTTAAGTAATCCTTTCACAGTGTTGGTGCCCAGCATTGTACTAACTCTACATTTAATAACCTATAGTTTTCCCTGATAGCTTTCGAATCCGTTTATTGTTTCAACTGTTAATGTCTCTTCGTCCATTGACGTCTAGACGGTTCCGTTTGAAAGAAGCACGCCGGAGATATATATTTCCTTGGTTCGGTTGACTCAGAACATAGCATTGATCTATACAGGAGAAATCAAAATAATTTCATCGACTATTTTCAAGAGAAATCATTTCCCCAGTGATTTCTTCTCAGTGGTATCACGACTCCTCCGTCGCAGGTCATCCGAACGACGACGATCGTCGGTCGCTTCCTCCCCCTCCCATCCCCGGAGGCGGCGGCGGCGGCGGCGTCGAGAGAACACTTGCCCCCCATGGCTACGGAGTGACGCCACTCCACTCCACTTCCACTGTAGGACTCGGTCATCTCTCTCTCTCTCTCTCTCTCTCTCTCTCTCTCTCAGCAGGAATTATCAACAACGACGAACTAACTACTGGAAACAATTCTCATGATCCTTACGCTTTCTCTTCGTTGTCTTCGGCGTCCTCTCTAATTCTTTGCCATTGTAAATCCTATCATTATTTCTATCCCAAGTTTAAAGTCGATATACTATGTGTCTCAGAACTAGTTTTTCTGTCCTGCTCTTTGTCTCCTTAGATCTCCGCGCACGACTCTTCTCGTATTCCCGCTTCTTACTCTTTGTTTTTCAGATCCAGCGAACATCGTGGACCGACAGTTAATTGGAAATTCGTTTATAATGTGATCGATCAGCATCGGTAAGTTCCTGCGGCGCAAAATCAGCATCTGCCCTGGTCGATCGAGGCAACCTATAGAGGGCGCCACTGTCGCCGTCCAACCAAACAACCCTCCCTCCTCGTTTAGTTTCTTCTCGTTTCGTTTCTTCTCTTTCTCTTCGCTTCGTTCTCCATCTGCCATCTTCCCTGACTGTGTCTCATGATACCAATCCAATTAGACATTGCTCAAATCCCTTGGGATATGCTGACTGTGTCTTTTGATCGACATATAACACGTGTGGAAGAAATTTCCAGCAGCGAATATTAGGCATATATATATATATATATATATATATATATATATATATATATATATATATAATATATATAACACAGCTGTAAAAATGTTGCAGTGCCGGAGTATCTTATTTTAGAAGTATATATATAATTATTATAAATTATATATTATTTATATATGCCTATAAGCTTTATAACACTATACTTAGCATATCAAAAAAATTATTTCTGGGTTCATTGTGTGTTTTCCTATAGTCTCTTATGCCTAAACTAACCAGAAAGCAGCTTTTGTTCACAAAATGTTTGCTTCGGGAGTCAGGGCGATGATAGTTTGAAATTCGTGTATTGTAGAGAGCGTTCGCGATTCACATTCGATGCTGAGCATAGACATCCATGCACGATTCCACATTATATTCCGAAGAATCATTGAAAGCTGTCCAGAAGTTTTAAGGTTTGAGCAAAATTTTCTAGAACGTTCTGAAATCTTCTAGAACTTTATAGCACTTGCATGGTATACCTTCCAGTTGTATACATAGAATTATAAAAATTCAGGTGTCTTAGGCCAAGTCAGACCGCGAGGAAGATATTGCAGATCCAGAATACAATTGCACAGATGCAGCCGAGACGAGAAAGCCGTACTGCCCCCCCCTCCCCCATAAGAAAGATCTCAACGATCTGATCAGAGACCATGGTCTTATCCAGTCTAGTGATGAGCTTCTGACATCTATAGGCTCAAGGAGTGGCACTTGTTGGATGAAAGTGTGCAGGCTACAGGACAGAGAAAGCATGTGTATCTCATCATTTTTTGTCTATATTCTTTTCGTGGTCTTCCTCTAATGTTTTCGCCTTCCATTACTCAGAGCATGATCAGTGGCGTAGCGAGGGTATCCGGCGCCCGGGGGCAAAGTGTACCGTTTGCGCCTCTAACACTGCTGACGAGCAAAAAAGAAGTCACATCGTTCTCGGCGCCCCTCAACTCTTACGGCGCCCCTCTCCTTATACTGCTGACGAGCAAAAAAGGTCGTCGCACATGTTTCTTCTTATTTATTATGCATTTCACTTGCCCAAATACCCGATTTTGGCGCTCCCTCACCTCGGCGTCCGGGGGCATATGCCCCCTGCCCCCTCGCTACGCCTCTGAGCATGATCCTTTTTTTATCAGCCTTTCGTCACTCATTCTGCAGATATGGCCAAATAGTTTGAGTTTCTTTTCAACGACCGTTTGGATGAGGTCTTTCTTTATACTCATTCTTTGTTTTACCTTTTTGTTGTTGACCTTGTCAAACCATCTGATTCCTAGGATGTTTCTGTAGCACTTTATTTCAAATGTGTGGAGTGCGTGGCTATTTTTCTTGTTTAAAGTCCAAGTCTCGCCTGCATAACGGCACACTGCATAATACAATGCTCAATATGCATGTTTGGAATAATTTTAGTATTGTTGGCTATTTTCTTATTTTTCCAGATGCTCTTCATTTTGGCGAAAGCTCCGTAGGCTTTTATACACAAGCATCTGAAATATACCAATTAGAAGCCAGGAACAAAAAAAGACTGCGTTTCATAGTGTAATTAATATTAGGGCGTTTTCACGTGGAGACGAGTTTAGACTTACAATTATAAGTAGGCCTAAATCTGATCTTGTTCCAGCGTCTCATCATTCTCAATTGTTTTTATACATCATCACAGTCACGAAATCATTACATGATGAAGTCTAGAATTTTCTCTGAGGCAGTTAGAGCGGTCCGAACTGTTTCTAAGCAAGACACATCCATCCACGCGCTATATAACTGCCCACTGTAGATATTAGTAGTATAGCACCAATGCGCTATCAAGAAGAAGACATTATAAATGGCTAACTGACTCTGTACCATAAAATCAGTTTCGATTTCGCCTAATAATAACTTAACGATGCTCAGTCATATTTATACTGCAACTGGCGATAAATGCCGATTTCTTAAGGAAAGAATCTCTTGCAAACTCATCCTATGAAATTCCCACGAGTGGTTTTGGAGCCCATCTGGAACCCTGGACTTCATCTACTCAACTCCAAGTCCAAACAATTGGTCGACCCTTTGGCTGCAAAAGTAGCCATCCTTCGTCAGAGGCAACTTACTCAGAGTCCTCTCCAAAAACACGCTTGTAAGTCAGATTCAGGGATATTTTTACACTCCCCTAACGCTCCCCCGGCATCCCCCAATTTGAAACCGACACCCACGCCCCCTAATCCGATCCAGGGATGACCTTTTTTGTTTGTCAGGCTTTTCAGTAGGGACCGACCCCCTAGAATATACCGACACCCCCCAATTGATAATCCTAAAAATAACTCTGGTTAGATTCACTGATGACGCTCAGGTTCCAAAGCCGTTTTTATTCAATAATTCTTACCTTTCGTTGTTGCAAAGTGCCGTCGAGTTGAGTGCTTATCTTCGTATGGCGCTATATAATTTATTATAAACTTAACATTAATGACAACTGCCAAAGTCTTTTCGGCGGCTCCCCTTCTTTTTTCTTTCATTTTTTGATCGTTTGGAATTCGTTAGTGTAAGACTAGTGGTGTCGTTCATTAGATAATTATGATTAGTAGAGCGATGCGTTCAGACAGAGACCTTTGACGTTCAGTCGAACGGTTTTGCTTTTGACTGGGAATGTATTGATGGTGCATCTGTATTGTCCGTTGTCCTCCATTTTGGTGTCTCTGATCTGAAGGTTCCAGTCTCTGATCTGAGACCGAACGACGCTGAAACGTGAGTCATCGATGACGCGACGGTCTTCGTACGTCAGAGGAAGTGACGTCATGTGCTCCAACCAAGCTACCTGCATAGATATATGACCATCCTCTGTTTTTTTTTTCAATTTGTTTTCAATAAGGCCTATGGATTGTGCTTCCTTCAGGAATCCCATAACTAAATTAGTCAACAATTTGAAGCTCCCATCTGGAAAGCGTTGTCAATCAGTGTTTTATCCAGAGATCAGACTCCAGGCCTTGGGGGGGATTGACTTGGCTGGGGGAGAAGAGACACAATTCAATGCAAAAATTTGTGTTCGTGATGGGATTTTTTGGGGGAGGGCTTTTGTGATTTGGGGATCTCCTCCCTAACAAATAGGGTTAGGGTTAAAACACTGGTTGTCAATGCAGCGTCTCGGCTATACCAGAAAAATTGCGATGCTGTAAAACAATCGCAGGCTCACATAGATTATTCTAAATTAATTATTTAAAATGTTAGACTACCCTTAATCCACTTGATTCAAGAGTGATAAAATGTTGCCGAAAATATTGCAACAGCAATTTTATTTAGTTCCAGTAACTCTAGGCCTACAAACTTCATTTCTTCTATCCACCCACATGCTGGAATAGGCCTATAGATCCACCATTAGAAACAGCAATACACAATAAAAAAATACCAAAGTACAGACTGTAATTTTTTTATTGGAATGCTCTATTTATCACTTGCTTTGTACTTTCCGAGGTCTTCAATGGAGCAAGGCAAAAGAGCGGGCTGACCGGCGATTACGGTTACGTTTGTAAAAGCAGCGTCGAATTTCGGTTCAAGTCCTAAAGCTGAAATTTAAAAAGTCGAACTGGTACTTTGAACTTAAGTCTATCAAAAAATACAGTGACTGGCTAAAGTGCTAAACAGGCACTAGGGGGCCTATATAATATGCAAATCTCGTTCATTATCAAACGTTCGCCAAAATTCAGCAAAATTAACATTCCTGTTATTACACGCCCGGGAGATGAAATTGTCCAATTCGTTGAGTGATGCATGTACATGCTGACATCTTTAAAAAGCAACAAATTTAGCATGCTTTTTAACAGACGTTTCAAAAATGAAACATCCACATCAAACATAAAAAACTCAACGCAAATTCATAATTGATACCACAGCAACGTCTATCGTGCATCGTCACTACACACAACATTCGAGTTTGTCAAACACGCAGCAGAAAAAAATAGAAAAGAATAGACGAAGGTCTCAACGTTGTATTAAGGCGCCTTTATTGATGCTCGTGCTGTCTTTCGTTTTGTTGCTGCAGTGAGCCAGTCTCTCTCTCTCTCTCTCTCTCTCTCTCTCTCTCTCTCTCTCTCTCTCTCTCTCTCTCTCTCCCTCTCGGAGCTACTCAGGGTTTTATCGGTCATCGGTGTAGACTACGGAACGTTGTTCGACATACCTGAAGAACACGAGACTTACCACTTGAAAAGACGTTGAGAGCCGCTATTTTGTGCTTCGGTGGAACAATTGCAGACAAATGGAAGCTAAGGGAAGTGTAAAAGCCACGCTGCCTGATCTGCCGTGGAAATAGGCACAACGCCAGTCAGCTTCTTCGCCGACGTTGACACAGCAGCATAAGAAGTCGATGTGCTTTTTTGCCCATGTATGCCGTAATTTAAGTAGCGATTGCAGGGAAACAGACAGAGGCAGACAGAGACAGAGGCAAAGAGACGGACAGAAACAGCACGATGAAGGATAATAGTAAAAAGAATGGACGAGTGGAAGGAATATGAATTATTTGATAGATGGATGGATGGATGAATGGTACGGATAGATGGATGTATGGATGATTTTGCAACTCCAAATAAGTGCAAGATGGCCTAAGTACCAGGAAGACAATGTTGTTGAACAATAGGCGGACACAACTTCGCAAGTGAATATTTTGCAAAATAAAGTTTAAGACTGAAATAGAACACGGAATGCTAACAAAATAAAAGCAAACTAGCAGAAGTCATTTGACCTCAATTAAATTCACTTAAATGCTGTTCAAGAGCAGTTTCTAATAATTAGTGCAGTAAGCATTTTCATTTCGAATCGATGTGTGGGAGTTTGCAATTTCTATCAACATTACTGTCTGATAGCAATTCATCAAATATTCGAAAGTCGAGTGCTTATACGATCAGAAAAGAAATTTGCCCAAACCTGACTTCTGTTGATCTTTTTTGCTAACTTGAATTTTTCAAGAATTCATTATCCTAATCAGAGCAAGTTGAATGTTTATAAGAACGCACGTTGCTTGCAATTAGGTTGCTCGGACCAAGGTTATTTCTAGGATTATCAATTTGGGGAGGGGTTTCTGTAAATTCTGGGGTCCCCTGCCAAAAATAATCTGACAAGCAAAAAAGGCCACCCCATAGCTGAGATTGGGAGGGGTGTTGGGGGTGTCGGTCTGAAATTGGGAGGTGTTGGGGGCGTTAGAGGGTGTAAAATATCCCTGGCTTGGACCTTGCTCATTCTCTATGTCCAAAAATTCGGACGGCAAGAAAATGCTTCCACCAGCACCATCAAAATCTAGTTACCGTATAGAGATCTGCGGAGTTGTTTATCGAGGGGTCAAATTTTCCGCTCATTAGCAGAACAGACTTTCGAGAGGAGAAATTCGAAGCATTCGATTAACAGTGACCAAAGTCAGACTCAGTGGAGCCGCGCATGTGATCGATTCTCTTAATTTCTTTAGGCGGCAACGAAGGTCGCTCTGTCTGAATTGATCACAACGTCGAAAGCGCATTTATTTCCAAATCTAGAAACTTCTCGGAAGTTTCACCAAAAAGCAAGAAGGTTCAGACTGATGAACAAGAACACTGAAATGAGTCAACCTTCAAACTGCAAGGGAGATGGTTCAAAACCCTAATAATATAATAAGCAACAAAATCGTGACAAAACTGTGTGATACGGCAGTGTCTGAATGCTTGATTTTCAATTAAACCTATCATTCGTCAATCAACTCAACACTACTATAAAATCTGAGGAGATTGTAACATCTAGTGGATGGAACAGGAATTTATTTATCATCAAAAGATGAACTCTAAACACCAGTAGGCCTATGGAAGCTAATTTCAAAGGATAGCGATGCACAAATGGACGAACAACATCCGCTTGTGCTGTCAATGACTTAGGATTTGAAGCATATGGAGAGCGCAGATGGCGTCAAAGTAGCGGATCGTCTCCGAAATTATAGGGATAAACCTCGCTTTTCTCTTCCTGACACATTTGTCAAGCTGTTTTCAAAAGGCTAGCGCTCAGTGTAGGAATACAGAACAGGTGAAAACTTTTACAAAGTTCTCGACTGATCTTCAACAGCTAGACTGACTTGGAATTAAATGTTGTATCGATAACACCTACGAGTTTGGCTCCTTTTCCGAAAGAGCCTTAGGCCTATACGATAGACTGAATAGCAGCTGTCCAAATAAATCATCTTGTGGGACGATGCAGTAAAAGACCGCGGATTTAGTCCTCGGAGGTTTAATTATTTGCGAAATCCTTGTAAAAAAATACGGATTAATACATACATCAGATGAACAGATTTTTAAAAGTCTTATCGAAACAAACTAACACGGAGAGTCAGCAGAACGCTGGATCGGATATACTGTTCAAAGCGATCATAACTTTTAATTAATTGCGTATATATTCTGTCGTGTGAATGCAATGAATTTATCAACAGGCCAGAGTGTGCTTTGCTGCCCAACCTGTATCTATGCCCAAGTCGACTTCGTTATCATAGACGTCGTTGTCGTTGCTAGGCAGATGATGGTCGAATGAAATCTGCTTTGAAATAATAAACCGCTTTCCGTTGTCTTTCTGTTCTGAAAATAGTTATAAGCATATCGAAGAAATGATTGGCCGTCTTTTCTATATATTTCCAAGACAAGGTCCGTATCTGATGTCGCTAATTTATATTTTTATCGAAGACAACATTGAGAGAACCGCGAAAGACATTTTCTTCGCAGTATCCGGAGTTCTGCTTTCAACTGCCGTGGAAAAACGTCAGTAACTGTTGATTAGATATATTACCATTACTCTCTTCCCTTGGCCGTTAGATCTTTCAAAGAATTGAAACTTTTCAAATCTATAATATACTCATAGACATCTCTTCCAATTGACATCTCTTTCATAGTCTGTTTCACTGTTTACCAGTCTGACCAGTGGCGGATTTACCACGGTACAAATGGTACATTTGTACAGGGCCCACCTTTTCTATTAACAATATTTTATACTGATTTTTTACGATTTATTTGTTTAAATAACTTTATTTCCCGAAATGCAACCATTTACCACGCAACGTGCCCTTTAAAAAAGAAAAAGGTTATAAAAATATAAATCCGCCACTCACTCTGACTGATCTCTGAAATAACCTGCTCTTTTCCCCCTAATGGATCTGAAGTACAATTGGTTGATGTCTTTGATTATTAGAATTGGTGCTATAAAAGTACATTAGACCCTATCATTGTTATTATTACCTTAAAAAGGCAACGCTGCTGACGCGCCTATTTTCTGCCATTTCGACAAGAAAGGCTTCAACTCGTCGCGCATATATTTTTATTTTAGAAATAGCTTTCCGAATGCAATCCCACTGTTGTCCGATATGTTAAATAATTATAAGTAGGCCATCTTATGGCACAAGTCTTGTGTTAATTTTAAAGGAATCAGAGAGCCTTAGCGACATTCCGGGAGGGAAATTCTATAAGTGAAGCTATCTGTAGAATGTAGAAACCACACTTTTGTACAAAATAGCACACACATTAAATTTAATTTCTTTATAAATTTGTGTACCATAATATTATTACTATGTATAAATTGAACTAACATATAAATGTTAACAGACAGACGTCATTTTGAAAAATCCTCATTGCCTTGAATCTTCAATGCAATCTGCTATTGTCTGTTACTTGATGATCTGCGTACAATGCAGGCACGAATTACAGGCTTAGAAACTTGTGCGAATGTTGTATTTTGAATATTGGGATAGACCATAATTTCTCATATTAAATATGATAGCAAATGTAACGAAACTCACTGCTAAATCAGTGCTCGAATTGCAAATGAAAGTAAATATTAAACGTCCCACTGCCTTATGTAAATACCACTGGTATACCATTTTAAAAGTATCTGGAAATAGAAACGCGCTGTAGAAAATCATAAAAATATATCTTTTTTATATGTTAGGTCTATTTATTGCAATGTGCCGCAGCTTTGGCAAATTATTGCGTTCAAAATAGCTGTTGCAATCATTGATCTGCCAAATAATTTCACGATTTTCGTGCATCTTAAGGTTTACGGCTACTGTATTACTAGTTTCAAAGTCAGTCCACCGGGGTCAAAGTCAATGCCCTGGAGCTTAGCCCCTTAACTGGGGATCCCGGATATATCTGTCCATTTTACATTGAGTTACAGTTAAATACACGGTTAATGAGTTAACTACACTTCAGACTATAGGGCGTGACACGTTAAATGAAGCGGGCAAGACAGAGAAATGACTGCGACCGCAGAATAGGGCACAAGAGTGATTACAGATAAACATTTTCAGAACCCATCAGGGAATTTGGGGGCGGGGGCGCCTTGAGCCTGAAATCACATTGGGCAATCACTCTTTCCTCCCCTGTCCTCTAATTTTTCTCTCATCCATCCTAAATGATAACATTTTTATTAGTTTAATTGCGAGTCTTGTGACCGGTCTAGGCCCAAATAGGGGACCAGTGCCCTTGTTCCCTCTCATGGATATGTTAATGGGGAGGAGATTAGGAAGGTTCAATATAGGACGCTCGACTGACACTATATTTTGTCGGAGAAAATCGGCCGCTTGCCGATTGAGCGCCGGACGTCTAAGAAAGTCATCAAACTCTCCTCCTCTCATTCGGTCAGTCGTTCTGTTCGAAGGACTCGACTACTTTCGACTCTCCGTGGCAGACGATTCGTCAGAGCCTCTCTCTCTCTCTCTCTCTCTCTCTCTCTCTCTCTCTCTCTCTCTCTCTCTCTCTCTCTCTCTCTCTCTCTCTCTCTCTCTCTCTCGCTCGCTCGCTAAATACGGGGTTTTGAAACGGAAGCTTTCAGATGACGACGACGAAAAACATTTGCACAATGCCGACACGAGATTCTGTCAGAACATAGAGACTATATAGTCAATTCTATCTGGAACAGGGTAAGTGGTCACGTGGTTTTCTCAAGGCATCGTTGCGCCATTTAGAATTTCTTGACTTTAGACATTCAAAACACGAAATTCCGAGCTCAGAAGAAATTTTTCATGACGAACCTAGAGAGGCCATTTTAGCGCACGCCGCTGGCGGTGGCGTAGAAATGCAGCGCTCAACTAAATCTTCAGATGCCTCTTTTATCATAGAGAGATAATTGGATCACACAGTACACCTTCAAAGCAGTCTGCGAAAGAGCAGCACGTGTCGAAACTGTGTCCGTGAAGGTCACTCCAGCAATTATAGTCATTCACTTAGACACTGAGAGGAATGGAAAGGCCGTTCGTTACCTGTGCCATACCTATTTCATCACTGACTGAGACGAGAATACGTACAGTGTGAGTTGTCTATGGACTATTCAAACAAGAGCATAACGCTTTTATTATATACTCTCTGGTAATTGATGGAATGCTATGAAACATATAGAAATACATACACTCACACACACATAGACACACACATAATATATATATATATATATATATATATATATATATATATATATATATATATATATATATATATATATATCGAATACGTGACAACGAAATAAAGTGAACTAAAAAGTGAACTCGATTCTGGCATGACTCACGAGGACAGGCAAAAGCAATGACTGTCAGCATTTTTCAAAGAAATGTTCCACAATTTGTTGGCCTTCATTTCCTTTTCCTAGCCTATTTTTACTGCACACTTTTTAGCCTCGTATTATGCGCAATTTACGATCAGCCTTCCCATAAAATATGCAGCGCGATTCCCAGTTACGTAATTGGATACGAAACGGGGCCATGGAAATTGCTGGCCTCAGCGGCGTCCATCGGTCATGGTTGCAGCATGCCTGTAGAGAGTGTAGATGAAGCCACCCGATCCCTTTAGTAACCTTATTTCTTCTTTTCTTCAAAGTATTTGCATTATATATCTACTAGTTAAGATTAAAGTTCTCTATGTTAATTTGTCGAAATTCTTATTTTAAATTTTGAAATTGCTCTATTATATAATTACTGTACAGTAAGTACAGTAATATGTATGAAGAAAGAAGAAGAAATAAACTATAAACTGAACTAAACTAAGCTGATTATACATTTCATTAAACAAACTGTTATGACAGAGTCACCAAAGCAGTAATTTACTGTATTACCCAAGCGGCCCTCAGAGGCCCTCAGAGTTAATTTGCCCTCAAGAGGCCCTGTAAATTTCCATGCTTCTATATGCCCAGTATATAGGCCTACCACTGATGGTCCTATAGGCCTACTAGATACACGAAAAGCTGTTTTGAGACATATTCCTTTGCGTAACGTAAATACACTGATTTATTATGCTCTATTTTAGATTCTTAGGTTCGAAGATGGTTCTTCTGATATATATATATATATATATATATATATATATATATATATATATATATATATATATATATATATATATATATATATATATTGGTAACCTAGTAAAACTCCAAAGGCGCCATTCTTGCAGTTACTTTGGTCAAATCCTGTACCAGATAATAACGACTTTGAGCGAAACTGCTAAAAAAAGCATCAGTCCTTATAATTAATTAGACTGCAAGATGCGTTCATCCACTTTAAGTCCTGGAGCCACTCACATGATGGATCTCGTAAGACACTGTCCCTCAGTGCCGAACTCATCGTCTCTCTCTCTCTCTCTCTCTCTCTCTCTCTCTCTCTCTCTTGTCCATTGCTGTGCAAATATTGTATTCCGGCTGATTTCTGTCGAAGATGGCGCCACAGATCCTCGTCAGCAGACGTTTACGGGCTTTTCTAATTCTTAGAAGTATATTCCGGTTGCTGGGATATATGCGACGGCGCGGACAATTCGACGATCAGGGCGACTACAGAAGCGGTCTGGCTTCGAAATCATCAAACTGGCCGCCGAAGAGTATGCAGAGACCGTTGAACGTCGTTAAGGAATTAAGAGCCGCATCGGAAATTCTCTCAGGTGAAGAAATTACGGGCGACACATCACGTGACTTCTCGTCCTTTCGTTTCTTTGCGACCGGCGATTCATTAGCCGAGTAGAATCATCGCAGTCTTCGAGCACAGCACCGCTTAGTGTAAGTTTTAAACGGGCATATTGCACTGGATGTCCGTCTGGCTCTACTAATTATATGCTCCTTCTTCCAAAAAGCTCATAATGGGGTCCATCCAGATACAGCATAGTACGTACGCAGTGAGGAGTGGGGTTGGATTTCGGAGATTTTGCGTATGTACGGTGTGTGCAACGGGAGAAGGGAGGGGGGGTGAAGGTATGCCTTTTTGCGTACGCTTTATATGGATGAGTCCAAGCAGTATCACTAGCTGCTTCTTTCTTGCTCATAAGCGGGCTGCGTAAGGAGTCTAAGGACATGAAGGCGAATCCGGTCGTAGACTATGAGACGATTGGATGAAATGACTGTATAGCCTAAGTACAAATGTTTGTTCGTATAGTAACCGATCACGACTGCAAGCACGGTCGCATATATCCACATGTATTTTATTGTTTTATAGTATATGGCGTCTGTCGGGCAAGCCTGACTCTCCAGGCAAGTCGAGCTCTGCCGGGAAAGACTGACTCTCCAGGCAAGTCGAACACTGCCGGGAAAGTCTGACTCTCCAGGCAAGTCGAACACTGCCGGGAAAGAGAAGTGTGCTCACTCGAACGCCCTTTTATTCAAGAAACCCAGACAATGACATCATCACGCCAGACAAGCGTTATTGACAATACATAAATCACATTTCACGACTTCTAACAACCTCGATGAAATGCCGCTCAGAAATCCATAAATCAAAATGACAGGTTCATAAACAAATGCTTTTTCCAATTAAACATCTGCGATCTCTAAGTTCGACTTTCCCAGGTTAATCCAGGAACCTCAAAGGTACGTCAGACAGTGATTGATGAGCGACTATAAATCTTTCAAAGCGATTCTTTTGCAACCAGGTGTTTTAAATTAAGCCAATTAATAATTCGTGACTGGGACCTATAAATCATGAAATTATATGTTATCGCAACTGTCACTTTTGACAGACAAAATCCATCTATCAAAAACCCAATTCCTCGACTTCAAAGTTCTTAACTGACACCTTAAATGAAGTGGAACCAAAATCCATTTGTCAAACCCTAGATCCAAAACCTCAAAGTTCTCGATTTATAACTATCTCTGTTGCTCCAAGATAACTTAATTTTGATTGATGACCGATACACTCCAGACCTTATACTCTACATTTCCTCTCCGTTAAAAAAAATATGTCGCCTGACATATCCTTAAAGAAATACCAATGCAATTTTGAAGACAACTGCTGAAGTTGAAATAATACCAAATAAAATAAAATGCAAACCATGCGACTCTATAAAATTCGAAATTCAATGAATAAACTCTACTTAACACGCTTAAATGATGCACCTACTCTTGATTAAATGACACATTTTAAACCTGTAAGGATAGAAAAACAACTGACTCAAAACTCTAATTTAACGCTGAAAATATGACAAAAATCGGAAGAACGTACTTTATAAACCCAAAATGAAGTGTATTTCACTAAATCACTGTAGGAAATTTCTTAAGAACGAACCCAAAAACGTTGAAATATTTGAATTAAGACTTTACAGTTTTCCCGACCACTTACTATTTTATAGGAGTACCAAATGACATTGATTGATAGCTAAAGGTTTTGCGCGATGGATAGTACAAGTACGGCATAGATAGGATGCATGTGGCTGTGCTGCCTATGCAGACGCTGGAAGCGGCTTGCGCTCAGCCGAGTGCAAAGTTATATGACATTAGCATAAATTATTATTGAAAAAGTTTGATGTTGGAAGAATTTACAAGGCACGTTAAATGCGTAGAAATTTCGTATTTACTTATGAAAGCAGTTTCAGTCGAAGATACTAGAGACGGGCTGACTATAGTGCAGACGCATTATGCATGACTCATCGCTGAGGCAGACCAAGACAAACGTCGATAGAAGAGTTGTAACAAAAAAGTTCCACTGCGTAGTATCCGCAAACTAAGAAATGAAACAACAAGTTGTGGACTATTTGAAGAAGGAAATATTGTTCAATCAAAGATTTTGAAAGTTTACTGAAATAACAAGTTGTGGACTATTTGAAGAAGGCCAGTACCGTATGCAACAATCAAGGTGAGCGAATTCTATTATCGAAACTTCATTGACTCTCGTGATATTTATACATTAAACAGACATAATTTAAAATGATACAAAAATTCAGTTAATCCCGTAGCTACTCCTATAAGTTCACACTAGAATAAGGTAGACTTGTTAACACATTTCGATAGGTCTACGTGCAGAATTCAGCATTGCAATTTGCAATGTAGATAACATAAATAACCAATGCAACTGTAAAAAAATTTAAAAAGATATTTTGACTAAAACCCAATAATACAATTTATTAACCGAATAATAGAAGAAAACCATTAAATATTCAGACTGGAAACACAAAAGTATATCTATTAAAAAATTATTATTTGTCTTATTTAGTACACTTTCCGTGGAAATTACATTCAAAGGATCCCTAGGATTTTTTTACCCCCCAAAAAATATTGTCAACGAGACAAAATATAACATGAAACTTGTATTGCGCACTAGGACTTATTTGAATTTTTTTGTGAGCACCAAGCCCAACGAGAACGACGTAATATAACTCGGCAATGACATCTAGGGCCAGAAGATGCCACTATCGTGCAATCAAAACGACACTACGTCGGACTGAGTGTACACAAACCACCACCCTAAATTGAAAATATTTTTCTAATCTATCTCAAAATATTATGTTAAAGGTATTGCCTTATAGAAAAATTTTTTTAGTGAACTGCAAATAATATAAAAATGTTTAAACCAATTCAAAACACGAGATATCAGAAATCATAGCTCGCAAAGCTTCGAGACACCATTAATACGCTGATCTGAAATGCTTCTGTGCAAATCAAAAAATGTGGAATATTCTGCCATTCAGATTAAGGCCTTTGAATATTGACAACACACACCAACCACAAGATGCGTTAAAGCAATGCAAAACATAAAATTCAATTTCACTCGATGATTAAAAAAAACAGTCGTCATAAAACAATCAGAAATAGGCCTATAGAAATTCATTCATATTTTTGTGTTTCAATAATTTTGCTCTTTTTTCATATTTTTATAGAGATATCGAAGAATGAAGACACAGAATTATTAAATCATTGCGCACTATCTATGGATTTACCTTTGATGAGGAAAGAATTCCAGAAGATCTATCTGTCTATATTATTAATTAAATTGATTGTTGATTCCAATGCTTTCATTAATAATGTATTTTTAAGGTAATATACAGCTATGTAAACCAAATGTAAGATGCTGAGACATCCAGTCACCAAGCTGCATCGTCGACTATGCAGAATGGCGAGCTGAGAATCAGCTGCGGATAAATTTACAAAATTAGAACCAATCGAAAGAAAAATGCAGTAAAACCCACTGTAACCAAGAAAATCTGAAATATTCTCTTCAATCAAAACATACTGAAATTTTAGTGAGCATTTTAAAAATTCAATCCTGTCTTCCCAAAAGACTTTTGATCTGAAACAAAATTCACTTGTCCAGCTCTGGACATTCGGGGCAGAGGCAAAAACACGAGTCAGATTCTTTAAATCTTTTATTGACTCCTGATTCCCTGTTCCAGAACCTTCTTTACCTGTCTGTAAGCTCTTTTTGGCGGAACTAGAATCAAATGACCTCTCTTGCGTTCGCATGCAATTACGGACAACCAGGCGCTCGCTCGACCATACCGGTAAATCTTGGATTAATAGAATTCAGTCTGATAAGCAGACCCAAGCCGGTCTTCTGTGGTATATGACGTCACAAACCGCTGCAGTCCTTTTTAGAGTGACCTTATTGCAATCCGCGGCTTAAAAAACCCATTGACTTTGACTTAGTCATTTCCATTAACATTCCATTTCCATTAGCAGCTGCATAAACTTAAGAGCGAGGGCTTCAAGATCATTTCCCATTATTCCCATTTAGCTTCGTGATTCATCTATCTTTGACATCGAAAACTGAATTTGCATGCCCATACGATATACCTCTGTCTTATAAGCATAGGACACCTTAGTCATAGATTTTCGATAGTTACGCGTAAAATGCTCGAGCTTCTAACTTTCATAAAAACGATTTTGCAATGACCAAATTACTAAAGAATTAAACCAACATCTAGCGAAAATACAAGACGACCAGTTAAAAAAATCATGATGAAAAGCAGGTTAGAAATCGCATTAGCAGTAAATATGTTTCTCTTGGATCAAAATCATTCAGATATTTTATAAGAAATAAAATTACAATGTTACTGTCTGTGTGGGGAACGTTGAGAACTGGCTTGCTTGATGGACTCTGGTGGACTTTGACGATGCTGTAGCTTAGGAGTAATCGAGGAAAGATGCATTTCGCGACGGATGACATGTCGACGGTCGGATGAAGACGAAACTTGGTTGACAAGGAGCTGATTGAAAGAAGACTGAGCGGAGGAAGGTTCGATCGAAGCATGTGATGACGACCATGATGACTGGACTCACGTCGTCTTTCCTTGGTTGGCGAAACGTCAAAGCAGATTCGGCGACTCGGCTAGCGTCTGGAACACGAAGACGGTGGAGAGGCTCGTCCAGGAAATTCGGATCTCTTCGAGTGATACTTGTAGTGAACGCAGCAATCGGTCGACTCCCGCGATGTAGACGTCTTCGCTTCTCATCTCGGCGTCCGTGGTAGATCTGGTCTTTGGTTGATCTGGTTGGTTTGGTTGATCTTGCGTTCTGACGTTCGATGTTTTCGGAACACGGTTGATAGTCGAGAGGTACGGATAAGATGTTCGTTGATTTTCGATGACCTCGTTGTCTGGCTGGATTTTCTTCATGACGTCATTGTATTCCCGCACATCTACAAGACGAAATGTGCGAGACCCCGGCTCGACACCAAAATATAGTATATGGCGTCTGTCGGGCAAGCCTGACTCTCCAGGCAAGTCGAGCTCTGCCGGGAAAGACTGACTCTCCAGGCAAGTCGAACACTGCCGGGAAAGTCTGACTCTCCAGGCAAGTCGAACACTGCCGGGAAAGAGAAGTGTGCTCACTCGAACGCCCTTTTATTCAAGAAACCCAGACAATGACATCATCACGCCAGACAAGCGTTATTGACAATACATAAATCACATTTCACGACTTCTAACAACCTCGATGAAATGCCGCTCGTGAAATCCATAAATCAAAATGACAGGTTCATAAACAAATGCTTTTCCAATTAAACATCTGCGATCTCTAAGTTCGACTTTCCCAGGTTAATCCAGGAACCTCAAAGGTACGTCAGACAGTGATTGATGAGCGACTATAAATCTTTCAAAGCGATTCTTTTGAAACCAGGTGTTTTAAATTAAGCCAATTAATAATTCGTGACTGGGACCTATAAATCATGAAATTATATGTTATCGCAACTGTCACTTTTGACAGACAAAATCCATCTATCAAAAACCCAATTCCTCGACTTCAAAGTTCTTAACTGACACCTTAAATGAAGTGGAACCAAAATCCATTTGTCAAACCCTAGATCCAAAACCTCAAAGTTCTCGATTTATAACTATCTCTGTTGCTCCAAGATAACTTAATTTTGATTGATGACCGATACACTCCAGACCTTATACTCTACAGTTTATCTCCGCGTATATAGAGACATGCCTATACATACTGGAAAACTAGAGATGAACCCCGATAATGCCTGCGCGGCCGATGACAATAACGATAACGATGACAATGATGATGATGATGACGACGACGATGATGATGATGATGACGACGACGACGTTGATGATGATAATGACGTTGTTGATGATGGTGATTATGATGATGTCGATGATGATTGACAAAATACAGAGTTCAATTAAGACTTTTTAGAGCGTTGTTACGAAAAGCGCATCATACAAGTAGGCCTATATAGACCGGCATTGGCGTATATACCGTAGTCTTAATTCGATTGAAGGTCTAATCACTAGTGGAATGAAGTTGAACTGTCACGACGAGTTCCCATCGTACTACGGATGTTCACGTGACAGACAGGATGCGCACCGTTGAGCTGTCTTTCCGATGTCAAGCATGTGGTGACTGCTATTATTGCGCGGCACATGTTTTAGCATTTTACGAACGGCGTATAAGCATCGCTTTGACTAGATCGCGCGAATCGAGTGAGAATGTCCCAAAGCATTTGGGACAATTAACGTCTTGGTAAAGACAATACTAGATAATTAGACCAATATAATACATCAAAGCACAAACGCTCGTTCTTTCTACCTCCTCTCTCTCTCTCTCTCTCTCTCTCTCTCTCTCTCTCTCTTGATTTTTCTCAATCTGTAGCAATCTTATAAGAATTCGTCATTAGTACATCTGCATCAAAATCTGACTGAATTTTAACTAGAACTGTGTGTTATATTGGCTTTGAGT
The DNA here is from genome assembly GCA_018105865.1 of Metaphire vulgaris. Lineage (NCBI taxonomy): Eukaryota > Metazoa > Annelida > Clitellata > Crassiclitellata > Megascolecidae > Metaphire > Metaphire vulgaris. The sequence continues at coordinate 8,208,504 of CM030844.1, forward strand.
ATGTCTGACTAATTACCATTGTTACTAACAAGCGGTTCTTCAATCACACTTATAGATGCTTTAAGAGCCGAAAATTAAGCACTTATACAACGGCACTACCACGAAATTTTACTCACTTTTACTTACGTCCAAATATGTAGAAATTCAATGCGCAGTCCCTGTAATATTGCAATATGCTGGTACAATACTTGGATCTTACTATAGTTATGGTATGGTAACTTAGTTAAGCAGCTTCTACTGTCTTTATGCTTTCTCTCGTTATCTGATAAGGGTTCGTCCACAAATGACAACGCGCCGAGGGGGAGGTGGTCCGGACATTTGTTACTAAGTGTGACGAGGGGAGGGAGGTTCCGTAAATGTGACGTAACGCAACACAAAATTTTTAAGTGACGACCTTTTTTTGCTTGTCAGGGTATTTGAAGACGGGAAAATACAGCTTAGGATGACCTTTTTGCTTGTCAGTATGTTTGGTGAGAGAAAAACTAGAAGGATGAATGACATTTTTTGCTTGTCAAGACTTTTCGGAAGACGAAAAGGGGATCGGTCCGTTGTTACGTCATACTTTAGGGGGTCTGACTTTTTGTTACGTCGCGTTACGTAGGGGAGGGGCTCAAAAAAGTGCCAAAAATCGCGTTACGTCATTTATGGACGACCCCTAACAGTTATCAGCATGAGGTCCTGAGCTGGAATTATAAGCAACGGATATCAACAGCACTAAATATAATCAAGACCATTCAAATTGCGAATGTTCTTTCACAGTTCCAATAGCCAAACAATCTACCACGGATGACAAAAAAGACTCGAGCTACCCAACATACACCTATAAGACGTTTAACGATTTTATGCGCAATGTGGTTCTAGCGGAAACTTATAGATCATAGAGACATAGACAGATTAATAAAGATAGACAGATCGGCAACAAGACGCTAAAGGTTAGTTAAGACCAGTATCAGTAATAAATACTCAATCAATCAATCAATCAATCAATGAACTTCTATAGCGCCACTATCATAATGCCCAGGGCATCAGCCGATGGCGCACCAAATCCAAATAGCATTAGAGCCAGGTCAAGCCAGAAGATCAGTCCGAAACGGCGGGAGAGCAATCTAAGGGGGATAAGCCAAGTCAAACAGATGTGTTTTAAGACCAGATCTGAAAGATGATAAGTTGTTTGTTATGCGAAGTGACGTTGGTAGTGAATAGGCCTACTAAAACGATTCAACTTAAGAAACTCGAAATAACAACTAAATTTCACTTAAGGTATCCTCATTCTAAGTGTCTCATCAATTTGTTTTGCTAGCGAATGATATTTTTAATATTCAAGAGCGACTACGTTTGCCTATTTGCTGTCCATTTGTGTCATCTGTCGAAGTACTAACCATATTACAAAACCATATCATCGAACGCAAAATTTTCTCCTACAATTTCAAAAAGGTTGGCATGACGTTGTCTCAATTCTGGAAGTCAGGAGGAAGGGACGGAGAAAATACAGAATGCGACGAAGATACCGACCGTGTAAGAACTTTCCCGTAGCCACCTGGTGACAAGTAGCTACGACTGCCATCGATACGAGAAATAGCGTCCTCTGATGAGACGAAGCGGCGAAGACTCGGTCGAGAACCGGCGGATGGCTGAAGCTTCCCTGTCTCCTTTGATACAACCTCGGTCTCATGAGTTCGTAAGGGAGTTACGAAAGGACTTTCGAAATCAACGAGACACCCTACAACGACGATTATGATGACGACGACAATGAAGACGACGACGACGACGATGACGATGATGATGATGATGTGCTGAGCTTTCACGACATCGACAAAATGTCGCTCTGTGCAAAGGTTTTGATAATCTTAAACACCGAAAAAATCGCCCGTCTTTCCGTTGGGCAGTCACCGATTCCAAACAGAGCCGCAGACGTCTGCGCCCGGCTGCCGAGGCGAACGGCGGGCGAAGGCCGGGCAGACGCCGTTTGCCTTTCCTATTAGCGTCCACTGAAGCTCTTATATCCCCGCCGAATAAAGGTCCAGGCGGTAAATTATCGTTAACAGACAGATGTAATATCGCGACGCAGACAACGACGACGACGATGATGACGATGATGATGATGATGATTCGTCTGCTCCTTTAACTTCCTTATTCAATCGGCGATTATCGTCTGCCAAGAAGAATGCAACGACCGAATGAGAGGCAGCAGACGAGAGAGAACGAAGCGACATCCTCCTTAGCCACCGGAGAAACAATAGCCATTCTGTAAGTTAGGTGATTGGTAGGCGACTGTCAATCAGGGGAGAACCGCCAGAGCTTATATTGCCATTGGCTCGACGACGCTGGAGAATTGACAATAATCCAGCGTTTTCAACGAGGGCCGTTAAACATGCTCTATCTCATACAACGCAACAGCCAGATTAACCCCCCTCCCTCCCTTCCCCTCCCCAGCAACGATTGTTACACAATGGTGCTACTCAATAATTATCATCAAGAGCTGTATAGCGGACAAACGGGTGCTGGAGTAGAGGATGCAGGGACGGTTCCACGTTGGAAAATGACTGGGGATGCATTCCCCCTCCCCCCCCCCACCGAGCTCCTATTTTGCTTGTCAGCAGCGGGTTCATGGTTTACCTGGTCAGAGCAGCTAAGCCTTGTGTGCAAGACAGAGTCTTTTCGGCAAAGTTTATTTACATGTGTTTACTGGGTAAGCACCTACCTAGCCCGCAGGTATCAATTCGTCTGTCAGTGTTTTCTGAGATCTGCGTGCGGCTGATTTTATCTCACGAGTTATCGCATTGCGTCCGGATGTCGAATTACTTTGGAACACGGAAATGATGACTGACAGTTTGCGGCATGCTGTTTTCTGTTTAACACGAGATTCTGGCTGAAAATAACGTCTCTCTCTATCCGCAGGCTTAAATAGCATGACACAAACATAAGCAATCCGATTTGTGTTGACAATAGAACTGGTAATATCATTCCAGGTGACTGATGAAAGTTCATTCTGCTGTTGTTATTATTATTATTAGAACGATTTTATCTTTTGAATTTAATTTACGAACATTCGATCTAAATTTAATTTATGAACATTTGATCTAAATTTTATTTCTAATTATTTCACAAAAATTTAGTTAACTGCCTTTCTGGTCTACAGAAAACGAATAACAATGAGCTCGTGCATAGAAATCTCCTGAGTGCGCAGATATTTTTTCGTGAATAAGAAAAGAGAAGATTATCCAGAGAACGAAGCAAATAATTCTCGGCTTCTATTCTGATCTAAGTCGTGATAGAAGCTAATCTATTTAGCAGCCACGTAGGCCTATAAGAGACGATTGTTGCTGAGATCCAAACGATATAACCAATAGTTTACAACATCAACTTTCTCGCCTCCATTTCTCGTTACATTCTACTACAAACGGGATGGATCCTGCATTACTAATCGGGCACCGCGCTGACATTTCTAGTCTAAAAATCGCATAATCGGTCACTAGTCGAGTTGATTGGCGTCCAACTGACTGAACTACAGACGTGTCTCTAAACATTTTCTCAAATCTCTAATTAGACTAAATTCGCGAAAATGAAGCGCTCTGGGTCTCCCTAAGAAAGCTTTCTCAGCTGGCAATAGCATCCTAGTTGGAGATCGGAAACTCAGACCCAGCACCTGTGATGCCACTGGTTCAGGTGAGTTCTCAAGGTAAGTTTATAAAGAAGAATATTATACAGTAGTTAAAGACGTGTCACCGTATTCTATATGATCTCCGCACATGGCATGCTTCATCTGCTGTACTGTACTTCTGCGCAGGGGCGTAGCCAGGAATTTGATTTGGAGGTATAAAATTTGGGGGTATATATTGTTATGTTTTATATATTATAATATATTATATACATAATACAAATATTATATTATATTATACTACACTATAATATTACTATATTATATTATCTATAATATATTACATATATGCAAATTTCACAATTATTTATTTATTTAATACATTATACATTATTACATCATTTCCTTGGGAGGGCCACGGCCCCCGCCCTCCCCAAATGACGCCATAATGACCTGCAGACCACTCTACTGACCGCTGAATCTGTAAACAAAGACAGCGGGGTTTCGTTTATTCCATCCTTAAATCTCTTGGCAAGCAGATAATTATACACTAGACATTTTAATTACCGGACTTTGTTTACATTATCAATCGGCCAAATTCGTTGCTAATGTCTCCGTGGTCGGCCATGACTGACCCCATTAGGCTTAATTGTCAAGTGACACCCATCTTGAACGTCAAGAAACGGAACAAACAGCTTTTCACATGTGGCTGACAGCGGTGTAGCCACGAATTTGATTGGGGTATAAATCTTAACTAGTCATACTAGTCATTGCTATTTCAAAATCAAAACACATGTTAATGTACCACGTGTGAAAAAACGGCTACTAACCCAAACAATTTTGAGGTAGTCGGATTTGGGGGGTATATATACCGATATACCCCCCGTCCCTACGGTCCTGCTTCTGCGTGGTAATTATAGATGTTGATAGTCGGCCTAATTTGCAACGACTAAAGCCTTGTTTTTAATACAAAACAAACGTTTAGATAAACATAGGCGATGTTTGAATTAGGGGTTTAGTGACCCCCACTAATTGGGGACGATCTTCACTTGGTGGTATAAAATGTTGTCTTTCGTAATCGGTTCTAGCTTTCGTTGTTTTTTTATGGAAAATCAAACGCTGTGTGTGGGCGTAAAAGTACAGAAAGTGTCCATGGCAGTCGCACAAACTGTGAGCCTACTGGGTGAGGGAGGAGGAGGAGTTCATCACAACGAAGGTCGAATAGGCAGTCACATGAAAAAAAATTGACGCTGGATCTGCTTATTATCCCGAAATGCTGTAATCAGTAGTATTATCTCCCTTTCTCAATATTGTCTGCAAACAACCGATAGAATTATATCACGACCACGCCCTTAAGCTCTGAATTTGACACGCATGTATCTTCGCCGCCGTTGTCATCATCATCAACATCATGTCATCATCATCACCACCACTACCATCATCATCGTCGTCGTCATCATCATCATCATCATCATCATCATCATCATCATCATCATCATTGTCTTTGTTATTGTTGCTGATGTTGCGTTCCCTCCCCAGACGCTCTCTCTCTCTTCTCTCACTTTATAACTCTCTCTCTCTCCTCTCTCTCTTTCTCTTTCTCTTTCCTCTCTCTCTTCCTCTTCTCTCTCTCTCTCTCTCTCTCTCTCTCTCTCTCTCTCCAGCTCTGACCAATCACCTGGCAATTTGATAGACCGTCATCATCGCCTCTAGTGTCCCATGCCAGTGGTTTTTTCACTGCGTCTCAAACGTACTCCTGGATTCATGCAGGTCTTCATATTGTGGTGCGCAGAGCATAATTGATAGTGCGTAAACATGCACCTTTGACCGCCATATCTTTTTCGGTGTTGATACCTTCAGACTCAAAGTCTCGATAAATCTCAAGATTTAGACGAAGCGTCCTGGCAAAGGTTCAGCAGCCACACCGGCGGCCAATCGCTGGCGGAGACAAAAGCTATAATCTCCGCGAACACTGGAGATGACGGTCAGTGTCACTTACAGCGTCATCCCTTATCGGATATGAAGAACACAATTTAAAGTCTTTTTTACGATGAAAGGATTTCTATGTTGCGTCTTAATTTATCAGCCGTAAATTCGCCGAAGACTGAGCTGCGTTATAATTTTCAGCCAATTAATAAGAAAATGCTTTACTGAACTAGAGCATCGCGATAACCTACGCAGGCCAACTATCGCCGCTTAAATTTCAATTAAAAAGGCCGACGTGAGTAAACAACCAGATGAGCGCAGATTTGCCTATAATATTACTGTGAGACAGCTCATGAATAAATAAATGAGTCACTTCGTGCGTGTAATACAAGCAAATTATTTATATGAAGAGAATTGTGAAAGAGTAAAAACGAATGAGAGAGAGAGAGAGAGAGAGAGAAAAGAAAAGGAAAAGAAAGAAAGAAAGAGATGAGTTTCAACTAACACTTGATTCCAGGGATTAGATGCATCTCGTTTAGCATTCGTGGAATGTTAATGCTGTAGTTGTGAAAATAAAAGCGCCAGAACGCGCCGTTGGATGGAGGTTGCAGGAGAGTGTCGTGTCCTCCTGCCGTCGTGAGCGCCATGGATGTGGTCACTGTGGTGCACTTTGGAAAACGTGGGAATCACACAATAATATCTCAATATGTTTACAAAGAATGAATTACAATAATTATTACAAAGAATTACAATGAATAGCTACGCATATGAAACCGTTTTTGTTTAGTTAGTCAACACATTGTCTTGTAGAATGATTTACTGTCTTACCGTTACTCTTAAAAATAATGCTTCCGTATCGATGTCGCTTTCAGGGGCGGAGCTAGGGTGTCCGGCGCCCGGGAACAAAACATACTGATGGCGTCCCCTCAACTTGACGGAAATCATAAGAAGCAAAAAGGGCGCCGTTCTGCCCATTGTGGCACCCCTTCATTCTTCATTCAACTTCGCGAATACCCTGACAAGCAAAAAAGGTAATCGCCCGTAGCGGAACATCCTACCTTAAACCAATTTTGGCGCCCCTCCACTTCGGCGCCCGGGGAGTCACCTCAGATTCGCCTCTGGTCGCTTTGTTCCAAACATCCTCTTGCCTTGAGGTCAGTCACAGTAGCAAAATGTATGTCAGTTATAGTTACTATGTTCAATCGGGATAAAAATAACTAGTTACTGAAATTAGTTACTAGTTTCCAAAAGTAACCTAATCCATTTTTCGTTACCTGCATGCTGTAGGGTTACTCCAAAAAAGTAACTGGAGTTTGAACCCCAGCTAACTTTTGCAACCCTCAAAAATTACATGGCTTGTTATCGATGCTGTCAGCCTGCCCTCCCCATCAAAACGTACAATTCAAACACTGAACAAAAGAAGATAATAATCTAAATTCTGCAGCTACAACGTTGGTTGCTGGTTAGAGTTCCAATAGGCAACATTAAACAAGCAGTGTAGTCTACATCTCAGATGCAAAAACATGCGTCAATGTTTTTAACTGATGTTTTTTATTTTTCAAATTAGATTTTTATTAGCTCTCAACAGTAAAAATACAAGCATTTTTCTGAGCTCCAGTTAGACTTTCTTCTGTTATGGTGTAAGAATCTGATTGCTTAAGCCCACACTAAAAATGCCTTTGTTTTGAAATTTATACTGTTTATTGCTGCTTATTTCGTTTCAGTTAATGATTGATTGTTTATTCCCCGTGGGTTGATATCGCTCAAATATCAACGTCGGTAACGTTTATATCACGTTTTAAAACGCTTTTTTATTTCTGAACGGTTTTTGTTTTTATATGGTTTTATATTATTTTTCTAGCGTTGTTTACCAGTGAATGTGAAACAGACCCAGAACGCCTCTGGTGTTCCGTGTTAGTATACAGCTGTTGTCGAAATTCAGTAACTCAGTGACAGTGAGTTCGCATAATGCAAACGTCTAAATGCACCGGAACGCCGTTATAAAAGTAACTTCTGTTACAATAACAAGTAACTAGCGTTAATCTAGTTACTTTTAAATAGTGGAACTGTATTTACTGAAAATAATTACGACTATAGGCCTGAAAGTAACGTTTTACGTTATCCTTACTCAAATTATAGATCAGATACAGTGCCCGCTCAACTTAAAATAACTAGTTAGACCCAACACTGGTTCCAAACAATGCGTGTGAGGATTTGTAATCTGGCCCCTAAGCTTAAAAAACACGCCGAATCTCCGAGTGTAGAGGGAAAGAAAGGAACAATCAAAATCAATCATTTCCATTCAACGCGGCTGACGCCGTGACAGGGCGGCTGAATCCGGATTGATTGGCGGAATGATGCTTTTGTTGAAGGCGTGCTGCCACCTGTCGAATGAAACGAGTTTCATTTGCATGGCAATGCGTATCGCCGCTCATCCATTTGGAATTAATTAATAACTTCGCTCTTCGTGCAATTTGAGAATAGGTCGGAATAGCGTCAACAGCTTACCACGCTACACTGGCGTTGCCATGGTTCCGAAATAAGGCTTCTACAGAGACCGACATTTCCAGTTCCCACTTCGGGAGTAGGGGGAGAAATTTTGAGTAGGCTCCTAATATTAGTGTTAAGCCATGAACTCTGGTGCATTCTTTAATACAAGTTGTTATACAACTAAGCATATAGATGCTATTGGCATTCATGGTCCCCCGCGAAAGATTTCTTAACGGTTTTATGCAAATTCCCGACCCGAATAGGGGACCTACTCCCTGTATCAAATTAAGACAACATCGAAGATCAAACCGTAGCCAGAGCAGCAGCGATCAGTTGAAACAAGTAGGCCTACTGCAAATCCTTCAGACACGTTGATTAGGCCTACATAATTTTTTGGTTATTTTAATTAAGCAATAAATCACGATGTCTATTTCCGTGTAAGCAATTTTCTCAAAGTTTTTCATCTTCCGATGCATGCGTCCTGTTTCTCTGTTATCTACTGACGTCCAGTTACTGACAGATGCTTATTTTAAAGTCTTGATGGCTTAATTTAACATTTTTACAATTTCCTATCGGCGTTCTTTCTATAATCTTCTAATAGTAATAATTTATACGACTCCAATGCAAATTCCCATAAATTCGATTTTAAAAAGACGCTCCACAAAATGAGCAAAATCTGGTCAGTGACCTATCGATCACCACTTCTTCTCTTCGACAATTTGGCGAAGAATTGACTGTCTGCACGGGGGCGGGGGCAGTCCAATTAGCCCGAATCGCGGGTTTCCTTTTGGCGCCGACTAGAGCAAATATTGGCAGGATGACATAACCAAGAACGATTCGAACCGACAGGAATACTTTAGTTTCGACTGAAGGAAGAAAACTGCGTCGAAGATGAAACGAAAAAGAACGGCGTTTGAGCCAGAATCAACCAACGATTGGTTCGCTTCTGCTTCTGGTGCTGCCGCAGTCGCCTTTAGTTCGTACTCAAAGTGAACATATTTGTCAGTAGCAGGATTCGTTCGTTCGTTCGTTGTTTTTTTTTTTACGCAACTTTAACGCAAATCATCGGCAAATGTATTTTTAAAACAGCTGATTTTCTGAGTATCAAGAGAAAATTTTGTTATGATGGGTGACTTCAATTATCACGTAGACTGGGAACGCTGGATACTAAAGACCATGCGATAGGGAATTTCTTAACTGTGTCAATGATAACATTCTGTTTCAACATGTGATAAGGCCAACAAGGGGCAATAACATATTGGACCTGGTTCTAACAACAGAGGAGAATATAGTTTCCAGCGTGGAGGTTGGGCAGACAAACAAGTGATCACCTAATGGTCAGTTTTACTATCGGATAGGGTTTCTAACAAGACAAAGAGAAACTACAACCTAGCAAGGAAGATGATTATAGAAATGGGTTGGAGAGTGCGATAACAGGAAAAGGCATAGAGGAAAGCTGGAGCACGTTTACCAAATGTATGTACAAAGTCATGGAACTGATCTTGCCCAAATAGAAGAAAATTAATAATAAACTTCTTCGGATAACACGAAAAGTGCAAAGGAAAAGGAAGGTGAAAAACAAAGCATGGAGGAAACTAGGTAAACTCAGATCATCACGCATTGGAAATGAGCAGAATCAGCATAGACTCAAGATTTTGGAGGAACAACAAGCCTATATCCGGAAAAGAAAAGCGGCAGTAGTTACTAACAAATCGGCTATTGCAAATTTTGAAGGCAAGAGCAAAAGATTATATTGAAAGAAAATTGAAACGATATGGAGGCCACTGTTGCCCTTGAACAACTCAGGGTGTGCAATAACAGGGAATGTGGAAACTGCACAGCTTCTAATCGACTATTTCTGCTCAGTAGATGCAAAAGAAAATACGAATACAGTGCCTAAGCCAAACATTCTGTTCCACGGAAACGATGAAGAAGTGCACACACAGATATTACGTGTACAAGAGAAGATATTAGCAAGATTTTGACCAACTTAAAGACAGACTATAGCCCAGGTTTAGACGGTTTACGTCAAAAGATTCTGTACGGAGTTCGACATTAAATTGGACATGCAACTGCATTAGTGATCAACGAATCACACAGAACTGGCGAAGTACCACAAGCAGGCCTGAGAAGAGGGGGTGCAGCCGGTACATTGTACCGGGCCCATGGATAAATTGATAAATTTTTCTTAAGGGCCCACAATTTTTTTGTTCCGGGGCCCGGAATTTCTCTCGGCGGCCCTGACCACAAGACTGGAGAGATAAATTAGTCAACCCACTGTTCAAGAAAGGAAAACGATGTGAATCAAGTAATTACAGACCACTGAGCCTAACTTCAGTGCTCTGCAAAATTATGGGGAAATACTGAAAGAGAACATAATATATAACATTTGACTAGGCATACAATTGTTGAAGACAGCCAGCATGGAATTACAAAGGGACGTTCATGCCTGATCAACCTGTTATACTTTCTGGAGTAGGTTTATGATAACCTAGCTTCTTCAGTGAAATAACTTTGAAGAAATTCTTTTCCACATCTAAATCATTAACAGAAAGGAGAGGAAATAGTGGATGAAGAGAATAGGGTGGTGGTGATGGAGTGGATACGTTGTAGTCTAATGAAGAGCAGAAACATGCGCTAACGACTGGTCTAGAATTACCACAGAATTACCAGCCAAAGCAGAATGACCATTGTCGATGCGCATGTGTCTGTCTGTCTGTCTGTCTGTCTGTCTGTCTGTCTGTCTGTCTGTCTGTCTGTCTGTCTGTCTCTCTCTCTCTCTCTCTCTCTCTCTCTCTCTGTCTTTTGCGTGCACCTTTGATTGTGCGTGTCTTCGTGTGCGTCTCTCTGTCTCTGTCTGTCTGTCTCTGGCTCTGTCTCTGCCTCTCTGTCTCTGTCTCTCTGTCTCTGCCTCTCTCTCTGCCTGTCTCTGCTGTCTGTCTGTCTGTCTCTGTCTCTGTCTCTCCGTCTCTCCGTCTCCGTCTCTGTCTGTCTGTCTGTCTCTCTCTCTCTCTCTGTCTTTCTCTTTCTCTCTCTCTCTCTCTCTCTCTCTCTCTCTCTCTCTCTCTCTCTCTCTCTCTCTCTCTCTGTCTCTCTCTGTACACATGATCTCGTCGCAACGTTGTGTTGCGTTGTCGCTGCTGATTGATTCATACTTGCGCTGCCGACGGTGAAGAAGCCTTTCAGCTGCAATCACCTCTCGGATACGTATTAATTTGAGTCGAGTGCTCGGTCGCTGTCCATTGCGAGCCGCATTCTTTACGGCGATATAAGGCGCCTAGCGTCCAACTGCCACCGACGCCACCACCACCACCACCACCACCACCGCCACCATCAACACGACTAATGAGTCGGCTTATGCAGATGGGCACCTATCCGGCACATCTGCCAGAGAATCTCCAGACTCTTCATCCCTACGACAACCACCGTTCATTCATCTCACCGGTTGCCGTCTGGAGGAGAACCAGACGCTCTCTCTCTCTCTCTCTCTCTCTCTCTCTCTCTCTCTCTCTCTCTCTCTGCACACTTAGGCCTACAATTATTGACTGGTTTCTTAACGCGTGCCAGACAATGGGCCTCGAGTGCCGACTTCACTTACGCAAGCCAGGCGTCATATTAGTCACTTAATCTGTTTGGAGATATATTCCGCGACTACAGTGTCGACAATAATCAAACGTTCACATGACTCGCTTATATCGAAAAGTCATCAGTCAGTTGATCTGATAGATACTTTAGTGTAACCGCGACTTGTTGTGGGTCTAAACACCACTCTATTGGTGACCACTCATAAGCAATAAACTCCCCACCACCCAAATCCATCCACCTGTATTTCCTTAAACGCTTACGAGTGAAGAGCAGTCAGTAGATTTCATTATTTGCATGGGGTGATCCTAAAATTTGAAATAGGCTTACTGATGGCTATGCTCGTCCTTAAAAGTGTAACTTTCGACTAAGAGGAGAAGCGTTATATTGGATGAACAATGAACGTGTATCAACATTTTTTGAATGTTGCTTTATCATAGTGAAAACATCTTCATAGTTTGCAGTCATCAGAACCCCTCCATCTACGCTCTTGGATCATCTGTCCATCTGTCCATCAAAATTCGGCTCATGTCTGTTTTATTCTCATTTCGCAGCAGGGTAGTCCTATTGAAATATAAAAAATCGAAGTCAAACCTCTGCAAATAAATAATGAATGTCTGCAAAGAAGCAAATGGTGCGAGTCCAGCGATAGTTTTCACATGAAGGCAGCTAGACAATCTCCGATATCTACCTACAAAGAACGAGAGAGAGAGAGAGAGAGAGAGAGAGAGAGAGAGAGAGAGAGAGAGAGAGAGAGAGAGAGAGAGAGAATGGGAGCGCTGTGGAAGCAACTAACTCTCAAGCGAGTAAGCAACATGTGCAACTGGCCAACCGTTCGTCTACTTTATACGTGTCTATCTAACGAGTCTTACGTATTGTATCCGCCTCTGCGATCGAAGACGCGGAGATCCTTTGCATTTTGTAGGATGCGATGACGTTCTGTAATGTGAAAAATGTCCTGATAATCCTCCCGAGGAGGAGGAGGAAGCGGCCGCTTCTCTTCCATTAGCCGGTCACCCTGGGACGTTGCAACGATCGACCGTTTTGTCTTCGATATAGCCAGACTTCGTGCGTACGTCCAATCAAATTGCACGGCGCACGAAGATGCGAACTCTTTTTAACGATTTAGCGTACAGGGCAACCTGTATCCATTTGCCATTGGACCAGTATGATCAGACAATGGAAACATGGCATGATTGAGAAGGCAACCGGCTAGGGTTGCCATATCCTTGTATCCAAAAACCGGACACCCTTGTAAATGGCAAAAAATCAAACGTAACAAGATGGACCCGGAAAAAATTTTGCATTAGGTCTATATATTTGGTCAAAGTTAATAAATGGTAACTTGGTAATTTAACAAGTTCCAAATTTCAATTCCGTATGAGATCAAGAAACCTCAAAGTGCTGGATACGATGACTTTTTGCTCGCCAAGACTTTTGGCCCGAAAATTTCGATGTGCCCCTATTCTGGAATTCTGGCTATGCCACTGAAGAGTTTATTATACTGTACTTACTTTAATATAAATTTGTTTGGTTTCGTGATGTCAATAGATGTTTAATTGCTTGTCGCAGTCTATGAGTAAGTACGGGTGTCTGTGTCATTTGTTGTTCCAGTGTACGAAGCAATTCTACTAAAGGTATCGTTCGTTCAGTCGTTTGTCCGTATGATTTCTCTTCGTTCAGAATGTATCTGACTTTAGATATTTTCAGTTCACCAGTTTTCCTAGTGTCGCAACTTAACGCAAACAAGAAGCAAAGGAAGACACGAAGCACCAAAAGAAAACATGCATTCAGGCAAACAACACACATGCATCGGAAAACGACACTGAGAACTTAGTATTAAACAACTAGATTGAACGTGAGTTAAACAGACAATTAATTATATTTTTAATTATAATATATATATATATATATATATATATATATATATATATATATATATTATCGAGCCCACTGAAATAGTTCAAATCTTGAGCCTGATTTTTATACCGATGGTGTCCTATTTGGTAAAATACTGTAATTGTTTCAATCGCCGAAATCGTCCCATTCATGTGGGCAAAAGAGGTTTGTCAGCGACATATTTAGGAAAAGTTATATTTTCAGACATATAACCGATAAGCATTCAATTTTATCTTGTTGTAAATTTATGGCGGTGGTGATGAATTCATTTATTTGGGTGACAGGGAAAACTTTGTAGGCTAGTTCCCTCACAACGCCTAAATTTAGGTCGGATCTTTGTTAGGATATAAGTCATTAATATTTAGGTCCTATCACCAGATTCCTAGTTTACATGACTATTTCAAAAAAACTGTCCTCCTTTGCTGCGCAAAATCCTCTCCTATAGACCATTAATTGTTACTTGATAACGTACGTGGAAAAAGTCGATCTTGAGAATGAGTGATTGCGTGCACTCGAGTCAAATACGAATAGCGTTTTTGGATCTTAAGCTGAAACTCTGAGCCATTTGCACGCACTGTTCACTGTGTTATCAAACCCCATATCCTATGGATCACGTCTACTCATCTACAGTAGAAATTAGAGTGATGTCTTTGGTTGCCAGGTATACGCACCGAGTCAGTGCGTAATAACGGTTATATATATAATTATATATATAATTATATATATATGATTATATATATAATTTTATATATATATAACTTACATCTCAGCTATATATATATTTTTTATATGTAGTATTATACACACACAATTTTGGCAGTCTCAATTTCGATCTACATCCCTCGAATTATGGCCCCTCCTAGCCATTTCACACTACACACTATAGAGCAGAGGCGGGCAATTTCTTTCATCAGCGGGCCACATGTTAGGAAATTTGCGTCGCGCCGGGCCGTACGAAGTTACGAACCAAATTATGCGTCGCAAGCCATCTGATGGGCTGCAAATGCAAGAAACATTATCAGCTACGCTCGCTACGAAAAATTCTTACGGACATACCACAGATTTCCCATTATAAACACTACAAAACAACCTCATAATCTCTGTCCTTGCTATTCACGCGTATTCGTACTCAAAGAGGCTCCTGCGGTCTATTGGAATTGTCCACTAATTAGTCATACCAGTTTATGCGATCGCATATTTGACAAATTTTTAATGCGCAGCACCAGAGGCGAACCGAGGGAGAGGGGCAGGGGGTACATATGTCCCCGGGCGCCGAGGTGAGGGGGCGCCAAAATCGGGTATTTGGGTAAGTGAAACGCACAATAAAGATGAAGAAACACGTGTGATGACCTTTTTTGCTTGTCAGCACTAAATGAAGAGGGGCGCCGTAAGCCGTAAGAGCCGAGGGGCGCCGAAAACGATGTGACGACCCTTTTTTTGCTCGTCAGCAATGTTAGAGGCGCCAACGGCGCACTTTGTCCCCGGGCGCTGCATACCCTCGGTCCGCCTCTGCGCAGCACTTTTTAGTGTTCTTTTCGCAGTGTGATTTCCGCATATATATGTATGTAAGTATATAAGTATATATACGTGTATAGGCCTATATATATGCGGTAATTTTATCCGCATTGTCGAATATCTTGGGGGACAGACATTTAGTAAGTCAACAGAGGTACGAGCCATGTCTTATTTTTATTTGCTTAATTGATTGTTGCTGTTTTATCAAATTGGCCAAATTGCAGCTAAACCCATTCAACACTCACAGGGGCAAGTTGTTTCAACTGCTTAAAACAAATTATTACAAAGCCAAAGAAACTCCAGTAATCTAAGTAATCTAAGCTGGACGCTGGACAGCAGCTGTACCACATCTGTGTCTTGGCATCTACACTGTCGCTTCGATTGAGCCATTCAATCTTTGCAAAGGAGAAAATAATTCCTCGCATTATATCTTTGATCTTCTTAGTAAACGATACATAAAAGCAACAAGACGCTAACGCTATCTGTATAGGTACACATGCATCGTAAAAGTCAACATGTCGCAATTTTCTAAGGCAATAAACGGCAATTTTTGAATACAATAATTCCGAAACGAACGCATAAATCGAACAGAAAACGACTCTACTTACCTACTGCAAGCGACACCTTCGATATGAAAGCGAATAAACGTAGAATTCCACGTCTTCCTACGTAATACCTATTCGCGGCCATTTCTTCACTTGGTCTCTTCACTTTATTATTCTTATCGGCAGCGACATTACTGCGGTATTTTCACGTGCATGGCATTCATACGAGAGGCTGAGGATGCTGGCTTGACAGACGTGGGTCGATGTCACTCTGGTTGATACAACTACAGCCGTCATGGAATGGACGCCGAGTCTTTGGCTATCATGTTTTAAGTCTCCGAGTAGCAGGGATGCAGAAGGGCCTTCGAAGAGGCTGTATCCTCTTTCTTCTGGCTATCAACTAATATAAGTCAAGCTGGCCATGCAATGCTCCAGAGGAAATGAAACGTTCTAGCGTATTTTCGCATAAAATAAGCGATGCATATAAATAAACTCTATTTTGCTAGACGGATGATTTGGAATGACAATTCTTATTTGTATAACGGGCGCTTTAGCAATATTTGGCCAAACTGTTGCGGTTTCCTTGCGCGCTTGCTTGATGACGGCGAATACTTTGTCCCACAGTTGGCGAAGGCGGTCTTGCGTTTGTAGAAATATCTAATTGTATATATTTTTTAATACAAAAGGGATTTATAGAAAGGATACACCTCCTGCAAATTTTTAGTAACCCAATCCTAGCATGCCTCCCAATCTTTGCCCGTGAACTTAGGCACCAGTCAACCAATCATTTAACTTTTGTATAGAAACGGCTTCATCATCCGCCCTAACTAAGCAGGATTTAATCTAGGCCATTTCCGGGGGGGATTGCCCTCCCCTCGGAAATTTCAAATTCCCTCCGGAAAATTTGGCATACTACATCAACTAACAGCAGCCTCCTAGCAGAATTTCTCCCGGCTTTGTCGGTTTCCCCCCGGCTTTATCAGTTTGCCCCCGGAGTCTATGAGTCTAGAATAAACACTGCTAACAAAGTACTATAGGAACGTTGGTCAATATTTCACCCAGAAACTTAATGTCGGGCAATGACTCAAACCCTTACCTTCTATCCATCCAAAATATCATCTCAACGCCTCCAGATCCGCAGATCAGTTGTACAACTCCAAAAACACAACGATGTAACTTGCAGACATCTGCTCTCAGTGCCGTGGCTAGGATTCCGGATTAGGAGGGGGGACACATCGACATTTTAAAGTTTTCAGGTGAAAAATTCTTGACAAGCAAAAAAAGACGTTGTCATGGCAATCTCTAGCGTTTTCAACATTTTCGTACCACCTACCCCCTTCCAACTACTCATCGGATTTGTACAAATCCCAGACAGGTTTCCGCCCGAATGGGGGGGCGACCCTGTGGCTACGCCAATGCTTGCTTGTACTCGGAATCAGAAGTCACACTGATTGAAGGCAACTACTTCCTCCGTAACATTACATACAAGTTGATCTCCTGTCATTACGAGCCCACTCTCTCTAACCCTTGCCTACCTGCCTATTTACCGATATCGTGGAATAGCAACTGTTCGTCACAGCAATGCAATTCTGTTCACCAACAATGTTCCACGGTTTTTCCTACAGTCGCTTTCCATATAGAGAGAGATTTTAATTTCTAAAGAATCACCACGGAGAAGTTCCGTGAATTTAACGAATTCATCTTCTTCTCCTTGATCCTTGAACTTAGAATGTTAATTTTTAACGGTGACGTCATGACCAACGTTATGACGTAACACCAATTCGCCGGGACCAGAGTGTATGCCCATGCCTAGGTCCCTGCCTACCTGAGCTTCCTGGAGGTAAGGTGTGGTTATGGCCGAACGAATCGCAGGTAGGATTTCTACACGGCAGCGAGTCCTTTCTATCATCCGAGCGGATTTTAACATCACCACCTTCGGACCTTCATTGATTTTGGTTACGTTACTATGTTATAGCGCTATAGAAATTGTCCTGGAATAATAATAATAATAATAATAATAATAATAATAATAAATTAATAATAAATTAATAATAATAATAATAATAATAATAATAATAATAATAATAATAATAATAATAATAATAATAATAATAATAATAGGCTATACAGCTGTTGCTGTTTGCGTCTGTCGGCTTCGACCAGATCCACCTGACGGACGTACTGATGCTGATTGTGCCAGAGAAGTTTGGTTGACTGCGTTTCCTTTTTCTATGGAACAACGATATTTTGCCCACGCTTGGATTTACAAATTTACAAAGGAACAGCAACATTTTTGCAACGAAGGTGCTAAAATTTTTGGATGCATAAATAATTTTTAGATGCGAATGTATTAATAGAAGACGAAAATTTTCAGTAGGCCAATTAATTATCTTTATCGTAGAGAA
The DNA here is from genome assembly GCA_018105865.1 of Metaphire vulgaris. Classification (NCBI taxonomy): domain Eukaryota; kingdom Metazoa; phylum Annelida; class Clitellata; order Crassiclitellata; family Megascolecidae; genus Metaphire; species Metaphire vulgaris. Next base: position 8,226,464 of record CM030844.1, read on the forward strand.
ATTCAGCTAATGCAGATGGAAGAAAGTTTGCAATAGTCAGAAACTAGCGATGGATACACACTTCTTTGTACAGTATGTCATCTCCCAGAAACAGAACAGAGTTGAAATCCATAGTCGCTGACGAACCAAAACATAATACATGAAGAAGAAGACGATGATGATGATGATGATGATGACGACGACGATGATACACCATGTTACTGAAAATCAAATTTGCAATTGATATGCCTTCAGTGCTGAACTATCTGATATTTTAATCCTGTCAAGACCCGAGAACATTAAGCTTTTAAGAAATAAAGCCCAATAGTGCATTGGCTGAGAAATAAATACTGCGAAGGCGTGCCTTTAAATAAAACAGTGTCGCTATTAAACGTTTTAATCCAATAATTATTCGTGGCCAAATTCTGTTGTACGTGGCACTAGTGCAGAGATCTCAAATCAAATCAAATGAAATCAAATGGTCTTTTATTTTCTCAATACATACACAACTGATACAAATAGTAATATGTCAGGATACATACCTAGTATATTTAATGCAAAAAAATTAAAAAATTAAACTTTTAACTAACTTATATATACTAAGTTACCAAAGAATAAAATGAAAAAGGCGACAAATGCATAAAGTCTTAGTGATTCGAAGTGATCCATGGACCGTATACATTTCTCTTCGGGGCTGCAGAATGTGCGTCCATAATTTAGACTTACAACGTATGATCGTATTGCTAATTTAAGTCTCAACTCAATCGTCTACATAGGCCTCTATATACAGACGAAACGAGAGCTAATTTAAGATCGCTAAAATCAGAGTTTTTGAACTCTGATTGAACTGATAGGAACGTTTCTGTGCCTCTAATTAGAATATCTATAGTCACCATTACGGGTCTATAATTTTGAGAGGTTGGCCCTTTCTTTGCTGAGTTCAGGGCTTTCCGTCCTCTTCATCATTTGTTCTGCTTGTTCTAAAAATCCCGAAACGCCATCTAAATTGCACTGTAAGATAATCTGGTCATCCCATCCATATCCTTCACAATAGCATCCATCTGGGATCGCTCCCACCACTTGCCAATAGCTAGATCTATTTCCAGTTATCGCTGTCATCCTAAGATTGCTCGATAGCGTGTCGTTTAGGGATACTTCGAAAACGAGCTCTTTCAGCATTCCCAAATCCAGGACGAGCGCTTCTCTTCCCATCTGCCTCTGGCGAAATTCGTCCGTCAAGAACAGGCAGGATTCCCCGGTCTTTATTTCGCTCGTTCTGGTATAGTACGAATGTGCGATGAAAGCCATTCCGACAACCTTTCCCGTCCCGAGCTCTTCGAGTACGGCGCAGTAGTCTTCGAGCAAAATGATCGCCCGAAACGCGGCCAGTGTCGGGATCTCGTCTAGACCGTAACCTTCGCCTTTCGCCGCTGCAGATTTCCAGATTTCGTACAGAACGGTGTCCTCGCTTTTCTTCATATTTCGATACAGAACCGCGACTCCGCTGGAAAAAGTGTATTCGACAGGAAGGAAATCTATCGTTGGCAGAGTCGATGCATTGAAGAGTTCACCGGTTTTGTCCTCGGGGAAGAGTTTGTCCGCGAACTCAAGTATCTCTGCACTGGATCGCCTCTGCACAAAACACACACACATGCACATGGTTTGATTGATTGCATGCTGACGTCAGGTTAGTTGAAATAAGCAAAACAAAGAATGACAATGGACTGCTAGTCACTGCATCAGAGCTACTCATATCATAATTATTAATTATTAATAATTATAATTTCATAGTTCTAGAATCCTGAACATTCCATCAATCGCGAGTATTTCAATGAAAATGGTCCGTTATAGGCTTCTAGCCTACAATTTGTTCTAGTGAATTTGATAAATATTCAATTTGACTTCTATCACTTTCCATTTATAGTCCCAAGTTCTGTGCATGAATAATGATGAATTTTAAAATGATGGTGCTTCAAGCGTATAGGCCTATTTGAATATATTTGAATCTCCTAAGTCGACATTTCGAATCAATTTCACGATTTAGACGTAAGTGAATGAACGACACTGACTGGCCGAGATGTCTCTGACAGTGGCGGCTCTAGAGATGTTGGGGGCAACTTCTGAACCATTTGAATGTATGTAGCATTAAGTATAGGGTCCCATGCTGTCAGGCATAATAGGGGCACTTTTCCTGGAGCAATCTTGACGCAGCAGAGAAGGATGCTGAAGTGTTTTCCTGCAATCTTGACGCAGCCTTGAAGTGTTCCGACTCTTAGAAAGCCGTCCTGACGAAGCAGTCGGACGAAGTCGTGTTCACTCGAAGACACCTGAACAACGGCGTTCGTGTAGCCGAGGTTCAGTTCCTGCGAAAATTCAACGGCCAGTCGCATCAGGTGCTGGAATGCAAGGGCGTCCCTCTGAAATTCCCTCGCGAGGAACACGTACAGACCGGCAAGACTGCAGTCGAACGTTCTAGAAAAAGACATCTTATCGTAAATGCATTGCATTACACCAATACCTAGTGCCATTGTGGAGCTAATAATGGTCAATTTGTTCCTCGTGAAACACTCGTGTAATATTGCACCAAACGAACTTAAATTTAAGTCACATGTGGAAGTATTGCACACTGTGCATTTTTCAAATCGCTCTATCCCTCAAATTCCTCGTGCGTTTTCCGATGGTAATAAATGGAAATGATCTTTCTGCTCATACTTTAGCATTCCATTTAAGTGACTCACTCTGGCTTGCACTCTGATCCCGTGAAGCTGATAACACGAAACTGAGAACATCTGTGGATACTGCGTGTTCATAGGAGTTGTTGGAATCATTTTTGCCAAATTGAATATACACTGTATACTACATAAATTTCGGAAGTTGTCTGCCAGGAGGGAAGATATCATCAGAGAAAGAGACAGACAGATAGGCAGGCAGACAGACAGGCAGACAGAAGGAGCAGTGAGTGCTGCACAATCGACCTCGATCATTGCATAACGCGTGACGCAAGATGCTATTTTTGTCATCCCTTCGAACAGTAGCGTATCCAAGGGGTGGGGGTTAAACCCCCCTTGGTTGGCCGACCAATTTTTATTGCGTATTAACATTTTGTGGGTGGAGGGGCGCCAAAATCGGTTTTAAGGAAGCTAGAAAGAAAAAAAGATGCAAAAAAATCAAAATAGTTGTAGTGGCTGTCCGCGCCCATATAACTACATAAAACTAACTTAACGAAGCGGAATAATAAGTGACGACTTTTATTTCTTTTTTGCTTGTCGTGATTTTCCGATTATCCGAAGTTGGGATCGTTCCTTAACCCCCTCGGAAAATCCTGGCTACAGGTAACCACTGTCTTCGAAGCGTCATAATTATCTGCGCCGATATTTCTACTCATATACAACAGATGCAAACATGATTGCTAGAAGTTATTGTTACAATACCTAGTGTATATGGAAGGCGAAACGACAACAAAGGCTTTCGCCTGTTGTGAATCCGGATTTCTGGCGACGAAGATCTGAGACGTCGTCAGTATAACGTCGAGGCGTCCAGCGTACGGTCCTTCGAATTCGTCTTCGCCGACGTTTCCTCGGCCTTGCGTCGCCGAGTCGCGAACGAAAGCAACGCACGAAGACCGGTCAGCCGGTGTCGCGTAGTCAATCACTAGCTGGGTTCCGTTCCATAGGATGAACTGACGCGGAAGGGAGTGAATTCTCCTCGCAGTGTAGTAGACACCGTACCACGGCGGCGACTCGACCGATGGTAACATTGTGAATGATCAAGAAAATCTATCGTTGTCTATATCTGCTATAATATCGAACACAGAAGGCCAGTAATGAATAAGAATCTTTAACAGAAGAGAAGGGGTATAATACATCTTGGACATGAAATGTGACCAGATGGACGGTTTAGAGTTATGTGTTCTAGCAGTGGCTTTCACGCAGGTCAAACCCCCCTTGAATCACTTTAAACCTTGTTATTATTTATTATTATAACGTACCGCTGCGTATCACGGTTGTCATAACTTTGCCTATAAAGCCAAAATTAACTACATTTTCATTATGAATTACACTGGCCCGCCGCCTCCTAGATACACTGACCTTTGCCAGGCCGACAAACCACCTTGTCTATAGCTATTTCAAGAAAGATTAAGCGCATAAGAATAAGCAGCTATAGTGCTGTACTGCTAACCGGGGCGCTGTATAAGTTTACGAGATTTTACTTTACTTTACTTACTTTACTTACACTGCTATAATTAAAATAACAAAACCCGTAATGTTGCGAAAAGTGCATTTGAAAATGACTAATACTTAAAACACGTGTACACGAAAACACAGACAGAAGTTATGGCATATGATAATACATCGTTTGATAGAAAAATATGATCTTTAGTCTAGCACTCTAGCCAAAGTGATTTAACATTTAGGCAACGTCCGTCGCCAATAATCATTGGGATTCAGCCATAGTCGGTACCTACAACATTGAATAATGGCCATGGGTTGGGTTAACCCGTGGGTGGGTTGGGTTAGACTTTTCCATATTAATGGTGGGTTGGGCTGGGTCAAAAATAAGTCATGGTTTAGGAAACTGTAATGTATTACAGTGGGTTGGGTCAAGTAAATCTATTATCTGCATGGGGGTTGGGTTGGAGATTTCATGGGTTGGGTTGGATTGGGTTCTAAAAAAGAACCCATGGACATCTCTGCATTAATTAACCCCGTGGACACGGGCACCTGCTCCTGTTCGAGAGCTAGGAGCTGGGGCTCAATTCCGAACCCCTTTTGGTAGCTCACAACGTTCCCCAAACTTCTAAGTCTTACCTAACAAACGAACACACAACAAACTTATTTGAAATATACTAGATATTACGTAGACCTATGTCTTTATCAGTTTAGACACCTAGGTCTGTTATTATTTTTATAAATAAAAACTGCATACATACCCTTAGGCCTAAATTGCAAATCGTCGGTATACATCAATCTTAACAAAAATAATCGAAATTGTAACGCTCTATTGCATATTTAACGGTATGTTTCACAGTTCCTTTTTACTTTCAGTCAGAAGGAAAAAACTCTTCTGGCATCAGGAATATATATATATATATATATATATATATATATATATATATATATATATATATATATATATATAACTCGTTGCTGAGGTCAGGCAGATAATATGTGACACAATCGCAAAGATCGAACTTTGGCCAATGGTACGGTCTGTGCAAAATCCAATTCCCAGAGAACCAGTAATATCTAACGCGCGTTAGCATCGACAGTTGTAGGCAGATTATCTTAAACTAAACCAATGTCTGCTACACAGAAACAGAGCCACAGAACAACGATACTAAAGCCTGAAGCGAGGCTTGTCTTGTTTTTAACCAGAACACACTGTAGGCAAGGAAATAAAGAAATAAATCAACGTCGATGAGAAGTCCTAGCCAGGCTTTCTTCAAAATCTGCTTCGTAGGCCTACCTACGATCTCATGCATCATACCGAATGTGTGCGGAGTCAGCTTTTTGAAGCACATCTGATTGAATAGAATCGAATGGGATTGAATTTATAACGCTGCATAGCAGAGGCGTAGCGAGGGAGAGGCAGGAGCATATGCCCAGGGCGCCGAGGTGAGGGGGCGCCAAAATCGGGTTTTGGGGTCAGTTAAATAAATAATAAATAAGAAGAAGCAATTGCGATGACTCATTTTTTGCTCGTCAGGAGCATAGGGAGAGGGGCGCCGTAGAGAATTGAGGGGGCGCAGAGAGAACGCTTGTGATGAACTTTTCTGCTCGTCAGCAGTCGAGGGCGCCAACAACCTTGCCCTAGGCGCCGGATACCCTCGCTACGCCTCTGCTGTATAGGGACGGAATCTTGCAAGTCACCTGGCCGTCGACTTGTCTAATTAGTCGATTCGACCGCGATGGAGAGGGTTAGCGGAACCCCAATCGAAAAAACTGAGGGCAATATTAGTGTAGATCAAAATCTTGAAATGTTGAGCATATTTTCAGACTATTTGACAACATATCGGCAATCATCTTATGATCTTACCACATTAGGTAACATTTTCTTAATGTTTCCGTAAGAATCTCAACTACTCTTGACCTGATCAGAGGGATCCCCAGTGTTGAAATTGTGAAATTTGAGCTGGGGTGGGGTGGGGGGGTTGAAGACTGAAATTCAATTAATGCCAGAAACTGCATGTACCCGATATGCGATTTGTGGGAGGGTTGCAAAGTTAGCTGGGGGTTCAACCCACCCAACCCTCCAGGCAACTCCAACACTTGGGGTCCCAAACCACGGCCCCTCTTATGGCTGCTCTCTACTGTAGTGGCCATCAAGCTGGACAAGCACATTCCATCAAGTCCGACAAGGAGGTTTGGGAGCATCGCGAGCCCCTAGCGGGATTTGGAGCGGAGCCCAAGACGCAGAATTTTGGAGTTGTAGTAGTATAGTAGTAGTAGTAGTAGTAGTAGTAGTAGTAGCAGCAGCAGCAGCAGCAGTAGTAGTAGTAGTAGTAGTAGTAGTAGTAGTAGTTGTTGTTGTTGCAGCAGCAGTAGTGGGCCCAGAATGGAAGAAAGAAGGAGCAGTAGTAGTGGTAGTAGTAGTGGTAGTAGTAGTAGTAGTAGTAGTAGTAGTAGTAGTAGTAGTAGTAGTAGTTGTTGTTGTTGTTGTAGCAGCAGTAGTAGGCCTAGAATAAGAAGAAGAAGAAGAAGTAGTAGTAGTAGTAGTAGTAGTAGTAGTAGTAGTAGTAGTAGTAGTAGTAGTAGTAGTAGTAGTAGTAGTAGTAGTAGTAGTAGTAGTAGTAGTAGTAGTAGTAGTAGTAGTAGTAGTAGTAGTAGTAGTAGTAGTAGTAGTAGTAAGTAAGTAAGTAAGTAAGTAAAATCTCGTAAATTTCTAAAGCGCTTCCAAAAGATGCACCGAAGTAGCTCCTTATTCCTATGCGCTTAATCTCAAATGAAGTAGCTATAGCCAAAGGTGGGTCATTCATGCCGGGTCATTTAATCAAAGGGCGAGTGGGCAGGCTTACTTAGCCTCCTAAACCCATTTAAATCATATTATTATTATTATTATTATTATTATTATTAGTAGTAGTAGTAGTAGTAGTAGTAGTAGTAGTAGTAGTAGTGGTAGTGGTGGTAGGTGGTAGGTGGTGGTGGTGGTGGTGGTGGTGGTGGTGGTGGTGGTGGTGGTGGTGGTGGTGGTGGTGGTGGTGGTGGTGCAGGTGGTGGTGCAGGTGGTGGTGGTGCAGGTGGTGGTGGTGGTGGTGGTGCAGGTGGTGGTGGTGGTGGTGGTGCAGGTGGTGGTGGTGTGGTGGTGGTGGTGGTGGTGGTGGTGGTGGTGGTGGTAGTAGTAGTAGTAGTAGTAGTAGTAGTAGTAGTGGTAGTAGTAGTAGTGGTAGTAGTAGTAGTAGTAGTAGTAGTAGTAGTAGTAGTAGTAGTAGTAGAGTTAAACCGTAAGCCCTGGTACTTATTTAAAGACTTTAATTTTGATTTATTATTGACCGGTCAGATGCTGTAATACAACAAAGAATATCGATTCTTTCGAAGCACACACTACCAGTCAGAAAAATCTCTCATCTGTTTTGCGCAAATTCCATGATTGGTCCCGCCCTAAGAACGGATCCTGCCAACTCCTTGCCCCCGCGTGGCTACGCTAATGACTTACCGATCATCGGTCACCAGAATGCAGACAGGCTTACTTAGCCTCCTAAACCATTTAAATCATATTATTATTATTATTATTATTATTATTATTATTATTATTATTATTATTATTATTATTATTATTATTATTATTATTATTATTATTATTATTATTATTAGATGCGGCATGTATACCCGGTAAGCCTAAGAGAGGCTAAGCCTCTGCCTACCTGAGCCTGTTGAAGGTAAGGTGTGGTTATGGCCAAGCGAATCTCAGGTAGGCCATTCGACTGCTGCTGCTGCTGTCTGCTTCTGCTGGCTTCTACCGAATAGCGCAACATATACGTCCGGATGCTGGTTTTGCTACGGATAGAGACTGCGTTGGAGATGCGTTTATTGTTGCGGCTATAGGCTTTCCCGTTGCCGAATGCCATAGTAGCGGCTTGCTTAGGCTGCTTCTTTTTCTCCTCCGACGCGGACTTGGTTCGTGCTAAGGCACCTGGCTCGATTGCAGCTGGAAAACTCAATCGGAATACATTCCAGTATGCTGTACCTGGATAAGAGAACGCACGGTGCAGCAATGCAGTCGGAAAATGTTCGGATGGCGTAGGACTTTTGCGAAGACAGCCACATATGCTGTGCGCTGAAGCTCACAGTAAGCTTTTTATCCCGTAATCTATACCGTTATTCACTTATTGCGATCAATGAACTGCGGTTGTTGTTGTTGTTGTTGTTGTTGTTGCTTTCTTGCGAACGATTGCAGTTGATCTTAAACTAAACTAAGAACAATCATAGCGAATTGGAGTTTTCAGGTAAGAAAGCAAGCAAATGCCATCTTCTTGTGCGTAATAATAATAACGTGGTTTTCATATAATATTATGGTTTAGGAGGATACGCTAGACTGTGTAAAGCAAGTAAACGTCACTAAATGTTATGCAGAAGATTATTTGTATAGCGCCTCTTCTGAAGAATCGCTCAAAATTATTACCGACGCTCAAGTAGTGCTGTTACGGTTAACCGAACCGAACCGAAACCGCGGTTTTTCGGTCAAAACCGAACCGAACCGAAACCGCGGTTTTGACCATGCAAATTGGACGGTTTTCTTCCGTTTTAACCCTAGGTTAGGGTTAACGCTAACCCTAACCTAGGGTTAAAACCCTAGGTTAGGGTTAGGGTTAACACTAACCCTATGATCTCTTTTTTCAATGCATTAAATGCACTTAATGCATTTTGAATGCAGTTCAATCAATTCACAGCTTTTAAACGCTTAAATAACGAGTATTGTTCTTCTGGCATGTCTATATTTCTATGATGAGTCAGAGTCTGACGTCATTATTGAAATCAGTAAAAACAATTTTAAAATGGCTGCATTAGTAGTGTCGCGCAGTGCCAGTTTAGTGTGGAATGCCAATTAGCTCCGGACACCTTCAAAATTGAGGTAGACACCCCCACCCCCAAATCCACAATCCTAGAAATATCCCTGAGGCTAACGGAGCGGGTTCAAGCCCTGTTAGTGCCCCTAGTGGCTTTCACACGTGCAGTAATGCCTCCTAAGCCACTTTAAATCATGACGAGTTTAAAATTAGGCCTATTGGCAATTGCATCAACTGAAAAGAGAAGGTGACTTAATTAAAGGGGCCGTCCATAAATGACGTCACGCGAATTTGTCACTTTTATTTACCCCCTACGTCACGCAACGTCGGACCCCTAAAATATGACGTCACAACGGGCCGACCCCCCATTTTCAAAAATCGCGTAACGTCATTTTATTTTTTATTTCTTATTAAAGTCCTCAAAAAGGTCATTCTTGTATTTTTTCTTCTCGAAAAACCCTGACAAGCAAAAAGAGGTCATAATTGTATCATTTTCCTCTCCAAAATCCCTGAAAGCAAAAAGAGGTCATAGGGTTAGGGTTAACCTTTCGCTAACCCTAGGGTTAGAGTTAGGGTTAACCCTAACCCTAACCTATGGTTAAAAAACCGAACCGAACCGAAACCGCGGTTTTTCGGTCCAAACCGAACCGAAACCGACCGAGACTGCTCGAGGTGAAACCGTAACAGCACTACGCTCAAGTTGAGGATTACCAAGAATAGATCTTCAGTTGACACTTTTGCGCAAAGTCTGTCTGTAATCCGTTTATTCTGATTTGTGCAAAGAGTTTGATTGATTGATTGATTGATTGATTGATTGATTGATTGATTGAAGGTGATTTTATTTCAACTTAACTCGAAACAGGCGCATATACAAAGTGTACATTCATTTCGTATAATTGCAGTAAGATAAAATGTAAGATAATATAATTTATTAGATTACGGCCGGAATACATGCCTTTTAATTTGATTCCATTCCGGGCAAAAAGTGTTGTCAAAGATTAGTCTCCTGCATGGTAAAGAATTCTGTTTTGTCACGTGCGTGATAGTTTGAGCAAGACAATGACGAATGGTGGTTCTAAATGAGGGAGATGAGGAAAATGGAGCCTGATGGTGGGGACAGTGTTCAGAAAAACAGATGGTCGCTCACTGTTTGCCTCTCACGCAGTTTTGTTATCGTGCAAACTTGCCTATATGCTTTAAAAAAGAGCTCCTGCCATTTGCCGCCTATTCGTTCATTCTTATATCGCGTCGTTTAAACTGCTCCCGCTCCTTTCTTTCGCCCTCCTCTCCTCTCTGATTCCTAAGTTCTGAGGTCAGCGGGCCTTCTCAACCGCAAAACAATGAAAGTCTAAACATATGTGGCCTATCTATCCATGACCCCCCCCGTCGTCATACGCAGTTGGAATTGAGAGTCCCAACTCTGTTCAGTTTGTTTACCGTCATCAAGACACGAATCGACCGCCATTTATTTCGTTTTTGCAGACTTGCAAAGGTAAACATCCTGGAACTTCTGTGAGCAATCTGATCGTTTACTGAGAGTATTTCTTGACTTTGCACCTAGTTTCACTGGTGTTATTCTCTCATAAACTACGTCTCACAACCGCGTTGGGTATCTGCTGAACGTTTCTTTGTCCGCCATCCCTCTCCATATTCTTTTATATTTGCTAATTATTCTAAGAACAACGACTTTTTGTATGCGCTGTTGTAAAACGACATTGTTTATCCCATCCTGTCTCTCAGGGTCGGCCTTACGTTTTGCGGGTCCCTGGGCGAGATAGGGTTAGGGTCAGCGACAAGCGTACGCAAAAAATCGTGACAAGCAAAAAAAGGTCATCGACAATCGCGGGGGCCTTCGAAAACTTTGCGCGGGGCCTCTAGAGGAGCGGGGCCCTGGGCAAAGGCCCGGTTTACCCAGGCTTAAGGCCGGCCCTGATGTCTCTACTATTCCATTGATGACTCCTCTACTCATGTCCATTATGAGAGTCAGTGGCGTAGCCAGGATTTCCGGAAGAAGGGTTTTGGATTTTGGTTTTTGATCGTGACCAACACCAACTTTTGAAAAATCTTGAAAAGCCCAAAAAACCTTACCATCTCCACTTTTACCTGACAAGAAAAAAACGTTCTCGTCTCTTAAACACCGTTACATTCTATGCCCAGGGAGGTTTGACCCCAAAGTCACGTCAAAAATTAAAAATGCATGGAAACTCATTACAAATATTTTCTTTTCGGCAGCCAGGGGGTTTAACCCCAACCCCCCTGGATACGCCACTGATGAAAGTGTTGCTGTCTACTCCGGTTGAATTATGTTTCGTACATTCCACGTGACTGTACATTTCTTTCACTGATGTGCTTGCTCTTCCAGGAGTTGACTTGTCACCTTTATTCTGATTGCTCGATATCCCGCAGTGAATGAGCACGAGAAATAGGAAGGATTTGGAAAATTAACGAAACCAAATTTAATATCATCATATACGATGCTTCTTAATTATACAATGATTCGCCATTTGGCTTCTCTCTTCTATCAGCATTAGCATGCTGCTGTATTAGCAAAGGAAGAATAATTTAAATATTTCTTTAACGAACTAAAATACTATTTAAATCAATTAAAACAGTGATATTAGGCTGGTATTACTAACCGCTTCATAATAGTGCTTTCTATCGTTCAGAATTCTTTTGCGCTGTTTTTGTAGCTGGCTCTTGCAGCAAGCGCAATAAAATAACAAAGCAGAGAATTTGCTGTTACGCATTCCGACGCCTAGGTCTAAGCTGCTTGTAGACATACAGTAGACTACTGGCAGTGTATCAATTGTCGCATTTTATCATTTTCGTTTTCGATATCTTCGAAGCAAAAAGCTAGCGTTGCATATAGGCCTACACTGACGGCCATTTTCCACCGGCGTTGAGGAGATGGGAGAGAGATTGCTTGCATACAAACCGATGCCCTGACGTTTGGGGGTTTTTCGACACGGAATCTCTTTAGACTCTTTTCACTAAGTTACTAGACCTAAACATACGAATGAGCCCTTCCTTCATACAAATACTTATTTTTAATGTTTCTACGCAATGAACGAATTGATTTCAAACGATGGTCATGAATAAATTCTGTGCTAAAATTCAGGTGATAAGTGAAAATTGACGGCACAAGCGAATCCTCTGGAGTCAGAGATGTCAAACGATCGAGGAAGGTCCTCCAATTTATCGACATTTTCTTCTCCTTCTCCTCGGAACGCCTTTTCTCTTCCAGTTAAACATCTCGACAGCGCTCGCAACCGCTATTCGCAGCAACTTGCCTGTGACCTACAAGTAAGAATGCAAACAATATATTATTATTATTATTATTATTATTATTATTATTATTATTATTATTATTATTATTATTATTATTATTATTATTATTATTATTATTATTATTATTATTATTATTATTATTATTATTATTATTATTTTTATTTATGACAATTTATATGGTGCATTAAAATAACTGGAGCTAAAGTCAAGAGCGCTTTACAAAGGAGTCGCTTATAAGATATGTTAAATAGGTTTCACCGTGTAACTGATCGGTCACTGAGCAATGCAGTCTAGGTGACCAGGAGTCGATTTGTGACATGACGTATGTTTATTCACGAGTGTCTGTTTGCCTGTCTTATTAAACAGACTATTAGTAAATGACACAGTAATTGTCCGTTATTGCTAACTTCGTCTCGCAAGCGATAGCTCAGTTCTTAGAGCATCTCTGAAACTGAGAAGTTCGCGTTAAATGAATAGAGTTGACCAGGGCCATATTAAGGCGGGGGCTGAGGTGGCTGAAGCCCCAGGCCCACCATAAAAATAGGCCCACCGTTTTTCAAGCGACGGCCATTTTTGCTTGTCAGAGATTTTCAGCGAAGGCGGCGTGAAATTTTACAAGGGGAATTTTCAAATTATGGAAGCGACTAGCTTTTTTACTTCTCAGCCCCAGGCCCACTCGGACCTTAATCTGACCCTGGAGTTGACCATAAACACCCCCAGCCAAATTCATAACGATCAGCGTTTATAATGTGCCCAAACATTACGCTTTAGGATAATCAGATTAGGCTAGCCTACTGTAAATGGAAAGTTGTCTCTTCGTTTTGAAAGGTAAGCAGAACTACGTGTCTTCACTTATAAGTCATTTTAGGACCAGGGTGTACCTACACAAGTCTAATTGTGGAAGTAGTTAATGTATGGACTATAGGCCTACACTGGCAGACCAACAAGCAAAATAAGTCACTTTGCCCGTGATCATAGGCCAGAGCCAACAACGTAGCGCTGAATAGCAAAACTAAATAATTCATTATCATAAAACTATAGGCCTAAAGCCCTAATCTATCATAAAATCAGGTAAACAGGTCAATATAGAATGACCAGATGCTATCAACCTCATCACCATCATCATCATTAACAACATCATCATCATCACCACCACCATCATCATCATCATCATCAACAACATCATCACCAATATTGTATATTAAAACTTTTAACGAATTTGCAGAATGCGCGTATACAATGAAGGCTTAAAACAGCTAACAAACGATTGCCAATTAAGGTTCTAAAACGAAATTAATTTTAAAATATCTGATATAAATTTTATTATCGATTAGGCCTAAACTTGTATCATTGAAAATCTAAAATAATTGACTTAGGCCTATCTCTTAAACCTTAATTTCATGAACACAGATATGGAATTGAAAACATGGATGGCCAAAATTAATAGGACCACGGTTGATAGATTAATTAATTATTTAACTTCTAAAAGATCAGAAAGTTGGTGAAATGCTATTTTGAGTGCACGGACGATGTGGCCTGTTGTGATCTGTGACAGACAACGAAGGAGACAGCCGTGGAGGCGAGATGTCGAGAGAATCCATTTATGTTTATCGTTGATCAGCCACAGACTATGCTGGGGATCTGTCCTGGGCAAAACGTTCATCTTTCTCACATCGATGGTAGATTAAACGCAGTGAGAATGGATTACTCTTTCGACGCAAAGGACCCGACATATGGATACAAGAGGTCGCGAGCGCCACGTGGGACTGCTTTTCGGTCTCCGAAAGGTAACGTTTTCTCTCAAACAACGCTAGGGCGCGCGGTGGAGTAGCGGTAGCATTCTTGACACGCAACCGGAGGGTAGCGGGTTCGAATCTGACCATAGCCACTGCATAGTAGCTTTGGGCACTTACGAATCTTTACTTTGCGAATGACCTAATGTGCGTTAACAACCATGTAACAATGAAAAATTATGATGATGATAATAATGATGATACTAATAAAAAATCTCGCGACAAAAGTCTTAAGCTGACTGAGTATCTGTTAGCTTCAGATTTAAACCAACAGAGAGTGAAAGTGCAAAAGACGGCAACGACGGTGCACAATTATTTCTGAATTTTACAAATCATTCAAGGACGACAGAGGAATATTTTATTACAGGCGATATATAAACAAAATGCGTTGCCATGATGAATGCGTCGCATTAGTATCAGGCAGGGCGCGATTTGCGAGGGGGAAGGGGGAATCCCCCCACTGCCAAACTGCATCCCCCTACTGCTACATCCCCACCACTACATCCCCCACTGCTACATTTCCCAACAACTACACCCCCCAAGCTCGACATATTCCCTCCCCCCACTGCTCCAGGTCACAAATCGCACCCTGGTGTCAGGTATGAAATGAAATACTTACATTTTAGAGAACCGAATAACATTACGCACTATAAGCTTATCATTCAGGAAGAACCTGAGGACTCACTTGCTCATCAAAGCATTTAAGTGTCATTTGTTAAACTGCCTTAGACTTTGGCCTCGGTTATACCACGGCGTTATAAAAATTATCTACTACTACTACTACTACTACTACTACTACTACTACTGCTACTGCTGCTACTGCTGCTGCTGCTACTGCTGCTGCTGCTGCTGCTGCTGCTGCTGCTGCTGCTGCTGCTACTGCTGCTGCTGCTGCTGCTACTGCTGCTGCTACTGCTGCTGCTGCTGCTGCTGCTGCTACTACTGCTGCTACTGCTACTGGGCTGGGCTGGGCCCTGCTGCTGCTACTGCTACTACTACTACTACTACTACTACTACTACTACTACTAATAATAATAATAATAATAATAATAATTACAGCTACGCTTATGATCATTATGAAACTACTGACAATGACTGCTATCCAAGATTCTAATCATCACGCGCAAGTCTAGCTAGGCCCACGGGCATTACGGCATTCGTAGCTTTTGTGCGATTTAGACTATATGTATTTATGTTTTGCTTTAGACAATGAGAAGCAGAACGGCATTGAAAGGGAACCAGAAGATGCGGGGGGAATGGCGGACTATTCGGTTTCTCTTCCGTTTTCGACGAGAGTTGCAAACATTTTCACGACGACTGCTACACTAGCTTCGGAAACAAGCACAAATGGCGACGCCACTCTTCCTGCCTCCGACATTTTCAATAATTATTCTCTAAGCGACTTCATTGCTAGCGTCACCATTCCACCCCACCGCCGCCGCCGCCGCCGCCGCCGCCGCCGCCGCCACCTCCGCCCCTTCTGACTTCTCCTCTTCCTCTTCCACTTCCTCCTCCTCCTCCTCCTCCTCCTCTTCCTCCTCCTCAACAAGCGACAGAATTATTCATGGAAACAGTGAAGAAACAAGGAAATTCCGGTTCGAAACTGAATTTTCTCGAGAGTCTCAGTCCTGCTGCGGACCGCGATCGTTACAATCTGACGACCACAGACGCTCTGCTGGTCGTGCAAAGTCTAAGAGACGGAACGACTACTTTCACTTCTGACGATAGAAGCGGCTCCAATGCGCCCGGTGATCCTCGACGACGAGCATTATGCCAGAGTTTATCAGTCCCTTCTTCAGAAATTGACGATTTCTCAAAATTTGTTATCCCACCGCCGCCGATAGACATATTAATTCATGACTCAATGTCAAGAAACGGCGAAGACGACCTGCTTCTTACGTCGCCGTTTTCCAGCAGCATAGTACAAGTACCGCCACCGGTAACTCCACCACATCGATCTCCCGCTACTCTCTCGATCAGTCGTCTGCCGCCACTGCACCCGCCGAGTAAGTCACAAATCGCTGGCCGATCGCCAAGCCTCAGTCCTCGGTCAACGTCCGCCAACAGCGCCGTCTCTCGATCGTCCTTTCCTCGATCGCCTCATTCTCACGAGAAGTTTACGTTCGGATTCGGCGACGTTCCTTCACCGTCACCACCCGAGCAAAGAATAAAAACCAGACAATCCGAGTCAGCTGATCTGAACCAATCGAGCGTTCAGCGATCAAATAAGGTGGGCTCAACTGCCGCTGCTCACGAGAATTCGAAGAACACCGTCGATGATTCAGAGGCACCGCTGTCGACTCATTCTAGCATAAGGTCGCGCACCAAAGCCGCTCCTCCAGTTCCGCCTCCTCGTCGTCTGAACGCATCCGTTAACAGCTCCCCGGCGGTGGTAAGGCGGCCGGAGCGCCGCGTGTCCTTCGGCTTCTGTCCGCCGTCGACCAAGCATTTGCCATTCGACGGAGACGCTGACAGTTATTATCAGGGACGGGGGAACGAACAGACTGAAATCAGTTCCTCGAGGACATCTTCGTCTACGAAGCGATTAGATTTCCAACGGATTCCATCGGCGACCTAAGGCAGTCGGCGTCGACCGCGCAGATCAGACCGAACGCCCTACGAACGTGCGGGTCGCTGGGGTTTCACGGCGTCCTCCTCGAAGATGCGGCTTTCGCGACGGATGACCTCAGTCGAATCGCACGGAGCGGATCCGTCGGGTCCTCTTGTACGTCGAAAGCAAACGCTTCGGTGTTCGCAGCCATCAGGTCAAGACTGAAATCCTACTGGTCGCCGTCGATGCCAAGAGGAAGGACTTCCCTGAGGGAAAACGACCGATCCATTAATCGACCGTCGTCTGCTGGGTGGTCTTCCACCGCCTCCTTCGATTTTGATCAGGAAAGCAGCGGTGGGGATGATCCTAGAGGTCGGAGCAATTCACGACGCGCTGGAGATCCAAATAAAAATCGTTTTCCCTTAGTAATCGACTCCACGTTAGACGCAGAAGAAGACAACGGCATTGAATTCTATCCCGAAAAGAGGCAATCGATTCCGAATGCTTTTAATTCGTTTACTGGACAATAGCTTTCGAAACAAAAAATAAATAATTGTCCTACTGTCCTACAACAGTTACGAAAGTCCCACAAGCATCTGTTCTGCCTGTTCCGTAAACTTAAATTTCTGCACAGGGGACTACACAATTCTTCTTGCAAACAAGAATTTCCAAAACACCAACGGCAGTGCCGTACAGTTAGAAACGAAAACTTTTGAGCGCCAGCAAGCAATGTGACGTTTGTAGGCCTATAAGTATGGAATAATTCCTGGTCATTGCTTACTGACTGCCCCCCACTGTTTCACTCTATACTTGATAAGGGGAAGTTTCATGCTCTCATTAAATTACTGTATTTGACCAACTTATATACAAGTGTAGCATAATGAACCAATCAATAATTCTTTGCCCCATTGGCAGGGCTTGGTCTGACTCTTAACACTTACCACTAATCAATGATAGCCACAAAGGATAAAAAGCTGAATATAATACTAAGTCTACAAAAGAGCAAATTAACAGGGAATTTGTAATTTGGGGGATTTGTAATGGGGGGGAGTAGTAAACCGCTGCCCATTGGTCTAAATAACCACTCTGCCATTTAAGAGTAGTAGTAGTAGTAGTAGTAGTAGTAGTAGTAGTAGTAGTAGTAGTAGTAGTAGTAGTAGTAGTAGTAGTAGTAGTAGTAGTAGTAGTAGTAGTAGCAGTAGTAGTAGTAGTAGTAGTAGTAGTAGTAGCAGCAGTAGTAGTAGTAGCAGTAGCAGTAGTAGTAGCAGTAGTAGTAGTAGAAGTAGTAGTAGTAGTAGCAGCAGTAGCAGTAATAGCAGTAGCAGCAGTATTAGTAAACTTCTTTGGCGCCATTGTAGTAGTAGGCTACATCAGCACCAGTCGATGTCGCGCCAGTAAAAAAATCATAGTCGTGAATCATTGTCCGTGGTGATTCGAGGTTGTAATCCAGAGGATCCGTCGGATCCTACTTCCAGATTCCGGCTAAGGAGGATATGCAGCAGTCAGAAATAGATGTGTTTAAGTCTAGACCTGAAGGTAGTAGGCTAAGACATTTAGTCTGGCGGACCTGCGCCGGCAGAGAATTCCAAAGTCTGGGTCCGTCAACAGAAAGAGTTTACGATTCCCAGTAGTGGTCTTGCAATAGGCCTATGTAAAGAATAATTGCATCAGACGATCTAGTTGAGAGCTGGTTGTCTTTATAAGTATAGGCCTAAGTATAAGGAAAGTAAAGGGTTCGACTACAACCCTTGAATCCAAAGCTCGATCATACGCATCATACGTAGGCCTAGGCCTATTATATTTTTTTATCATACGCACGTATTTTAACGTAGGACTCTTTATCATACGCGCTAACATACGTGAGCGAAAATACCTTAGGCCTATAGCCTACATAGAGCCATGAAATTGCGTCAGTTACCGCAATCTGGCAGTGAATTTTGGAATCAATTACAGTGACGTGGCGTGACGTCGCAATTGATATTGCTCGCTAAGTAAGCAAATTATAAGTAACCGAGCAGACTTACAAAATACGCGTAGGCTATCATACGCGTATTTTATTTTTTATTCATACGCACGTATTTTAGCGTATTTTATTTTGTCATACGCGTATTTTTAGCATGATTTCAAGTGGCTTAGGAGATATTACTGCCTGTGTGGAAGCCACTAGGGGCGCTAACGGGGCTTGAACAATTCCGTCAGCCTGCCGCTCCAGCGCGTATTAAACCCACTCTGCCATCTTCCGATCGAGCTTTGCTTGAATCAGAGGCGTAGGCCTACTGCGTGAGATTTTCCAGGACTCCTTGAGAGCAAATGAAATCTATAGGCTCCATAAGCTGTACACATACACACACTCACACACACATACATACATACATACATACATACATACATATATACATATATACATATATATATATACACACAGGGTGTCTATGAAAAAAACTCCCCAGCAGGAAAACTATGATTTCTTAAAAGTTCCTAAATATATTTGTATCAAAATTTCCATACTTCTACAGCACCTATTTTCCCACCTTTCTGCCTATTTTCATCTCATTTGCATGTAAGATGGCCATTTTGTGAGATATCAAAGTCAAAATTCGATTTTTACGAATCAACAGACAAAATTTTATTGATTGTCTAGAAATTTCAACTTAAACCACAATTGTTCAAGATGATTATCAAACATAATTGCAAACCCTAACCCTAACCCTAACCTTAATTGCAAAAATTGTTCGGTATCCAAAGCCAAGCTCCCGCAATGTCTGAATTCACATCTTATCTTCATTCGCTATTTTACCCATTTTGAAAGTTTAAATCAAACTTTTATTGTTATGTCGAATTCTGTGAGTTTAAATTTTTAAAAACATGTTTTCAAAATTGCATTCGATTTAAACTTTACTACTACTACTACTGGAACAACAACAACAACTGCTACTAATACCACCAAAATTGACATGAAGCCAAATTTATGTGAAGCTATAGATATTTAGGCCTGTCATGCTGCGACTGAGTAGTAAAAATCGAAGTTTGACGTTGATATCTCACAAAATGGCCATCTTACATGCAAATGAGATAAAAAATTGGCAGAAAGATGGGAAAATATGTGCTACATAAGTCTGGCAATTTTGATACATATAGGCCTATATTTAGGAACTTTTAAGAAATCAGTTTTCCTGCTGGGTTTTTTTTCGTAGACACCCTGTATATATATATATATATATATATATATATATATATATATATATATATATATATATTGAACAAACGACTATCGCAAAGTTCGCAAACCTATGCAAAATCCCCAAATATAATCTACATAGGCCATACAACTTTACTTAGGCTAATTAACAGTGTTGTAATAAATACTCCACTGAAAGTATTTAAATACTTTCATAAATACTTGGTTCTCAGGTAGTATTTAAATAGTATTTAAATACCCAAATACCAGGGTAAGTATTTAAATACTGGCAAATAAGGTTTAAATACTTTTTTAAATACTTGATATGTATTTGACACGATTCGCCACAACCGTATTTTTGTGTAAAGAAATGTTAGTTAAAATTATTTCTAACAATGTCAATGTAGACCTACTTAACTGTTCAACTGTCTAAAACCATTAGTAAAGAAAATGTAAAAATGAACAGTCTATAAGAAACGTTATAATTACGTGAAAATTGCAATAAATCCAAAGTATTTAAATTTCTTAAATACATCTAAATACTCTATGGTATTTAAATACTATTTAAATACTTAATTTTGGATGAGTATTTAAATACTTTCTTAAATACTGGACAAAGTATTTAAATAGTATTTAAATACTGTAAGTATTTAAATACTTTACAACACTGCTAATTAATATTTTATTTTATTGTTTATTGCTAGTTTTAATCAATAGCAATCAGGCTAAGATCCAGACTTCGAGGTGAGATGATATTTTAGTGTCGGCAGCTATTGCATCACGTCATTTTCACATACCAAAGGAGTGTTGTCGATTATAAAGTATAGTCATCCTGGCGTGTGGCCCTGGGCGGATGCGATGCTCTTAGTCGACGGCGCTTATCCCAGTTACTATATCCAAGTTCCCCAGTTTAGCCAAAGCCAAGACCTGAACCGCAGGTCAGCAAGTTCTAGGCTGAATCCTTTACGGCTTTTTATATCACTATCTCTCGAACCCAGGCGGCCTAGGTCTCGCAGGCCTGTCGAACGGCCTTGCTCCAGGTGAGCGGATGCTGCTGCTGATGATGATGGAGCCCAGGAAATCCGGGTCGCCTCGACTTGCGATAGGCATGTGATGCCT
This sequence comes from Metaphire vulgaris, assembly GCA_018105865.1. Classification (NCBI taxonomy): domain Eukaryota; kingdom Metazoa; phylum Annelida; class Clitellata; order Crassiclitellata; family Megascolecidae; genus Metaphire; species Metaphire vulgaris. The sequence continues at coordinate 8,247,376 of CM030844.1, forward strand.
ACCGCAACGGCGGGGATCGTCTCTCGACGCCCTGGGCCTCACGAGGCGACGGAGCGAGAAAGTTTAACTCCTGTCATATTTAATCCCACTCGAGATTCGTGGTTGGACGAAGTTCTACGATCTCTCGTCAGCTGAACCTAGTCGGATATGGATAACATCCAAACAAAGGCACGGAACTATTGTGCGGGATCCTATAGGCGTGATAAGGATGGAAACTACACAAGCGGCTGACATCGGTTTATCGCGGAATTGAAGAAAAACTACGTGCCAGATGACGAACGGCTGCTTGAGGTTCATATTCCTATTCACAGAAGTGGAGTGATACCGGTATAGGGTGCCTTCTACGGCGTTTTGGCTTGTTTTGGCTTGTTTTGGCGTTTGGCGTTTGACGATGTCGACAGCGCCGAGGTCGGACAATCTGACGACGCTGTCCCCGGACGAAGAGTGTCTGCAGGATCGGCACTGGTACGCCTTCCTCTGCTCCAGTCTGATCACGTTCTTCGCCGGTCTTCTGTTCGTGCTCATGTGGAGGATCTTCGTCTGGACGCTCTGCCAGAAGTCGCCGGCAAAAGGGCAGGACAACGTCCCGCACGGTGGAGCCAATGCCCATGGGGCGGCGGCGGCGGCGCCGGGGCATGGGAAGCCGCCCGACGCTCAGATTGGCTTTCTGACCTATGCTCAAGACTGGGCGGGTGGTTTGATCTCTGGCCAGACAACTACTGGAAGAATCTTGGTGAGTATAGAGATCTTGCAAAATCTCGTTGGTTGTCACGTGATCAATGTTTATGCCGCCATGATGTTTGGCAAAATAAGTCAGCTGAGGCTACTTGCGCAATGAATATGGAGAAGGCAGCAAGTGATAATTTTATTTTTTCTCTTGAAACTCAACATTTGAAGGGTCAAGTTAAAAATAGATATTTGCAAAAAGTTAATAATTTGCTACTGTCGGCCGATCCGTATTGTTTACCATGGGCGATGTTTAAATCAGTGCAATCTAGTTCGATCGACGAATTGCCTCAATTGGAGTATGCGGATATTTATAACTATCTGGTAAACAAAACGAGTGTGTACAGTTCCGATGCGCTGAAGGCGTATAAAAGTTTAGAGGCTACAAATATTTTGTAGCTGGATGGATACAGCAAATTGGAGTGAAGGCGTTGCCCGAACGAAAGGCGTTCTTATTGCGGGCGAAGATTTTGCATTCTCAGGCTTTGTCATCAACGCCACTCTGTGCATGGGTTGCTATAGAATCAAACGGCTTGGTCACTTGTGGTCACTGTACTTGCATGGCAGGATTAGGAGAGGCCTGCTCTCATTGCTGCCACCTTGTTTGCAACTGAAGCTGCAGTACGTATGAGAGCTTCCATTGCCTGTACATCAATGCCATGCGAGTGGGCAAAACCTTCAGCAGCCTGTGTTCCTTATGCAGAAGGCAGTGCCATAGAGTTTGTTAGTCCATTACAAAAACGGAAGAACAGCGAAAACCACGAGGACCACAATGAGTGTGAGAGGACGCCCAAAGCCAAGAAAGTTATCGCAGCACCAACTGCTGATGATAACAATAATCTTTACGCAGCAGTGCATGCTACCGGAGTGAAGTCAGCTGTCTTGTCGCTTTTGAACATATATTCTGCAGAGTACATCCCCCGATCTGTTCAGTTGAAATTGCCATCGCCACTTTCGGATCTCTTTAATCCATCATTCAAACTTCTCGCTGATGAACAGCTGCTCGACAAATGCGAAGAAGTCTTTAAGAATATGCACATCAGTCCGGAAGAAGCAGCACTCATTGAATCAGAGACACGGAAACAAGCAGCAAGTCGCATTTGGTTCCAGCAAAGATCTGGTCGTATAACTGCTTCACATTTCAAGGCAGCAGCTCACACAAAGCTTGTCAAGCCTTCGATGAGCCTTATCAAAGCGATCTGTTACCCGAAAGCAGTGAAATTTTCCACAGCTGCAACAAGATGGGGTTGTGAACACGAAAAGATTGCCCGTGCAAAATATGTGTCAGCCAATGCAACTCAGCACAGCAATGTCTCAGTGGCTGATTGCGGTTTCTTCATCAGTACAGTACATACACACTTAGGAGCATCACCAGATGGGGTTGTTTCGTGCGACTGCTGTGGGCCGCGCATTGTTGAAATCAAATGTCCTTACTGCAAGAAGGACTCCAGTATCGAGACTGCTGCCGATGATAAATCTTTTTGGCTTGAGAAAGGGGAAACTGGCATCATGACTTTACGTCGCAATCATCAGTATTATTATCAAGTACAACTTCAACTGTTTGTGACATCAACATCGTACTGCGATTTTGTGGTGTACACTGAAGGCGAATCAACGCAGCTGTTTGTTGAGAGGATTTATCCAGCAATGGCATTCCTGTTACCTGTGCTGGAGACAGTAAAGTTGTTCTACATTCATGTCATATTGGCCGAGTTATTGGCTCATCGCTATACTGAATTGGTTGAATCCACAAAGAGTAAGCTGGCCACGTTTTCAGCGTGTACCAATGCGGATGTGGACAGTAATTCTGGGAAACATAATAACGAACAGGAATCGAAGCTGTGGTGCTACTGTCAATCTGCAAACTGTGATGGGCCCATGATTCTGTGCCAGTCTGGTTTCTGCACAAGGCTAAAGTTCCATCAGACCTGTTTGGGGTTAAAAACAAAGCCTAGAAGGCAGTGGTCATGTCCAGATTGCAGGAAGCTGGCAAAAATGAAGTTACCTAATTTTACTAACTAACAATGATATATTAGTTAACTGAAGCTGAATAGAAACTGAAATTATTTTAAAACACTTAACTGAAACTGAAATTATTTCCAAAACTGAAACTGAATAGAAACTGAAATTGGCAACCCTAAAACTGAAACTGATTAGATACTAAAATTATTTTCAAAATTGAAATTGTAGGCATATACCTAAAACAATTTTAAAGGTCTTTTTGAATTTAAATACACAACTTACCTGTTGAGCCACCAAAACACCATCAAGAAGTGATTATCAAAGCAAGGAGAATAGTTGGACAATTGAGAAAGTCATCTGTTTTGGTGGAAAAATGGTTGCAAAAAGTGGTAGACAGGTGATTTCAGATTGCACAACGAGGTGGAATAGTACTTATTAAATGGGAATGAGGCTATTTAGTGGTTCAAAAAATGCCATAGGCTTATTGATATAGGTTTTCACAAGTCACTTTGCTTCAGTTCTTGATCCACAGTCATTTCAATTTAATCAAAGTCATACATAACAAGTCAGGTAAAGTAATGTTACCACTGCCAGTGTTGCCATCTGCACTGATGTGCTTCAAGTTTCTTGCAAACAAGTTGATAGCATTGATACACCTACCAGCTTATCCACTAGTTAACTGAAACTGAAGCTGAATAGAAACTGAAATTTCCAAAACTGAAATATCACTTCTAACTAACTTTACACACATATTGATTTTTTAAAAATTGTTATCTAATTTATTTTTAAAAAATTTCACGATATAGTCTACACTCGGCATGACCTCACTATTATGTATTCATATACAGTCAGAATACAGGCTGTGGAATGTGTCCTGCTACTTGGGCTCTTAATGTGTTTTACATGATTTTATTTCATTTTGTGCAATTTTTAATGTCATGGTGTAAGATGTAGAAAATATTTGCTATTACTTCATTACTGCACGTATAAATTGAACACTATAATTGTTAAACTAATGTATTATCTTCAACATGTAGATTGTCAGCAGGAAAAGAAAATATATTATATATATATATATATATATATATATATATATATATATATATATATATATATATATATATATATATAACTTTATTTGCAAATGCAGACAACATAAGTACAAACATAACTCTTAACTAACAACTACACACTCCACTATTATACAGTTGACAAAATACAGTGGTTTCTTAGAGAACCGAAATGTAAGAGTGTTGACGATTCTTTACAGTATCATGTATTGAATGCATTCCAAGCATTTAAAGTGAATACAGTCAATCATTACTTTATCATGTACATCAAAGATTTTGCATACAACCTGCTGTACTAGATGATCCAAGTATTTAAAGTGCTGTTGTTCGGGCAAGTGGCTTCAGTAGCATATAATATAATAGGTAAACAATACGATTGGAGTAAGTCAACACATATCAACTCAGAGGAAGAGGATTTGCTCTTGCTGTACAAGTTATTGCATAACGTCTACCAATTCTCAAGGCCTACTGTATACAATAAAATTTTTCATTAATTAGCCTTAGCTTATCCAGATCAATAAAAGAAAGCCAGTGTTCCTGTATATACACAACGTCATTTTTCTGCAATAATTCTGATAAATAAAGTAACCCTTGATTTAAACAATGCAAATTGTAAGTAAAAAGTTTTAAATAATTATGACCAGTCCAGAGATGGGCACAATTAGACAAAAATCTAATCAATTAGAATTAGAATTAGTTGCTGCTAGCACCTAACTGATTAGCATTAATATTAGTTCTACACTTTGTTCAATTCATTAGAATTAGCATTAGCTGCTGTCTAATCAATTAGAATTACAATTACATTTTCCAGTTGTCAACAGCAATCACACAAAACACTTAGTCTATAAGCTGTAAGTTTTATAGAAAAGTCTCAGTCTAAGGTAGCATGTCTGCATTGCATTTTGCAATCACCATCTGCTCAACTAGACTGTCCGCAAGATGGCTAATTGTCATGTAATTAAAACATAATTAGAATTAGCAGGTAAACTCTAATTGATTAAATTACGATTAGCCGATAAAATTTGACAATTGATTATAATTAGAATTAGCTGGTCACCTAATCGATTAGCTAATCAATTACTTCCTAATCGATTAATTACCCATCTCTGATGACCACCATGAAACTTATTGGTCAAGTGTTCACTGTTCATATTATGGTAAATTTCTTACAATCAACAAAAAACACTACGGTAATTTAGGCTCTCAGCAATGAAGGCACTAAATTATTAATCTGTATTGTTTAACCAAAAGCATCAATCGAAAGGCACCACAGATGGTGACAAATTGGTCAGTGCACAGCAGACGCGCACTATTTTGTCAAGTGTTGTTAAAGTCTTGCTTTCATCAACACGCAGCAATGTGATGGGAATAGTTCCTTCTAGAATGGTGAATTTTTGGCGAGTTAATCCTATTATTCTTTCCACATGAATTCGGAGAGAGGACAAATTTCTCGAGAACTCCACATCCACTGGATCGAGCTGTTTCTTTCCTTTAGTAAACACTGGAATTTCTAACGTGGCAGAGTGCAGTGCAAGAGAATCGGCTATGTTGAATCCTCTGTCAGCCATAACCACATCACCTGTCCTTAAATTATCAAAATAGCCACAGTTTTCAGTTACATACTTGTCGCTCACGGCCACCCCAACCTTTCGAAATGAAGGTGATAACACCTTGTGGTGTTATTCAATAAGATATTTCATTGTATTGTGGGACTTGTAATCTGAATATGTCTGAGCTCTTGCCTTAAGATCAGAAGGTCGTTCGATAAAAATTTGAAACAGTCAATAATGCTGATACAATATTCAAACTTGTCTCGAAACTGGCAGGCATGGTTAATTTCAGTTGGTCTCTTTGTGGCCAAACACACGAGTGCTGGAACCAGTCTGGTATCGCACACATCGATAACATTTTGGAAGGTTCTTGAGACTGTAGATGCTGATACGTTGAAATAAAATGCAAGAAAGTCCAGGCTCAGGTTGTGACGCAATCTCATAAGACACAGAATGAACTGCTGGAATAAAGTAAGGGATGAACGATTCTGTATAAATGGTGAAATTGCTGCAAACACGGCCATAAGCATTGAAAATGATGGTAAGCCCAACAAGTTCCTAACTTTTCTGTCGTTTCCTCGAAAAGACTCCTCATCTGTCGACAGATCTGCAAGTCGCTGCTTCAAATTCATATTTTCCACTCTCAGATCATCGAGTTCTTTCTCAATAGCTGTAAGATTGTTGACATTGATATCAGTTTGTGTGGATATGGATTTAGCAACATCACAAACAGTGCTGGTGGCTGATACATTAGGCATATCTTCTCCAGAGGTAACTTTGACAAAGCCAGAACTTAAATTCCGTAGAGCGATAGCTGCTTCCATTCGCTGGTGATTGGCCAGTCTCCTTCTCTTTGCTGCTTGACGTTCCTTGTAACGTTGCTGTTGCAGTCGCCTTACGTTTCACAGGAGACTTCGTAAACGAAAATAATGATGGCACATAGTCAGGTGAAAGTGGATCGTCGCTCTTGGCGCCTAGAGGAGAAACAAATAAATCGTCTCTAGTTTATAATGTGTCTTTTAATTTAATTTAATTTAATTTCTATATTTCCAACTAAATTCATGTTATTCACAACAGCTACACAGTTTAACAAGACAGACAAACAAATTAATAAATTCAAAACTCAATACAATTATATCAAACAACTATAACAATAAATTTACTTAGCTAATTCATAACAGACACATTTACCAAAACATATTAAAGTCAAGTATATATAGTCAATCAAATGGTACAATAATTAAGTCCATGAATAAAAAACAGGTAATAGTTAATCAATCAGAAAGCTTAAAGGTGTATATGTTGTAATCCAGGACTTCTTAAGTATCATATATTGAAATTTGTGATGCCAAAGGGAAATGGTTCCCATGTATTGAGACAAATAAGTAGACTTCTATATCAGGTAATCAAAGTGAAGAATATTTTTAAAATATTTATTTAGTTCAGAGCACACTAGGCCTATTTACACTTCGCACATTTTCAAGAAGCCTAAATGTCAACGGGCCGTCGTTTTTATATTCTGATTTCGTTCCTGTATATTGGGCTATAAAATGCGAAACAGCCATTTCAATACGTTTTCCTAATATGTAGTATCAAAAGATTTATTTACGGCATATTACAGTGGCAGTGGCTTAACAAATTGTTGGATAATAAACGGCCAATTCAAACTCAGCCAACCTGAAATGAAGTGGCGACTACATATTCGGGTGTACTCATTCGGCTCCCAGTTATCACGACGGCAAGCTGCAATCCATCGTCCTCTTCTTTCGTAGTTTTTTGGAAATCGGTAAAATTTTATCGTCGCACGTGTCTCGACAGAATGTCTATTTTGGCAACCAACGGCACAACAAAAACGACCATCTTCGCTTTAGTATCGACAAAATGTCCTATTCGATTCGTACCTTTTGATTCTAACAGCTGATTTCTTGCCAAACAACATGGCGGCATAAAATTGTATTGACATGCGTGATCTCGCGAGAAAGACCTCTATTAACTAGTTACGCCTTTACTATCAGAAACCTATAGATATTCTACATAGTTATAATAATAATAATAATAATAATAATAATAATAATAATAATAATAATAATAATAATAATAATAATAATAGTAGTAATAATAATAATAATAATAATAATAACAACAACAACAACAATAATAATAATAATAATAATAATAATAATAATAATAATAATAATAATAATAATAATAAATAATAATAATAAAACAAAGTTTAGAGTGGTTCAGCAGGGTCAGCCCTGTGTGGGAACCACTAGTTGTTGGAAATTGATTGATGATTTATGACTGAAGTGAGTTCTTGAGGCTTCAATATTGATGTCAAGACCATTTCCAAGACCTTGATTATGGAATGACAGAGTCTTTGCTTTGTCTGGCTTCATGCCTTCAGAGTTTTATCTTGTTCTCTTAATGTTGGTATTGGTAATGAGCATCTTGTTGCAACTCCATGCCCACCAAGACCCATCGGCTGAGCTCAAGCAGTTGTTGCAGACATCCTGCTCCCACTACTCTTAATACAAGTTGAATAGTCTGGTTGAGTATGCTGATAACGACAAGTGGATGATGAGCCATTCAGTGATGCAGCTGTAACCTGTAGGCTTCCAATTTTAAATCTGTGTCTTGTCACTTGCATTAAAAAGAATTTAGCAAAATAAAATCTGCATTAAAATAAAAATTCAGTCGATTGGTAAGAAGACTGTTGCAAATGAGGCACGACTGATCTATGTACTAGATCCTGAATTCTTCAATCTTTTTCAAATTTTATATTTTGTAAATATGTAGTTTTGCAGTAAATGACATGGATTCATCAAAATGGCATGGAGTTTGAGATAGGTTGGCATTCAGTGACTAAGGTGTTATCATGTTCAGTTGTGTTTGTGTCAAATTTATTGTGATGGCTTAAAGTTCCAAGAGGAGGACAACTCCGTTTTTGAAAACTGTGGTCTAAGGAGCGCTTCTTCTCATTTTTTATTTATATGTTGATCATTGGTGTAGCCATGGGGCCTGCCCCCCCCCCCTATTTGGTCCGTGACCAGTCATGAGATTCGCACAAAACCAGTGTGTATTGGGAGGGGGAAGGGGTGTAGTATGAAATCATGCAATCTTAAAGTGCTTGAGACAAATACCTTTTTGGCTCATCAAGAATTAGTGTTTTTAAATACTGTCTTAATGCATTGAATTTGTTTTCTAGTGTTTGCCAGCTCTATGATTTGATTTTTTCATTTTTGGATATTGATGATATTTTTACTTAAGTGGCTATACTGAAGTAGAAAGATTTTGTACTACCAACTGTTCTTCACGTGGAAACTTTTTCAACCTGTCCTTTATATGACTCATAAGTACCGGTACTGTGGCTCATGTGTCATCGTAACAGATGTTGTTGCTGTTGTTTCTAGTGGTACTTACGCAGAATACTTCATACTTTTGATGTTGGGCAATTGAAGTGGATATTAATAATCTTTATTTGTGACAAGCACAGCATCAAAAAAATAGTACACAAACAAGGAAAAACACATGGCATTTCTTACTTACCAGTATATATTTGCTTTAGACTTTGAATTGACTCCAGAGAGATTAGACTTTGATATCCAAAAATTTCAATGGCATTTCTTACTTATATGAAGAAACGGTTACTATTGTATGATTTAAAATGTCTTTGGAGGCATTTCTGTCTGTGTGAAAGTTACTAGGGGTGCTAAACTGCTAATGGGGCTTGAACCTCGCTCTGTCAGCCTACTGATCCAATGCTTAGCCTACTCTGCCATCTTCCACCCCATAACTTCCCATAAGTTAGTTTACCAATGTTCCCTTATTAAAGATTCTATTTATTGATTTTGTTGGCAGGTGGTTATAGTGTTCCTCATGAGTATCACATCTCTCATGATTTATTTTGTCGATTCTTCCACGTGAGTTGTGTGGGATAATTAATTTGAAGTCACACTTCTTTTATGCTAACACTTGAGTGACTTTTTGTTTAGTACTAATACAATTTCTGCAAGGCAAAGGAGAGAGTTAAAGAAAATCTGTCAATTTTTCTTATCTCTGAGTAGAAATATAAGAGATGCTGTACAAATGCTACATTACATTACATGATCTCACTGTTCGAATTTGCCAGCATAGCCAGTTGTTTTTTGAGTGTGCTGTTGAAAAGAGTTCAAGTTTTACCCAAAATACCTGATGATGTTGCATGCTTGTTACTTGGAAAACTCAAATCAGAAACTTTCTGGAAGTTGAAAGGTGATCATGAGCAGTTTCTTGGAAAATGCAATTTTTATGGCTCTGGGGAAGGGTGTCATTTGAATACATTTGAATACATGTCATTTTGACTGGACATTTCTAGTTTCTTCGTCCCTATACCTTCTTTGGTTATATCATTGTTCTATTGAGAGCAGAAGCTATGAAAATGAAAATTATTGGAACTCTCCTAAAATTTCAGAGCTGATAATTTCTTAGAAGATTTAAAATTAGTATTATTTTTGTTATTTTGATCAAATTTGTATTCAGGTGAAAGAAACCAATACTTATTTAGATTCTGAAAAATAGTAGGAAGAAACAGTATTCGATACAGCTCTAATGACAGGCCCGTCAAGAGAAATCCCGAGCCCCTGGGCAGAACAGTCATGAACCCCTGAAATGTTTGAAAGTTGATATTTTTTAAGAAAGTTTGTCCTCAAAAAGTTCTGAAGTAAAGTTTATAAAAAATATACAGATCAAATGTGAAAAAGTGGTGATGACCTTTTTTGCTTGTCAGACTTTTCAGGACATTAAAGATATACAATGCCTTCGACGAGTCCCCAAACCGTCTTCAGCGTGTTCATAATAATAAACAGTATTGCATGAGATGACATTTTGTGGACCAGCCTGGGCCCCCTACGGATTGCTGGGCCCCTGGGCATTTGCCACCCTGTCCCCACTCAATGGCCCTGTCTAATCGTAAGGTTATGCAGTGGTGTAATTTAGTCAATTAGACAAAAGGTTTTTATGGTAAAACGTCATAAATTTAACCTGCTGCCGAATGACAGGTTATAATTTATACACAAGAGAACACCCCCATTTTGGATAACTTATTTGGACAATTTGATGTCCTTGATTAAATGCAGGCTTCCTGAGATATTATAACGATACTTATTTGTGTGATTGTTGCTTTGGCTTGTTCTTTTGCTTTCTACTTTTTGCAGTTTTAATTGGAAACTGGATGCTATGCTATATTGTTTTCTGTAGACCAGTATAAATGTTTCTTCATACCGGGTATATCATTTTTCAGCAGCTAGTATAAACTCTTTGAATGATATGATTTTTTTATTGGAAATAGGATGCTATGCTACTGAATGCTGTTTTTTATTAGCTGTTATAGATGTATTCTCATACGTCACTGTTTATTTGCTAGTATAAACATTTTGAATGATATGATGGTGTTAATGTAGCTGCAGGTAGTGATCTTATCTAACACGGCATGTATCTGTTCTGCTTGTTATTTGAGATATTTTAGCGTAATCATACCTGTGGATAAAAATGTCCAGAGTGCGATGCAGTAGCCCCGGTGCTGCAAAAAAGTAGAACATCTGTAATATTAGAAGTTGTCTTGTTTTCTTGATAATCTTGGTTATATCTGAGATACTGCTATTTTGCCTAGGAAGATTTTTATCTTTATGATTAGAAATGTTGATGTTTCAGAGAGGCCGTGGAATCTTGTGAAAACTGGTCACAAAGTACAACTCAACAAGTTGATCTCTGCTTCAATATATTCTTTATGTTTTACTTTTTTATTCGGGTGACTGATATTTTGACCCTTTATATTTAAAAATTACCACTCTGTAAATAATTGCCATTTTTGTTTAATTGTTCATTTTGAAGTCTTCTGTCTTTTAAGTCAGAGCACTTTCAAATATGATCACTTATGATAACTGACTTTCAAGGCTGATATTTTGATATCATTAGCCAGAAATATGTTCATTTGTACAGTAACAAGAGGCCTAGCTCTTATGATTTCAAACTGCTTTAGGAGAAATTCAAGCAAACACTGCATACTTGATTTGGCAGTTGATGCTTGTCAGGCAGTTTTGTTAGAGAATTTATATATAATGATTGAATAAAATAGTTAAACATTAAGATAGTCTTTACATAGTTGTACATTGGCAGTGGTTTTTAATGAGTAAAACAGTGTGAGATACAGTGTGAAACAATAGACATTTTTGTGTGATAATGAGACAAGTTTGCTTTGCTTCATGAGGTTCAGTTGTCTGTGAAGGCTTCATTTCAGCCTAAGAAGCTGTACCATTGTCTCTCAATGTATAACAATATCTTTTACTGGCTTCTTTGCTTTCAAATTCAGCTTTTTTCATAATATCTCTGTGTATGAGTATATTTTTTCAAAGTTACTAATGTAAATTTAGCTAAATTAATGCGGCTCTATTGAGTCATGACCTTGAAGTTGGTGATAACAGGCTCCAGCTAAAATTTTATTAATGGTCAGCATACTTCAGATTCGCATGTTGATTCCTGTAAATAAAAGTGTCACAGCTTATCTTCTTTTTCAATGTACACTATATTAATTTTAAATTTGTTTGTATTTTAAGGTCTTTGTTGGACAATAATTAAGTTTTAAAATTCATATGTAAATTATTTTCTTTGATTTCTAGTTTCTAGCTGCTCCAGACAAACTGAGTTTTCTGTTTGAGGTTTTCTCTTTGGTTGACTATTTTACGATACCTCCATCATTTGTTGCTGTGTATCTGAATAGAAATTGGTTGGGTGAGCAGTCCCAATTTTCTTGGTTTACTTTAAACTGCTCCAGATGAATTACATAAATTTTGTTAAAATGCATTTTTAAAGAATGCCATATCAAGTTGGATACTGTACAGCTTTTTTTACTATTCTGACCAGTGGAATATTGCATATTTTAACATAACTAACGGAAAGGCTTGGAATTTTAACTGTGGAAATATTTTGATATCTCTAAGCAATGATTTCCATTACTTTTTAAATTTAAAGATTTGTATTTTCTCTATAATCTTGACATGCATTTTTCACTTTGATGTCTTTAAGCAACAATTTTCATATATTTTTTGCAATTAAAGGTTTGCGTTTTTCTCGTGCCCTGCGATTGATGACAATCCCAGATGTACTGCAATACCTTAATGTTCTCAAGACATCAAACAGTATTCGTCTTTGTCAGTTGGTGTCAACTCTTATCAGTGTTTGGTTTACTGGCGCAGGCTTCATTCACTTGGTAGCTCAATAATAAATTATATATTATAAAAATTGATTTAGTGTTTCTTGAATGGATGAGTCCGTGTTTCTCTAATATTCTCAAAAGCATTTCAATTTCCATAAACACCATGAATTGCATTTATATCTATGATTTACCAGGCTTGTCCATGGGACAGGACGTCCCATGGGACGAATTCCATGGGATTCGTCCCATGGGATGGGATGGGATTGGACAGCACTGTTCCGTCCCATCTCATGGGACTCATGGGACAGAGCTAGTCTTATTATTTTTATTTTTAGCCTTTTTGAAGCTTTTTGCCCTTCTTTTTCTTCATATATTCATAATATTTGCATCTATATTTTGTGGTGGGTCACAAAAGTTAATAGAGTTAATAAATTATGTTGCTTTGCATGTCTCTTTGTACACGTAGTCTATTTTAGTAGACATTAAATGTAAACTTTCATAAATTTCATAATTCATAATTTCATTTGAACTGTATTATTCATGAAGAATATTTCATATTTATAGTATAATGGGAATCCCATGGGACAATGGATGGGATGGGATGGGATGGGACAGGCATAAATTGCCATGGGATGGGAATGGGACAGAAAAATCTGTCCCATGGACAAATATTAATTTACTGTACTGCACTGCAATTGAAAATGTGATACTCATGTTAGAGGGTAAATCATCTTAGTATGAGAACAACTGTGTGAATGGCTGTAGAAAATCAATGGAAGCAATGATAAAGATACAAAGAAATTTCAATTATAGAAGCAGAGTACTGGTACTTAAGATATTTAACTACATGGAAGTGAGATATTTGGAAGACCTGGTACTAGGATGCAATCCAATGATGATGCTACTATTGGTCCTTAACAGCAGCAAAGCATTTTTTAGTGCAAATATATCTACCGGTATGTTCAGCATTTAAAATATATTTATGATGTTATTAATAAAAATGTTTGCCTTGTTGTCTGAAGCTCAACTCTCTAGCCATCAAGTGGGGCATCTGGAGTTTTGAATTTCAATACCTCAGTGTTTTCAGTGTTCGTTGCAGTTGTGTTCTACATTATATTGAGCTGTGTAGGTGGAAAATAGTGGTGATCCATTTAGGAATTTTGAGAATGGACAGCAGTTATCCTACTGGGACTGTGTTTACTTCACCTTGGTGACAATGTCAACGGTGGGATACGGTGATATTTGGTGCCACACAACTATTGGACGCATTTTCATGATTTTCTTCATTCTTGGTGCTCTGGTAAGCATGCTTGATCAGGTTCTGGTGTGAAGTTTATGCATGACAGCATGACAGCTGAAATCAGTGTTTTATCCAGGCCTGTTAGGGGGAGATTCCCCCCCCGAAAAAAAACCGGCAAGATTTCCCCCAAAATTTCAGCAGTGGAACACATTTTTTGCATTGAACTGTGTCTCTTCCCCTCCAGCCAAGTCAATTCACCCCCACCCCAAATGCCTGGGTCTGGATAAAGCACTGGTTGAAATCATTGAAGAATGTATGGAACTTTGGATTGCCTCAAGTGATACTGACTAGGATATCTTTCTATTTCCTATTAATTGAATCAACAGTCCTGATTTTATGTCTTCAAGTGATACTACCAGTATTTGGCTAAGTTCCAGCAGAGCTTTGAGATTCCCATTCCCGGCCAACCTGATTTGTCAGTTTCATGAATGATGGATGCTATTCTTTATTAGCATTGAGCATAATTATTAATAACAGAACACAGCTGTCAGCATCTGATGAGTGTCTGAGAAGCATACCTACTGAACTAATGGTTGTTATTTTCAGGCCATGTTTGCCAGTTTCATTCCAGAAATTATAGACATTGTTGGAACAAGAAGCAAATATGGAGGATCATATAAGAAAGAACATGGTAAAAGGTACAAAAGCAAAATAATCAATGTGATTTCATTCTTGCTAAGCTTCGGTTTGATACAGAATTATTCCTCTAGCCAGCATAAAAATCTAGTTATTTTAACAGACTGTCCACTCTAGTAGCTCAATTGTGTGATGTAAGTAACTCTATACAGGTTTTTGCGCTTAGCTTTACAGTAGGCCTATAAACTTGTTCTGTTTTACAGACACGTCGTTCTCTGTGGTCACATAACTTACAACTCTGTCTCTAACTTCATGTCTGACTTTCTGCACAAAGATCGAGAAGACATAGGCGTTGAACTTGTCATCATGAATAGGTTGGCTGTGCTTAATCACTATTTTCTTAAATTTGCAGCACGTACAGTGCTAGGTTTTATTAGACCTTTTCTTTTATGGTACTGAATGTCTTATTGGTTGGTTGGCATGGCTGACTTAATGACTGACTGACTGACTAATCGCCCAGCCGACTGACTGATTAAAGTTACTTTTCAGTCAAAGTTGACACCTATAAGCATTACCTTAACTCAAATTAGCCAGGAATTGCTTCTAACTCTGACTTCACAAATGCTACTCTATATCCCTACTAAACATGCAGCCAAAATAAACCCCACATTCTCTTAATGTGGTTGTCTATGGTTCTAACTTCTGAACTGCAAATGACATTGTAGAAAGGAGCCTGGTTTGGAACTGGAGGGGCTGTTCAAGCGACATCTCACTCAAGTTGAATTTTTTCAAGGAACAGTGATGGATGCTAATGATCTTCATCGTATTAATGTAGGATACTGAATAATGTTTCTGTGTAATGATTCATAAAGTGTTTATTTTTATTTTCCTGTATTAAATTACAGCTGTATTGATTACAGCTGCTAGAATGAATCGACTCCAACTGGTCTTGAACCTTGCTGTGCGAGTAGTCTATGGATGTTGCCGGAGTGATCAGGTAACTCCGCTCCTTAGAGGCCGACTTCATTGGCTCCGGGTCCTGGAGAGAATTACTTACAAACGCTGTTGGTTTACTTTTCGCGTGCTACGTGGCCCAACCTGCCCGAGCTACCTCATCTCACTTGTAAAGAGAACGACGGTAAATGATCGTAGATCACGTCTGAGATCCAGTCATCAGGAAAACTCCTCGTTCTTCCGCCATCCAAGACTGTTAAGATGGGGGAAAGGTCATTTACACAAGGCAATCCTATACTGTGGAATACTCTGCCCAATAACATTACTAGTACAGACTCTGTTGGACTTTTTACCAAGAACCTAAAAACCACTTATTTGGATTGAGTTACCCGTAATTAGTATGTGTGAAGCGCTCTTGTCGTGGGCTCTAGCCCTGCTACTGCGCTTAATAAATAAATAAATAAATTAATTAAATTAATTGTTAATAAATTCAGCCATGAATATGATACATTGAAAAATTTGTAATCTTCCTGACTGTGTTTAGGCACTATATTTGTGTTTTTAAATATGGGGCACTTTAGGAAATGTTTAACTACCAAATATTTTATAACTGGTCTTTTCCCTTAGAATAGCATTTCTATGCTGCCTTTAAAGCTAGATATATGGTGCCAGGTGATGTTTGATTATAGTGTTGGATAAATCTTATTGAATATAAATTTCCTCAGATGTGCTTTATTAATCAGAGGCAAAGGTGATGAACAAAATGTTCAATCATTGAAAATTTCCAGATACTTCTCTGAAATTGCAAAATATTTTTGAATACTCAATACTGTATACTGATTAATTATCAAATAAAAATACTGATTACTGAGCAGGGCCCAATTTAAGTTTCTGTAATGGGCTACCAAGTGAAAGAATGGTACACCAAAAAGCAGCTCTGAAGCCCTGAGAATGTTTTCATGAAATTTTGTTCTTAGCATTTTCAAAAATTATTAACCCCTTAACTGTGTATTTAACTGTAACTCAATGTAAAATGGATGGATATATCCGGTATCCCCAATAAAGGGGTTAATTCTCCAGACAATCAGATTTGATTATTCCTTTGTGGAGATGGTGGCATCGGGGTGTGCTAAGATATCGCTCAAATTAATTACCGGTATTCAATGCAGTCATATTCTGGAATTTGATTCCAAATTCCTTTTGATCAGTGTGTTTTGTCTGTTTTAATATTTATTATTATTATTATTATTATTATCATCATCATCATCATCATCATCATCGACAATTTATGAAGTGCAGTAACATAGCAATAAGCCAAAACCAAAAGTGCTTATTATTATTATTATCATTGTCATCATCATCATCTCATCATCGACAATTTATGAAGTATAACATAGTAATAAGTAAAACCAATATATATATATATATATATATATATATATATATATATATATATATATCGTCATTCTAAACTTCTGTAATTTATATTTGGTGAATAATATATTTAGATAAAAGAAGCGGACGCTTGTCTTGTGTTGGCAGACAAAGATTGTGAGGATCCGGATGCAGAAGATGCAGCCAACATCCTTCGTGTCATCTCTATTAAAAACTATCATGACAACATTCGTGTCATTATTCAGCTTCTTCAGTATCATAACAAGGTGTCAAAATAATTCAGTCTCCTACTCTCATACATTTACTTTTATATTGCTATATATTCATGCTACTCTTAATAGATAACAAATAACCGATCCTTGTAAGAAAAGATAATTCTGCTGGTATTCTTTACTCGTGTGTTATGTTAAGAGTCTCGTTGTCACCACTTAATTCAGCAGAAATGAAACAGAGTGATATTGGGAAAAGAACCTTTGTAAGTTTGTCTGTTGTTATGAAGCTGTTTTTTCTTTGTGTAGGCATATCTGCTGAGTATTCCAAGCTGGGATTGGAAAAGGGGAGACGACGCAGTTTGCTTAGCTGAACTCAAACTAGGATTCATTGCCCAAAGCTGCCTTGCTCCCGGATTCTCCACACTAATGGCCAATCTTTTCACCATGAGATCATATAAAACAGTAGGTTCTGTGTGCTAAACATATTGCAACTTGAATTAGGATTTGCTAGGGAGGGTGGGGGTTAACAATACTCAACAATAAACACATCTATTTGCGACTTCTTATGAATGTTAAATATGTACAGCGCCTTTGACTTTGGTAGACGCCATGCGTACGGCGCTATATAAATTGTCCGAATAATAATAATAATAATAATAATACCTGCATTTATGTAAAGTGCAATGAGACAATTACAGTTGTGGACTTGTAGTTACTGACAAAAACTACCGCCACTTTATTTCAAATAATGTTTTGAAGTTCTGCTGAATGATTGAAGCTGTAAATGACCAGCACTTGTGAAAACATGCATGAAATTGGAATAACTAGCAGAGTATGGGCTATCAATGGATCGCTGCCACATTATGATTGTTGTATGATGAAAAATTACTGGATTAGATTCGATATGCTGGAATATATCATTTGATATTAGAGGTGTTTGCATGAATGTTGGTCTCTGTAGTTTGCTATTCTTGAGAACAATCGATATCTCTGGTTGCGTGTTGATATTTTGTTCAGTCAGCAGAAATGCCGCAATGGCAGAACGATTACCTTCGGGGAACCGGGATGGAGATGTACACAGAATATCTGTCCGAATCTTTTGTTGGATTAACGTTTTCCGAGGCAGCCGAGTCAGTCCGCAGTTATTGATATTCTGTATTGCTTCATTTCATCATCATTTTTTGCAGTAAGTAAGTAAAACGAAATTTGTATAGTGCTGCCTGAAAGCTTGGTGCAGTGCACCAGCTTATTTGCGAGCTCTCAGTCTGGGCAAAATTTATAGTCCGTGTTTCCGTTTGCTTGCAGACTTTATTTAAAAGTGTTGGATGGATTGCTGTACAGTGCTCCTAATGCCAATTAACACCCTTGCATATTTTTTTATTGAAATCTGAGCAAAAGTTTCCTAAGTTAATTAGCAGTTTGCATCAACATGAACATTGTAAAAATATTGTGCAGTTTGAAATAATCAGTTAGTTTTGCACACACTATGTTATTGTCATGGCGATGTAGTCTCTGGCATTGTTTGCTAAACTCCCATCAGTGACTAAGCTCTACTGTAATGAAGCTCTCTAATAATTATTTGTCCTTCATGTTCATAACTTTTTATGTTTGTTAATGGTTGATAGAAAACTTTACATTGTTTCAATTAATATAATTTTTGTGATTTTAACTGTGCAGGTTATGTTTTTTGAAGTTGCAAATCCTAATAATAGCAGTTGAAGCAAGAAGATCGAATGGATCAGGCAATTTGATCATAATTAACCCAGGGCCAGAAATTAAAATTGAGGCAAACATTCAGGGATTTTTCATTGCTGAATCTGCTGATGATGTGAAACGGTCAGTTGTTCAACTTTTAGATAAACGCACGACTGTTAAAATCAAAGCGTTTTTACTTTCATGGCTCATTCATCTGAGTTGTTTTTGTCGTAGTATAGAATACTGTATTTATGTATTTATTTAAATTTGCATTGTAACCTGATTCTATAATGAAATGGAGTGAACCATTTTTGGCTAATTTGTTTAAAGGACCCCATTGTTTTCATTCATGAAACTGTCATCAAGCAGCTTTCAAAGCTTATAACTTGAATATATCATTTCATGTTCTGGCAAAACATGAACACTATTTTGAATTTAAAACAAAATTATAAATTTTATTGTATAATATCTGTTATTGCTTGATGCAATTTCAGTGCCTTTTACTATTGTCAGAAGTGTCATTATGATGTTGTTGATGTCCGAATGGTGAGGCGCTGTCGCTGTAGGCCAGGTATAAATCAGATTCTATGATGAAATGGTTTTACACATGAAGTTTATTGCTACATTGAGGCATATTTTGAATAGTTCATTCTTCTTTATTTCATCATTATTTCCTTAATTGAAATGTTACTATGGTGCAGTATGGTGTGTATCTAAAGCAATACATCTAACTCATGATTACCGGTAAACATTCGCACTTTGTGTGTAGGTATGTCATATTCACAAGTCATGTTGCATTTTGAACTGCTTTTGATTATTAAATAAATAATTCTTATTTTGATTATTAAATAAATAATTTTTATTTTGTTAATAACAGCAATGTGCTGTATTAGGACATTTGTTTAATTGGTACAGTTGATATAATTGAAGCCAGATTTACAGATCATTAAAATAAAGTAAGTAAAAACACAAAATTTCTATAGTGCTGCCCGAAAGCTTAGTGCAGTGCACCGGCTTATTCATGAACGCTCAATCTTGGTAAAATCCATAGTCCGTAATCCATAGTCCGTGGTGGGCAAGGTTGTAAATCCAAGTATCATTGTACTTTAATTACAGAAACTTTTACACCAAAGCGAAGTGAGAGGATAGGATCATCAATATCAAGGTACATATTATACTACGAGAAATTTCTATGTGTTTCTGTTCCAGTCACCTCTCATTTGTCTGCTGACCTGAATGCAGTTTTCCTATTTTAAAAATTGTCTTAGAATGCAGTTGTTTTATTTTGACACATTTCACATGCAGTTCTTTGGATTAAAGTGCTGTATCATTTAAATAGCATTCGATATTATTGGTATTGCTGCAGCTGAAATACTGTCAGTATTGCCTTTTATCCTTTTACCAGGATTGATGGACAGCAATGATTGATTTTATTGCTATAAGCCCATGATCACTAAAAGGTTAGGAGAATTAGATAAAGTAGAAATCATTAGAATTTTAACATAAATTTAGAGGCAATGTTGTAAATATAAATTCTGTAAGGCTATTCAATTGGTATAGCATAACACACTAATATTTGTCTTTCTTTTTGCATTGTTTCTGCTATGAGCAGTATGAAGCTGATACGGCAGTATTCTTTAATTTGTCTAAACAAAATTGAATTGAATTTTATTAAATCTTTTTAGAAATTCAACAGCTAAGGTTGTCACATTATTCATAGAACATATATCTCCTGAAGTTTTTAAATTTGTATAGTCACAAATTCTTTAATTGATTTTAAAATCATGGATGTTATACCAGATTGATAATTGCTATGCTTTAACTTGATTTTAATTTTGGAGTTTGTTATATAATAATAATATAATATAATATAACAAGGTTTAAAGTGGTTCAGTAGGGACTGCCCTGTGTGAGAACCACTGTAACCCACGACCCTGAGATTAAGAGTCTCATGCTATGAATGATATGAATGTAATGTACCGGTAATGTAGCATTTGTATCAAGACAGTCGTCAGTCAAGTCATTGCGCCGTCGTCGCTTGGCTACGATTGGCTACAAGAATGGGTCAGTGTTCTCCATTGCAATATGTCTTGTGCGGTGCATAGTAGATGGTCTCCAGAAAGACCAGAATTTGTGTAGCGCCTCTTATATTTCTACTTAGAGACACTCCTGGCATTTGAGTAGCTTCATACTGCTCATAGTGAAGACAATGCAAAATGAATGACAAATATTAGCAAATTACCGTATGTTATACCAATTGAATAGCTTAATACATGCATGTGTGTATGTATTTATGCATGTCTGCATGTATGTATGTATGTATGTATGTATGTATGTATATAAGCCTTGATGCTTAAGTCTTAACAAATTAATTACTTTACAATATTTCCAATATTGAACTGCACTTTGATCCATTCCTGTTACATTAGGCCATTTTTTAGAATTTTATTATGGTTTCATGCTTTGTCGCAAATTGGTTTTGGACTGAAGGGTGGGTGTATTAATTAATTGTCTAAAAGTTCTGTATAACATGTTACCCTTGTTCCTCCTGTGTTATTAATGCTTGGCTGTTATTTGGTTCAGTCTAGAGTGGAAACTGTTGTACTAAATAGTGCAGCTAATGCAGTGTGAATTGTTTTTGTGGCAGCATAGTTGATGAATTGTCTAGCGCCACTTTCAGCACGTTGAGGTTTCAGAATTCTGTATTGCAGTGTGTGGAGCTTCCAGAGAGCTTGTATGATGTTTTTATGACTAAACAACTAACATCTTATTCATAAAATCGACTACTACCGTATTATTGTATCACTGAAAATTAGACGTGCAATTGGTGTACAAGTAAGTGTGGCATTATTACTGTTTTTCAGTGTGAATTTACTTTTGCATCATTTGGTAGATTTATTGAACTCGTGCTTCTTATTAATTATTATTTAAAGACTTAAAAGTTTGTTTGATCTCCACATAGGCTAGCTGTAAGAGCAACGGATTAAGAGCACTGTTATTCAAAGTGCAAATGTCACCATACAGAAATGACAGAAAAATATTTTGTCTGTTGGATAGCAGGGCAGTGACATTTCTAGGAGTGATTATTATCACACAGATCAAAACACAAGCAATTAGTGCTAAAAAGCTTAATAGAGCCTATGACTTTTATGCTTCTGAACCAAAATTAAACATTTTAAGTGTTGTGTGAAAGCTTTTTGCAACTTTGAGCCCCGAAAACCTATTTCCGAGGCCCCTGAATCACTTAGGAATTTTTAAAAGCTTTCGTCTTCTAACTCTAGCATTTGCTTCTGAAAAGTACAGTAGCATGCAGCTCCAAACCAGTTTATAAACTATAAATGTATTCATTATGGTTTTTGCACCACAGCTCTAGGGTATGCACGTGGAGTAGTGGCATTTTATCCCTGCTCCTCTTCATTTTCTTCTCCAATAATAATGATACTACTGGTTTGGTTGCTGTCAGAATCAGATATGAAATAATGAATCGTGGAAGACAGAAGAACATGATGTAAAATGTACTCTTCATAAGTTTATTTAAAAGCATAGATTCTTTTGCCAGTACATATTCTGTGCATTGTGAATTTCAAGAATGAAGCGGTAAAAGGATTTTATGTTGATTTGCTGTCTATGGTGTTATCGTATAGCTTCCTTATAAAACAACATTTAAGATGAAATGTCAGAGAAAGTGAATTTTAATTCATATAAAAATTCTTGATGTTTGAAACTCAAGTTCAGGTCCTGTTCTTGCATCTTATCTGTAAGGTTATGTGCCTGTGTACAACCCCTTCTCAGCTATCTGATATTTATCGGTGACTTGTAGACCAACTTTAAATAATGCAGTGAAAGATTTCAAAGATGTAAAAGATGTCAAGCCTTCATCTGCTTTGCAACTGGATGTCCTAGGAGGAGAAATTCAGAAATTTGATACTACTTCCATGTTCCACTGGTGCCCTGCACAGACTCTGGCCAACTGTGTTACAGTGAGTCATCATCATTTTATTTTTTTAATTTAATAGAATTATGAATAATAATAATAATAATAATAATAATAATAATAAT
Source organism: Metaphire vulgaris (assembly GCA_018105865.1). NCBI lineage: Eukaryota > Metazoa > Annelida > Clitellata > Crassiclitellata > Megascolecidae > Metaphire > Metaphire vulgaris. The sequence goes on from CM030844.1 coordinate 8,270,067, forward strand.
AATAATAATAAGGGTATCAATTGATGGTACTCCAAATTCATCTGCAAAAGTCCAAAATTGACTGCTTAGAGGTTAATCTTGAGTCATTAACCAATTATATGAGAACGTATTCCTGCATCCAGTGGCATAGCCAAAGGGAGGTTTGGGGGTTAAACCCCCCTTGGTTGGACCACCAAAATTTTATTTTATTGCATATTATCATTCTGTGGGTAGAGACATGCAACTGGTGAAATATACTGGCATGTTAATTGTTTTTTGCAGGATATTGAACATGGTTTCCCATATGTTCTCTGCAATCACGTAGTTGTCTGTCTCTTTGCGGATGCACATTCGCCACTGATCGGTCTGCGCAATCTAGTAATGCCTCTACGGGCGACAAATTTCCATTACAATGAATTAAAGGCTGTGGTGATTGTGTGCGATAAAGATTACATTGTCAAGGAATGGAAAAGTCTGTGCAATTTCCCAAAAATTGTTGTCTTAAATGTATGTTGATATGTCGAAGAAAGCTCCATATATCTCTGTCTCTGTCTCTTTTTATTCTTATGGATAAATATTGTGCTTAATTTAGTATTTGCCATATACATGCTTTAGCATGCTGCAAGAAATTCTGTTCTTATAATTACTTCCACAAGTTTATTGTTGAAATATTCAAGCGTGCTTTAGAATGATAACATCTTTTGTATTAGTTTTGTTGCTTGTGTCACTGTGTTAATAGTATATACAGGTTCTGTATTCCTGTTAGCCATGCTTCAGTTTACTTCCAACAAAAGATCTGTTTCTTAAAGAAAATATTCTTCTGTAGTGTCTGATTAGTTTGCACAGCTGTATTGGTCTTTTTTGCAGGGCTCTCCCCTGAATCGAGCCACTCTTCGTGCCTGCAACATCAACATGTGTGACATGTGTATTATTCTGTCTGCTCGAAACTCCAATGTAGAAGATGGCAATCTCGTGGACAAAGAAGCCATCCTGTGTTCGCTCAACATAAAAGCCATGTCATTTGATGAAGTTGCTGATGCTGTACAGAGCGTTCATCGTTCCACATCAGGTTATGTATGAACTGTGCACACAGTTGGTCTTCATTAATGAGTAATGTACTGACTACTGATGTTAAGAAGAATGCCAACTTCAAAAACAATAGAAAATGCACAATATGTTGCTGCCCTTGTCCTCATCTGCAAAGCATGGACACTTCAATTACTGTATATAGTGTAAATGAATGTCAGCTCTAAGTGCAGAGACAGGAAAGTATATTGTGTTTATTATAAAAAGAGTCATGGATGAAGATTAGCTTATTGGAATGACATATTTTAAACATGCATTCCTACACTGAAGGGACTATCTGGTATGGGATGTATACTTTTAGGAAGCGTCAACTGATAATTTGATCACTTTATTAAAATTGGCACTACAGAAGTAAATGATTATTATCTATAGATTTGTTCTTGCCATTGAAATGTTTTCACAACAGAGAAAGTTTTAAACTCTTAGATTTTCTCAGTTTGTGGTCAGAGGAGAAATAGTTATATGAAAGTGAGAGTATCTATAGCATATGAACAACTTCTACATTTTCTCATTCAGGTTTAGGCACAATGCAGCAATCATTTCCTCAGGTAACTTCTAATGTAACTGCTGGTCGAAGAGGAGTTACTTCTGGAGCTGCAGTTCCAATGCTGACTGAATTAGGTAGGATTTTGAAGGCATTGATTTATGATCACAAGTGCATACTTAAATAATAATAATAATAATATTATTATTATTATTATTATTATTATTATTAATATTAAAATTAATAAAGTAGCAATAACAACAACTACAAAAATAATAATAATAACAGTAACAGTAAATAGGGTATGATTGAAGAGAATATGCAAATGTGCGAAGAACTCCTTGATCTTTATGATCTTCACTAGAAAAATGTTGATGTACTGCCACTTTTCCGGAACCTTGACTACACCCGCTACAATAGCAATAACAACCACAACAACAACAACAATAATAATAATAATAATAATAATAATATTAATAGTGTACTTTTATTGCACCAGTTCTAATACAATATTACAGATAATTGTAATATTAATATTTTAATTTGCATGTGCACATTTCAGGTCATATGTTTATTTTTAAATTATTGATACACTCTAATCATACAGAAATTCCCTTCAGCAGTCAATTGCCTTTCTTTGATTACTGGTTGCTTACCAGTATATTTCCTTCAAGTTGTGAATGCATTGTCAATGCACAGGTTTGCTCTACTTACTTTACTTTAATATGTTCACTGTGTGTGTGTGTGTTTGTAGGTAATGATGCAAATGTGCAGTTCCTAGATCAGGATGATGATGATGATCCAGGCACAGAGCTCTACATGACACAGCCATTTGCATGTGGAACAGCCTTTGCCGTCAGTGTACTTGACTCTCTGATGAGTACTGTAAGTATCGGTAACTGTCCTGTAACTTTGCATATAGTATGCTTAATTTTAAATTGAATAGAAAGCAGGAAATTTTGACTGTTGATTCTATTTCAACTAAAGAAAATCTTCAGTTGTAGCTAGTCACATATTTTCCAAATCAGAATGCACTTTCTTCCGGTATAATCTCTACTTCCTTTCAATCATGAGTGAGATTAAATCATAGCTTTTTCTTTATGTATATGTGTGTGAAATTAAATATGCAGATTTGCAGTGAATTTTAATGTGTAAAGTGTCTATAAGCCTAGTATAATTAAGTTCATACTTGTATGAATCAATTGCCGAGAAATACCATCTCTCTCCCTCTTCTCTCTCTCTCTCTCCCCTCTCTCCTCCTTCTCTCTATCTCTCTGTCTCTCTCTCTCTCTTGCTCAAGTTGTCTCTTTTTTACTTTAAATGTTTATATCTGAAACAGAAGATTTCAAAATCACTGCTTTATTAGCTGTTCTCATTTTTCATTCCTGTATTTGAGATGATTTAACTTTTGATCCGGTTTTTGCTTTCAAAGTGAAGTTTTGTCTTCTCACTAGACATACTTTAACGTAAACGCTCTGACGTTGATAAGGACTCTCATAACAGGGGGTGCTACACCCGAGTTGGAGCAGATCTTGGCTGAGGGAATAGGGATTACCGGAGGTAACAGCTCAGCGGAGTCTTTGGCTCTAAGACACCGCTGTCGCATTGCCCAGATTGCAATCAATGATGGGCCATTTGCTGAATTTGGGGTAAGTTTTTGGATACATTTAACTATCTTCTCTCGGTTATATACTATGATGCTATGGCAGCTATGCAGTAAGTTTTAATAAGCTCTACGAACAATGAGAATCACTTTTTGATCATTAACAGTTCAAGTAATGCCATAAGTGCAACTGAAGGCCGAATCTAATCCCAGAAGAAAATATGGGAAAATGTTCTTTTCATTTACATATTTTGATTCTAAAGTTGCTCTATTTTTTTATTTTATGGCCATTAAATTTTTGTAGAAACTTTTCTCAAAAGTCGACTAATTTTTCTCTAGGCATATATTCCTTTGTGATTTATATCATCCAGTTATTATTGTTCATATTAGAACCACTTAATGGAGGCAGTGGCGTAGCCAAGGGGGTTTGAGGGGTTAAAACCCTCTTGACTGCTGATAACAAAATATTTTAATGAGTTTCTATGCAATTTTAATTTTTTGACGTGACTTTGAGGGTTAAAACCCCCTCTTGGCTAGAAATGTAACGGTTTAAGAGGCGAGGACCTTTTTTGCTTGTCAGGAAAAAAACTAGAGGTGATAACGTTTTTTTGCTTGTCAAGATTTTTCCAAAGTTGGTCATGGGGAACCAAAAAACAAACCCCCCTTCCGGAAATCCTGGCTACACCACTGAATGGAGATACATTAGTATAGGCAGTCAGTATTTAAAACTCTACTCAGTATAGCTAACTTTGATTATTGTTTAATTTGAATAAGATGTGAATACATGTACTGTATTATGCATTTGCATGCAGAGAGCCTATGTTTGTTCAATAGGCCAGTGGTTGCTATGGTGAGCTGTTTGTATATGCACTGAGAAAGTTTGGCATCCTTTGTTTTGGACTATTTCGATTCCGTGACATTTCATTATCTCTTGCTCAAAATCCTTCAGGAAAACGCTACGTTATAACGAATCCACCTGGAGAATTTCCTCTTCTGCCATCAGACAAGGCAAGTCTTTTGTGAAAATTCATTTAGGTTGTTTTATATTAGGAATTCTGGCAATTATATTATACTATTTGTTCACGCATATAAGACATTTTACATCTTTTGATATTGGTATGAGTTTGCCCTACATAATTAATTTATTTTATAAATTGTTTAAAATTGCATGTAATCATAGATATTTAAATTTGCATTTAGATCTTTTGTCTGAGGCCATTTGAAATTATCGAGCGACAGGCAACTAGGCGGAAGCGAAGGAAACGGGGCAAATTGCCCAATGTCGAAACTGGTAGCATTTATGACTGATTGTCTGACCAGTGTCCCAACTGAATTTACTTGTAGGGCTCTTGACAGTTATTTTATAAATTACAGTGTTTCATTTGCAATAAGACTGGAAGATTTTAGAAAAAAATTGCTTGTTTACCATCTAAAAAAATATCTACTTATTTGCAAGAGGTTCACATTTACCTTTGAATCTACAGTAGCCCTGACTTTTCCAATGTATTCTTAGTTGTTAACTTGTATAAGTTACACTTGTGATGTTTCTTTTAAACTTGTTATGCATTATAAAACTGAAACTGTATAGCAGAGATCATTATGCAGTATCTTGTTGAGTATGATACAGTATTAGATTTGGTTTTTTCCCAATTCATTGCAACGTGTGTGCTGACAACTTAATGACAAAACACAGCAATACAAATTGCCAGCAGAAATACTGAATGTCTTCTATTGATAAACATAGATTGATTGTCAATAAGTTGTAATACAGTTTGCAAAATTGATAGAGAGCTCAGGATTTGAATCTGTTACCCAAATTTCTTTGGTGGCTGAGGTTCCTCTCTCACCCCGCTGGGGATCCCCTAGTTAGAGCAGACAAAGTTGCCTTGTGTAAATAATGGTGCCCTGCTCCCACCGCCACCCCCACCCATACCGTTCTGGAAGCATAATTACACCATTTTTACAACAGCTGAAATTTGACTAGCTTTTACTCTTCTTATCCTTAATATACTGTCTGCCTCACTTGGCTCACTGTTTCACTGACCAATACTTCTTGTGCTGCTACCACTGACCTTGGTCTTTTGTGATTGGATATTGAGCACCATCAATTGATATCTCTGTGTAATGGAATTGCTACTATAGAGTGTATTGTTATGTTTATCATCATCACTATCATCGTCATCGCCACTGGGTGGAAATATAAGAGGCGCTATATAAGTCCCTTCTTAAATATTGTCATTGTTGTTATTATTATTATTATTATTATTATTATTATTATTATTATTATTATTATTATTATTATTATTATTATTATCATCATCATCATCATCATCATCATCATCAGAGTTTCCTTGTGATTTTGGAATTTTAAAATGTGTGATTGTCTCTTTTATTCACATTTTGCTGTTTGAATGAACAATAGAACATGTGACTAAGTCAGATTATCATCACTCCCTGCTGAATTTGTTTAATCAGATGTTATCATAAGAAGTGATCTCATCACTTGTGAATGCAGTTTTCAAGTATTTAGAGTTGAGTACATGAAGTCTCTAACAACTTAACCTTACAGATTCAATATCCTGTCAATTGTTATGCTTTCCGCTAATTTCCTTTGGGTTAGAAGGTAGCAATAAGTTCTAGTTTTCATCCTACATCCCCATTCCATTTCATCCTACATCCCCATTCCAATATTTTTAACGAATTACTGTAAAATATGCATGTATTTGGACTTTTTAAAATGTATAGGTTGCTACTTGCAATTAATTAGGGTAGTAATACTAAAAGTTTCTTGTGATTAAAATAATTATTTTCACTGACTGTTTTATCAAAAATATGCTTCATCGTTTGTTGTGACAAGTTTTTCCTTTTGATTTCAATGGTTTTATATTGGAAGACAGATTTATTACAAATAATTCAGTCTCTTCCTCTGCCTCTCCATTGAATATTTCTCTGTTAATATTGATTTCCAACTTTGATGGTACACTCATCGATTTATGTTTCTGTTATTATTGTATGAATATCATAATCTTTGATTTTTCTTTGATTTTGATTTAATACTAATAAACTGATGCCAGTTTAACATAATTATACATAATCTTGCTCATTCATTACTTGTACCAAAGTCAGATAGTTGCTACCTTTTTAGATTTAACTAGCATTCTAGCTAGCTAAGATTTCTGCTTCTACACTGTTTATGCTCAAATGGTTATCATTGAATTAATCTAAATTTCCCTTAGCCTGGTAAAATATACAGTGATTGAATTAAACATGTATTAAAACTTAAAAACTTAGCATGATTTAAAGTTATATTAATTATACATTCTTGTACAAATGTACATTTTACTGAGTAAAGCATATTTTATATGCACTGGCACAAAACATTTTTTGACAATTGTTTGCAAGGATGTTACCTTAAGTAAGTAAAATCTTGTGAATTTCTAAAGCACTTTAAAAAGCAACACCGTAGTAGCTCCTTATTCATTCATTAAATTATGTGGCACCTGAATGCATTTGTTTCAGACTAAGACCAACAACAATGACCCTTTGGATTTAATGACCCTAAGATTGAGGCTATTTGACAACTAGTTTCTTCTGACTAATTTGGTATTGAACTTGAGAATTTAAACTGTCAACTTATCTTTAAACTTATACATATACCAATTAGGCATCAATTATGTATCACATGTAATTTAATCAAGTACTAGGCCTACAAAGGCAATAGAAGTTTCTTGTAGTATTGTGAATTCTATGTAGACTATGCCTGAAAATTGAAGCCCATGGTTGGGCAAAACTTTAGTGGAACGCTCAGATGGCAAACTCAACATTACCTTCATACACTCAGTTATTTAGAATTTCAACAGAAGCAGTTGAATACAGCAGCAACAAATGCAAATCGGGTTAACTCCTATATTCACAATTGTTGAAGACTGAATAATGTGCACAAACGCTTCAAGCATTTCAGTTGAGCGTGTTGTAATTGCAATGGCTGATTTTCAAAGATTTTGGGATTTAAATTCTCCTGGTTGAAGAAAACCTCTGTGAAATCAATATATTGACCACCGTATGTAGTAACGGCGCATTTATAAAAATTGCACCTGTTCCATTTAGTATCTATCTATGACTGACAACTGCAATGTTCCTCAATAATCTATTCTAAGCTGACGCTAAAAATTATGGCATAAGAATAGAATAATAGGACTATCCCAACAGGTTAAAAATTGGACAGTCCCAAACTAGTTTTGGCTCCAGAGTACATACACAACAATAACCCTTGCTCAAGCTGATAAAACCCTCAGCTTCAAATTTGACTCATCTCAAATTTTGAATCACAACTCTCTCAACTTTCAAAAGCCTGTTATGCCCATATGCGTGATCTACGCCGCCTCCGTCCTTACTTTTTAAAGTGCTATATAAATTTACGAAATTTTACTTACATACTTACTTAGGATAGCTATCCATATCCCTAAAATTCACATACTGATGATACTGTATTGTAAAAAAAGACGTAATGTGCTTTGCCGGTTTCTTCTTTGGGTTTATTCTATATTTCTAAAAGATTCAGCGGCTACACATGCACGTAAACATGTTTAAGAATGTGAACTGCTTGCGGCTAGAATTTATATTTTGTAAATGTTAAATTATGCTTCTGTTGTGGAATACTTGAGAAAATATGAACGGAATTCTCTACTTTAAGGAAATCGTGAGCTTATTATGTTTTCCAGATATTGCTATTGCATTACGTATCGGAACGATGTTGTAGTGAAACATTACACACGCAATCACAGTATTTATGCGGCGCTTTTAATAGACGATCTGAGAGGCAGTGACGAAAATTTAAAAATTAAATGGATTCTCTTTCAATGCAGGATGGTCCCTATAACAGTTGTGATCAAATGAAATTGTCAGTTACATCATACTTTTTGTAAAGCAGTTTCATCAAAACTGCACCAAGCTCACTGGAATTTAATTTGGTCTGATTGCTATTTCTAGTGCAGATGTGAATTGCCGTTGCTCAGCTTTTGAGGATGATTTACCATCGTCTAGGCGGTGTGGAACTGCATGATATGCCTTTACAATCTGTTCATTCTTTTTGGCTGAATTTTTGACCAGAGGCAATATATCTTTTCATATCTGTGAATTATGTATAGGTAAAGAATAATAAAAGCAATTTGGAAAGATAAAATAGGAATAGGGGACATGCATTCTCGTATATTTGTTTTTGATGTCTTGCTTTAAAATGACCTTAACAAGTTATTGGGCTGACAGTGCTCCTTGGCCTAGACTCTATAAGCAAAGAAGAACCTGCTGATAATTATATGGTTAAATAGATACCACTCTTCATTGTTATTGGTACTATGACTGGTTAGGATGGAGAGTTTTTTAGTGATGAAACCATACATGTATTGCAGCATTTATGGTTTGTTTTAATGTGTATGATTTTAATTCTACTGGTAATCTTTTGCAAGATAACTGGACTGTTCTGCGAGCTGGATAAACAGCCAACATCTGTGCAATTGGAGCTTGTAAATATCCTTGAACAGTTGACAAAGGAATGGAGAGTGAAGAATCATTCTTCAAGGTTTGATTTTGTTGAAACTTACCTACTGTCCACATTGATTTGATCAAATTTAGTATAAATAGGGTATTTCTTAGCATAATATTCTCAATCTCAGTAAATGAAGCTTTGTTGATTCTAAGGCAGAATTACCGGGTATTTCAGTATACGTTCTAAGTGATATTCTACAGAATGGCATAATTTGTGTGTGTGTGTGTGTGTGTGATATGTTGAATTGATGTGCTCAATTGTTGTAACAATGAATGACTGAGTGATGGCAGTGTACAGTTCATCATATGCTGTATATTTACATTGACTGTAATGGCTGTTATGAAATATACCGAAATGTCCTGGATTAACAAGTAGATATAGAAATATCTTAAGAAAATGCCATTTCCTCACACTAATACTAGATTATTTAATATAAAATACTTTGGACCACACATGTGGAATATCCTTTCTTTATGCTTAACAAATATATTAAATCTAAATGAATTTTAAAATTTTATTATAGACAGTTAACTAGATAGTTAATTAGGTTGCTTGATGGCTTGGCTAGACTAATTATGACTTTTGTCTGTCTATTTTCAAATATTTTCATAGAATTATATCAGTAAATAAGGTACCTGCCTGTGGGAACTTGCGTTCCCTTTTTGGTATCTTGTTTCCAATTCTAATTTTTCTGCATATGTGAAATATGCCTGTAAAACTATGTGGCTTTCTTAATATTAAATATCCGTTTCTTAATCTTATAGCTCAATGAAATGTGTAAATTCATTGACTGTGGTATAGATGATTGAATGAGTTTGTATACTATAATATTTACTTTTTGTTTTCTAATGTGCTTTCTATATTGTTATCTAATTTGTGACAACTACTTAATAGGACATTTTGCTTCCTGTTTTGTATAATATTAGTTAAGTTTAATGCCTATACAGATGTTTCTTTTCTTGGACTTAATGGACTCAGGATTTGAGTGGAAACATCAATGAAACAAACAAACAATATAATCATATTGTTTGGCTAATTATTGACTGTATTAAAGTTGCGTCACAGTGGTACAGCTAAGAAGCTTTCCTCAATTTCTGATTTTGGATCTACTTATCTCTCAGCTTCAGAGCTCAACTGCTCTTATTTTATCACTCATAGATCAAATGTCAAATTTCACAAACTGATTTAATTGACTATTGAGTAATGTTTAGGTTAATTAGCATCTTGGGTCTGTTGCCAACGGTAGAACTTTGTTATAACGTACTTAGTGGGTCTGTAAAGTATAGTATGTTATATCCAAGGCACGTTATATCCAATATAGAGAGTGACGCGGTAATGGTTACTGCAGGAAACCCACTATAATTGTGGTAATTACCACTGTAATGGAGAAAATTTGGCCAAAGTATGCGGTATTACTGCGATAATGGGTTCTTGTCATGCAGTAATGCCGCAAGGATGTTTACTATGGTAATACCACGATAGCAGTAGCAGTATTATCAAGTTCATAATAATGATGACACTGCATAGGCATTCTTGTTTTTCTTTGTGTTTTCATGTAAGTATGTAGAGTATTTAGTAACCCAGTAGGTTAATCGTTATGTAGGTACGGGTGCACTGAAACGTGGCACCAGAGCAGCCAACAGGTACTGGATGTGCTCTCTAGTATTTGCTTTTCCTGTGTCCTTTTTAACTTGTGTTATTTTGAGGACGTGGGTTGTTATTTCTCATTGCTTACAGGTAAGAATGGAAAGATGTGACATCAACATATTGATTAAAAATAAAAGTGATTAAAAATAAAAGTGAACGAATATTGTTCACAAAGTATAATGGAGTTAGTGATGTTTGGCCACACTATGTCACTATGAGAAGGTTCTAGTGGACGGTGATTTCAGCTTCCACTTGTGGTGTGCACTCTGTGGTGGACTATTGAAGTAGAATTCTCAGGATGGCATCACCTTTAATTATGTTGCCATTTACCAGTAACAGTCGAAACCTGGACATTATTACATGGAAATGAAACTTAGTAGTAAATTGTGCTTTTGTTAATGCATGAATTGACTTACTGTGGGGACAATGAGGGGACAGCAATTGCAAGTGTGGAGTTGAGGAGGGGATGGGGACAAATGGGACAGGGATTGTGTGGGGACGGGGAGAAACAATACTGGAATGGTGCCGGGGATGGAGAGATATGTTTAGGTGTGGGGTGGGGATAAAAAGTTGTCCTCGTGTCACTCACTAATTCAATACCATCCAGTGTAGTAGCGCTTCACATGGGACCATACATTGTGGTACGTTATAACTGAGTATGCATTATAACTGAGTCTGTTATAGCGAAGTTCTTCTGTATATGTTGTAAAAATATCACATGTCTTTAAATGTTGAGATACATGCATTGTATGGTTTCTAGGCTACAAATTAAATTTTATTCTAAGTTAATTAATTAAAATGGTTGGTGTAAAACTATGTATGATAATTAATTATTGGTAATCTTATCATATTTGCAGAATTGCATCAAGCAACAAAACACTTCATGACATAGACACTGACCAATCATGTGACTGCTTGCCAAACTTACCAAATAAAGGAAATGATGAAGAATTTACTCAAATGAGAATAGTTGAAGATGAGCAAACAAGCACTAGAGCCTTTAATGAGTCAGATACTATTTTAAATGAATTTCTGGATGCAGTTGATGATGGAGACCATCACAGCAGAAGCTCAACTGAAGTTCTACGACTGTTTGATTTTGATGAACAGCGTTGCTTGACACTCACACAACCTCTGTTTTCTAATAACTTTTCTACAGCCACTGACTGCAAACATGAACTTGAAGCTTTCCATCCAGGTACTAGTTATATTTATAAGTAATTGTGGAACTCACGTTTGACATTTTATTTATATTTGCAAGACTTTTATGCATTTTTTATGTATGATGAAATCATAAATTGGTTTTGTTCTGGGTGTTTTTAGTTTCATATTAGTACACTGTAGTTCAACAAAAGTAATATCACTGCTTAAATAATGCTTGATATTAGAATATAAATGAAATATTGTAAATATGTTAACATTCAACATGTGTTTTGGAGCTGTAAGCCTGGCCCATACTGAGTACTAGTACTCACATTTTTAGTGGCTTCATTGTGATGGAATAGAGTATTATATCTCCAGAAATTATCTTTCTTTTACTTCATTTCATTTTTACAATAAATGTATTTTTCTCTAGCTGATATCGCTACTTCATATTTTAGATAATTCTGTTGAAGTAAGCCCAGAGAATGATCTTCAGTGCAATAATAACATAGATGGTCTATGCAAGCCTGAACCTAGGTCTGACAATTGCTTTGATAGTGAAAGACTTTTGGTAAGTAAATTCTTTTCAAGCAAATGGATGCTAATTAGAATTTGATAGCATTTGTTGTTGGCCTCTTCACCTTCACACTTTGTACTTATTATTTGCAGTTTTCTTGTTGATGATGAATTGACAGAAAATATTAGCACAATGCAACAATTAGTGAAAAAATAAAATATTAGCACAATGCAACAATGTGATTTATTTTACAGCATTTATTTTCTGACCGTTGAATGTTGTGAAATTATGAAATATATTGGTTTAACATTCTAATATTGTGTGACATTTGTCAGAAGTTTGATGTCTTATCTGTATGCTGAAATGTTAAATTGTGTGAAATTAAGAAGAATGACAACCTAAGTTTTGAATTCATTATTAATTATTGTGACCCTAGCTTGTTCTAATGATTGTGATGTGTTATCACTGTAATTTTAATATATATATATATATATATATATATATATAATTATTACTGAACATTATGAATGATATTTTAGGCACATTATACATCCATATACTGCCTATAATGTGGAGCAGAAAAAGGAGTATTTTCCACTCTTTTCATGTTTTTGAGTCAAAGCTAAAATTGCAGTAACTTCCCAGGCCTCCATTTTGTTTTTCCAATATATGATGGTGATTGTAATAAATTCAATGCAGAGAATTTCCTTCTATCACCATCAAGTTATTAGGAAACTCTCCATTGCTGTTTGAAGTTTGTTTTACTGATCTGTTTATGTGCTTGAAATTTCACACAGATTTCCGTAAGAATATCTGTAGTAATACTTAGTTGTTCCTGAGAGAGTGCTGATATGTTTTTTTAAAATTTTACCATTATATGTTTAATATGGTCACTGAAGGATAAAAAGCCATGCAGCGACAAAATGCAACCAGCTGCTGAAAGGAAGAGGAAGATGAGATGCAGGCAATCTGAGAACAAAGCAGATGACCAGTCTTGTCCGAAGCAGCAGCTCACCATTTGTGAAATCTGTGGGGCTCGAGTAAAAATAATCAGTGAGCTGTGTTTTTTAAAAGTCATCATGAAGTTGTCACAGAAGAATTTTTTTATTGAAGGTTAGGTAAAGGTAAGGGTTTCACCCATACTCAAATTCGAGGGTTGGGCCCGGCGCTGATCTTCAGTGTCAGGTAAGCAGCAACTCGGGTGGCTTGGGCGATTGACGCAGGTATCTTGCGCCATTACTCTGGAGTAGTTTGCCATTGCTTTCTCCAAACCCAAGTTTTTACCTCACAGCTTAACACTGCTCCTCCTTTTTACCACTGCCCTGTGACAAATAAGGCTGAGTCAGCCTTAGACTCCACTGCACTCCAGCAGTACTAGATCCATATTCCATCAGTGTGCCACTCTAGCATGTTACCAATCTGCCATCTTCCCGTTCCTATTTTTTGATTACTTTTAAATAATGTTTTGATGAACATGTATTAACCCCTTAACTGGGGATCCCGGATATATCCGTCCATTTTACAATGAGTTACTGTTAAATACACGGTTAAGGGGTTAAGAGATTTTGTGAAATGGTTTCAACTTTAAGAGGGATTCAATTGTGTGTCCTGCTTTTGAGTGATTGATGGATGGTTATGCTGTAGAAATTCACATGATGCAACATGGGGAGCGTCTTCATACGTGTCCGTACTGCAGTTACACATCTCACCAAAGGGGCACCGTTGAAATCCATATACGGCGCCTTCATACCAACGACCGGCCTCATCTCTGTGAGATCTGTGGAAAAGGATTCGTGAAGTCATCTTTGCTGAAAGATCACATTAGTGGTTAGTTAATTACTTTATATTCTTTACTTTGTTCTTGTGAATTTGCCCATAGGCAGTTTATGCTGCTTTTACCTCACAGCTTAACACTGCTCCTCCTTTTTACCCACCAGTATGCGTTGCTTCTTATATTTGTAAATTTCATACTGATCATAGCATCTGATTGTGTATATTTTCATTCAGCGTTTGAATTTATTATTGTTATATGTGAATTTCTATAGCACAAGTTATTATTATTATTGTTATTTCTTTTTATGAACTAATACTCAAAGGTATCAATTGATGATGCTTCAAATTCATACCACAAAAACCCAGGTTAATTCCAGAGATTAATCTGAGTGGTAGTGGAAAATCAACAAGTCAGACAATTAAAAAAGGACAAAAGGCCTGTAAAGCTCATCATATTTAAATGTATATTTGCTATTTGTAGAATTTCTTTTATGCTTTTGATTATCTTTGTGATTATTTGACGTTATTTCTGTGAATGTGATTATTTGACGTTATTTCTGTGAAACCTTCAGTAAAGCACAATCAGGTGAAGCGTGAGCGATCCTTTGCGTGTTCTGAATGCAAGTTCAGCACGTTCACACGAGCGCTGTTAGATGCGCACGTTATTAATCGACACAGGCCCTATCGTCGTCTCGTTTACAAGTGTGACCAGTGTGATGCCCAACTCTGTAGTTCTCATTCTTTGAAGGAACATTTGAAGCTCTGTCACACAGATGAAAGGCCTTATCCTTGCACAGTCTGTGATTTTGCAGCTAAATGTAAGTTACTGCGTAACAAATGTAAGTTATTGGTATTTTGGCAGGACCTATTTTGTTGGTTCATAAATAACTAATAAATGGTGAAACATTTCATAATTTCATTTCTTAATAACTGATTTTTATCTAAATCTTTAGAGCATAGTTTATAATAGTAAATTAGTCATCAGGTGGCATCTCATTCTTTTATCATGAAACACAAATCTATGCTGGGCATGGTGGAGTAGTGGTAGGATACTTGCCTTGCAGTTGGAGGTAGCAGGTTCAAACCTGACCCTAGCATAACAACCTTGGGCAAATTGTTTAACCATTATTGCCTTACACCTGTGATTCTTCACTTTGTGGATGACTTTACATGCATTAACAACCTAATAATATTATTATTTGTATTAATTATCAATAACTTTCCAATTGGCCGTGATTTCTCACTTGAGAGATAAACTATTTGATTTAATCTTCTTAATTAAAGGAAAATTTGATTTAAAGGTTGTGGTAATTTCTGATGGAATTGTTCTATTTGTAGCGGCTAAACGTTTGAAGAACCACATGATCTATCACAGCGACAAAGCTTTCAAATGTGATACCTGTGGCAAGATGTTCTTCACACGACCTCAGTTGCGACGTCACCAGCTTGTGCACACGCGAACGCTGGACTTTTCGTGTCCCCACTGCAGCTATCAGTGTAGTCTGGCTGAAAATCTCCGCAAACACTGCCAAGCCATCCACAGAGTTACCTATCCGGCTAAAAAGAGGCTCAGCTATCGACGCGACTTTCCAAAGTCCAAACGCTGCAAGGCGCAGACGGCCGTCGAGTGTCTAAGCGAATCTGTTGTTCGCTGTGTTTCTCTTCCAGAAGGCCTCGAAATGATCAATTGCACTGCGTAAACAATCTGAATTGCCGGTATCTGTTACCTTATTAGGAGTTTTGTCATCATGTCTGTTGTTATCTGCCTATTATTTGCAAATCTGAATACTGCCTAGATTCTGTAGCTTTCATGTTATTATTGCTAGAAGTACTGGATACTGGTAACTTATTGGAGCTATCATGATTCATTGAATAATAATAATAATAATAATAATAATAATAACAGTAATAGCCAGAAACTAATTAGAGTGGCATATCATACACATACACTGTAGTGACTGTACTGCTAGGATACCTAACAATTGAGAATACATTAACTGCGACATAGCATAATTCACTGTTCTCGATAACTGCAAACAAACTGCAGTTTTCAGTTCTTATATAAGCGATTGTTTAAAAATAGATTCAGCTAAATATTTTCAGTTCTTTGACAATGGTTTTACCAGTTAACTTCTATTGTGAAGACATTGGTTCATCGATATACTTTATATCTGTGGTTTGGGGAATTTGGACAATTAACTTCATCAGAACTCTGGAAACCTTCGGTTACAGACTTGACATGACTAACTTTTATTTGGATTGGATTTGGTGCACCATCGGCTGATGCCCTGGGCATTATAATAGTGGCGCCATAGAAGTATTTTGATTGATCAATTGATTGACTGTAATTAATTTAAAATAATTTCAGTCTGTAAAGAGCAAAAGAGTAATCTTGTAAAATTTTATATTTCATGCCGTCATTTGAACCTCATATAATTATAAATGTATTTGCTTTTGCAATTATATTTATTTAATGTTCGTGGAATTGCTGTTGCTCTGAAAATGTTTAGCGGTAATTGCCTTTATGAAGTTAGGTTGTGATATTTGGTCTTGTGTGACGTCACATTTCTGGAAACCTCCTTCCCCCGTAGTCACACTTCGTCACAAATGTTTGAACCTCTTGCCCCCCTAAGTGCGTGACGTCATTTATGGACAGTCCCTTACTATTAAATTAAAATTTTTAAATATTTATTTAAATAACCGGGGAACAATAGTTGGGACCCTTTGTTTGACCGTGAGAAAGTAATTGTGTTCAAATCAAATGTTTCTGCAAATATGCCAGCCTTTGTAAATTTGAAATTTGTGCGTACATACAAATTCAGTCATCCCCTCCCCCGCTCCCTATACGTTTCCGTACGCAAAATCGCCTAAATCTCAAACCCCCCTCCCCTCGGTGCGTACGTACTATATGGACGGCCCCTTACCATACGAGTCAATTGCATGACAGGCATAAACATATTATATGACTGCCTGAAAAACATATGATATAAACATTTTCAATTTGTACTATTGGATCCTGATTCGTGTGAAATCAACACATTTACCCATGCTGCCATGCAAATGGTTCAAGATGAAAACATGCACTCCTCAATGATTTGATGTGAAGAATTTTGGCATGTTAAGTCTTGTAATTGGGCGAAAGGCGGCGGTGTCAAACGAGTGGATGCTGGTCGTTAGCCGAGATAGAGAAAGCTGAGCTAGTTTTCACAGTGATCTCAGATATTGCCAACACCATCTGAACGATCGCACTGAAAACCGCTTCAGCGTTCACAGCAGCTCAATCCATCGACATGTTTGTCGTCTAATGCGAACGCACAACGCCTAAAACTGGCCGAAGAAGCGCTTTGGCTTATTAGGCGCCTCGCAGATGTAGTAGACCCGACAGTAAGTCTGCAGCACTGCGGCCGGCCGGCCGGTCATGTGAATGGATTAGGTCGCTACGCTCATTCGATGCAAGTTTAGCTACACTGTATGTAGATCGTGAAGTCAGGATCGTTAACCCAGATAAAGAAAAAAAACAGCTAACTGGGCAGAACTCTGAATCTGGTCCGTGCATGTGTTAGGCCCTATACACATGCAAGTCTCGACTTCCGTTGTGATCTGAAACATTCAGTGGAGACCGGAGACAAGGAGGGCAGAGGCGTAGCGAGGGGGCATGGGGCATATGCCCCCGGGCGCCGAGGGGAGGGCCGAGGGGACGCCAAAATCGGGTTTTGGGGTCAGTTAAATAAATAAGAAAACAAGTGCGACAATCTTTTTTTCGCTCGTCAGAAGTAAAGGGATTGGCGCCGTAGAGATTTTGAGGGGTGACGAGAGAACGCTTTGTTTGCGATTACCTTTTTTGCTCGTCAGGAGTATAGGGAGAGGGGCGCCGTAGAGAGTTGAGGGGCGCCGAGAGAACGCTTGTGATGACCTTTTGGGGGCGCCACTTTGCCTCCGGGCGCCGGATACCCCCGCTACACTTCTAAAGGAGGGACAATTTTCCCAGGCTCCAGGAAAGTGAATGTGCCAGCAGCCCTCTGCGTGTATATAGGCCTAGGCCTAATTCTAACGCAAAGTACAGTATTGCCAATTTTAAAGCCTTTTCCCGGTCCACTTTACAACTCTCGACGGACCTATCTATCCGAGTGCATTATAATTAAGGTGGGCCTGTACAGCTGTAGATAGTGGTCGATTTTTTCTAAATCAGTGGGGTTCGATCTTCTCATATCCAGAATTCACGATTTCAATATTGGTTTGGCCAGTAAAGTACCAATTATATTACCCATAATGGGGTAGGAGGGTTAAACCGGCACCCATTATCCAACAGATCGAATAGGCCTACTGCCAATACACTATGTACATTGTTTATTCTAGCCACCTTTACATTGGGGGATTTGAAATGTTTGGAGAGACTAGGTCTGAGTCTCCAAAAACCTTGACAAGCAAAAAAGGTTATCTTCCATTAAAATGTGGAAAAGTCATCTTTCCATTAAAATGTGGTGACAAGCTAAAAAAGGTCATTCTTCCAACCTCCCTAATATTTACCCTTGGCAAGCACAAAAATTGTCCTTACAGTTTTCCCCTCTCCAAAAAAAGCCCCCGTCGTCACACTTTGGGGAGGGGAAATTTCCATCCCCATGCAACATATAAAAATTTGGGGGATTTTAAAACTTTGTGGGGACGGGAGGGGGATTTCCCCAGAGAAGGCCTAGAATAAACACTGACTATGTAGACCTATTGTAGGCCTAATGAATGGTCTAGTGCGATCCTAAAGCAAGGGTTACACCGGTAAAAATATCGGGGTTAACTCCACTTAGTCATTCGTCGATCATGAATTCATAGGTCATTCTGTTTAGGCTAATTTTTGGGAACTGGTGCTTATCATAATGCAGTGTAGGCAATTAGGCCTAATTGATTGTACAAAAGTTAGCAGAAGCGGGAAAAGCCGAGCAGGTATGGTTGACCACTTACTTAGCACAGTATATACCACGCAAGCTTAAATAAGCCTAAATAGATTTCAGATCCGTTCGACTGCATGCTTTACCAACTTACCATGCATAATATTATTATTTTGTGCCGTGGCTCTAGGCTTAGGCTAAAAAAGACGTAGTTCCGTACTCGAACGAGCGTAGGGTTTCCGGCGCTGATCTCCGGCACTAGGCAAGCGGCGACGCAGGTGGCTTACGCCATTAATCTAGAGTAGGTTGCCAATACTTTCTCTAAACCTGCGTTTTACCATCGCAGCTTAGCGCTGCTACCAATTTATCGACGCCTAAGCGACGAACGACTTGGTTGGCCGCCGGCCGGGATGGTCGCCCATCCAAGTACGAACCTCGCTCGACGTTGCTTAACTTCGGTGTTGTGACGAGACCCTGTCGCACAACGCCAAATAGGCCGGGCTAAGCCTAAATTAGTTAAATCAGTGCATTCTAGTTGCGTTAAATCAGTGACTGATTCAGCAGAAGCCCTAATCACTGCTATTTGCTCTGTTAAAATTTCTATATGCCAATCTGTCCTGTTTCTTTTTCCCGTCGTTATTTATTCTCCCAGAATAAATTATATTGATTGTCCTACTAGCCTATATAACTATAGCATTTCATAGCCGAATATTTTCAAGGTCAACTTTTATAGTTAGTAATACTGTACGGATTTCTGTATAAGCTTAGGCCTACTGAGAATAGAAATTTTAAACTGCTTCAATTAAGTTGGCCTCTAATTTTGCCAACTGACATCATACGGCCGACCAGAACTTGGCTAAGACCAGCTAAGATCGGCAATAAAGCTTGTTCTCCCTCCCCCATCCCGATATCAAGTTTTGCATATTAAATAATCTGCTCTCTAGTGAGTCGTGACCATACGCTGACGATTAATTAATCGTTTTCGTCGCCATTACTCTCTTTCTCTCACCATCATCGGTTGACTCCGAACTCGACGATTTTACGAAACGATCGATTGCAAGCGACGAACTCAACGGCGCGTTTCGATTTGCGGTCGATATTACGTTGCTCGAAAGTAGATTCGCAGCATGTCATTTTTCTTGCCACTGGTTGGTTTTTCTCTGGTCCACTGCAGGAGACTAAGGACTTGCGAAGGTATTCGAACAATCTGGGTCAGCTATTGGCAGCGTGCATGCTAATTGCTGAGAAGGCAAACTGTCCAGCCAGTCGAGTTCATTCAGAAACTGTCTCCGCTCGCACAATGCCGAATAGCGTAGAGCGGCTGCTAGGGCGAATGTTAAAAAGCGCCCAGCTCGGCTAACGCTGCCGGTGTGATGCCATAAAGTGTCCGCTGCCATAAAGTATCCGGTCGGACACTTTCTTGCAGCCACAGTGTCCGACCCGGCGAAAAAGTGTCCGGGGCAAATTACTTGCAATATTCTGTCCGTTCGTGAAAAATTGAACATGAAATATATTTGATTGATGTGATTATTTTTATATAATTATTGATCATAGTCAGTCTAGTGAGTCACAAACGATATATATATATATATATATATATATATATATATATATGCATGCGCTAAACAGAGTGGTAAAAATAAATGAAAATATAACCTTATTATAGTCAAAGCAAAGTTATATTCAAACTTATGTTCAAAACTTCACTATCGACTAATGTGCACTAGCAGTCCACTGTCTTGCCTATTAACGAATGTCGTGGGAAAACCGTTTTGAACTGTAATTCAATTCTTACTTACAATAATCAAATGTTCAAACTTCGAGGCCAAAGACCTGCTACTCGGGTTACTCCCCTCTAGACCTTTTCATGAAATCCCATGAATTGCCGTAAGCCAACATTGTTCCTTTAACGTTGACTTTGGCCGGACACTTTTGGGGCACCCCGGACATTTTCTGGGTACATTATATGGCACCATAAACCGTCCGCCGGACACCTTGTGGTTGCAATTAAGTGTCCGTCCGGACATGTTTCGGGTATGACACTTTATGGCAGCACACCGGCAAAGCCAACCAGCCCTCCTCGACATTTGCGTTAATTTATAACGTATAATGCAGACCTATCTAGAGGAGTATACTGACTAGGGACTGCTGCTCCGCAACTGATATCACATGTACAGTTTTTAGGCGGTTGCTGTTAAACCTTGAACCCAGCTTACTGACTCGACTGGTAGCAAAGATTATCCAATTTACTGAAATTTGTGCTTCAACTGCAGAACATTGGCACGGCGACACTGGCTCACTATTTAGGCTGAGACTTGCCCTTGAGATTTGTGCAAAACCGACGAGCAAGTTTTATCGATGGCAACTATGCTATGCCTCTCTTCGGGCGAAGACAGATTATGATCAGTGGCGGCTCCACATGGGGAAGCAGTGCTCCCCTTGTTGAATGCCTCCCTCCAGTGGTCCCTTGTTGGAACCCTATACTTACTACTGCATACTTAGCAACAAATAGTTGGCCCCATGCTTAGAAGTTTCCACCCAACTCCGACGCCACAGAACACAACTGTGAGTGAATCCATCATATGCACTTCCTTTTAGAAGTGCTTCATTGTGCATGTGATAGGCCCACATGTCTGTTCACTGCATTTAATAAGAAAACTTCCTCATTGCTATTGGACAGTTGCTTACCCGCCTATCTGCAAAAATTCTACAATTCTACTCGTATGACAAAGTCATTGTAAACACTAACTTTCCCATGTCGCAGTTACTGTATACAGTGTATTTACTGTATTAGCCTAACGCAGCAGTTTTAATGCAATAGTTACTACTGGTACATGTTGGGTTCTTTTATTTTGACTCGGGAAAATTGAGATAAAAATTACAACATCAATTGTCATTATTTAAATTACTGACAAGTCTAGAAAACACGATTAATGTTAGCATGAATAGTATTAGCAGTAGTCATTGAAAAGCGCTCGTCAAATATCGATCTCAAACATTGGCGTAAACTTGGATGAAAAGTGGAGGCCTAACCCTTATAGTCATATACCTTCCGCCTTGCCTATGGTAGTCTCTCAAAAAGTTGGTGAGCTCGAACCTAGAGACCTAAATAGAAGTTTACGTGAATGAATTCTCAAGCGTTATTCTGGGCGCCTATGCTTATCCTATAGGCCTAAGCCTAGTTGAAAATTATGATTCCATGCAATGTAAACCCCACTGACGATAGATACCATGCAGCGTATGCGCCTTGCAGACACCTGACCCGCTTCGCCATTCGAGCAGTAGGTAATTCTTTTGTTGGGTCTCTGATTGCTGATTGAACGAGTCGGCAGTAAACTCCCTCAGAAACTTACTAAATTGCCATGCAGCACTTTCGTCTGACGGCTCTCGATCGCCGACGTAGGTCTATCTGGATCAACGATAAACCTTTAAAACCACAGTGACCGGTCGATCGATCTCATCGGCACTGGCCTAGAAGAGCTGATCGTCGTCGCCTCCGAGTTGTCGCCTCAATAGCCGAAGGGTTCTGATCTCTCTTCGGCGGGCACTCGTATAATTATGGTCAATGGGTTTGCTTTCAACGCGGACCTATAACTGCTCAGCGCATTTTAGAAGTCTCTGATGACCGCACGGCTGCTGGATGGGAGATATGTCGTTACAAAGGCTGGAATCTCGCGGTCGTAGAATGTTCTGACTCTGGTACATAATGTGCGTGTTGTATTCGCTCAGGTAGAGCTGATGGTTGGCGTAGTAGCAGTGACGGAAACGCGGACAACACCAGAAACACTCGCCAAGAAGCCACTTCAGGTCATTCTATAGGCACACAGAAAATCAAGCATTTACTAACGACCAGGGCGCGATTTGTAGGGTAAAGGGGGTTTTCCCCTCCACTGCCCAACTGCATCCCCCTACTGCTACATCCCCCACCACTACATCCCCCACTGCTACACTTTTCCAACAACTACATACCCCCAAGCTCGACATATTCCACCCCCACCCCCCCCCCCCCCCCCACCCCCCACCCCCACTGCTCCAGGTCACAAATCGCACCCTGCTAACGACTATCGTTTGCTGAAGACAGAAGACAACAATATTAATCTAAAATAATGCTTCAAGAGAAATATAGGCCTAAGGAGCGACTAGGCTACTACGCTATCTCGTAAAATGATGTGTTTTTAAAATGACATTTTCATAGCTGATAGCTGTTTATTCAGTGTGAAAATAAATGCGCATTTTTAAACTTAGTCTCTTCTGTTTTGCATTGAAACAGATATGACCAGTCTGATCTTAGAATAGTTCCTTGAAACAGCAGATGCAGTACAGCTTTCTCTTCGTCATATGTGGCTAGGGTTGCCAGATAGATATCCAAAGTCGAAATAGGCCTACGGGAGATTTTTCCGCGACCAATGCGCTCACTCCACGGTCCAGTTCATTGTGAATTATTATGGCCATAGCTATACTACACTGCAGTACTAAAGATTATAGACTAGAAAAAGCAATAAACAACACTGTTCAATGCACCGCATCATCTGAATTTAGTGTATCAATATTACAAACAAGTTATACAGTAAGGAGGCGGGAGACTGGACCTGAAATACGGGAGCTCCCGTAAAATACGAGAGATCTGGCAACCCTATATGTTGCGGTCTGTCCTTTCGCGCACCTTTTTGTTGAGTTAATTGCTTAATCTTGCGTCTGTTCATTGGGAAATAAGGCCATAATGTAGGGCCTGTAGCATTTCCTAAATCGCGTTGATTCATAATTAAGGGTTTGCTGTTCTGGAGACATCGGAGCGTCTTCGGCGTTTATAAGCAAACGACCATAGTCACTTCATTGTAAGTTTCTCTATTGAATTGGCTTCTTACGAGATCAGGATATGGGCCGTCCATAAATTACGTCACGCGGTTGGAGGGGGGTCCGGCCATTTGTGACGAAGTGTGACAAGAGGGGTTCCGTAAATGTGACGTCACGCAAAAAAATTAGGTCATGACCTTTTTCGCTTGTCAGGGATTTCGGAGAGGAAAAAATACAAAGATGGCCTTTTTTGCTTGTCAAGACTTTTCGGAAGACGAAAATGGTGGAGGGGGTCGGCCAGTTGTGACGTCATATTTTAGGGGTCCGACGTTTTGTGACGTCGCGTTACGTAAGGGGGGTCAAAAAGTGCCAAATTCGCGTGACGTAATTTATGGACGACTCCTATGGTACAGTATGAAGTGGCGTTATAGAAGTGGAGGATTGCATTGGACTGGAATATGAAATGCTGGGCAAATATTAGGATATAGTTAAGCAGCTTCTCGTTAATTTGAATATAAATTATAATTATCAAAAATTTGATAAACGTATGGCCTAGTGGCGTCTCAACCACTGCGTTTTCATTGGTGTTTCTATTTCGAACATACTTTTGAAGATTTGTTCAAGTTTGTTGCAAAAACCTATGGCAGGCCTAACAGTCACCCTGGATATATTGGATTTATTGCAATCTTCTTCGATCGTTGTTCAGTGGTCACAGGTGTGAAGTTGTGAACAGTACTTTTACTCTAATCATGATCGATTACAATGTATTTGCTGATTCGAATTCTCGTTGACACAGTATCTGTCACAGGCTTACAGTGTAAATACTTCAGCCGTAATTGAGTTGAATTGTAATTCGCATCAACCGGAACTCTATCGGAATTGCTAACTACTCGTTAAACAAAACCGATTAAATTAGATTTTCGCGTTGTGCAGCAGCGGCAGCATCAGCAGCCGTGCCTACCATAGACTTTAATATCAAATAATAAATCTATGGTGCCTACCCTGAAGCTGTCATTGAGAAACCCGTAGATGATCGGATTAACGAAACTGTTTGACATGGCCAGCCAATGGACGGCTGTGTAGACTGCGGCTCCAGTGTTGCTGGCCTGCATTTGGTCTTCGTTGTTCAGATCGGGATTGAAATCCATGATGAGAGTGAAAATGTGCAGCGGAAGCCAACAGACTCCGAACAGACTGACCACGATCACCAGCATCTTTACCACCTGGAAACAGCGCAGTCACAACGCATCCAAAAGTGTTTAGGCATACATTTCATAATATCGATTCTATTTTATAGTAATCTATTAACGCACATAAATTCTATGCGGAGGCAAGGGAGGTGAGAGAGAGAGAGAGAGAGAGAGAAAGAAAGAGAGAGAGAGAGAGAGAGAGAGAGAGAGAGAGAAAGAAAGAAAGAGAGAGAGAGAGGTAGCACCAATCCCTGTCGCGAGATTAACTGTCGCGTGATTGACTGTCGCGTGATTAACTGTCGCGTGATTAATGGTCCGTACACCAAGATTTCTCTTTCTCTCACACACACTAAATGACTGGACGATTCGTTAATTTAAACCTTCCTTAATCGCAACCATCCTCGCCGCACCTGGTCATTAATTAACCGGTTCCGCACCAGACATGGACCCCGCGCCGCCACTCTCCACAAATGGAAAGCTGCAACCTCCGATAAAAGTCGCGTGTGGAGAGATCCAAACGATAACTCTCATCGCAGAGTCCTTGTCCAATTATTACCAATCTAGGAGACGACGGTCTTCAGTTGATTCGCTCCGCAGGCGATCGTGCTATAACTTGGCTGGACACAATAGCGGCGAAAACACCCGCTAGATAGATAGATAGATAGATAGATAGATAGATAGATAGATAGATAGATAGATAGATAGATAGATAGATAGATAGATAGATAGATAGATAGATAGATAGATAGATAGATAGATAGATAGACAGACAGACAGACAGACTGACTGACTGACTGACTGACTGACTGACTGACTGACTGACTGACTGACTGACTGACGACTGACTGATTGACTGATTGATTGATTGATTTTAAAAATAACTGTCGTGTCCTTGTTGACTGCATATATATATATATATATATATATATATATATATATATATATATATATATATATATAAAGCCTACGCAGCCTCAAACGAATAGACACTTTCTCCGACCACTTGTGTCTGTCGATCTGTTCTTTTTTCTCATGACCACAATAGCCAAAACTCAGTCAGTACAGGAGTCGACCATTGCGTCCACTTCACAGCAGTAGGCCTGTCAGTGGAAGCGAATGGTCGCTGTATGTTTGGCCGGAAAACCGAACACTAGAGGCTTCTCGATGTGTTTGGCGTCGCAGTCTCTCATTCTACGGTTTTTGTTAGAAAAAAATTGGCTTTTCTCTTCAAATCGTTCACCGAGAGACAGACAAAGACAGACAAACAAACAAACAGGGAGAGAGAGACAGACAGACAGAGAGCGAAACTCCTTTCATCTCGGAAAATCGATGAAGCGTTTTGCAGCTTTGTAAAAGAGGCCATAGCCTGTATATGTATATATATATATGTCTGTGTGTATATATATATGTCTGTGTGTGTGCGCGCGTGTGTGTGCGTGTGCGTGTGTGTGACTTCAAAAATATAGATGGCCCGTCGTAAATGAGGTCTGACATTCATTGCCCTCTGTCAACCGGCAGTCTAGCTAAGGGATTCGGATCATCGATCATTGGGTTCAGGATTGCAGCGGAAACGGCGTCGAACGTTGAGTGGAAGCACGCGGAATAAGGCTGAGCATAGGTAGCGAAAGTCAGTTCCAATTAGCTTCTGCACAATGGCCGATCGAAGAGAAACTGTTTGACAGAGGTGATCTGCCTGCTGCAGCAGCTGCTGCTGCTGCAGCTCGCGGGACATAATAAAGCGACCGGCGCCTTCTGCGGTTGGGGGGTGGGGGTGGGTGGAGGGTGGGGGTGGTAGACGATTAGACTCGTCTTCGCATCCGATTGGGTGCAATTCAGAGGTGATAGTAGCATCGAAGATCACGTCTTCGAGGAATTGTGTGAACGAGACCATTGAAGGAAACGACTCCGCTGAGAGACGCGATCCCCAAAAGCGATCGACCGTCCGCAGTCGCTTCACGTTCTCCAAGAAGAGCCAATAAATAAAGTACAGCTGAGCAGTTTACAACGATACTGCATAAATGGAGATAAAGTATGCCCGCTCTCAGCCAAGACCTCTCGAATCGTCACAAGGGCTTTAGCTGTATCCACTTGATCTCTATAGGCACATGCGATCGCTCCGACGGCTTCAAATACCGTTGCCACTTCGGAGCAACTTAACGTAAGAAAGAAACTAAACGTAAGAAAAAACCACACATTTTCCAGGAAAATTACCGTAGCCCTACACGAACTTAGGCCTAGCAGTGTGGAGCTTGAGACTGACGTTGACTTTGAATATGATCGATGTTCAGTGAAGTCTTGTACAGGTTGTCGGTGTGTTGTTTTCGAATGGCTGTCAATCCTGAACAGCAATCGCTCACTGAATGCTCAGAAAGTATTGTGCGTCGCTGGTTGATTTGTGTGAACGGCGGATACGCTTTTTTCTGACATGCCTCAGTGCTAGTTACTCTCGAACTAGGCAGTTTCCTTGGCAAGGAAAGGAAATTCTCTTTACGACTAGAGCAGACCAACATGAAACCTCAGTTTTCCATTTTTATGTTTAGTGCTGCAGACTTTAATGCAGTCTATTGTCAATTTTTCCAATGGTCACGGAGCGACCGCATGTGCCTAGAGATCAAGTGGTCACTATAATGGCACAGAAAATGCTTGGGGAAGTCCTAACCACCACAGAGGAAGAAAGAGAAAGAGACTTGGGTGATCTTCGAAAATGTGCGGAGGAAGCAAAAAAGGGCAACCGGATGTCAGGAATGATCAAAAAAGAGCAATAGTGAGTCAGATAAAAGGATAGTTGTAAGACTATGTAAGACAAGACGAGCAACAAGGATGGTGAATGGTTGTCATGCTTTGAGGTATGAAAAAGACTTTAAGTTGATAAGTCGGTAAGTTGATAACATTGGAAAGAAGGGAGAGTAGGGGTATAATAGAGGCATGCAAAATATTGACTGGGAAAGCATATATATGCAATACGAGTGATTCTTTACATTAGCAACCTAGATAGAACAGCAAAATAGGCACCAAATGCAAATTCTTGAAGAAGAGGGTAGGACCAAGAAAAGATAATTTTTCTTGTGCAACGGCTGTGGACAAATGGAACAGTTTAGATGAAAATGTAATAACAATTGAAACAATAAATGAATTAAAATGTATCTAGGAGAGTAGGTTAGTAATTATTGTTGAAAGTAATTATAGTGGTTTTCACGCAGGCTTATTATTATTATTATTATTATTATTATTATTATTATTATTATTATTATTATTATTATTATTATCTTGAGTGTTAAAGAGCAAACACTGTTAGTCAAACGCACTTTCATCAAACGGTATAGTTTACGGCTCTGAAGGACACACAGAAATTATCTCTTTCCGTAATTCATCGTTTAGGGCCTTCGATTTAATGCTGTGATTTATGATTTATGATTTAACGTTTTCGATTTAATGTCTTCATCCCTCTGTGTCTCTCTGGTATCGTCTATTACCGAAAGTGATTTCTCGGTTCTAAAGACAAGGGAGGTTTGTGCAATCGTATGGTCACAGCTGTTATCACTTCCTCTTTCACCGCCAGTTCTAATGAAAACAGACACTGTGCTGTCTCATCATCTGCAGAAAAAGTAAGATATGAAATATCGTGTGGACATTACTTTATTATACTACACGGTGCTACGTCATTTTGGTAATTGAAAACAGACATTAATATTACTTTCAGAAAATCTCCGCTCGTGATTATTGCACATAGAATTTACTGAATAGCCTACTTGGCCCATATTTTCAACAGCGGTTTGGTCGTTAACTTCACTTTTCGCTAAGCTTAGACTACTATACTGTCCGAAAAAAACTATAAATTATAGGAACGTCGGTTTTTTTTGCAGGCGCTCATTTTCTATCGTACATGCAGTGTCGTGACCGTCATTTCTCATTAATAATTAGCAATTTGCAGAAAGCAGATGTGCGTTCTACTAAACTCAACAATATGATGTACGAACTTTCAAGAACGCCAGTAAAAGATATTGTTTCTTTACGAACAATTTATCAAAAGTTGATTTTTCTGGAATGCTAGAAACTTTACGCTCTATAAGAAGTAGCGAAAATGCATAAACTGCTGCTGCATCTTCTTCTCTTCTCAGGTGCCAAGCATTGCTGCGTCGGCGGCCATGGACTTCCACTTTTCACGGTCTCTGGTATTCCTCGGGAGTTTGATGTTGTTGTCTATCTCCAGTCCATCTCTTAGCTTGTCTGTGTATTTTGGTCTTTGTTTTCCTCTTGATCTTTTACCCTCCACCATGTCTGTCACTGCCAAGTTCTCGAGTCCCTCTTTCCTCATCAAGTGCCCAAAAAACTGCTGCATACTATTGTATAAATAAATAAATAAATAAATAAATAAATAAATAAATAAATAAATAAATAAATAAATAAATGAGTGAACGGTATTTGAGACTTTCGAAAGGTCTATAATTAATTAATGAAATTATAATATTATTTGTTTACTACGTCGCTGTTTTCAAACGATGACGATTAAACTGGAGCAATATTCTTATCAATAAACCTCGCATAAATTAATCTGGCTATGCTTAAGCTACCGAAGAAATCAAGTGACCAGAAAACGCGCATCAATAGCGTAAAATAACTGTCTCCTTAAATTCCTTAATAGAGATTTACAGTGTATTTTACGTTCCAAGTGGCAGAAAATGCGAATTCGAGCTGCTCTTGAAACACTGAGTTCTGGATACAAGAGTTTCCTATGACAGCTGTGGTCCTATACCCTTTCCGAAGGTCGAAACGTAGGCCTACCTGTCTAATTCCTGCGCGGAGAAGGCAATTTTCGCTGGGAAAAGTTTTTTCCACATGTTCATCATGCATGACATTTCACTATAGTAATTAGACAATCCATTACGCAAGGCGCAACAACGACTCTGTCCATCCACAGAGCTACTTAATTTGATCGAAAATTATTAAACAACCCTTAAATTTCATTACCATTACATAAAAGTCGAGCAAACCCAAGAACTAAGCATATTACTGTCCCGTTCGGCGGCTACACAGCGATGTTGATCGTCAAAACAACAAATTACTCAAAGCTGCGCAGATAACGATGGCGCCGAGAGAGCCAATGGTGTGACAGGGTGTGATGGCCTAGAAGACGGTTATAAGGAAAGGACGACTTAATTTCAGCCAGATGATTCGAGTATGTAATGGAGGTGCGAAGGTCAATAGCCTTTGTTAATTTAACAACGTTTACGTCCGTTTTCCTTCGGGAGGAAAACGGGAACATGAAACGGTTCTAAGTCCAGTAGATCTCCTTCTTCGTCTCATTCGTTATGGCCAGGCCATAAAATCCCTCGCATATATACGGTCTTTGTGACGACACATCAGGGTCTGCATGCTACGACGACGACGACGAAAACCTGGACCAGTGGCGGCTCCAGGATTTGGCAAGTGGCGGGGCCGTTGGGGTGACCAACTTCTAATCATGGGGGCTAACCATTTGTTGTTAGGTATGTAGTATTAAGTATAGAGTCCCAATAGGGGCACTGGAGGCAGGCACTCAATAGGGGCACGGGCCCCCCGGGACACCCTGTGGAGCCGCCACTGACCTGGAACTGTCCTCGACTCCAAAACAGTAGTATAAAACGTACTGCATCTAAACGCGCAGCGAGAGGATCTGGAATCTCCAAGTGTCAACTCTTCGGCTCTTCTCTCTCCCTCTCTCTCTCCCCTCTATCTCCCCTCTGTGTCGCTCTGCCTGCGTGTCTGCCGCTGTCAGTCTCTGTCTGCCTGTTTGTTGTCTCTCTGTGTGTATTTCTCTCAGTCTCTCTCTCTCTCTGTGCCTTTCTTTGTCTGACCCTGTCTGTCTGTCTGGACAGTCTATCCATCTGTCTCTCTCTCTCTCTCTCTCTCTCTCTCTCTCTCTCTCTCTCTCTCTCTCTCTCTCTCTCCAAATAAACTGCATAACACATTCGCTGTACATCAGTTAAAATCTTTCGAGAAATATCCAAATGACCACATTCATATTTGTTCGACTCTTTTTCACGTTATTCAGCCTTTTCTGTACACATCTCTTTAAATGTTGTGCTTTTCATACATCATTTCACAGAGCCATGCTTCGGTTGCTGTTACTATTGCTGTTGTTGTTTTTGTCGGTTTTGTTGATGTCTTTACAGCAAACTCTGTGCGAATGCCGACACATTAGGCCTATCGTGGGCCACCGAGGAAGTGAAATACAGTAGAAGCTCTAGGTGTAGAATAAACTCAAACAAAAATTGCTGGAAAAGGAAGAAGACGAGTAAGAATATCCAGTGGCGTAGCCAGGATTTCCGGAAGGGGTGGTTTGGTTTTGATCGTAACCAACTTCGAAAAATCTTGACAAGCAAAAAAAGTCATTCTCATCTTTCCCTCCTGTATTTTTCCTTTGCAGATGCTGACAAGCAAAAAGGTCGTCACCTTACACCTTTACATTCTATAGCACTTAGAAATTTTGGGTCGGCAGCCATCCAAGGAAGGGGAAAGTTTGGCCTCAAAAATAACAAAATGTATGGAAACGCAAACAAACAAATTCTCGTCGGCAGCCAAGGGGGGTTTCAACCCTCACCCCCACATGGTTACGCCACTGAGAATATCTCTTCGTGTGCTAGTTTTCGGTTTTCAAACACATCGACAGTTCTATCGATGTCCGGAAACTGAACTAGAAAAACTTCCACATTGTTTCATAATAAATGCAGCAATATAGGATTGTCTAAAGACTCGTGTAAAGAGTGGTTTCTTCGGCGTCAATCGATTGCATCGTACTGCACTTTTGAATTCAATTCTTCAGTTTTACTGCTTGTAACGGTAACGTAACGGTGTTACTGTAAGATTGAGGCTGTGCTGCGTTTCCCTTCTTTACGACTGCGTCGAGTAACTTACGATTTGACTGCGACCGAACGAGACAATAAAACAAGGGAACGTCGCGTTGATTGCTACCGCAAACATATGTCATGCTTTCAAAAACAAAACTCCGTAAAAGAAACTATGCTTTGCAAATTCCTTCCAACATATATAACTAAAATGGGTCTCCTTTTCTAGACGGGCTAACATTCCTCTTATTTCCCAAGGGTCTTGAAAAGCGTGGACATTTTTCGTTTAGCTCATACTAACCAACTTCTGTCACGTTTCATCGCAATTCGTTCTAAGTAATATTATAGATTTTTGTATCTTGTACAGTTGCACAAATGCACACCCAGACGCACGCACACACGTACGAATATATAATGGCAACGGGCAACAGGTTATTTCACGGTTGACTTCTTGATGCATTCTTAACCTCGTCTTTTGGGCCATTGTGAAGGTTAGCATTTAATATGTAAAGAGTTTTTAGAGATTTTTGGCAAAAGAAACATTAGACACAGGCAGAGTCTTTGTTGCAGTAATGTCTCCAAAGCGACTCCAAATGACTCCAAAGCGAACGTTTTGCGCAATGCGACTATTTAGCTACAGAAATTATATAAGGATGTGACGTAACTAAACCGCATTGAATACGCTGTTTTAAACTTAATAATCATGTTACATAATGGCTAAATATTCGCCATTTTAAAACTTAAAATCGTACTAATGCCCCAGTGGCATTAGCATGGGTTGTAAGTGCCTGGGGCAAAAGACGGATTGCGCTCCAAGTTCTCCCCCAAAATGTCTTAACAAGCAAATGGACGTAATCGAGATTGTATTTCCACAATTTAAATAATAGATTCCGAGAGAAGATATTTACAATTCTTCTTTGTGGATGCCATGTTTCGGCCTATTTCATGACTTTTTGTTTATTCGTATATTTCTTTTTTACGTTTGAAATTTTGTGCCCCCAAGAATTTTGCACCAGAGGCGACCACCCCTGACCCCACGCTACGTACTGTAATGGAAGGTCAATCAGCAGTACCGGGACAGATAAGTATTTTATGTCACCTTGTTATACCAGTTGCACAGCTACAGGTGCTGTCAACGTGACACCTATAGAGTTGTACAAAGCTATGATAGCGAATATAAGCAGCAATGGCTACAGACATGTTGTGCAACAATTACAGTATATCATTTATTATGTCTGTGGAAGTAAAACTTGATTAAAACAACGTTTTATTAATGCTAAAGGCAATTAGGAATCAAAAAACATATAATAATAATTTGGGGCTGGAGTTCGGAGGATTGCCAGTTTATCTAATACTAGCTTCTCTCCAAAAATATCAAAGATGTATTTTCAAAGAGTCGACATTAAAAATATCAAATTAATCTTCTTCTTGGTATAGTTTCCTCAGAAAGTTATAAATATCAGGATAATTACTTTCACGGCCAAAATCAGGCCTCCCCTTGTCATGCACTTGATTAATATGTGTTTGCCTCGGTGGCTGTCTCGGTTGACGCCGGGGAGGGGGCGTCAGCTCTGAAATCTGGAGATGTTCTATCGAACCGAGTTCAATACTCGAGTGGTCAAATATATTATTTCTCAGGCACATGAACGCCGGAACGGAGTTGAAGTTAAAATGATATGGACAACGTGTCAAGGTTCGTCTGTCTGTCTGTCCGTCCGCCTGTCCGTCTGTCTGTCTGTCTGTCCGTCTGTCCGTCTGTCTGTCTGTCTGTCTGTCTGTCTGCTGACCTTTCTCTTCGATCGTAGTTGATTGTTGTCTCTTGTCTCGTCGGCATTTCCAGGAGCCCTTCGTCTCCACAGCTTCCATCCGATGATTCCGTACGTCAGTCCAATGACGCTCAGCGGAAGCAGGTAGGTGGTCAGGAGAAGGAAAAAGGTGAAGGCCGTCCGGTAGGTGACGCTCGGCTCCGGCCACTGCTCGACGCACTGTATCGGCGCGTCGTGCGTTACCCTTCCGACGACCAGCTGAACCGCCGACAGCGCCCCGGCGACCGTCCACACGGCCGTCAGGGCCAGCCGTCCCCGCCGACGGGACTGCCGCGCCCGGAGCGGGTGTGCGACGGCGATGTATCGGTCGACGGCGATGGCGGTGCTCGTGCCGACGCTGGCCGTCACGGCGACCATCTGCATGAAGAGGACGAGGGTGCACAGGACGGGACCGAAGACCCAGCGATGGAGCATCGTCGTCGTGAAGGTGAACGGCATGCAGAACGACGCCATGACGAGGTCGGAGACGGCGAGATTAACGAGGAAGACGCGGAGATCCGAACTCGATCGCTTCCCGACGGCGAAGACGACGATGACGGTCACGTTGCCGACGATCGACAGCAGCGACGTGACCGTGTAGAGGGCGATCAGGACGCTCTGAAACTCCTGCGAGAGGGCGCCTTCCCCTCCTCCTCCTCCTCCTCCTCCTCCTCCGTCGACGTCGGAGGACAAGTTGCTGGAGGCGTTCTTAACGCCAGAAGCGAATTGGACCGATATTATATCCAGTTCCCGGTCTCTGAATTCCATCTAGCTCGTTGGCAACTGACGGAGTTTGAAAATCAACGGGTGGTTACAATAATACCCTCCTCAACACGAGTGTCTTAAGTCATCGAGCGCTTCTAATCAGAAGGTTTCATCTGTCGGCGACGGCGGATATCTGAATAAAACATCTCATTGTACAATTATTATTATTTCAACCAGAATGACAATAAAACTATAATAAAATTATGACAGAGAGAATTAAAATGGTTCAGTAGGGTTTACCTTGCGTGATAACTACTAAACATAAAATTAAGCTCTTGC
This sequence comes from Metaphire vulgaris, assembly GCA_018105865.1. Taxonomy (NCBI): domain Eukaryota; kingdom Metazoa; phylum Annelida; class Clitellata; order Crassiclitellata; family Megascolecidae; genus Metaphire; species Metaphire vulgaris. The sequence goes on from CM030844.1 coordinate 8,304,381, forward strand.
ATTTGATGTTTCCTTCAATCTTGCTTCAATATCTAATCAAATATGCGTCACTGTGCTTAGTTTATGGCTTTAGGCCTTAGGGTATAAAGTGTACAGTTCATGAATCGCACTTGGGACATGACTGGAATACTATTTAAACGGTATACGAGATTAACTTCCTCTCCTTAATATAGAACGGAACAGCCTTATCAAATTGCGCACAGGCAATGGCAGAGCAAATGCGTAAAAAGTGAGGGTTTCAAATATAATGTCGCAGGTCAGGGTTTTGGAACTCTCTTCCTCCTTCTCTTTCCCACTGACTGATGATATCTGACTGATTGACCTGGTCTTTGGCGGTTAGGAATTGGAGTACCATCGATTGATGTCTCGAGGTATTAGAACTGGTGCTATAACTGGTGCTATAGAAGTGCATCATGATAATTGTAATTATTATTGTTGTTGTTAGACAAGCCAAAATCAATGACGGTAAAGGGAGACAAGGCACAACAGAGTTCATCAGAAGATCTCGAAACAAGTGGAGAAATTTGCCTGAAACAAGACAAAGAGGACGACCAAAGAGGTGATGGACGGATGACGTAGATGAATGGACAGGGTTGCTGTTGTCAGCAGCAGTAAGAAAAACACAGGATAGACATTGCTGGACAAAGAGATTCACGTTGTCGCGTCAACTTTAGTCCACTAAGTCCACACTGTTGACATGCCAAACATTAAAATCTAAAAGAAAACTAAAAAATTAAAAACCTATAACTTTTATTTCTCCCAAAAACTAGAGTTTTCCAGCCCTGGTTGAAGCAGATGATGGTAATTGGTCAGGCGCTTTCCACGTGCATGACTGTGACAAAAACAGTTGAAGCTTGGGCTGGAAAACATGGTTTTAAAAAACCTTGGCGTTGAAGTTTCTTTTTTAAAAACCTAAAAACCCTGCAAAAGTCGAAATTTAAGATTTTCAGTTTTTTGTTTTATAAATGGAAAGTGAAAAAACTCATCTTCAGTGCCTTTAAAGTTTCTTACTCTCTGCAGACAGCAGAACTCTTACGTGGCAAGAATATAAAGGTTTTGGATCCTGTAGGTTTTGACGTGTGACAAGAATATAGAGAAGGGCTTATAGGTGTTGACATGCCAAACATTAAAATCTAAAAGAAAACTAAAAAATTAAAAACCTATAACTTTTATTTCTCCCAAAAACTAGAGTTTTCCAGCCCTGGTTGAAGCAGATTATAAATTACCTAAGAACGAAGATGGAGATCACTCGAAACAGGTCAACGCATGACAATACGCAGCTCAAAGAAGATTGATCGCTGCATCTATTTGTTTTTCGTTGCATATAGTTGCTCTTCGTTGTATCTATTTGTTCTTCGTTGCATATAGTAACTGTTGCTCTTCGATGCATATAGTTGTCTTTTGTGAATCGACAGTTTACATCTATTACCAACACAATAGCGGAAACGCTTTCAAGAAGAAGTCACGTTGCCCTGTTTAGAAAATCAGTTTATGTCGACATCAAATGAAAAAACAAAGAACAAAACGAAGTAGACAAGTGATGTTTATCAAAGAAAAAACTTCCAGAAAGGAAATGACGAGCAAAGCCAAGTACAGCGAGATTGGACCTTACAATCAGGCTCAGGCGAAGTTTGTGGGTAAGCTGGAGTGACTGTCGACCCCCTCTTCAGAGAGCACCATCCACTATCCACTATGCGCATAATGGCTGGTCAAACTCTCGAAGGAACTGATTTCAATCAAGCAATCAAGCAAGAGTTATAACAGAACAAATTGACATTATTATTGTTTTACAACCAGCTCTGTATAAAGAAATTTGTAAAAAGATTTGGCAATGGCAGACAGCTCTCTCTCTCTCTCTCTCTCTCTCTCTCTCTCTCTCTCTCTCTCTCTCTCTCTCTCTCTCTCTCTGCGCATAATAATTTTCGGTGTTACTTGATTTATTAACTATACGAACATCCGCACACATCATGTGGGTAAGTTTGAGTGTGTGGATGTTCCTGTGTGTAGTATTAGACGTTAGCAACAGGTGCACTTAGGCCAAAGCATCATAGCACTATAGCTATGCATTAGATGTGCAGAATCAAGATTGAGAATAGAATACTAGCTATTGTAATGTGCAAAATTACATTCAATCATTTTATAGATAATTATTATTAATTTATTATGACGATGATTACGATGACAATAATAAACAGTAGTAGGCCAATATTGCTACTATCAATAATAATGATAGTAGTGGTGGTGGTGGTAGCAGCAGCAGCAGCAGCAGTGGTGGTAGTAGCAGCAGTAGTAGCAGCAGTAGTAGTCGTCGTGGTAGCAGTGGTAGTGGTAGTAGTAGTAGTAGTAGTAGTAGTAGCAGTGGTAGTAGTAGTAGTAGTAGTAGTAGTAGTAGTAGTAGTAGTAGTAGTAGTAGTAGTAGTAGTAGTAGTAGTAGTAGTAGTAGTAGTAGTTGTTGTTGTTGTTGTTGTAATGATAATTATAATATTATTAATGTTAATGAAATTTACGTGCTTTTAAGTAGTTTAGTAGGTAGGATCTTCCTAGTAGAAACTACTGTGAAAAAGTTTATAAAATTCAGAACTGAATCTAGACCGACGAGCTAAAGGGATGCATCTCGTCGTCTCAGAACCGCTGTGTCAAAATATTAACAGAGTTATTAGTGTCTTTTGATGGCTTAGATTTTAAACATATGCACAATGCATGTTAGAACATTATGCAAAAGTTCGTTTAGTTATTCCGAAATTCTAGTTTTCCAGACAGATTTGTGTTAAGTATTCACTCAATGGAAGTTTTATCGTCGGAATTTCGGCGAATGGGCCCTAAACCTAACAACGAAGGTTTTTGACTGAAGACCGAAATAGCGATGTCAGCAAAACATGACCCTTCAAGTTTTCCATAAATACCGAACTGAATAATTCTACCGAACGTCTTCTTTCGAGCGTTCACAAGAAACAGCAACGCCTGAGCAACAGCCGCGCTATACTTATCTAAATGCGTTGTCTCGTAGCGGACAACGACGTCGATCACACGAAATGAACAGCTGTTCCATGAGCAACCGATGCTCTCTCTCTCTCTCTCTCTCTCTGGGGATGCGTCGCACTACACTCCCCATTCACCCTCTCTCTTTTCTTCCTTCACTGAGCACGCCCCCTCCTTCAACTAAGGTTGGTGGAAGATTTAGTGACCGCACCGCGGCCCCGAAGCAACGATACGTGCCCCGCGAGAGACGCAATTGGAGAGGAAAGGGTGGACAGGGAACGAAGGGAAAGGAGAAGGGAGGCCCTCATCGACGGACCCCAAAATTGAAATCGACTTTGCGACGTTTGGGCGGTAAACGTGACGACGCAGCCGAAGACGCTGTCTAGAGACGCAACTTTCGGCAAATTACATCTGCGGATTTATTGACGAGATTTCTGAAATACAGACGCGAAGATGCGAAAACACAGTGACTACGGTTCTGGAGACATTTTGCAAACGTAGAACCGATCGACCAACGAAGCGTCGCTGGGAAGAAAACGACATCGAGAAAGAAACGCAGCGAAATAAACAAATTCCGTTAGAATTCTCATTCTGCTCTCGTCATATTCCTCCTATCCCTACCGGGCCCATCCTCTTGATCTTCCTAGCCAGAAAAAAGCATGTTCGGATTACATTCAACATCGCAGCTGACAATTATTATTCTCTCAAAGCTCCCGGAGGTGTCAGGAAACCTAAAGACAATTGAGAAATCTAAGCGAAATGGCGAACGAAATGCTGCAGTACATAACAATTAATTGTGTTCCTTTCTGACTTGATAAAAAACTGTCTTTGTCTTTGTCTTTGTCTCTGTCTTTGTCTCTGTCTCTCTCCTGTCTTTCTCACTTGCTCTCTACTGTCTCTCCTTCTGTCCTTCTCTCAGTCTCTGTCTCTCTTACTTTCTTCTGTCCTTCTCTTTCTCTCTATCTCATCTGTCTGTCTGTATCTTCTATCTTATCTATCTATCTATCTATCTATCTATCTATCTTTCTATCTATCTCTCTCTCTCTCTCTATTTATCTATCTCTATCTATCTATCTATCTATCTATATATATCTATCTATATATATATATCTATATATATCTATCTATATCTATCTGAACGTGAAAGTAGCCTTTAAAATATTATCGGCAATTATTCCTTTTTGATTTCCAGACTTAACATAGGAATTTACTAGGGTATTTGTCCATTCATCTGAGCCTCTCATGAGTCATATATAAACCTGGTTTGCATTTCTCATTCTCCGTAACCGGAAACGGAAAATCCAACTAACTCACTGGATCTTGACCACGGCGGTTTAATGATTTTGTTTCGAGGCTACCATCGACCGATGTCAGATGAATTATGAAATGGCTCTATAAAAGTTCGTTAGTTAGCTGAAACAAGTATAAGTTGAACAGAAGAAAATGGCATACACAATTATTATAGCATAGGAACGGTGCAAATCCTACAATAGTGACAACGAGAGAGAGAGAGAGAGAGAGAGAGAGAGAGAGAGAGAGAGAGAGAGAGAGAGAGAGAGAGAGAGAGAAGAGAGACAGAGAAAGAAGGAAAGAGACAGAGAGAGACAAACAGATAGAAGCAGAGACAGAGAGAGACAGAGAAGAGAGAGAGAAGACAGAGAAAGAAGGAAAGAGACAGAGAGAGACAAACAGACAGAAGCAGAGACAGAGAGACAGAGATGGAGAAACAGAGAGAGGGAGAGAGGGAGAGAGAAAGACGAGGCTTCGAAAAGATGAGGAAGGCGTGACCCACGACGCCACGATGCCTTTAAATTTAAATTTAAAATACTTTTAGAACTCTTTATTCGCAAACGCAGATAACATAAGATAAACATCATTCGTAGCTAACAATTACACATTCTGTTAACGAGTATTTTACAATTGACAAAATAAAGTTTTGCAAGTTCTTTTCATCATTCGAGAAGCATTGAAATAAAAGCGATCAACGACTTCATTAGAATCTGTGTAGAATTATGTTTACGTATCCTATCTTAACTTGTTAAACATTTTCAGAGAATTGTCGATGAAACCTCAGATATAGTCAAACTGCAGAACTACAGTGTGACTGCTGTGTATCAGAGGTGTTCGGTATTATTCTAGAGAGAGAAAGAGAGAACACAGCGTCTGATATCACAATATCGGATTCTACATTCTCTCGACCAATGTTATCACGTGACTCCGATCCCGTTAGGAATGTTTCATCGGTGAAAGCATCTGGCCCAGAGAAAAGGTATTAACCATGACGTCACGCTCACCTCTTCTACCGACACAATGTTCTCATTTCACTCTATCATACCTGTCTGCAGTTATTTCCCGACCATTTGGTCTTTTTTTCATCCTCATTATCGCCTCTCAGAAATCTGGCCACAATATTCTACTTTCCCATTGCCTGTTAGTCTATAATTTTTTTTATTTTATCGTAGATCCGGTCCATGTGTTGTGTCTATCCAAGTCAGTGGCGTAGCGAGCGAGAGGGCGGTGGGGGCGAACCGCCCCGGGTGGCACTTCCTCTAGGGCCGAAATTTTCGAGGATAAGGGGTTTTTTGCTTGTTAAAAATTTAGCAAGTTGCGAGATAATGTTTTCTTTTGCTTGCCAAGAATTTTAGGAAGTGCATGGTGGTGGCCTTTTTGGTTGCCAGATTTTTTCGGAGGCGGCACTTTTTCGCCCCAGGCGGCACTTTGCCTCGCTACGCCACTGGTCCAAGTAATTCGCAGTCTGCGTGGGCGTTTTTCTATGTATAGACCTAATTTATTTCTTGGTACAGCTCAAGTCTTCCTGATAACGCGTCCAAAACACGTCAGCTTCTCGAATGAAGGCTACTTAAGGATACTGTTTCGCCTTCTTCAAAGCCAATTCACTTCTTGTCTTTTTTTCTGTAGGCCAACATTCAATTCCTAGGAGGCTGGGACGTAGGCCTACGCAAACCATTTCGTTCCGGTTTCCAGAAACTTTTTAGGAGCCCGTACGAATTTCTCTCGAAGGCCCTGGAAATGCGTTCTCTGACCTTTTCCCTAGAAAATAATCACTGCCCTACACCACGTGTCCCCTTCTGCTTCAGACCGCTTGCGCCTTCTCTGGAGCCTCTGGAAGCTTCGCTCGCGGATGCGCTCGAACCGCCTTCGACTGAACTCTTCAAAAGGTCATCGCTTCTGTCTTGAAACTCGACGATAACTTTCCATATTTGATCACACGTCGCTTTCCATCATCTCCCTTTTCGTCCTCAGTCCGCAACCTTTGACCTCTTTTCTTAGCACTTCATACCTGCATCTTCATCACCTCCGTCGTCTTCTATAGTTACCCTCACGCTACCTTTACCGTGGTTCTATTCGTTCGCGTGATCCACAGGGGCGGCGCTGGTTTTTTTGGCTGGGTGGGCCTAATGCAATCTACATAACCAGGACCCTGCTCAAACTACCAACCCCCCCCAAAACAAAATTTCTCTGCGGATTTGCCCGATTTGCTCGGGTGCCGCTGCCCGAGGCTGGGTGGGTCCGGACCCGTGGACCCACCCACCCAGGGCTGCCCCTGGTGATCCAGATGTGACTGCTGTGCTTCGCTTTGAACTTTGATCTTCCAACTGAAGGCAGATTCTGTCAAAACTCACAATTATCATTGGAACTGTTTGCCTCCTTCTTTTCTTTCAATCGGGGTTCGATTTCTGATTCTGATTACAATGACCAGCAATCAATTTGTCATTTCAATTATCTGATTGCAAATTAGATTCTTCCACTCACTGGTTTTTGCTCATTGACTGCATTTTCTACCAATAAAAGTCCAGATTCTAAATCTACGGATGAGCAAATCGGTCTAATGTAATTTCAGACGGCCGAAATGCATTAGAACGCCTATTTAAGATGCAAATAATATTTAACACGATGTCATCTGCATTCACGCATTGTAAAATACCGATAGACAACGGTAGACGACTAGGCAGTTTTTGCTTTCAATTGTCAGACAGAGCAAACAAAACTCGGCGACGACGCGCAACTAGATACGGCAATTGTACACACACACACACACAGAGAGAGAGAGAGAGAGAGAGAGAGAGAGAGAGAGAGAGAGAGAGACAGACAGACAGACAGACAGACAGACAGACAGACAGACAGACAGAGACAGATAGACAGATACAGAGACAGACAGAGAGACAAAGTGAGAGTGACATTGAGAGACAGAGAGACAGATAGAGACAGATACAGAGACTGAGAGAGAGACACACACACAGACAGACAGACAGACAGACAGACAGATAGAGCTATTGTCTTCTTTGTACTTACTTATACAAAGGCTGTGCGTTGTCCTGAAACACGCCAGCACTCAAAATATATCGTTTTATAAAGCCAATTCCAGGAAATTTTCAACCTGTATTCTCCATCCACTCGTACTTACCGTGTTTTCAGCCCCCGGAATTGTGTTTCATCGACTTATGCAGAGCACTCATTTCCATGCATCTATGCGAATTATTCGATCTTTTGTTAAACGTGGACCCCCTTACCAAATCTTGTAAAGTTACATCATTATTTCGCATAGTGTTATTACAGATTTACAGTGTAAGAAGTTCTACTTGCAGTTCGTTTATTGATATAGGCCTAGGCCTATATTTCTTGAGAAAAACGTTTGCAAAACGACGCAAATTTCCTCATCTACACTGTAAGTTAATTCGTCGTCGTCGTCGACGGGATTTTTTTACCAAACGGTGGTGCTGTGCATAGACTGAAAGCCCCTCTTTAATCGTTTGCACTTCCACTCTTTAGCTCCGACAGGACTTCGTTGAACAGCGCTAGAGAAATTCTGAAGCGTTCGTCACATCAGTGCAACAGTAACATTGTGCTCATTCGTCTTGCGCTATACTCTAGTAAACAGATCGACTAAGATACTCGAGACAGAACGTGGTCGATGGATGGACCGACCGAACCATCCGACTGGTCTCTACTTATCCTCTTCTGCGGACCTCGAGGCAGCTCGTTTCCAAATTCCAAGGATGGCCACCATGGCACTGGCCGTGGCTTTCCAACGACTGGAAAAAACTGCTAGACAGCCGATTTTCAGTTGCTCGAAAGAGAATAGAATCCGCCATGAAAATTCTTCAACAACTGAACAGTCTGTCTGCAGCTTGTTTTCTCGGACTTTTAGTGTTTACGTTTGTCCCAGTTAGCTTACGTTTGTTGAGTTGAGAAGTCTGTGGATCTCGCTCTAAACCGATTAGGTGCGGATTCCTCCCAAGATGTTAATGTTGTTTTGCAGGCTTGTCCATGAGACAGATTTTTCTGCCTCATTTCCATCCCATTCCATGGCAATTTATGCCTGTCCCATCCCATCACATCGTCCCATGGGATTCCCATTATAAGATTAATATGGAATATTAACCGCGTGTAATGCAGTTAAAATTAAATTATGAACTATCAAATTTATGAAAGTTTAGATTTAATGTCTACTAAATAGGACTACGTGTACAAAGAGACATGTAAAACGACAGAATTTATTAACTCTAGGCTATTAACTTTTATGTCCCATAACAAATATAGATGCAAATTTTATGAATATATGACAATGTGATATATAATACGATATATATGAAGAAAAAGAAGGGTTAAAAGCTTCAACAAGAAATTTTTTAAAATAAGACTGGCTTCTATCCCATGAGTCCCATGGGATGGGACGGAACAGCGCTGTCCCATCCCATCCCATTGGACGAATCCCATGGGATTACCATGGGACGTCCCATCCCATGGATAGGCCTGTTGATTCGTAGCGCATCACCGATTGAAAGGCTGTTAAAGTAACTTCGTCTTGCTAATATTCAGTAATTTTATCAAGAAATTGGGTTAGGCATCAAACCTTTTTAACTGCTAATCTTCACTCTTGCACTTATTATTAGATCACGACGTCGCCACTAATTAATTATTGATTACAGGCAGGCAGTGGAAAGTGAATGACGCACGGCAAAGGTAGAAAAGTGTATTGGTTCCGACGAACGAGCGATTAGCTGTAAATCACTTGCGCCGACTGGTCCAGCATCTGAAGCGGGGTTCATGGTGAGATTGCCGCCTCAATAAATGTCGATCACTGAACGAAGACACTGCCACACTAATTGCGATGGGGTTGCTCAATTAGCAATAGCTATACGAAGCCAATAAGTATGAATAAGTTATGCGAATCCAGGAATAGTTTTAAGATTTTGAGGGTTTCTCCGCTCAACTGATGATAGAGATTTCAGAAGTTTTTGCTAATTCGACTGGAAAATCTTGTGTTCCGAAATTATTATGGCGACAGTTAGACGATCGATTTGTCGATCCATCTTGTAAACCTACTCGGCTGCGTTTAAATATATTCATTCAGCTGTACAGTGGTTTTTCATTTGATTCTATATGCGAATGTTCAACATTAGACCAGCACTTAGGCGGCCTTCTTAGTCTAGTAGATGACTTTCGGTGTGTGGCTATACACGGATTCTGTGATCAAAGACAAATCTAAATTTTTAAAGTACTCATTTTTGTCAGATGTCGCTACGAAAGTAGCTCTAATACAGGCATGGTCCTTCTTAGCCATTTAACTCCAGTTGACTAAGACTTAGTTAGGCCTACTGAATTGTATTATAGGCTTTGTAAATTAGCCTATGTAGCATGTGAATACTTATTGAATTAAATTTCTTTATTTAAATAAAGAATGAATTTTCAGAATACAGACTTGGACTTAAATTGATGACGATAACCATTTAGACAAAATTTAATGAACGATACTAACGGAACCCTACACGAATGACTGTGAATGAGCATTATTTTAATCAGTCATTTTGAAGCTCGAGTATCGTAGTAGGCTATTAGCCATCTTAGCGACTACATTGTGCAAATCGAATAGAAAGAAAGAAATTGTCCGCGTGATACTTACTGAGTTCAGTTCTTCAGAGAGGACAAAATCTCGTTATTTTCAGCCATCGAAACGCAAAGAAACGAGTCGCAAAGAATAGCGGTCAATAAAAACGCTTGGATTTAAAGGCGTGAAAGAACAATGGCCACCGGAAAATTATTCCGAAGCGACGTAGGCCCTAATATCCACCGACGCTCACTAATTTAGCTCAAGCGATCAACACACGTCAACTGCTGCTGCTGCTGCTGATGCTGCAACCTATCCACACAGCATCAACCTCAGTTCTCTCTCTCTCTCTCTCTCTCTCTCTCTCTCTCTCTCTCTCTCACACACACACACACACGGCCGCGCCACCGGAGCGCTTACCTTTAGAGAGACTACAGCACGACGCGGAGTAATCGTGCAGAATGTAGAGAAAAAGGCGCTGATGAAATAGGACTTGGGTGAAAATCGTCCGCTCTCGGATACAAAGAGTCAGAAAATAAAAGACCGGTTGGTCTGATCATATAATTGCCAAACATTCACTCGAATCTCAAGTATGTTCTTCTGTACACAGACTCCCAGAGTAACGCATACAGCGAAGAGAATAAACGGAAGAGAAGAAGACGTAGGCAGGAACAAAGACAAGGACAGCAGACAGAAGTCACAGACATATGTGACTCAGCATGAGTAGTTTCGTTAGGCTTTCGTTAATTTATCAATGTATATGGCACCTTCGTTTAATGCAGTGTGGTTCGATTTGAAGAGTTTCGAGGATCCTGCTTATGTCCACCCTGCGTCGATGTACATTTAAGACTAAGAGCCAGAAATGCCACTCTGAATCGCCGAGATTTGATTGAATGAGGAGCAGTAAGACCGCTCCCCCTCCCACCTATGCACAAACTGACAAAGAAAACGGGATTTGCAGATATTTGAAAGCGATAACGAAACGTTTACAGTCTGCCCCCTCCTCATTAGATCCGACTCCTCTTTAACTCGATTTCTTTGGCGATTCCATTTCTAACTCTAAGGGGTCGTCCATAAATTACGTAACGCGGTTGGGGGAGTCCGGCCATTTGTTACTAAAATGTGACGACTGGGGATCCGTAAATATGACGCAACGCAAAAAATTAAGTGATGACCTTTGCCCTTTTTTTGCTTGTCAGGTATTTTGGAGAGGAAAAAATACAAGGATGACCTTTTTTGCTTGTCGTGGTTTTCGAGAGGAAAAACTACAATGATGACCTTTTTTTGCTTGTCAAGACTTTTCGGAAGACGAAAATGGGGGTCGGCCTTTTGTTACGCCATATTTTAGGGGGGTCTGACGTTTTGTTACGTCGCGTTACGTAGGGGGAGGGGGTCAAAAAGTGCCAAAATAGCGTTACGTAATTTATGGACGACCCCTAACCACGAATAGACACCAAAGACCACAGCACGCGGTCGAAAACATGAAAGCAGAATCCAGATAGGCCTAGCGTGGAAAAACTGTCTCCAGAATGCATTTCTTTTCTCCAAGACTTCCACTCACTGTCGTCGTTTCCATCCACTGCTGTTCCTCCTTTCGTGATGCGAAAGTCTTTGATCCTCGCTTTTCCTTTAAACGAATCCTCGGAGAGAGAGAGAGAGAGAGAGAGAGAGAGAGATGATTAAACGTTCGTAGGTCGACGCACGACGCCATTCACAATGGCGGCCAGGCGAGCGCAGTGGGCAACGATCGTGACATCTTCTACAGTTCGATTCCAGGTCCTCCTTCGATCCACTGTTTGCCAACAGATCCTGATATTTTAATTAGTCGTCCGTCGCCGTTTTACAGCAAAGCGGCTGGGCTAATCACCCCCCTCCAGCCATATGCACAGAGGCTCAGATTTCCCATTAGCGCACATATTTACCCTTTCACGGACGCTGATAAAGAATTGTTTTTTGTTCGCCAAAAAATAGCGCTTTTAATTAGACGGGCCACTGTTTGCCTTATCAGCGATGTACAAAAACACCGACGGATTATTTTGTTGGATTTGGGACTCTCCCTGCTTTTCACTGGAACGTATATATTGCCTAAACAGGATAAAGCCCTTCAGATGAATGGATGACTCCCAGATTTCAATTGGACCCATGCATACGATCAGATTGTTTATAACGTCCTGCTGTATATTGAGTCCGGCATTGTTAATGCATATCTAGGAACTCATAAAGCACTGTAAGTACATAGTCAATCGGCAAAAAGGACCAACGGCAGTAAGCAAGTAGCAGAAACCGACAAGTGATTTATCAAGTAGCTCGCCAGTCATTCTAAATTCTATTTGTGTCGTTGACGAGGTAATCTGGTCTTTACCGATGGATAAGAACAATGCCAGAGAAGTCGATAAACACTCAACACAAAAACCCGCGTCTATAGACAATAATAGAACCGACTGAAACAGCATTAGAACATCGGCTTTGGCGAAAAATAGTAGGCTATAGTTACTGAATGACATTTGGAATGCACCGTTGTTGCAGAAAGCTATGAATTGGGACCATCCCTGGAAAAAATCAATAAACTTTGTCGAAAAAGGCTGACAAAAAGGAATTCTCCCCTAATTTTACTACACTCTTACCGAAAAATAAGTTGACAAGCAAAAAATGTCATCTGCAGTTTCTTCCACGTAGTTTTTTTAGATTTTTGCCCAAAATAGGTTCCGCAAGCACAAAAAGAAAAAAAGAGGCCGGTGGGGGATGCATCCCCACTCATCCCCCACGTGGAACCGCCACTGGTCCCTTGTGTGATGAACCGAGTTTAACCAGAGGAAGGTATTTCGGCAGTCGAAGCAGGAAGAAGATTAAGCGGAAACAGACCGTTCACATGCAAACACTCCAGTTGACAATTTCACATTCGATCGGAAGCGGATGTGGCCCGATTAATCACTCGGTGGAAGCGATGAAAGCAGCTCATGTCGAAGACAGACACATTTCCCAGCTGCCCGCTCTAGATCAAGGCTATGACTATTATTATTTTTTATTGAAACAATTTTATAGTGCAGTGGGCATGGCGATGGCCAAAGTCGAGGGCGCTTTGACAAACGTCACTTGTAGGAAATATAACGCAATAATTGAGTCTTTGGAATCTTCGTAGAAATAGCGCAATATATAGTTAGCGTTCGTAACGTTCTCCGGCAGTGAATTCCATAAAATCGGATTGCCGCGTGAACCCGACATCTGTCGTCGAACCTATCATGATCCTGCTAAGGACCACGTACCGTTACCGTGATAGCGAATGCACGTTGCTCGATTCTGGATCATTGTACGCTCGGAACGGTTTTTTTATTTATACAGCGACTTCTTCTTCTTCTTCTTCTGTCATGTATTTCTACGTTGACGACTATGGACTTCAATTTCTCTCTGTTGTGTGTTGTGTGTTGCTTGTATGAATTCCAATTCTGTAGTCACCCCCTTTACATCAGTCAGTAAGCTGCTGATATACGTCATTCTTTGTCTTCCTCTTGATCTTTTTTGCCTTCGACTTTTCCAGTAGTTACCAGGTTTTCTATACAGCGACTATTTGACGAATTTTCCAATAATCGACGGATTTTGTTTTCTGTACGCAAAAGACTTGGGGTGTTTTGCGAAAGGTCAGTGCGGAGGTTTACGAAAGGTCACTAGGCCTACGGTAGCGTACATCCAGTCCGCCTAAGTTTTTTCACACGGGGGTGGGTGCACGCGATCGATTCGAATTGCTGCAACTGATCAAACGCCGAAAAGAAGGTTGAAGAGCAATAGACCTATAAGAGTCATTTGGCTCTTAAAGCGGCCACTTTCACTAGATCTATAAAGACGTTTAGGACAGCAGTTGGCATTTCGCCTACAGTGTAGGCCTACAGTATATATGGGGCTATGAGGCTGTGTGTGAATTAGATGCTCACTGAGTTTCTGAACATTTCAATACGTTGCGTCCTCTTCTATCGTAGCATTTCTCCCAGTTGACTTAGTTGCACGATAACTCGTCGCTATGCTAAGCTACTGTATGTGCCAGAAATAACGGACATGTTAGCAGGTCATGTCTGCGAGGCATGCATGATTAGTGGTCGTGATTTTTGAATTGACAATGCCTTCCACTCTGTCTCTGTCTCTTTGTCTCTGTCTCTGTCTGGCTGTCAGTTTATCTGTCAGTCTGTCAGTCAGTCAGTCAGTCAGTCTGTCTGTCTGTCTGTCTCTGTATCTGTATGTCTGTCTCTCTCATTGACGACGTCGTCAATCAGTGTCAGATCGTGACAAAGTCGTCAAAATAGTGCGCTTGTAATAGTGCGACAGTTTTCCTTCTGTTCCACTTGTCTCTCACGTTTTTCTGCGCGAATGCCATCGCAGCTGACACCGGCGTTTGATGTGATTATTTTCGCATCGCGGCAGCTGCCTGATTGTTTGCTTGATGTGTTTAACACGCCACCGCGTATTCTGTTTTCAGAGAGAGATTTATCGTCGATTTTTATTGCGCCGTGTCTGCTGCGGCGAAAACTTCACGCGTACAGGTTCGAACAACTGTCGAACTGCGCAAACTCCGACTCGTGTAAAACCCTCCCGGTTTTACTGTCTTCTCTATGCGCTGTCGCCTTCGACGCATCCAGAATGTTTATTCGACGCCGAAAAGAATATTACTGACGACCGCTTTTAAGCGTTAGTTAACTTTTTCTCCAAATCCAGACGATCCGCTTTGTTTTGAAACGCAAGGAAAAGATTATCAGCAGTTTTCGTGGTCCATTATCTTCAGAAACATCTTCCCAGGAAAGTTCATATGTAGCCTACACCAACGTCCGCTAATATCAGAGAGTAGGCTACTCGGGCTGAACTGGGCCTGGGAAATGCTCGCTCATCGACTACCGACATATGTAGCAAATAAATCAAAGAAACCCGTTTAGCCCTCTAACGGCCCTGAAGCATTTCATGTCACCTCGTGGTCAGTACGCCCCTAATTTATGTATTACAGTGCGAAATTAGTTTGCCGGCCATTTGCCGTAGTCTAACGACGGCCAAAAGTTAGCAGATCCTTCTCGTCTCTGTCTCTCTGTTTCTCGCTGACTGATCTCTGGAATGACCTGGTCTTTTGCGAATGGATTTGAAGTTCCATCGATTGATACCTTTAGAGCATTATAAATGGTGCTATAAAAGTGAATAATAATAATAATAATAATAATATTATTATTATTATTATTATTATTATTATTATTATTAGTATTATTAGTATTATTATAAAAATTATTATAAAAAGTAATGACTCGTCCTGTATATTATTCCTTCTGTTAAAATCATAGGCGACGTCTAAAGTTCACCTAGAATAGCAGACGCAAGCAAATGCCTTATTGGAGACAATCGATAGAGTCGCTGTCTGCGCGCTTAAAGTTCTGCCGAATTTAAATGCAAATTTAGAACGTTTGTGCTTACCTCAGGGGTCGTATTTAGATTTAGGTCATTTTAGGATTGCGTGAGCCCTGTTCCAAATGTCTAGGGCAGGGATATTTTTACACCCCCTAACGCCCTCAACACCGCCCACCACAATTTGAGACCGACACCCCCCAACACCTCCAATCTCAGCTATGGAATGACCTTTTTCTTGCTTGTCTGACACTTTTTTTGACAAGGGACCTCCATAATTTACAGACATCCCCCAAATTGATAATCCTAGAAATAACCCTGATCTAGGGGAGAACTGTCAGGATATCCGTCCCTCCCATTTGCGATTGTGCAACTTTTGGGAAATCAGTGACGAGCAAAAGAGGTCCTCAACTACAACAAAATAAGCCGATCGATAAAGTTCAATGCAAAAATAGTATGTTTTCAATGGTGTCCGTGTCCAAAGCAGTGCGACGCTGTGAAATGGCCCCATTATATGTGTGTGTGGGTCCCTGTTACATGAAACGTGTGGAACATGCCTAAATACGCCACTGGCTGACTTCAGCGGACACGGAGATTTATCAGTTTACAAATATTAAATTAATTTCCGTGTTTGTTTGTTTTAATCCATTAATTAATGTTTCAGGTGGCTTCGATGACGTAATGGTGCTGATGACTTTATACATTTTACTGCATATCACTATAGGAATTTATTACATTTCAGACAGAAACTTCTTTGTCGATATTCTTTCGATGCTTTTATACGGTAGTTCAAGTGAAATGTCTACGGAAAGAGTCTAAATCTTTCTCTCTCTATCTCTATCTCTCTATCTATCTCTCTCTCTCTCTCTCTCCCTCTCTCTCTCTCTCTCTCTCTCTCTCCATCTCTACTTGCTCGACTCGATCTGCGCTCACTCGCGCTGGTGCCGACATAAACGCGTTCTTCTCGAGTTGTTCTAACAGCGAATTAAACTTGATGAAAGTGTCTTGTCCTCTCTCTCTCTCTCTCTCTCTCTCTCTCTCTCTCTCTCTCTCTCTCTCTCTCTCTCTCTCTCTCTCTTTCTCTCTCTCTCTTTTCTCTCTCTCGTGCTGTGAGAGTCGTTGATCGCAGGCGCACATTTGCACATTTTAACAGTGCATAAAACGAGGCGTCGTCTATATGGATATCGCTCAAAGTGGATTCGGAAAATGGCTATCTTCTTCCTCCTCCTCCTCCTCCTCCTCCTCCTTTTCCTCCTCCTACTCTTCCTCTTCATCGTGCCGCTTGACATCTTCTTCTTCGTCAGCAGCAGCAGCAGCAGCAGCAGCAGCAGCACTATGATTACGTTTATTATAGAAGGGCGTCATAGGCTATATTACCAATGCCGGTTAATGGTCCAGTAAAGAATTGAAACCCGCGGCCGCTCTGATGTGTCTACCTCAGAGCAGCGCCGCTCCTGCATATAATACATTCAATTATTCGCCGGAACTTAGAGTATCATCTCCTCGAACTGTAAGTCATCGTCATAGACATCGGTTGTTCCTGCTCTGACATTCAATTAGGCCTACTAAGACTAAGACAATCGTGCACTTGTTGTTCAGCGTCAGCTGTTTAGCAGTAAGTAAGTAAGTGAGTTAAATCTCGTGAATTTCTGTAGCGCTTTCGCGAAAGTTGGTATACCTACCGTAACAGCTGTTTATCCATACATTTGAAATACCTATAGCTGAAGTTTAGTGGTCAGCCGGGCAAGATCAATTCCAGAGATCAGTCAGAGTGGGAGTGGGGAAGCAGCAAGACCATCTATGAGAAAACAGAAAGTGACGCAGCTGGACAGGAAAATTGGCATTTGTTTGAGGATTCGTGTCGTCTGACTTTAATTCTACCCCTGTGTTTTAGGGCGAAGTCGTTTCTCTGCAGAAAAACGCAAATCTCTGTCCTTCTCCCAACAATGTTGGGGAGTGAGCAAAATATCGGAACTGAAAATTTATTAGCCTGTCCCAGTCCTGTCTGGTTATTTGAAAATATTCACAAATTGTACAAGATCATGAAATTTCGTACTGTTAAAAGAAGTAAGCTAGGGGGCAAATTATCCACGAGACAGATGAAGCTGCAACCTCAATCGGAGGGGCAGATGATATAGAACCTTAAGCTGAACATATTTCTAAAAGAAATTTTTATTTACATTATATCTGAGAAGCTAAAAGATCGATATTTCCATCTATTAAACACCAATGAACTTTATGCTCGCCAACACTATAAAAGAAAAAGCTTATCATCAAAGCCGGTGGCAAGCCCTGGTTGAGAAAGAAGGAGCCAAACACACATACAAACACACATAGACGCCCATCGTCTTTGATACGGACGCGTCTATAAACAAACACAACACACATCAACGTTGAAATCGACGCTGTTCCTGTCTTAGATGCTTTGCAGCTGCAAGTTCCGTAAATAACTCGCCGTCAGCTACTGAACTACATTGTAACTTCTGTAACGAAACATTTTCTGATCAATTGCACGCCGTAACAGTAATATGCCCTGGTCAGTTGGTTTGGCAAATGTGAGTGGTGTAATCGAGAACCAGAACGATCTAATCAGGGGTAATTTTACACCCCTAAAACCCCTCCCCCAATCTGAGACAGACACCCCAACACTCCCCCAATCTGAGAGCCGGATGAGCTTTTTTTGCTTGTGAGACTTTTTCGGCAGGGGGACACCCCAGAATATACCAACACCCCCCCCAATTGCTAATCCTAGAAATAACCGTGGAGCTAATGCTATAGTCAGTCGTTAAATCAGAGCCATAAGCATGCGTGAAACCGCTTTGAATGCGCGAACAAATGTAGTCTGTATCGTGGTTTTGTAACCATCTCCCATTTATTCCACTTTGAATGACAGCCTGTATGAATACAACCTTTGTATCGCAGTTAACAGACTTTCCGACAGGAACGCATTGCATCGATTATAACTACACCACGGTAGGAAATCGTAAATACAGTAAATAGCTCGCCGAACTCTCAGCGATTCGCCCTTAACAATGAACACGAGGAAACGCACCTCGAATACATTGTCGCGAAGAGGACGAACGAGCTTCGTAAAAGCTCTGCTCCTGTTGCCGAAGAGGTCGTGAATTTCCTTCCGGGCAATCAGTTTCCCACTGACTATACAGTGCACAGTGTGTTGTCGCATTGTTACAGAGACAGAGAGAGAGAGAGAGAGAGAGAGAGAGACAGAGACAGACAGACAGAGAGACAGACAGACAGACAGACAGACAGAGACAGAGACAGAGACAGAGGCGACGAACGATATATCGCAACCTGGACAAAGACAGATACCGCGTGATCTATAAGCGAACGGCGACGCGACTGCAGAGGCAGATGTTTCCACTTAAATTTAACGCAACGTTCACAGTGTTTTATACAGGTCTGTTAGGGGGGGGGAGAAACTCAAAATCCCAGCCCCCCAAAGAAAACCCAGCACTTACACAAATTTTGCATTGAACTGTGTCTTTGCATTGAACTGTCTTTTCCCTCCAACCAAGTCGACCCCCCCCCGAGAGCCTCAATTTCCCCCCAAAGGCCTGGAGTCTGGATAAAACACTGAACGTTCCCATAATATGTGCATCTGACGATTTTTTAAAAAAACTTTGAAACACACGCAGTAGAACATGGCGCGTTTCTTGATTTCGATCTCTCAACAACAACCGGCAATATCCGCTACTGATTTCATCAACCCGAGAGACACACTCTGGTGAGAGAAAGAAGATTCCGACGAAATTCAGTCAAGGACACAGCAGCACACTGAACTCCGTTGCAGTTCAACGAAGCGCGTCGTAACTGCTGTGAACGATCGTAATCTAAGTTACTTACAGAAGCAAATCACTGACTGATGATGCAATAATAAATTAATACTAAGGGGTCGTCCATAAATGACGTAACGCGATTTTGGCACTTGTTTGACCCCTCCTCTCCTACGTAACGCGACGTAAGAAAAAGTCAGACCCCCTAACCCTAAAGTATGACGTTAACAACGGGCCGACCCCCTTTTTCGTCTTCCGAAAAGTCTTGACAGGCAAAAAGGTAATTCATCCTTCAATTTTTTCCCTCTCCAAGCATACTGACAAGCAAAAAAGGTCATCCTTGTATATTTCTCTCCAAATACCCTGAAAATCAAAAAGGTCGTCACTTTAAAAATTTTTGTTGCGTTACCTCACATTTACGGAACCCCCTTTCCCCTCGTCACACTTCGTAACAAATGTCCGGACCCCTCCCCCTAGGCGCGTTACGTCATTTGTGGACGAGCCATAAGCTGGGTACTTGCTTTTTTAAATGTTAAATAGTCAAAATATTAGGGTTAATTGAAAGACAAGTAGGCCTACCATAATCTGAACAGGAAAAGACAAAACAGCTACAGGTAGTTTGCCAAATACGAGCTACTGTATATGTTTCGTTTATTCTTTTACTTGCAGGTGTCTGATGCGTCATCTGTTGGTGCTCCGTATTAATTGCAAGTGGTGCTTTAGAATTTGACAAGATGGAACTAATTACTTATTTACCAAAATGAGAATCACAAGTCTGTCTTGCAGTTTTTCTCTCCTTATCCCGCTCCTCTCTGTTCTTGTCTTGCAGTTATTCTCTCTCTCTCTCTATCTCCTATCTATCTATCTCTCTCTATCTCTCTCTCTCTCTCTCTATCTATCTATCTCTCTCTCTCTCTCTATCTATCTATCTCTATCTATATTCTCCTCTAACTCTCTCTCGTTCTCCTGACAAAAACAGTTGTACTTGTCATAAATTGCAATAAAAATAAAAATAATAATAATAATAATAATAATTATTATTATTATTATTATTATTATTATTATTATTATTATTATTATTATTATTATTATTATTATTATTATTATTATTATTATTATTATTATTATTATTATTATTATTATTATTATTATTATTATTATTATTATTATTATTATTATTATAGAGCTTGCCTGATGCGGGCGTTTGACCTTTACGATCAGCTAAAGATCAGCTTTACGATCATGCTTCCAAGCGTAGGCGTGTTCGTTAGATGTCAGATCTTTGGCTGTGGTCATGCAACGCTAAATGTGATGCCCGTTGTGGCGCTAAAACGCCATAACCACACGTAAACGCATATAGAAGACGCAGCTGCTTTTAAAGAGCTGTAATACGGCCGTCTTGTACATTTGCCGACCAGACAACATTGCCTCTGTCATTTTACGACAACCCTGATAAGGCACCGTTTGTGGACATCGATATTTAAGGAACCTCTTCAGGGGCCATTTTTAGACCTACTCCGAATTTAAAACAATTTAATTATGTAATTACCAGCAAAACTGTCAATGAGAGATCTTTTCTGCGGCTCAATGGGCGTCGTCTAACGACCTCAGATTCAATCAGAATCGAGTAAGAACGATAGTTTTTTTAGTACACTTTTAGTGGAGACACTTCAGTCGAAACGCAGTATGTTATGACGTCACGTGCGTCATTTCTTGTGCTCCGACGTCATTCTTTTAACATCTTCTGCCAGTCAAAGTACCCCGCAACAAGAGATTTCGTTGTGCAAACAGTAATGGAAGAAATGTGACTCTCACACGCTCTGTTCTGCGAGGAGCCCCTTTCGTCGGAAAATTGATATTTTATGTGCAACTCGTGCCATAGGCGGCATGTATAGGCCTATAGACCGCAGAAACACACACACACACACACACAAACACACACACGCGCACACACATACCGCAGATTACGTTCGTAACCTGTTCTAGATCTACTATACGCACTGTGTCAGTGGAGCACGATGCCGTATACATGAACCGGTCGTAAATCCGCTAAAATGACCGTTGGCTTCTCGAGCGAAACGAGTGCAGGACGATGACATGGACCAGCTCTTCAGTGTGATGTCAGCGTCGAATGTCGATGTCACGACGCCGTCTAGCGAGCGGTGTTTGACTCAG
The DNA here is from genome assembly GCA_018105865.1 of Metaphire vulgaris. Lineage (NCBI taxonomy): Eukaryota > Metazoa > Annelida > Clitellata > Crassiclitellata > Megascolecidae > Metaphire > Metaphire vulgaris. The sequence continues at coordinate 8,325,549 of CM030844.1, forward strand.
ACGATATCGACCATCGTTGACGGGGCCCAAGGCTAGTTGACAACGGGGTTTGACTTGCTATGTATAAGGTATATAGTCCTATATGCTTTTGACTTCCTTGCATGGAAGATAGTCGTAAAGCTTCGCTTCCCTCTATATAGTCCGCTGTTCTTTTATCGACGCTCGATGAAAAGGAGATGCGCAAACACAAGCGACGATGGCAGTTATTATTTAAGAGAGCGGTTCCTTTACTCTTTAGTGTGTTTCATTGCATCGAGTTCGGTCGGAACTTCGAAACGTGCAATATATTTACCCACACCGTCCACAATTCTAGGGAAAATTGACAGCGCTTCTGAAAGTATCCGGTTCAAAATGTCCATCGACAGAACATGCGGTGACATTGTGCAGGCTTTGATAGGCTACTCACTCGCCTTTTTTATCGCCGTAGAATTCAGACGACCAAGCTTCACCAGTGGCGGCTCTAGGATTTGGCAAGTGGGGGCCGTTGGGGTGGCAACTTCTAATCATGGATGGCCAACCATTTGTTGTTTAATGTATGTAGCATTAAGGATAGGGTCCCAACTGGGGGGGCACTGGGGGAGGGGCAGGAACTCAATAGGGGCACGGGCCCCTGCCCCCCGGTGGAGCCGCCACTGACTGCTTCACCAAGGGCTATAGACTAGTAGGCATTTTATCAGATTAAAACATCTCAGGTTTAGTAATCATCAAAGACTGGACTTGCATCGAAAACTATGGAAACTAAAAAGAACTGTTCAGGACCGAGAAAAGTGGCGACAACTCGTGACTACCAACCTTCGACTCGAAGATGGCAAATGATGATGATGATGATGATGATGATGATGATGATGATGATGATGATGATGATGATGATGATGATGATGATGATGATTGATGATGATTTATGATGATGATGAGGCCTGATGATGATGATGATTATCATGGGCGGATGGAAATGGTTCATCAGTGAACGAGACCTTAAGAATCTCTTCTCTCCAATTTGATCAGTAACTCTGAATCTTGTACAGAGACTGAATGACGCAACTTCTCTTCCGCTTCCACAGACAATGAAATCATGATGCCAGCTAAAGTTGGTAGTTTTAAAAACATTATCCGAACTACACCTGTGAAAATCTTCCCTGCTTGTGCTTTGATTAAAGTCAGATGTGTCACTGTAGATACGAAATCGCTGCTAGAAATCTCTTATTCTGCATAATTAAATCTATCGCAATCACTTGCCAACAATTGAAGCGTGTCTATCACAGCGAGCACACGACCTCCATGTAAAATACCAACTACACCAACTAATTAGCCACAGAAAGCGTCTTTACTGATGGCCTGCTAGATGTAGGCAACTCCAACGGTGAACAGATTTATTCAGTTTTGATGACTTCTACACATACAGTGTATACCTCCATTGGGCATCAGCACTGATCTTATGCGAGTTTGTCTGAAATCAGCCTGTCCTGCCGCACCTCGTACGTCGCAGATGGAGCTTCTGCGTTCGTTAGTGGGAAACAGCATTGTAGATACCAAATGAGTCTTGCGTCGTGGCAGATACAGTGAAGCGACGACAATCTAAGTAAGCAAACTCGCTACAAAGCAGATTACAGTAATTTCAAGGTGTGGTGCCAGGCTGAACAGCCGCTGATATTGTACACAAGGTTTTCAAGTTTTCAATGGTTCACTGTGATATATATATATATATATATATATATATATATATATATATATATATATATATATATATATATATATATATATATATAAGCCTCGATATTTAGTTACCGAAGGACTTATGAAAAAAGTGTCCGAAGTCATTAAGAATTTGTGTGGCTAACTCTAGTCCGGGTCGAGGCCTGCTTTCCTCGGGAAGCAATATATATATATATATATATATATATATATATATATATATATATATATATATATATATATATATGTACGTGTATATGCAACATGCCTTAGAACAGGATAGCCACTTGCAGGAATCTAAACAGCAAATTTTACCATATTTCATTTGAAAATGTTACGCTGCCTAATCAGACTAAGTATCCTGCTTTGCATCGTTCTAATGCTGCTTAGTGCTTACTACTGTAGTGCTTAGAGAGCTGTTGAAAAATTAGATCCGAGGCTCAAAATGTCATTGGCAATTTCAATTTGTCTGACACGTTATTCTAATTGGGTCTCCATGGCTCCCAGTCAAATTCTCATTCTGTGAAGAACTAATCACCAACCGTAAATCTTCCGAACTAATGGCCATTTTTTCAATTAATCAAACGATCAAAGAGCTTCTATGGCGCCACTATCTGCCCAGGGCATCTAAAGACTTGGGTCTATTTGCTTAGAAAATCTTAATCTCTTCTGCCTTATACTGCAGATTGCTTTCCATTCAGTTTTTGTTTTACTGACTGTTATATTATTTATTTATTTATATTTGACTCTGTAATGTGCCCTTGCTCCTGGCATTTTGGTAATATGGCCAGGGCCATCTTTAGTTTCTGGGCGCCCTAGGCAGATTTGAATTTTCATCCATACGCATACGGACTTCTGTAGTGCAGTGGCGGCTCCAGGATTTGGCAAGTGGGGGGGGGGCGTTGGGGTGGCAACTTCTAATCATGGGGCCAACCATTTGTTGTTTAATGTATGTAGCATTAAGTATAGGGTCCCAACAGGGGTCCACTGGGGGCCAGGCACTCAATAGGGCACGGGCCCCCCGGACCCCCCTGTGGAGCCGCCACTACCTGAAGATCGAATTTGAGAATGATATTATTGATTATTCTTGCCAATATTAAAGCAGTAAAGATGGAACAAAAAGAAAATGCTGATTTTGACGGAGAATTTCTTCAAACGATTAGATTTTTCGATATCAAGGCTCTATAAACCCTCTATTCAACAGGCCTTCAATTGGCTTCTCTCACACAGCGATTTAATTATAAAACTTGTTTTTGATGTCTATAAGACCTGTTGTATAATGAACCAGATATCTTAATACGCGGCTCTTCCCTCGATCGACCTACTATCGACCTATCCACAAGATATTCAGGGGGCTTTCATTTAGTTGACATCCCTCGTACAACTTGATAATTAACTTCAGCAAGAATAGGCTTAGGCCCCTACTGCAACTAGGCATGTGACCGATGGGTCCCCGAGGTCAACAGTCTTCATAGGGCCCATTTAGTAGTATGATAAGACTTTGTGCGGAGTTAAGAAAAGGTGAACTACATCTCTGTTATCGGATAGTGAATACCGAAGGCTAAGCTAAATTAGCAATCATTGGGACTGTCAATACGCCCGCAAAAGAGTTGGGTCATTGTTGAACTTCTATAGCGCCATTTTAGTAATGCTCTTACCATCATTCGATGGTCGCTCTTTAAATGACCTTAATCGTATTCCTCCATTAAAGCCGAAGAAAAGAGATCCGTCTTTTCTAGATTTGAAAATACGCAGAGAACATTAAGACTACGCAGACAGATGAAAACTTCTAGATTTTAGATCAGAATATTTTAGATCAGAAACAGGTCAGGTGCAGTGGCGGCTCCACCGGGGGGCCAGGGGGCCCCCCGTGCCCCTATTGAATGCCTGGCCCCCAGTGCCTCCCCCAGTTGGGACCCTATACTTAATGTTACATACATTAAACAACAAATGGTTGGCCCCATGATTAGAAGTTGCCACCCCAACGGCCCCCCACTTGCCAAATCCTAGAGCCGCCACTGGTCAGGTTAGGTTTTTGTACTCCAGCTGTGTCCAGCTCTTGACTTTTCAATGACATCTCTCCAAATTTACAGGACTATTTCTATAGTAACATCAAGCAACGCAGCAAGAATGCATGTTTTGATGAGAATATATTCAGAAAGAGACATCGCTTTAAGTTCTTTAACCGCAATTTTCAATTGCTTAATACTTATTTATATGTGGGCTATGCATGGCTATAGGGGCTGTCCATTAAATACGTCAACAATTTAGGGAGGGGGTTTGAAAAAGTTTGACCGTTGTTGACAGGGAGAGGGGGTCAAGAGAAGTTGACGTCAACAATTTCACTTTTACAAAAAATCAAAAACTAGGAAATTTCATAGAATACTACTTATTACAATGGAAAAAAGCATGGCAAAAAAGTCATCACCACCACATTTTGACACTCGATGAGCAAAAAATGGAAAAATGGTTATCACCGCAAAAATAATAACCTTGTTATTGGGACCTGTCATTGATCTGGGGGGGGGGGGGTCAAAATTTTTTGACGTAATTATGGAGGGTAAGTGAAAGTTGACAGTTGTTGACAAGGGGAGTGGGTCAAAATTGCCCCAAAATTGTTGACATAATTAATGGACAGCCCCCTAGTGGCTTATCTCCTCAGTGGTTTCTAATTTTCCATATTCACACAAATCCTTCTTGATAAATCCAAGTAAGGCTAGAATCACAGATATTTGACTTTATAAATTTCCCGGACAATTTAGGCTATTACCGTTTAGCAGCAAGAAACGTTTTTACGTGATCCTTTGTTGTGTGCGTTACTGATATATGTTTGCGACTGCCTCCCTGGATCTATACAACCTTGACCACCACGGATCACGGGTTACGTAGGCCTACTATGGACTTTACCCAGATTGAGCGTTCATGAATAAACAATTTCACTTTTTACTAATAATCAAAAACTAGGAAATTTCATAGAATACTACTTATTACAATGGAAAAAAGCATGGCAAAAAAGGTCATCACCACCATGCAATTTTGACACTCGGTGAGCAAAAAAGGGAAAATGGTCATCATCGCAAAAATAATAACCTTGTTATTGGGACCTGTCATTGATCTGGGGGGGTCAAAAGTTTTTGACGTAATTATGCGCAAAATCTGCATAATCTGCAATATGCGCAAAGCTCTGGGCAGCGCTATAGAAATTTCGTTTTTACTTACTTACTTACTTAGTGTAGCGAAAAGTAAAAGTGTCGTATCCTCCGAGCATGAGGTCCGAGTAGAGTCCGGCCATTACGCGATTCTGCATGCTGTTGTATTTTTGCGGAATAAAAAGAAATATAACTTTAAATAAAACTTTCCTCGTCGTCATCCCTCGTCGTTCTCATTCGATTCCGAATGCCGTCGAAGAATTCGTCGATCGCCGGCGCTGTAACGTTTAATATTTGATGTCCGATTGGTCGGAGTTCTTTTTCTATGGTGAGTGTTGTCGGAACGCCAAACCTAAGTAATAGACGATGACTTCTATAGCGCCACTTTCGTCTGGATTGTGCATAACTTTTTACTAAGTGAATCAAGGGTCGAAACTTGATGAAACGTGGTTTTCACTGTACGGAAAGTGCGCAAAATACTCGCCCCAATGTTTCCTTATTTGACTTTTCACGTTTTAAAGAATTTGGTTTTAAAACGTTGGCCTTGAAGGAAACTGGCGAATTCTTACGTGCAAGCAGATTTTTCCTCCGTTGGTCGGATCTCACGAAGCTCGCAGAAACGTCAAAGTGTTTTGCGCAGTGTTACTTCCTTTTACAGCGTCATTTGCGTTGTTGGCACATTGTGTTCATATTGCATTATTTCCACGAGAGGAGTTGGCACTCATCCGCTGTAATGACTGTTGACAAATACCTTGATGACATTTGGTAATGATGCATTGTAATCTTCCAGAGCACATCACAAATTCCACAGATTAAATCACGAGACGAAAATTTCAATAATAATATTGCGTTGATGTTCAGTATAGTTTTTAACATCGTGAGAGTGTTAAGAAGTTATGTTTATTTAGTAACATCCATTTTTTACAAATGCAAAAACTGTAAGTGCAGTGATTTCATCCATGTGTTTTTGCAATGTTACAATTATGTGGGTATGAGCAAAATTAAAATTTAAGAGGCAATTTGGGAGAAGCCATACTTATTGCCTTAGTATTTGCACGAGTTTTGTCTTTAGAAATATGCACAGAGTTCCTCTATGAAATTTGTGATTTCCTCTGTGAAATTTGTGATTTGCTTATATAAGATTAGCTGAAGTCTCCATTGCAACCCAAGGATCTTTTCTTAATAATGGCAATGTTAATAGTCTGTAAATATTTGTCAAGCTTCTCTTGAGAAACCTCATTCCCAAACTAAATTTTAGCACCTTATGTTATTGAAACTCCAAACAGATATATCGTATAATTATAACTTCATACTTCACTCTTCTAGCAATAGCTAGTTTTCAGTGTTTAGACATGAAAATGCTGTTGATGGTAGTAGCAACCAAGCTAGACAAAGAGCATGATCATTTTCTGCAAACAACTAAGCTTTTTAATAGTTTTGCCTAATGTTAAATGAGATATTTGTAGTCATTATTGTAAGATATGCCAATTTTTTAGATTGAGAAAGTGTCATAATTCTAGTTGATGTGTGATTGAAGTTTGGTTTTGCATATTTTGTTATGGTTAGGTTGTAAATGAAAAAAATTGTGCCTGTTGAGGTGGCTTGTTTTCACAAGGTTTTCTGATGTTTGCTGACTTTTCAGCATGTTTAACGAGTCCAAACGATGGTGATGGATTTGCCCAGCCCACAGAATGTTGGCAGGGAATTTGTGCGGCAGTATTACACTATGCTTCACGAAGCTCCTGATTACCTCTACAGGTCAGCCTAATTAATGAATGAATGGCTTGTTAATAAGAGTAATTATTGCAGCCTGAACTGAAGCAGAGGTGATTTTAAAAGTTTTGGTAAAAAGTCATATAACTGATTTTAGGATATCAGTGTCAAAAGGCAGCTAAAATACTGTTCTAAATTACTTGTTAAATATATAGTTTTATATACATTTATTTATTTATTTCTAGACAATTTCTCAGCGCAGTAAACAAGGCTAAAGCCTACGACAAAAGCGCCTTGACATATATCATTTAAATCCTATATTAAATAGGTGTGTTTTTAAGTTCTTAAGAAAGGATTCCGCAGAGACAGCTTCCGACACAACATCAGGTAATGAGTTCCACAGTATTGGATTTCCTTTGGAGAATGACCTTTCTCCAAACTTGGAGGTCTTCGACCTTGCTGAAGCTGATTGACTTATGTCTGCGTCTTTGGCTTTTTGCTAACTGCAGGGCATGCCTTTATCTGGGCTTTTATATTTCCAGGTTTTACAGCCATAACTCGAGCTTTCTGCATGGTGGTGTAGACCATCTGGATGAAGAGCAGCTGCCTGCAGTTGGGCAGTCTGTAAGTATATGTAATTTTTAAAATATATTTTAATTTTCAACTTAGTGATTTACTGTATTTTTGTAATGTTGTGCAGAGTGGAATTTTTGCAAAATTGTAAATGGTGTGTTGTAATAGGTTTAAAAGCAGCTTTTTTCTAGTATTCAATGGTTTTCATAATCCAAAAAATCAATACTGGTTTTTGAATCTTATGTTTAAATGTCATTAGTTATATTTCCATATTTTAGAATTATTAAAGTTTTTAAAATTCGGCAGAGGTTTATCAACCTGTTGGCACTATTGTTGTCTTTCAATTGGAAATTTGTCTGGCTTTTATAAAGGGCAGACTATCAACGTGAACTTGACTAATAACTGAAAATTAAGTATATGGCATTCAAATTTTAAAACTAAATTTGTAATGTTTGATATAGGATAGTAATGATTCTTTAAAATATAATTGAAAATACTGGTTATATGTCTGTGCTTTGCATTGATTACAGCTGGTTTTTCTTTAAAAATGATTCTTGTGAATAATTTTTGTACTTTTTCTTATCCATTAATTGCCTGAATTGTAGGAAATTAACAAAAGGATCTCGTCTCTAAAATTTCGGGACTGCCACGCCAAGATCAGACAAGTGGATAGTCAGTGGAGTATTGGAGGATCGGTTGTTATACAGGTTTTTATCTGATGTCATTACCTTCTGTACTCTCATTTCATTAACTCTTCAAGGCATTTTCTTTACCATCTGATTCAATTGCTTGTTTAAATTCATTTAGGCATGGGTCTTTCTTGTCACATTTGTAGGTTGTTGGGGAATTATCGAACAATGGGTTGCCGATGCGCCGTTTCACGCAGACATTTGTTTTGGGCCAGCAAAACCCAAAGAAGTACTATGTGCATAATGACATATTTCGTTATCAAGATGAAGTGTTTGCAGAACCTGTGAATGAGAATGAAATGGCCAATGAGACAGGAGGTCTGTATTAAGAACTGCTAATATCAAGAGTATGACAGAAGGTAGCTGAATGTCAGAAATGTGTATAATAATATTATATGTTAGGATTTTATAGGTTATTTTAATGTTTCTAAAGTCATTGCAAAAGAGTTCACAATTTTCTTTAATAGATTTTTTATTTAGCTGATCTTGGAATCTACATAGACTGTTTATGATAGCTACAATGAAAATTACCAATAAGTTTCTGTGGCATTTTTGATAGACAGCTGGATTTTGTGATTCTCGTTAAATTAAAGGTGAAAACAGAGTTGCAAAAATATGGCATAAAGTACTCTTAACCCCTCTTCGGTTTTAATCGCTTTCTCGCTTCTTTACTACAAGATATTGAAAGTTTGGAAAGAATAGATGAAGGCAATCATGCATCAGGTGCTCAAGAAAATGAATCAGCAAATGTATACTATGTGGATGAAACCGAAGATGGTCAGTGTACAGTTGATTATCAAGTGAGGTGAGATACTTACTCTTCAAAGGTGTGATAACTGGTAATATTTGCCATTGTTTCAAGTAACTTGTGAAAGTTAGATCTGTTTTTAATTTACTTTTATTATATACAAGTATTTGTGTACAGCAGTGATGGTTGGTTTCACTTTTAATTCTACAGCCTAGCTTACTCTATAATTCTAATGTTGATTACTGCTTATGGTTATTATTATTATTATCTACGACAATTTATATAGCACAGTAACATAACTGGAGCTAAAGTCAAGAGCGCTTTACAAAGGAGTCATTTTATGGTATGGTTATGGTACTGGACAACTTCTATAGTGCCGGAGCATGGCGAAGGCCAAAATCAAAGGCGCTGTTGACAACCATGACAAATCAACATGGCATGGAAGATGTTGGTCTTGAGGGAAAATCCACCTCAGATGGCACGAAAGAGGTTGCTGCCATGTCGAAATCGGGCAGTGAGCCCTTCAGAAGGCGGTCTTCCACAAGAAGACGTTCCGTCAAAGAGTCAGCGAAACGCAGAAAGGATGTTGAAGGACCGCATCGTGGTGAAAATCAGGCGGTGAACCCTTGAGGGTGGTCGTCTGCGAGACAGTAATCCATTGCCGAACTTGGCGGGAGCCGACTGAAGATGGAATTCCGTGCGTGAACCGGAACAGTCTTTGTCCTTTATAGCCTGTAGACTATGCCAACCGGCTGGTGGCTTAGATAAAATGGCGGGCAACCATGCCGACACGGGCGACATAAATCCGATCTGTTCAGCATCGAGAAAACGCAACGACAATCGCCAACTGCTTTGAAAACGACAGCTAGGCGACAGTCCACGTGATAAGCGCAAAAAATGAGTGCAAGATGTCGGTAAACTGCCAAGAACGGCGATATTTCGAAGCATGTACAGACACGTGCGAGCAGCCAAAATGGAGCTACCGGAAGCTTAGCTAATTCTAATTGAAAGTAACAATTAGTTTTCCATTTTAGTGCCTTTTTATAGCCAGCTGGCACTCTTGGCCTTTACATGGCTTATATTTTTATGGTACTTGGGTTAAAAAATCCTTTATTTTAGTGTCTGTCACCATCCAAGGATGTATTGTACTTAACTAGATGTAGATAAATTTCAGAATGAGTTTAGTAAATATTATTAACTCTTTGACTGGCACCCAAGATCAGACAAGTGGATAGTCAGTGGAGCATTGGAGGATCAGTTGTTATACAGGTTTTTGTCTGATGTCATTACCTAAAGAAATAAAGATCAACACAAAAATTCAAATATACAACACTATCATTGTTCCACAAATGCTTTATGGATCAGAAACGTGGATATTAAAAAGAGCAGATGAAAACAGACTATTGGTGGCAGAAATGAGTTGTTTGAGAAAGATATTGGGAGTAAGTAAATTACAAAGAATAAGAAATGAAGACATCAGGAAAAGACTGGGAATGAAAGAGACAATAATAGATAAAATCAGAAGAAGAAGACTTAGATGGTATGGACATGTAAATAGAATGAAAAGCAACAGACTCCCATATAAAGCACTCTACACATACAAAGAAGGAAAAAGAGGAAGACCCAGGAAAAAGTGGATGGATAACATCAAAGAAGACTTCGAAAGATATCAAATGACAATAATAGATGGAATGAGATTAACAACGGAAAAAGATAAATGGAAAAGTTTTGTGTCTAGCTATTGCCGCTAATGAGCTGGCAGAAAGCAACTATGATGATGATGACATTAGAAATAAAATGATTTTACATGTTGCTCTAATTATCCTGGTTTCCTGCCAGCATAAAGTGTATTTTTTGTTAGCTTTGTTTATACCCGGAAAAGACCATTTTTCTGAAAATAATGCTGCCTGTCAAAGGGTTAAATTGGTGCCAATTTTAGTCTTTCTTGGTGTGTGCACATTTATGATGGCTAACTACTATTCATAGTTGTTTTGCTTTTTACTTGATTACTTTAGCAATGGTGCAGCATCTGTGGATATTGAAGTTGTTGAAGAATCGAATTTGAAACCAGATGAGGTGAGCGAGGCTCTGGTGGTGAATGTGGAATCGCAGACAACTGTGGAGTCGGGCGAAAAGGTGAAGCCGGAAGGTGAGCCTATACCTGATGCTATGGCGGTGGATGGAGGATCGGATGAAATACCTGTAGCCAAGGAGGAAGCGAGTGAGGACGCTGAAGAACAGAGAAAGGTGCCAGAGTTTGAGAACATGACTGGTGAGGTGGCTTCTTTCTCCATTTTACTAGTAAAATGATTTTCATCATTGACAGAGATCTTGTTCTTTACACACTGTCAATTGATTTGTATTTTCTACCATTAGTCCTATGCTGGAGAACAGAGTTCCTTCTTTCATGTGCTACAGAATGACAATCTCTGGTTTTAGTACTTCTTTTTATTGCATCTTCATCTTATCAGATCTTGTTACATATTCATAAAAGTAACAGATTCCTCTTACAAATTTCCTTCATGTCAAATGCTAATTTTGAGTTGGTATCTTTGTATATAGTGTAAGTTGTCTTGTGTTGTGCTTACGTATAGTTGAGCTACTTTAACCTGTTTTGTGTTAAGAATTTTTTAATAATTGAGGCCAATAACATTTTTATGTATCCATGAATTCTCTTAATATCATTTGGCCAAAGCTTTATATTGTTATTTGTGGCCTCTGATGTGATTAGCATCTGGTGATAATGGAGGAATGCCAGGCACTGGCATAGCCAGTATTCCATAAATGGGCACCATCAGTTCTACAGTCCAACTTGGACAGATTTAACTATTGGGTTTTTGGAGCATTGTGAGCTCTCCATAAGGTTGGGGCAAAGCCCCGGTTGAAAAATACTAGGGTAATATTGAGTTCCCATCTTGAGATTTGGAGCATATAGCCCACATTAATAGAGTGCTGATTAGCTGGATTTAAAATTGGCTTCATAAGTGAATGGTATTGTAATGAGAATCTATGTTTAGATCATAGTAGTGGATACAAGTTCTTTTGCCTCCACATTTTTTTCAAATATTTTGTGAAGAAATGATAATTATTACATGTTGGAAATTTCTATGCCATATCTACAACATATTCAATATCTTTATTAGTTCCCCAGAAGCCAACCTGGGCAGCAATGGCAAGCAAAAACCCCGCTGCACCTGTTGCTGCAAATGCTCCCGGGGCAACTGGAGCTGGTGGATATGGACCTAAGCCTCAGGCAGCCATACGACCAGAAATGAAAAACTGAGAACTCCACTCCTGTTGGACTTCCTCAGAGAACGCCCAGGTGAGTAAATCCAATGTTTATAAGATATCATTACAATTTGCATTGCTTGTGTGGCCTATGGAGCATATATATTATATGAAAATTAGTTGAACTTTATATTTAAAATTTGTTTTACTGTGTTCTTGTTTATGAGTGGTTGGTTGGCACTGTTATTTACTTGTGTTGTGTCTGGAATTACTGTTCAAGTTTGTTTGACCCTGCTGAGTTGTGCTGACATTTAATTGTTCTTTATGTGGCTGTGGTGATGTCAGCTGAACTGATAGTTATGATCTTCAAGTCTAGTGTAGTAAATGTTTGATAGCCTGAGGCAGACATCTGATCTCTTCGCAGCAGCCAATTATTTAGTTTAATATTGAACAAGTCATAGATTTGGATGTGTCAAGTTTCTAAGAATTGGTATCAATTATCTTGTAACATGTGAGCTTATAGGAAAAGTTAAGACTGCCATTTAACAGTAAGAATTCTTAATGTTGAATCTGGTGAACATTGTGGCCGAAAACATTTGCTTTGAGACTTTCAAATTGGCCCCGATTTGTTCACAGCTGTGCATAAAATGGCTAAAGGCAGCAGTTCTCAAACTTTTTAGGATTTCTTGCGTGGTGGTCCCTTAGAAATTTTTGTGATGACTCGCAGACCTCATGAAATTTGAATTCTAATGTAATCAGCTCTCTTATAGCCATCAGTATGTTTTGTGTTCTGAGGTGTTGGGGACTGTTGGCAAGATATCTTGAGAAAATAATCCCTTTACAGTTCCTCTGAAACCGCTTGGTGGTCCCCTATGGGACTGTGGACCCCACTTTGAGAACCACTGGCTAAAGGAGTTGATTTCTGTTTGAAATTTTCTAGTTCAGAAGCCAGTGTGCTTTATATTAATGTAAGACTTTAAGGTGTGATAGCTATTTTCATTACTATGAGCTATGTATGAATTCTTGTTGGTTCTTCAAGGGGTCCAAAGACCGAACCTGTTGCACAGGACAACTACCGCAGTGGTGTGGATCCTGGAGACGATGCAGGCCGTAACATTGGAATGCAGTACCCTGATAACCAACAAGTGTTTGTGGGAAACCTTCCTCGCAATCTTGCTGACAAGGATTTAAGAGAATTCTTTGAAAGTATGATCTAGAACTGTTTTCGTTTTATCCGAAATAGAAGAAAGCATAGCTGAATGCTTGTCACAGTAGTAATGATTGTGCTCTTGTGGCTTTATATAAGAATTTTTAGGGATCTCGGAATTTCGATAGATTTTGCTTTTTTAAATACAGTGGATCCATATATTCTGGAGCTCTCTGCTTGTATTTTAGAATATGGAGAAGTCCTGGACATGAGAATTAATCGAAAGCCGAACAATAACAACCTGCCAGTGAGGAACTTGAACACAGATTCAATAATTTTAAAATTTTATATGAGTTGTAGTGATACAAAGAATTTTTAAAATAGTTGTTATTGAATGTATTGCTGTTTGAAAATGTCATTTGATGGCTGAATTTTGAAGAATTCTTTCAATAATGCTGACACCAGAAAAATTAAACATGACCTAATAATAATTGATGTGCATGTTGTAGAATTTTGGATTTGTGGTGTTTGACAGTCCAAAGACTGTGGAGAAGGTATTGAGTGAAAGGGTATGTGGGCATCTTTTGCACAGAATTCATCCAATAATATTTAGCACAGCGTAAATCTTGCATACTATATGATTGCTGATATAATTTTATTCTAGCTAGCTGTACTGTATCATCTGTATGATGAAATTGGATATTATTGTGTGGTGTTATATGCTTTATTATTTAAATTCCTTTTATTTCTTTGTAGCCTTCTCTTTCTTTTCTTTTTAGCCTTTGATGTTTAATGGCAAACATCGTGTCAATGTGGAAGAGAAGAAGCCGCGAGAGGAGCTGGTCGCTGCAAGGCCAAGAAGTGCCACCCACATTGTGGGTAAGCCTATTGCCGGGCGTGGCGCAGAGGTGAACCCTGGTGGGCGTGGGGCCGGCCGCCAGAATGCACTGGCACCAGGCGGTTCAAGAAGTTATGCCAAAGGAACCATAAATGACGAAAGCAAACCAACTGCCCGTTGATTTACCCCACATCTCACTTATAAGTTGCAACCCTGTTTTTCTGACTCTGTGAACACTGTAATGAGCGTCATCTGTGAATCAACATTTTTTGTACTGCACAGATGATTCTTGATGCCAATAAACCTTGTTGTACACCTGCACTGTATATTTTTCTCAGGTACACACAGTGCATGCACTTAATGTCTGAGAAATATGCAGATAAATAAAAATGCTGGTAACCATGTGGATTGTTTTGAGTACAATAAAACCATAATGTTTAAATTCTGAATGGTTTTTACTTTTAATTACAGGGTTGTGTATAAACGTTTTTATACTAGATTTCTGTTGGCAACCGTTAGGATTTTATCTAGTAAGGTGAAATTATTCTGATGCTAAGTTATGTCCTGCGTGCTGTGTTGTAAATTTTGCTTCTTCTAAAATGTTGCGAATAAAGCCTTAGAAATAGATGAATCAAAGACTGGTGTCCATGATCTTAAAAATTTTAGGTTTGGCTTCATTTCTTCACAGAATAAAAGATGTTGGCCTTAAGAGCGTGTCTGTGTTTGTTTTTATTATTTCAACTGTAAATTTAAAATTTAGTTAAAGCATCTTCCACATTTTGACACCCGATGATGGATGTGCATTTTAAAGTACAGTAATAGCTGGTCAAATAAGCATACACTGTACATGTATTAAACTGAGTATAATTCCCAAGACATGCTACAAAGGAAGGAAACACTAGTATATCGATGTGTGCTTTAGTCTGGGATTGATTGTGCTAATGCTTTTTGTATTGGTAGATCTAATGTGCATAAGATGGTATTTCAGATATTGGTGGTTCAATCTCTGTATAAGAATTTTTCTATGAACTTAATTAAGAAGTTGACTTAGAATGTCTTGGGTGACTTTACGTTTACAGAATTAAGATGTCACTGAAGGTAAAAATATTTGTACGGGGTAGTACAACCATTGCTATGTTTTCAAACAATTGAACTTCAGTTTGACTTTGTTTGCCTCACTGAAATTCAAGAAATCATGCTAACAGAAATTTCCATAAACATGAAACAGCTGAGCATATAATTGGTTTGACTTTGAGAGACTAACGCCTACTCCAGTAGAGGCCATTGCTGATGGAGAGTACTATATTTACTTTTATAGCATCTTTTAGGCTTTTATAGATCATCCAGGACACGAAATAGGGCATTGTCATAAAGGACAATGCAATGATCGATGATTTTGGTGACAGTTTTTGCCTTAATATGAAGACAAATTGAAAATCATTCTGGCAAAATCTGTTATCGCCCTATAGACAATGCAATTATTTAATTGAATGCAACCTTTAGCATAAAAAGCATATGTGAACAAATAGGGTCTAATTGTCATGACGGTGCTACGCGCTAGAATAGGATCATGGATGATGGAGGTTGTGTCTACCATAGATTCAAATATGCGGTGACCATACTTTACTCAGGGGTCGTTATGTGGTCGTAATTTCCGGTTGTCCATTGTTTCTGGATTTTAGTTTTTGCATAAAATTTCTATTTGATATTTTGAATTAATAGATGAAAATAGCGTAAATGACTTCTAGAGGTAAACGCGACGCTAGTCCTGGCAACGGTACGTTCGTTCGCGATCAGTTGACTTATAGTATAGCCAGTGTTGGGATAGTTTACGTGTCAAAAGTAATATATTACAGATGACTTGTTACCTTGTGAAAAGTAATCTGATTACAGTAATAAGTTACTGTATAAAATTGTAATATATTATTAATTACTGATAACTATTACTGCTCTACTGCTCTAAAAGTAACATTACTTTATAGATTACTTGAAGAAACCACGCCACAGCTGCCAGTCACATCACACAAATCCCAATGTCAGCCATGACACAAAGTACTAAAAGTCTGTTACAGTGCAATCTGTCACTTATATTGATATTTAATAACTACATTTTACACTGTATCAAAGCTGAAGTTCTATAAGTTGACTACAGTCATAAAATCAGCAACATGGAAAACCCCAGAATTGCCTGTTAAAAAGCCATTGCATCACATTTTTCATACCACACTGGCAATTTACCAGTTGAAAAGGAACTAGAAAAGTAATTAGAATTTTGATAACAATTTCTTCATAGAAAGTAACTTATTGCAGTAATAAGTTACAGTAATGTATTTATCATCGATTCATCATCATAGTTGCTCGCTGGCAACTCATTAGCGGCAATATCTAGACTTATTATGCCCTTCCATAACCTTATATTCTCCATACAATGGTCATGACTTCACAGTATTTCGAGGCTACCGCAATATCCCCTTAAATTGGACTTCCCCCATCTCCCACCTGTGGGATACACCTCTATGCCGTTGTACCCCAGCATGAGGTAATTTATTACCTCAAAAAGTAATAAGTTCCAGGTGACTTATTACAAGTTACCAAATACTCATCACTGAGTATAGCTTTAATCTGCATTCATTGACCGACTCTGGAGGGACATGATTACTGCAATTCTTCATACAATGGTAGTACAAGATCTAATGTTTAGACTGCAGAAGCTTCCAATGAATCAGAAGTCTCTTGTTTGTGCCCTAAGCAGAATATCCATGCATAATCGCATTAAATCTGTTCCTTAAAATTTACACAAATTGCCTGTTTAACAAAGGACTGTGTTCCAAACCAGCCTGTTGGCTTTTGAATACTGCAAACTAGTCGACCTTGGTATTTGAATTTCATGTTGAATTGTACAGAACATTTTTACTAAGCAGGATTTTGATTTTCTGGTTCATTGCTAGATGTACCTAGTTCTTATAATGGAAATGGTGAGAAATTTGTTTGCTTACCCAAAATTCTGAAACTCTCTTTTTATGCCAGTCAGATCTTCCACTGAACTGAATGCCATTTGACAAATATAATGGCACCTTTATAATGTAGATCTGCAACCTCATTTTGTTTCGCTGCACATATTGCTGTAGCTCAACATACTTAGTACTTGGTTTGTTGTTTGTCATAGAAGATTGAGCAACATCTGCCATTTGAATGGGAATTTTTCTTTCGGTTCAAGTAGTAAGTACACTTCTGACATGCTTTTGATGGATTTTGTAGAAGGTGACCCTGACTGCAGCTGGGAGAAGTTTGGATTAACAAAGAAGAAGCGCAGAAGTCGATGGACAACTGATACTGAGGCAGATAAGATGGTGTTGAATGGTCTGCCAGTTGTTGTTCCATCGGGTTTAAGTAAAGAACAGGAAGAACAATATCTACGTAAATGAACCATTCTTTAATTAAAGTTTAAAATGTGTTAAACTTGTTTGAATGTTATTGTAAATTTCATAAAAATGGTCTCTATGCTTGTATGTATTGTTGAGTATTTCAAGTACTGAATTGATGGTATCACATTCTTCTAAGTTGTTTAAATCCCAAGAAATATTGGGATTCATTTAGTTAAATATGATAGGAATCTTATTGTTATTCTAAATTTGAAACTGTTTTAGGATTTGAAGTCTCTGCATGAAATCACAGTTAAGGCTCTGTCATGCATCATAAGATGACTTATTGAAGTCATTGTGCAATTGTGCTACTTTTAGTGCAGCTTCAAATCGAAGAAGTTACGAGACGATTGAGAACAGGTGAACTTGGCATTCCTCAAAACGTTGAAGACAGGTGACTGCAAATAAATGCATTTACAAATTACTCTGCATTTATCTTGGCTGTTTGTTTACCGTATAACTTTTGAAAAATCAATGGACAGCTGATACTGAGGCAGGTAAAGATGGCGTTGAATTGCTTTCTTTCTTTTTTTAACACTTATGCAAATTTGTTTTAGGTCGCCATCGCCAGAACCAATTTACAATAACGAAGGAAAGCGCCTGAACACAAGAGAGTATCGTACTAGGAAAAAGTTAGAAGATGACCGTCATCAATTGATCCAACAAGTTATGAAAGACAACCCTGACTATAAGCCACCATCTGATTACAGGTTAATTTATGATTACTGAATCAACGCACATATCAGCCATTTGTTACTAGACGTCATTGTTTTTTTTAATTACCCATTCAGGTCAGGACTTTGTCCTCCAGCTGTGTCCAACTATTGACTTCTCAATGACATCTCTCCAAAGTTCTCTGTCCTTTGCTATTGTCCAAAGTCATTCGGTGTTTCCGTCAGTTTTTCCATTGAGATTCAGCCCTGCCATGTGCAGATCCTCTTCCACTCCGTCCCTCCATCGTCTTTTCGGTCTTCATTTAGATCTTCTTCCCTCTGGTTTGTAGTTGAAAATTCCTTTTTGGTTTTTTATTTCTTCCATTCTGAGTATGTGTCCAGTCCATTTCATTCTTCTCTTTCTGATGACTTCCATGGTGCTCGGTTGCAGTGTTCTCTCTCTAACTTCTTCATTTGTTATATGTTCTTTGTATCCAATCCTTAGTATTCTTCTAAGCCATTTATTTTCTGTTGCTATTATTTTTTTTCTCCAATTCTTTTTTTATGGTCCAAGATTCACATCCTTAAATTAATATTGGTATTACACAAGTGTTGAGAATTCTTAGTTTTGTTTTCATCCCAATGACATGTCTTTTGAAAATGTTTATGACCTATTGCTTAGAGACTCTCCAGAATGCATGGTTTGAAACATTTTACTAACAAATTGGAGGCATTTTCCAGTATGGGATACCAAAGCCAGTATTCTAGCAAACATCCATTCCTTTGCTTCAAGTCCAATATATCTTGATATGATAGTTTTTCTATCCTGGTGGTAATGTATGACTTGAAAAGTCCTTGGTCACTTCTATTTATTGTCATGCAGTTTAAAATTCTGTTAATATAACATTGATCAGTTTGCCTGCAAACTATATTAAGCAGATTAATATATTATCAGAGAACAATATGGTCTAGTATACATGTCAAAATTATTTATTCCAGTTTTCATTTGTTCTTCATTGTTCTGATGGTTTTGGTTAACCCTTAAACCGCCAGAGCCTGGTATACTCGGTTACATTGCATGTAGTTACAAGGTATCTGGCGGTTTAAGGGTTAATATGGACAGATTGAATCAGAAGTTCTTTTGGAGAATGCCTATACCTGCCTATACTACCTTTACTTCATTTGAGTGAATTTGCTATATACTGTTATCTGTTGGAAATGCTGCTAGGCCTCCTTTGACTCGTGTGAGTGACCGAGTTGAAATTCCTCAAGATGAACATCGTGAGATAAATTTTGTTGGTCTTCTCATAGGCCCAAGAGGAAATACATTGAGGAATCTGGAGAAAGAGGTAAGATCGCTTTCCTTTAGTTTCAAGGTTTCATTGCTTTGCTTTTCTCTTTAATTTGAACAACTGCACACTTAAGAGTTTTGTTTCATGTTTGCATCGGTTTCTTCTTTGTTAAGGAACTTGGAATGAAAAATTGAGTTAGTTTTACATCTTACTGTCTCACATACTGTTATAAATAGAGTTTTTGCTTAATGTGCACACTGCTGACACGTTTTAAGGGCTTATTATGCCAAGATGGAGCATGCTGTAGACAATATTGTGTCGCTGTTCAGTGGGTTTGGGATCAAGTTAAGGGTAAATTGACTTTCATGTTTAAATGAGTGCAGTTTTCCTTTGAATTTTTGATGTGGTTCTTGGATTGTCTTGGGGAACATTTCTCCACACAAATTACTGTATGCATCCTATTTTTTGGATGCAAGTCTAACACTCTTGATTATGTTTCAACCTTGGACATATTGTTTGACTTCTGATTGCATAGTTATATGAGAGTTTATGTCCAGTGCAGAATAGTGCAGAAGACTTGTGCCTGCTAAATTAATTGCCTCAGTGGAATTTTAAATAGGACAAAAAAGTAAGAAGAACTCTTGGTTTTACGTAAAACTTTAAACAAAATTTTTTAATGACATATTTTAAGTTGAACATGTGATGTTTGCTGCAGTCTTCTGGTATTTTGCTTTGAACTTAGCTTTGATAGTTATACACAACCACGTTTGTCTTCAACTTTTAACCCCTTAACTGGGGATCCCGGATATATCCATCCATTTTACATTGAGTTACAGTTAAATACACGGTTAAGGGGTTAATCTGGCTAGATATTAGATTAATTATTCGGCACTTTCATAACTTGCATGTCGTCCTGTATCAAGTGTTCCTCAGTCTGGTTTTTGTTGATGAGTTAACTGTCTTTTGTTGTATGTGTGTGTGTGTGTGTGTGTGCATGAGTTAATCCCTGATTGAGAAATGTTCAATTCATGAACTGGGAGAATGTAACCATCTTGAAGCAACACCACCCCTTCCCCCCAACTGATTTGACATAAATTTAATACTTTAACAGCAGCTTGAAAGTTAATATTATACATGTAAGTATTTGCCAGTACCACCTTTGAAGCAGATCATATCATACACCCTGGGTAAGGACCCTAGGTTGTGCAACTGTGCCTGAATGTGTGTGCATTCTTTTTTATGGATATTCAAGTGTGTAATATGCAGCAGCTGTTACAAGAGTCAATGAATAACTCTAGCTTCTTGCTGCAATGTTAGCACGCAAGCCTATTTGGAGTGAATGTTCTTTGTGCATTACAGTATACAAGTGTTTCTGCTTGATTTATACAGTAAATATGACCATGATTAGATATTATCTGTTTGTATTTATTAAAGACTGGAACTGGAATTATTATTCGTGGAAAAGGTTCAGTGAAGGAAGGTAAAGTAGGTCATAAAGATGGTCGACCGCTTCCAGCTCAGGATGAACCACTTCATGCATACGTTACTGGAAGCAATCCAGAAAATGTGAAGAATGCAGTTGAAAGGGTGGGTTGTAACTTACCTTTCACTTAAGTTTGAGGTTGGGCTTATTGCGTTCATTCAGGACCACAATAATGTTTGGGCTTTTGTGATGTTGATATGCAGGTAATCGGAAATCTTTGCACATTTGTTAGACTTAACACATTTGTGTCACTATTTTCAGATAAAACAGATCATCAAGGAAGGTATTTTGGTTCCAGATGCAGACAATGAGCTTCGAAAGCAGCAACTGCGGGAACTTGCCCTGTTAAATGGCACTTTAAGGGAGAATGACGCACTGTCGTAAGTCCATTTTTGTGGCTCTTTATGTTTTAACCCTTTTAACCCTATCCTCCCTAGTGATGTGGCTCTATAAATCATGCCTCTCTGCATAATGCCTGGAGGGTTATGACGACGGTAGGTAGGTAAGCTACTTTTGCAGCTTCTTGAGTATATTTCCTATACTGCAAGCCGCTTTTTGTGGCCTGTTGTGTTCGAATGGTTAAAGCTCTTGTTGGTTTGCATTAAGACCACTGCAAAATATACCTACACTTTAGACTTGATCTTGTATTTGTTTAAATTTGTAGAACAAAAAATTGGATTTATTGTTTAATTGGCTAGAATATTGTGTTTTGCTGTAGAAAATTAAAACAGTTTCAGGAGGCTCAGACAATAGTCACTAACACAATTCTTTGTACTATCTGTGGTGGTGCTGGTCACATAGCGCAGGACTGCAAGCAACGAAGGTAGGAATTTTCTTATTCTGAATATCATGTGTGGAATTGTTGTGCTTTTAGCTTGGCATTTAGTTTGATTTCTGTGATGAATAACTTATTTGTGTTGATATCCAAATTTATACAGTATATATTAATATATTTTTTTTTACAGCAGAGTGATTTTCTTAAAAGCTGTTGTTTGTTTTATTCTTTTATAGGCCTGGTGATACATTTCGCGCTATGATGAACCAGGCACCGGTGGACAAAGCAAAGATGGACAGTGAGGTAACGTCACATTTTGCTTAGACTCCTTTGCCATTCACCATCTTGGATGAAGCTTAAAACAGAAATTCATGGCATCACTAATATTGTTGTCTGACAGAAAACACAAAACTGTCTCTTTATCATGATTGATATACTTATCTGTTTAAGTAGCATTGAATTTTGGATTGTGGACATTACAGCATAAACAAGACATTTCTCATTTGTCATTATTTTCCTTCTGTTCATGATCATAATCTTAATTGGAAATCTCTCTGCCTTTTGCAACTACAAAATCTAAAAAGCAGTTATTGTAACATTATCTGTTGAGGCATACAAAATATACAAATAGACAACATGAGAGAGAGAGAGAGAGAGAGAGAGAGAGAGAGAGAGAGAGAGAGAGAGAGAGAGAGAGAGAGAGAGAGAGAGAGAGATTTTATTTTTACTTTTTATTGATGGATATAAATAGATGCATAAGCAGTCTCTTGCAGGGATGCTTATGGGGCTGTTTGTTGTGTCTTCTGACTTTTTCATTCATACCAGATCTTGTTTGCCCTTTTTTGAAAAATTATAACTGTATGACCCAATACAAACTTGGGCAGATATACTGTAAAGGTGAAATGTGCCATATTTTTTTCAGTATATGTCTCTGATGGCTGAGCTAGGAGAGGGTGTTACAACATCAAAGCAATCAGCATCAAGTGCACTGATGTCAAAGCCAAATATACCATTCAATGCCAGAGGTCCACTTCATTTTTCTTCAGCAAAGGTTTGTGCTTAATGTGATCATAAGAATTTGTTGACATTGTGATGGAAACTTATATGATGCAAACTTTGAAAGAAAGGCTCCATGTATCTTGGTTAAAATAGTTGAACAGTCAAACCCTTGTAATGCTTTAGTTCTTATTATGTCACCACATTTTTTATTACATTCACTAATGATAGTGTAGATCACATTCAACTCCTGTTTGTGCCAACATTTCTTGAAGAGCAAATTGGAGTTTTAAAGGATTTAATCCGGTTTCATTCTACAAAATGTGAGGTTGTATTCTATTGTTAGCCACTTGCATTGCCATCAAGTTCATGGGCTCCCACAGTCTCATCACAGGCTGATTCAATGCTGCTGCCGTCGTCAAATTTTGGTGTTGCTCGTCCAGCCATTTCTCCATCGACGATGATGGGCATGAACCAGTGTCCTGTTGGCTCATCATCATGGAATGCTTATAGTCATTCAGGATATACCACATCAATGACAGGTACTGCGATACTGTGTTAGTGCTGAAGTGAGTTGTGTTTGTTGTGTAGATTTTTATTAGTTCTACTTGCTTTAAAATGTGAATTGAATGGACAGTATCTTCTCAGTTGAGACCAATAGCGCATGATTTCAGAAAGATAGCAAATGAAATTAATTAAAAGATGATTCACAATGCAGTTGTGGATTCTTAAGATGAGTTTATATTCAAATATTTTAAAATAAAATGTTTATCTCTGAAATATTTTTTTATTCTGAAATTAAATTCATTTGGTTAAAAGAAAATTCGTACTTGAATTGATATACGAAGATTTATTTGGTTTGCATATATGAATTTCATCACCGTTATCGTAGTTCACTGTGGACATTAAATGGATTGCATTCCTTCTGGGTCTTGTGATTATTGGTCTCCACTATATTTGAAAACTGCATTTCTGACTGTTTGTAATGTAATGGAAATACCATGCGCAATTTAGATGCCAATTAGCACGAGCATAGTTTTCAGTAGCGTCCCTGTTTTCTCGTCTAATTTCATTTGGCGCGGTCTCCTTGTTCGCGCGTGCAATAAGCGTTTCAGTTAGTGGCTAAATGGCTAAGTTTATAGCTGTTTGATATAACACAGCACGACTGCTGTCTTAATGATATATAGACTGCACTGGGATCCTCACCTGAGCCATCTCCCTGAGCTGGGAACGTGTAGCCAAGATGGATTCCGGATATCAGGAAAGACCCTGTCGCGCACGGTAAGATAGAGTAAAAAAGCTTTTTGCGCTAGTGTTGTGTGTTGGCTGCACATGGCTTTTGGGTTGCATTTGGCCGTAGAACTTGAAGCCATGTCTCGTTTTTGTCTCGGGCAGTAAAAAATGCTGCTTTTATGCAAAACGCAGCTTATGTAAAAGTCTCCTTGTTGTCATGCAGCTTTTGTTGAAAGCCACTGTACATCAATAGAAAGAGTCTTTCAAAAATAAGATTGAAAATCTGTGAAATTGATTTTGGTGCCAGATGTTTGTCTTGTGTTCAGTGGCTTTTGATAAAAAATGCATATGACCTTTCATTCACATATTTTAACAGGTGCATTTTCTTATATTTGTAATATTAGGAATGACTGGAATGATGACACCTGCTCGCCTGCGGCCTCCTCCGCATCCACCTCTAATGTCTAACGAACCAATGTCTGGTCTGTCATCGGCTGGGTATCCATGGCAACCTCAGTCAGTTGGAGGTAAATTCATTGCATTTGTAGGTTTCTGTGTGCATCAAATATTAAAATCTAATATCTAGTTAGAAAGTGGCTTTGACTGCATAGCACAAGAGTGACATGGATAAATGAAATTGTTTGACAATTCTTTGATTTTTTTTGGTAACTTTTGATTATATTTGATTTTTCATGATTATTTCAAAGTAGAAAATTATTTTGAGGCATTTTTTCAAAGGTATGGGCCTTACAGGGCCAGTTTCTGGTATCATCTTCTCAGTGGAATCAACAAATGATGGCACGTCCTATTCCACCTGCTTGTCCACCATGGATGCAGCAGAATGGTTCAACCGCAGCACAGATGGATGCATCAAACGGAGGATTTAATTTCTCATTTGGATCACTGGCACCACCACCTCCGCCACCTCCACCAATGAGTTGATCCTGAAAGCATAATGTTTCTTCGGTATTAAATCTGTTGCTATAAACTGATGAATTTTGAACTGTGCAGATCACTTTGATTTGTAAATTTTATGTGGGTTAGTCGATGTGGTTTTGAAGCCAGAGGAATCACAATGAAACTAGTTGTGTTTGCCAGAGTAAAATTATGCTAACAAAAAACATTATTAAGAGAAAATGCTGGCATACTTCTTTTTGATTTCATTGCTTTATTTTAAGATAATTGATTCCATTATTCAAAAACACTTTCTCAATGCCCTGTTTAATGCAGCTCGATTCATTTGAGCTCCACAAATAAGGCCAATTAAAATCCATTTCAAGGGTTATTGACTGTAGTCTTAAAAAACTGTTGACATGAACATTGTATGAAGTTTCTTGGTTATTTATAGTGATGAGCATTTCTTACATTATATTCACAGTACTAATCTCTTATAATTTTTTTCCATAAAATTAGACCGATTACTTAGCTGCGTTTAACATGCAGTAATAACTGTGGCAGATTATTTATTGAAATTAAATGAGCTTGAGAGCCAGTGCTTGGTGCATCCAGTTATCTCGTGAAATGTAGCATCCACAGAGGTGACGGTTTCCAGTGAAACTTGTTCTCCCATGTAAAATTCTCCAGTTGTCAACGAAAAGGACTGTTCCTGGTGTTAGCTTAATTGTGAGTACATTATTCTGGTCTTCAATTAGTTTTGCCAGCTGCAAAAGTGCACTGTAAATTTCTGGTAATTCCTTCTGAGAAACACCTGGGAAGGCCGATCGATCATACGGGTTGTATCGAATCCATTCCATTTCTTTTGTTACTGGGTCCACCTTTAGAGTTGGCTCGGTACTCCGGTTTTTCAGGTCAGGATCAGCATAGTCCTGGCAAAGTCTTTTTGTTGTCAGGATTTCAAAGTAATCCGGAAATTGAGTACGGAGTTGTTCGGCACAATAAAAGCCATCAACAAGCAGCGTTTCTCCTCCAGATGAGTCGTGGTGTATGCAGTGGAATACCTGGAGTCCAGGTGAAGATGAGAAATAAGTGCCATCAGTATGAGATCCAATTTCTTCGTTTGTATAGGCAGTGTCTTTGAATTCCATCCAATTTTTATTGGACAATTCCCATAGTGTACCATACATAGTTGTGAGCATAGGTGCAATTCTTTCTGCTGCCTTCTGAGTTGCTTTAGGATTTGGTGGACATCCAACTACTAGACCCACTCCAAACCGAATTAAGCTACTAACCAGAAGCTTAAGTGATTCCTCTTTTTCAAGAAGTGCCTCGAATTTCACATGGAATTCACTTAGCATATTGTTGATTGTGCTGTTATTCCATAGGAATCTCGATGTAATGCTTTTTCTTTCCAGCTGTGCCATACATTGTAACCAACTGTTCTTGTATTCCGATTGATGACCATCTGACCATTTGACAGACGTGTGACCTTTGATATATTTGTCTGTATTCAATTCTTTAATAATGAATGATTCAGGCTTCAACTTATGGAACATGACCCTTCTCTGACTTGTTTCCTTTGTGTGGCACTTTTCGCATTGGCAGTTCTCACGCAGCCAGGTTGTGTTAAAAATTTGTTTGACTTTGTCTTCCAAAGAAATCTCTACAAACTTGTCAAATCTTGTCTCATCAGTAGGTACTGTAGACTGTGTCATATGTGCTGTCTTATGCAATGTTCTGCAACTTGCGGTAGCAGCAAGGTTGCTGAAATTCAATGGAATGTGAAACCTTGTGTTTATTCTTGTGTTTGACCTGTTGCAATACTTCCATCCATAGAATAAAAAGCTTCTGCAATGTATGTCTTTGACTAGTTTTAAGAAGGTTGCCATCTGAAATGGATACAGAAATGATATTTTGAATTTTGCTAATGCTACTAGTATGTGAATACTGTAAGTAATAGTCTGTAGTCTATAGTCTGCTCTGCCGATGAGCACTGCAGTTTGTGGTCTGAGGCGTCCCCGATGAACACCTATGTGTTTGAAACGGATGATAAAATTAATTTGAAATCTCGGCTTACTTGTTACAATATTAAAGCATATCTATAGTCATGCAGTCAGTGGCGTAGCCAGGATTTCCAGAATGGGGGTTTTGGTTTTGACTTTTGGCTGTAACCCCAACTTTCAAAAAATCTTGAGAAGCAAAAAAGAAAGGTCATCCTATGTACAATGTATCTATCCTATGCCTATTGTCCTTTCAGATGCTGACAAGCACTATGGCGCTTTAAAAATTTTTGTCTGCAGCCCCAGGGAGGGGTTTGACCATCAAAACCGCGTCCGAAAATTTAAAATGCATGGAAACACATTTTTTAAAATTTCGTCTGCGCCCAAGGGGGTTTTAACCCCCAAACCCCCTCTCTTGGCTATGCCACTGCTTGCAGTGAAACTTGGTTATTGTGGCTTCCTCTTATTTCTGCTGTCAGTTACACAAGTGATTTCTAAATTGTTCTTTCTTACAGATGACTAAGAAGGCCAAAATATCCAAATATTATTTATCTTCAACTTGTTTGCAAGGGTTCGTTTTGTAATGAGCATTATCTCAGTCTACCATTTACTCCTGTTTGTCCAAAGGACTGTCCATTAATTACGTCATTGCATATGTTTTGATTCATTTAGTTCTCATTATCTTTTGATAGTTGTTTGGAACTATATTTCTGATACCTCAAAGTTAATTTAGGAGTAAAATAGAAATTAGAAATTAACTTTTGCATGAAGAGTTAAATAACTTAATTCGTAACACTCACCTTTTATAGGCAACTCTCAACTAGCTATAACTATTCGTGAAGATTCTGATGTATGCATAGAGCGGTTAGGTCTACTTTGAACTTTGGCATGCTTTAATCTATTGTGTGCACGTTGTGTACATGTACATTGTACAATGACCACGGGATCGCAACTGGCGAACATTGTTTCCGAATAGGGCCTACTGTGAAGAAGACGGGATGATGCAGTTTGACACTGAAATTTATTGTAAGTAAGTAAGTAAATCTCGTGAATTTCTATAGCGCTTTCAAAAGCATCACCGCAGTAGCTCCTTGTTCATAGGCATTTTAATCTAGCTATAAATGAGCTATAGCCAAAGGTGGTGTCATTCGTGCAGATTCATTTCATCCAAAGGGTCATTGTGGTTGTGTATGTGGATCGCTAGGCTACAGCTATGGAGGAAATTATTTTTTTGAAAAGAAATGCTTTGAGTTTAGAAATTAAAACTTGAGAAGATATTGCAAGAAGGGGAGGAAATTGTGACTCAAGAGTTGTTATTTGACCATGGTGTAGACAGCAGAGGGATGCTGGAATTGAGTTCCAAAGTTCTGGTGCAGCATATGTAAAAGCACGGTTGCAAACAATTGTGAAAGATGATTGATTCAAAGGACGAAGGAGAATGACGTGAGAGGAAGATCGAGGATGTTGCGGCATAATCAGAGCTCGAATTGCTGGGGGGTTCAGCCCCCCTTTAAAATGGCAGACCCTCCCTAGAGAAATGCAAAAATGACAAAAGTGTAAATTCTTAAAACACCACGCTCGCCATGACTCCCCTTTCATTTTCTCACAATGCGAGCACTGGGCATAATTACATTTCGTAGAGAGGCTGGTTTTGTGTATAGTTAATTAACAATTAAACAGTTAACCAAAAACAAATCACCGGCAAAGTGGAAGTTGAATAGCCACAAAATAATTGAAAACCTGGTGGGAAATGAAGAACAAGGCAATTTTTCGGACACATCTAAATAATAGGAAATTTTTGTGGACCTGTTTCGTACAGTTTATTTAATTCACGAGTTACCAACGGTTCGAGCTATTTCTTTTAGAAGTTTTAGTCATTCCTTTTTATAGTCCTGCGTGCGTATCTTTTGGAGAAATCACAAATCTAGGTCATTTGCATAGATTAGTATATTTATGGACGGTAAACGGGCGAGAAACGTTTTTGCGTTAGAAATTAGAATAGAAAATTACTGTATAAATGTAAGTTTTCTGTGATTTTTCTGTGCGAGCGTTTTATTGATTTCGCTAATTCCGGAGGATGGAACGTGACGTATGATCTAGAATTTGTAGAACCGGCGAGTTTTGTAGACATTTCATATTTAATTTTGCATCTAAGTTCTAACTAAAACAGACATCGGTCATTAATTTCGGACAAAGATATGTGTGTGCATCGCTAAGCCGTTTCTCATAAAAAACAATCAAAGCCTATTAATTTAAAAAAGCATACCATCATGGTTCAGTCTCTATCGGGAGCAGTTTCAGCGGTCCCTCCCTCGATACCTATTGAAATCATAACTATCCCTTACTCACCTTCCACTTATGGCGCTTCAAAGTCACGCGACCGTCTTTTAACTTGTAACTTTTCGCAGACTAGCATTGCATAGCCCTCGCATATTTTGAAATGTTTTAAAAATATTTTCATATAAATTTATAAATTCACACCCCATTCTCCACTTACGCTTCAAGATCATCCAACTCCCTCGTATCTTATAGCTCTTCAAATTCTTCCATTACGAAACCCAGGCACACATTTTGAAATTTATTTGGGAATATTTAGATACTTAATTACCGCTTCTGTGGAATGGTCCCTTCCTCATGCTTTGATCTCTAATAAAATTATAATTCTTTCCTGTTCCACCCTTCACTTATAGCACTTTGCAGTCACTTTCCTTAAATACACGTCTTTCAGAGCATGATATGACAGCTGCTGCTTGAAATTTGGAGGGACAGTTTTTATTAGATATGTCTCATGAGTTGAACTTAGTTCATTGAGCAATCCATTCATGTTGTGCAGTGATTTTGTTTGTTTGTTCTGTTTTATCTTTATTGCTGTGTTTCATTTTGACAGAATAAGAAATGGCCCCGAGTAACACTCTTCCAATGCATGGGAATGAAAAGACGATGAATCTGAACTCTTTGGTTTTGACAAACATTCAGTCCTCTCCATACTTTAAGGTTCGACTGTATGAGCTGAAAACTTATCATCAAGTGATTGATGAAATCTATTACAAGGTATGTAAAATGTATGTAGATTTTGATCCTTTTGTTTCGACAATTCATATAGCCAATATGCTATAAAGCCGAAAATATTGACATTACAGGCATGGGCGTAGCTATGGTTTATGGTGCCTGGGGACAAAACATACTGACGGCACCCCTCTTAAGTTCACGAAAACCTGACAAGCAAAAATGGTAAGCATCGCTTCTTCTCAGCTCTTCAGAAGAACGTGACAAACAAAAAAGGTCATCACAGCTGTTAAGACTAGATTCACACTATGGGGCCTGGGGACAAACCATGCTGATGGCATCCCCCTCAACTCCCATGACAAGCAAAAAGGGTGGTCTTCACAGCTATATTCAGGATTCTTTTTGCTTTTTTCCTACCATAACCCGATTTTGACGCCCCCCCACCTCTGCACCCGGGGACATATGTACCCCTCTGCCCCTAGCTACGCCTCTGCATAAGGGGCCAAGAGGTTAAATGTAAAACATATTTTGTTTAGTAAAGTTTGGTTTTATAAAATTTTTATGACACATTCTACGAAAAGTACCTTGAAACGTTGAGCTGTGTTATGCTTGACTGCTGAGGCAGAATCATCTTGGTAGCAGTATTGAGGCAGGGCTACATAGACTGTTTTAGACAGTGTGCTATAAAAATTTTGATTTTCATATAAACGTGTTTCTCACATCTTTTCAGAATCCATGGGTGAGAACTGGGTGCTTTGGTCTGTGACCTAATGTCTAATGGCTTCAGTTAAATTCATTGGTTGTGAAAGTGGCATGCATGTAAATAGCACCGTGTAATTGTGGTCTGTTATTTAAATGCCTCAGTTATGATTTTGCTCTTATTGTATAGAATTGCTGTGCTGGAACCCTTTTGTCTGTTTAGGTCAATCATCTTGAACCTTGGGAGAAGGGCAGCCGAAAAACAGCCGGTCAAACTGGAATGTGTGGAGGGGTAAGTAGCAATACTGAAAAAGAGATTATTGGTAATTGATGAATTTTTTTCTAATGGTTAAATTCATTGGTTGTGAAAGTGGCATGCGTGTAAATAGCACTGTGTAATTGTGAATGTATTGTTTTGAGCATTAACTTGGACACTGAGGTCATCTTTTCACTGCATTTTGTCATTGAAAGACACTCTGACTGCTATAAGTAGGCATATTTGTTTCTAGAATTTTTTCATATGATGGCAGTAAATGTAATTCAGATATAGAAAATTTGCTCTCTAGTATGTTTCCATGAAATAGCAGCGATGTTAACAAGGACTGATGCTCCAAGAACAAGGACTGATCCCCAAGGACAAGGATCAAGGACAAGGACCAACCTCTGTTTGACAGAAAAAACAGAAAAGAAAAAACCATTTCAATTTCAATCACAAAATTATGATGCAATAAAATGTCCTAAAACATTATCTAGTCAGCAGAAATGTTGCATTTCAAATACATAAGTGCTTCTAGAAGCTGATCAGTCATGTGGGCACAGTGAGATCTCATTATAAGATCACTCTGTGAGAACTATTGTTCAACTGGTGGCGATGCTGCAAGGAAAAAACAAAGAGTTCTGCTAAATAGTTTCAAGAGGAGGTGGTATTTATCTAAGTTTGTCACAGCTAGCAGAGAGAGTTCTGAATCTCCAGCCTTTATGAGCTGCATGCGTTCATTCATTTGGCGCTTTGGAGTGCGCCTTGAACCTTCTTCCTGCATTATCTATCAGTGTAAAGTGTGACTTGAGTCCAACTTAAAGCACATAAAACAAACAGGGAAAGTTAATTCGGCTTACACCATTGGTATTATAAAAAGAACAATGAATGGCATTTAGAGTTATGACTTAAAGCAAGTATGTAAATATAAATCAAAATACCTGAAATTACATTTAACTAATTTGGTCCTTGCAAGGACTTTTCAAGAACTAAGTCACAGGGACAAGGATCAACCTGCAAGGATGAGGATATGGACTACAGTAGACCCACAAGGACATGACTTCATATTGGTCCTTAAAGAGTTCTTAAGGACCAAGACAAGGATTAACATTGCTGATTAAAAGAATGGTATGCTCTTGGGCTCATGCTTAAACTATTAGCGATGGTCTGCAAAAGCATGGCTGCTGGAGTTAAATCTCTATTTTTGGAGCACTTGGGGATGAGCAATATATGAATATCATTTTGTTCTACTGTATGTAACCTTTGAAGTCTTTTATTTTGGTTACCAGTTAAAACAGGTGTCTAGAAATCTTCAGTGTAACTGCAGTATTAAGTGCTTTGTAACAGCGTGTGTTACAAGGACACCCACCACAAAATTTAAAACAAGTAGCATATTTGATTTGTAAAAATTCAAATTGTATTAAAACTTTTTTGTTCTTGCTAGACTTTCAGCAACAGCTGGTATGCTTGATAGTTCTGTGGTTGGCTTTACGTGAAATTTAGAATTCTGACCTGCAGCTGCATTAAGCCCTTTTAAAATTCGTTTGTTTTGAGTGACGACTGACTTTGTTGTTGCATAGGTGCGTGGAGTTGGTACCGGAGGCATCGTGTCAAGTGCATTTTGTCTTCTTTATAAGCTGCATACGATGAAACTGACTAGAAAGCAGTTGATTGGGCTTTGTAACCATACTGATTCACCATACATTCGAGCACTTGGATTCATGTACATAAGGTGAATTAATCTTGATCTTATACATTATCAAACAGTGTTTTAGAGTCTGTAATATATCTGTTGTATAACTGAAAGCATATTGCCTTTGTAACTGCTCTAGTTTTTGATTCTTTGGGTGTTTTAGAGACTTCTGCTATTAATATAAGGTGTCAAAAGAAAATTATTGATAATATATTAAACTTGAGCTTTCTGGCCCTGAGATAGCATTTGTTTAATTTCTGAATGAATTACAAATGTTAATTGAGTTAGTAATTGTATTTTGTGTGTGTGTACTTGCATGTGTTAGTTATGGTTTTAGATTCACTCAACCTTCTGCTGATCTGTGGGAATGGTTTGAGCCATACTTAAATGATGAAGAGGTGAGTTAGTCTCAAAACAGTCCTGTTTGCCTTTGGCAAGTATGCCACAGTCTCAGTTAATGTTGCATAATTGTGATCAAACGACTTCACAAAGTTTATAAAACAAGTATAATAAATGGTCAATGACAGGTTAGATAAGGCAAAAATCAATGTGTTAACATGAACACATAGAAATGAACCATCAGTGACCATTGCCGTGATGTTCTGGCTGGATTGAAGAGCATTTCATGATGTTGGCCTGTAGCCTGATCAAAAGCTTTTCCCATTGAATTCAGTCACCATTTGTTATATGCACTTGTACTGACATACACAGTATGATTATTTACTGAGTTTCTTAATTTGTTTGAAGGCAGATAAAACACCTGACATTATCTTCAAACATGGATCTATAATGATGGATTTAAATTATCTAAATATGAGGCATATATTATATAGTAAACGGAGGAAACTTATTATGTCTGATTGAGTTATATCTCTTGTATGCCATAGAGTTGATCTGAAGAACTTTTCTTGACGTCCTTCTGTTGAATTCTTTTAGGAAAGCTTTTCATCAAGTAATTCACTTTGAAGCGATTGCATCAAGGTGCCATTTTTCAGGTAGACGCAACAGGGAAAATGCATTATCATGGGGTCATTATTTGACTTCAGAATCTTGCAGCTTAAAAGCATGGAATTACTTGAGCTGGAACAAGTTGTGTTTATATTATTGTGACAGGAATAGAATCACCAAATAGTGCAAAAGTTTATGGTAAAGTTCAATTTGAAAATCAATGTTAAGAAATTGAAGTTGTGCCGTTATATTTGCAAGTGCTGTAGGTTGTCGTCAGATTGCAGATGAGGCAGGTTTCTGTTGAATTGCTTTGGCATAGCGGGTAAACGGTAATCAAACCTTCTATCAGTTTTACGAATAAAAAAATTGCACTTCTGCTAAAAAAATTAGACTTATGCCGATGCTGGGTCTTTGAGGGGTGACTTTTGACATGAAATTGAGTGCGAGAATGTTCAAACCTAAATACCAAAACAATTTCCGAATCTGAATTTCAACCATTGGGCCTTAATAACCCTCAGCCCATGTGAATATAAAAGTCACACATTTATAAAATGTGTGACTGCCATGAATGCCATGCTGATTAGACAAACTGTCATATTTTAAAGACATTTTAAAACTGGTTTTTGCTGTAGGAATTAGACGTGAAGGCAGGTGGTGGCCATGTGATGACAATTGGCGACATGGCCGAGCACTTCCTTACGAAACTCGACTGGTATAGTACACTGTTCCCCCGAATTGCGGTTCCAGTACAGAAGCAGATTGAACAAGGGCTGCAGCAGCACAAGGCCAATAAGTGGAGGAATGTTGCTGCTGCCGCCGCCACCGCTGCTGCTGCTGCTACCACAACCGGAGATAACAGCGCTGAACATCCAGATTCCTACAGCAGAGCAGATGACAGAAATTGTGCAGGAACAGAAAGAACAGATGGAAGGTACAAGGAATTATTTTATTTATGTACTATGGCGGGAAGTTAGCAGAGCGGTAACAACACAGGACGGCGGAGCAGAAGGTCGCAGGTTTGATACCTGCAGGAGCCCTACGGTTGACTCGGCATTACTTGCTAGAGGGTGGTGGTAAAATGAGGAGCAGCGTTAAACTGCAAGGTAAAATGTGGGTCTGGGGAAAATAATGGCAACCTACCCCAGATTAATGGCTCATACTGGAACCTATTTGCTGATTGCCTAGACGTGAGATAGGCACGGAACCCTACACTCAGACTCGAGTGTGGGACCTACCTTTACCTTTTATGTACTAAGTAAGAATTGGTACAAACATTATGATGAATTTTATTATAGTTAATGACATTTTATCATAAGCCTGTACAAGTCATTTAATACTGTCTACGAGTTATAGTGGAGCAAAGAAATGATGATTAATTAGTTTGCTATTGCACTGGCATTCATGAGCTGAGTTGTTAGGCAAGATCTTACTTATTTCATAAGCAAGTTTGCCTGTTTTTCAGAGACACGAAACGACGACCAGATCTTGAATTGGAAAGCCGTTCCGGTGACAGACATTCTGGGCGACGTGGCAGCCAACATCGCTCTAGGAGTCCTCGGCGGTCTCGCTCGCGTGGTTGCTCTTCGAGAGAGACGCATCATCACGATTCTCACAGTCACAGACCACCACAAGAAGGTCACAGGTCACATTCTCACAATCAGCACAGACGATCACCACCGTCGGATCGTCGTAGATCGATATCACGCGATAGAAGCCACTCTAGAAGAGATAAGCAAGAGAGTAGTAGACATCGCAGCGATAGGCAGAGGACGCCATCTGGCGAAGGCAGGGGAACTTTGCACAAAACTGAGGGCAGTCAGCATTCTCGTAATAGACCTAATGAGCCTGAAGATGACTTTGGACGCGACTTAAGGAAAGAAATGGAGCGAATCAAGCATGCGAAGGGCATCAGGACAAGCGGTGGACAGCAATAAAAGGCTCTTCTGTCCCGGCAATGATTGTTATCATGGGTTGGCAAATAACATAGACTCTTGTGATTTGTAATAACTGACTGCGATATCCAGCCAATGAAGCACATGAAGCCAATTTCTAAGTTCAAAATCTTATTTATATCTGCAGCTTTATGTTTTTGAGCATTAAAGTAGAACTTCTTCTGTCATTAATTTTAATTTTTGTTGACATTGCAAGAATGAACAGGTCATGAATGTTCTATTATTTCTTTTGGTCCAAAGAAGATGTTCTGAATTGTGTTAATGTGTTTATGGTAATTTCATATTGATGCTTCTTTGGTCAGAAATTCCCCACCAATAGGAAGAGATGTAAGTTATAGCTTGAACATAAAACAAATTCTTTGTTCTACCTAGCTCATAGCTAGTGTTGAGCTCTCTTTGGTATATGAAAGCTAGAGAGTTGAGTGCATAAAAACTTATTGGACTTCCAGTTTTGATGGTTACATTAGTAGAACTTTGATAGGAATGTGAAAATAAAGCCTCACATTTGCACTTATGTTAAAGCCCATCATTGTTACCTTCTGCCACAATATTAACTTTATTAATCCTCGATCACTTATGCCATTTACAGTAGAACCTCGTTATATCAAACTCGCTTATATCGAAATCACGTTTATATCGAAGTTTGAGTGCCGGTCCCGCCAAAACAGTGTTAATGATACAGGAATCGGATATATCGAACCTCAGATATATCGAAGTATTTATCACGGTCCCTTGAACTTCGATATAGCGAGGTTCTACTGTATGTGCAAATTGTGAAAATTCACAAATTATAATTATGACATGATTTTTGAAGTTGTTTTTGCAAATTTCACAAGTAAATTAGATTCTCAACAGGGTGCTGATGATCTTCTAACTGTTGCAGCCAGGTTTAATGTGGATGTCCTTTGGGTCTTTGCCAATCCGGGACAGGTGGGATGCTGTTTCTGGCATTCATGCATATGGTAATTCTTGTCTGCACTGGCTCATACGGATGTACGTAAGCAGGCAATGTGCCCAAACAGGGAGTAACAATGGTCTTAGAAATTTTGTAGAATAATTTTAAGTGCTGCAGGTTTGGTCTGCAGTTGACTTATGCTCACTGTACTTCACTTTTGTGATAATACTAGATTTGCTTGGCCAATTGTAATGTCACTTGGATTTGGATTTTGACTCTGCAGTAGAGGCACATTTGTAAAAATAGTGCCATGTAATTTAGTATCTATCTATCTATCTAAATCATGAAACTGATATGTAAACTAAATTATGTGATGTAGGACACAAATGTGTGATTGCAAGTTTACAAAAATTTATTTACACTTTGTTGCAGTTAATTAAATACAAGGCAAACGAGATCACGATGCAGATATGAGAGTAATTACAAACAAAACAACCTTAAGAAATTATTAAATTTCTTACACAACATATTTTAATAAACCCTGTGAGTACAGTTGGGTGGCTATGGCTTTAAACAAGGACTGAGGTAAGAGTGCTCTTTTTGTTTTCATCATGTTGAGGAATATAACCCATATTTTTACGTTGAAGAAACATGTGAATCTCTCTGAAGGTTGGCCGACTTGTTTCGTCTCTGTTCCAGCATTCTCGTAAGAGGTCGTAGATTTCACGGGGACAACAGAATGGTTGATATGGAAAAATTTCTTTTCTGTCTCCAGTATAATAGTGAGAATGATTTTCTAGCACTTGATTATCTGTCATGTCTCCAAAAGGCTTTTCTTTTGCTAATGATAGTATCTCCCACATTGTCACTCCAAATGCCCACACGTCACTTTTACTCGAGAACTTATTCTGAAAGATAATGTATTAAACATTATTTCAAGTGCTTTTGTAGTCACAAACATTTTAAGATTACAATAGTAAACACTGTATGTGATAACTTAACAGAAAAGACAAAGGTATTTCTGGAATTAACAGAAAAAAACAGATATTTCAAAATAAAGCATTCAGTCATCTTTATATTTGTAAGTGATTTACTTGAAATAAAAACTCCCAAGACATCCATCGTATAGGCAAAGCAATCTTCTCATCAATAGTGTAATAGTCATCTGTGTAGATGTTGCGACTGGTTCCAAGGTCTGAAACTTTGATTGCATAATGCTCTCCCACCTGACAATTGCGTGTTGCCAGGTCACGATGTACAATGTTAAGCATCTCTAAATGTTTCATACCAGACGCTATTTGTGATGCCATGTATACGAGAGTACCATAACTACAGCAGAATATCAAATAAGGTTTGCTTAACATTCAAAAATTTATGGGTAGATTAAGAATGCTTCAACAGGGCTTTTGAGTCAGAGCTATAAATGCATGTATGATAACAAATGGATGATTTGCCGACTTAGGCTGAGTAACTGAACTAGAACAAGTGGTGGTGTTGACAGGCCCGTAGGAAGTGGGGGTGCAGGTGCACCCTGGAACAAATTAGGGGTGCACTGCACCCCTGAAGATAAGGCAGGTTTTTGCTTGTCAGGATTTTTGAAGTACAGGATAAAGGAAGGGTGATGACCTTTTTTGGCCTGTCAAGTTTTTATGGTAAATGATGATTTTTTAGCTATGCCCCTGAAAAAATGCACCCCTTGCTGAAAATCTCTTCCAACGTGCGGACAGTTAGATGTCTCTGAATTTTTCCTGCATTAATTCTAAAGTTAATACTTAAGCAATTATAACATTTATTAGCAGCTACAGATTGGATCAAAATGAACTGATGATACAATTAGCAGCCATCTACAGATGTGCTGACAGGACAGTTTTTCTGATTTAGTATGAATGAATGGCAGAGCAGTGTAAACTTAGTGGAGTTACAAAGCTTGTAGTATTTAAGTTTCTGGGGAAAGAAAATGGAGTAAAATACATGCAGAAGTCCATCTCGTTTACAGAGGAATGAAAAATTGGTTAAAACTGGCAACATTTATCAGAAAATCATAGACACTTTTCCAGTTCTCACAGTCGAGTACAGCTAAACAACATTAATATGGACTTCTAAGCTTGTGTTAGTGGAGATTGATTATATTTCACATTTTACATCATCAATAATATGAAGTACCGGTATTTTACCTGAGAACATCACCCGGTCTTTCAAAGTTACACTCAATGCTGTTATACTGTTGTAAAAACTGTTTCAAATCTCCATATCTGAGGTATTCATAAAGAATGCACATTGGCTCCTCCACTGAACAAATACCCATCATCTGGATAACATTATCATCATTTAGCTGTGACATTATTCGCACCTCCTTCCAAAATTCTGTTCTGCAAAATGCATGACAGTTTATCAGTTAAACGACAACAATTCTACAGTAACAACTGCTGATCCATTTTTTGCATCAGCATCTGGTAATGAATCCTATAAATGCTAAGCATAATATAGTCTCCTCAGGGGTTGTCCATTAATTTCATCAATTTTTGAACAATTTTTACCACCCCTTTTCAACAACTGTCAAACCTTCATTGACTCCCCCTTATAATTATGTCAAAACTTTTGATTCCCCCTAAGATCAGTGATGGGTCCCCCTAGAAAGTTTAGAAGGTTATGATTTTTTGTGGTGATGAATTTCTCCATTTTTTTGCTCAAGTGTCAAAATGTGGTGGTGATGACGTTTTTGCTTGTCAGGCTTTCTTCTGTTGTAATAAATAGTATTCAATGAAATTTCCTATTTTTTATTATTTATAAAAAAATTAAATTGTTGATGCCAACTTATTTTGACCCCCTGTCAACAACTGTCAAACTTCTTCAAACCCTCCCCCTATTTTGTTGATGTAATTAATGGACAATCCCTCATGTATTATTGCAACACAATTATAGAAATTTCAGAATGATTACCAGTAGTCATAATTTGATTCAAATACCTACATTAAAATTTGTTCATCAGCACTGCTGACAACTTCTGTAGAACTAATATAGCCAACAGGAATTTGTTCAATCATCTTTTTTCAGGTCTGTCAGTTGATATTTAAACTAATGTCAAATCTTTATATAATAAGTAATAGGGTATAAAGTCCAGTCCCCTTTATGCATTTGCTGTAATATACAAAGTTATCATTGATCAGACATCTACACTACAACACACATTTATACAATCTGAAGTTTTTTTATCTTAAGCTAAAATTCGTTGGAGAATTATTGGATGAATTGTCTTACTTCATTTGCTCATCAGTGGGCCTCCGAGTCATTTTAATGATCAATAACAATGCATTTGGCGATCTTGGCTGGTCTGAATTAGTAAAACTTTTCACTACAGTAGCATCACACAGATGTACCTGTTTACAGTTTAACCAAATAATGATTACAACAGTTGAGGTTGAACTCTGTCATTTAAAATTGTAGGAAGAGAGTCTTAGTGGCTTTACATAACTACCCAAAACCTGTATATGAAATACATGCTTCTGTTCAATCTCAATTTAATCCTATATAGACCAAACTTTTTGGCACTTGGAAGGGTGTTCAAGTTACTGGAAAGCTCATTCAGTGCAACATACTGTATATACACAGACTCACACATACACAGATGAATGCATCACTTACCAAACTTGGGCTGGTCTGAATTAGTAAAACGTCAAATGTCAATGTCCAATGTCAAAGTCAATGTCTTACAGGATGTTCCATGTATGTCCCAATCACTCACCTAACACTTTGCAACTTATTCTGTATTTCTCACTCCAATAAACTATGCAGCCTAAATTATCGTTGCATAGCATACAATGTCTCAACATTTCTGAAAGATTTTTCTCACCTCACCAAACTGCCAATCAGCAACTTTTCCCACTAACTTCAGATCCTCAAATGGAAATTCCACCACGGAGAAGTCCTTAGAAAAGCTCGTGCCAGCACCCATGGGCACAGGTTTGTTGCTGGAGTCGAGATAGTGTTGGTAGGGTGTGGCTGAGGTAGCTAAGCACTGGTAAATTCCAAAGGGCATATGGTTCAAGGCAGCAAATTCTGAACATCCGAAAGGGTGATCATTAGAGTCTTGATATAGTGCTGGTCCTGAAAGGAATGAATTCGGATTGAAGCTTGTCCATGAAGTTTTAATGCATGAATTTGATAAAGGTGACAGTGAACCGAGGCTAAATGGTATGCCAATGGTATTTTTTACAAAATTATCCTTGTTTGTGGCAGAACCTAGGCATAAAACAAAAATTTAAAAAGGCTTTTCGTAAGCAGGGATACAAAGTGAATATCTGTTAGAAGATTATTATCATTATTATTATTATTATTATTATTATTATTATTATTATTACATGGTTGTTAACGCACATTAAATCATTCACAAGTGAAGAATCATAAGTGAGTCAGTCACCTAAACAGTGTAGGCCAAACTGCAGAGTGCAGTTTTCAGTTGGCGTTTAAAAGCAATCAAATTCAAAGATAGCAGCAGTTAACATGAAAGCTATTCATCATTATGTACTTTTGACATTGGAATGACCCTATGCATCAAAGAACATAAAATGAAATCTGAAGGTTCAGACCACAAAGACTTCCTGAAATGTAGCAGTCAGGTCAAACTATTTTGATTCACTCTCAAGACACCTAACTCACCAAACTCACAGTAGACTTGACAAGGTGCAATAAAATGTTGTAATTCTCTATAAAACTTTATCATATTGCAGAAGACTTCTTGGTCTGCCGCTAATATTTGCTCACCTGAGCTATACAAATTTGAGCAAGTCAGAAAATGAGTATTAAAAGTGAAATCTATTAACCCAGATTGCCAGCAGTTTTGCAGATGATATTTTTTATCAGCTTTCTTAAATTTTTTCAAGATAGTAAGAATCTTAATTAATCAGCACATTAACTTCATTGACTACCGTAATCAAGCTCAGTTGTCCTCTGCAAGTTCTGTCAGACCCAAAATGGGATCCCAGTATGCTTTGGTGGTATTTATCAGATAGCTAATTATTAAATTCCAAACATTTTAAAATTTAAGGCAAAGTCAGTGAGATTACTCAGATGCAAAGTATTTAAATCAATTAAATAATCCTAATTTCATTTGATATTTAATTTATTTGCAAATCTTTACATAATAGGCAATAGGAAACAAAGTCCGGTCCCAGAAAAAGCATTGAGTATAATACACAAAATTATCGTTGACCAGACATCTACACTGCATCACACTTAAAAGGAATCTGTCAATTTTTTAGAAAATCAACGACTATAGTTATTGCAGGTTATTATTGATCTGACCTGAGGCGATTGGTATTCTTGGCATGTCACGCTCAGGCAGTTCAGGGTAAAATTCAACCATATTTGAAATCCCACAACACGTTCGTGTCTGATCCGAGTCGACATCAGAAGTTGCAACAAAGTCATAAATGTTGCCGTTGTTGATTTTTCCATTTGATAGAGATGATCGACTGTTGCGAAGGCTGTTCATTGTCACAGCAATGTGACGCGGCTCAATGCATTTCATCACCTGATGCCCAGTCGCGTATTTCTGGCGCCGATTTCTCAATATAATGATCAAGATAACAGCGATCAAGATGATGACAACCATGAACAACATTCCAATGATTATGCCAATGCACTCTTCAGTCATTGTGGTTTCCAACGTCGATGCATTCAATACCTTTTCTCGATGCAAGTTGTTTGTATGAGAAGTCACTGTAATGCCAAAAGAACTACTATTATGGCAACTCCACTAAAAATTGGTGATTGAAATACCATATAAATAGCCATTCAAGTAAAATTCAGGAAGCAAGTACCGGGTAATATTAGCAAGAATCATGCATATAAGCTAAGTAATTTCAGTACTTCATATACTGCAAATAGCAATAGATACTTATATTCGAGCTTGAGTTAATATTCAAGTAAATATTTAGCATTCAGTATCATATGCATGAAAGCATGAAACAGAACTTTAAAACTAATAAACTCTCCAATAAATTATTTCAATTAATGACAGCAAATTGCCTCAAACATATCATATCAAAATGAAGGGAGAGTATTAAAGTTTATGATGACCTTGCATTTTATGGGTTAGCTAAAAAAATTCATTGGTAAGCAGTTTGCATACTTAATTAAAAATTGCACTGTAATTGCCCAGAACTTTGGTGTACACAATTGCCAATACAGTTCATGTTCTCACAGTGGAGTGAAACTTTAAGTTCTTCTGTGGTTTCAAGATAATACAATACAAGCACCAAACAAGTCACATAGCAGTTTTATTCTTTGCCCAATGTGCAATTTATCACAAGTGTAATTATGACAAATTAGTTTTATTCAGGGGACCACAGTCACAACAGATCATAACAGATTGATGCACTGACAGACAAAGGTCATAACAGAATGAAGTATCAATAGACAAACCTAGCGGTTTAGTAGTAGACCTGACAAAGTTTTGTAAAAATAATTCCTGGGTGAATGTCTCATTTTTCCTTTCTAAGACAACATCAACAACTTCAATGAGATTGTGAAATGCGGTGATATCAACGGCAGACCTCAAAGAAACACCT
The DNA here is from genome assembly GCA_018105865.1 of Metaphire vulgaris. Lineage (NCBI taxonomy): Eukaryota > Metazoa > Annelida > Clitellata > Crassiclitellata > Megascolecidae > Metaphire > Metaphire vulgaris. Next base: position 8,368,095 of record CM030844.1, read on the forward strand.
TCAGTCGTTAGGAGTGGATATTCATCTATACTAGCCTGTTCTTTCACAATCTCTGGCATAAATGAAAAAGCATATAGTACTTATAAAGTGCTAATAATTTATAAATTAATTATCCATCTAGTCACTGTCTATAAAGGCATGATGCTTAGGGAAAGCAAAGGTTAATCTATGCCTTGAATGCAAACTTACTTTTATACCATTAGATGCAATATAGCTTTTCTTTAACATTTAAAAGTGAGCAGCATCACATTTCTAATTAACTAAAACAACACATTCAGAAATGCGGACTCATAATCTGTATAGGCCATATTTTTCATAGCAAAAATGATAAATTCTGCAGTACATTTCTAAAAATCTACAGCATACCACAGTAAAACTGACCAAATTCTGAATCAATCAATCAACTTCTATGGCGCCACTATCATAATGCCTTGGGCATCAGTCAATGGCTCACCAAATCCAATTAGAATAAGAGCCAGGTCAGTCTGATCTCGGCAGGGGCATAATATAAGAGGATAGGCCAAGCCAGACATGCGATCCATGCAACTATAGTTTTGGTAGAACTTTAATTTGCATAATATCATGGCAATTTTATTTTTATTTTTGAGTCAAGAGTTCAGCAACATTTGAAAACCCATAAATTCTAAGGCTAGACTCAATTCAGAGATATTTCTAGGATTGTGAATTGGGGGGATGGTGGTTGACCTCAAACTGGGGGTGTCCGGAGCTAATTAGTATGCATTTTTATGCATATCATTGTCACATTACCATTTTTTGGGGTGTCGACCTCAAATTGGGGGGCGTGGGGGGAGTTAGGGGGTGTAAAAATATCCTGACTCAATTCCACAGCAAATTAGCAAATGCTACAGCATGGTTCTAATTCTTTGTCCACAGAATTTCATGTCTCCAACATACAGTATCTGGTCATTTACACCATCCTCCCCCCTCCTTGCCTTGTCATCTCTCTCCTTCCCTCCCTTTCACTTAATTATTTTGTGAAATTTAGACTAATGTAACTGTCTTTATATTTTTCTGCAGCAAATGTACACAATATTTGCAGAGAAAATCTCATAAAATTTGCAAATTGATGTCTTACTATCTTTTTGAACTATTGGTTCTGAAAGATTTGATCATTTAGTCAATAGTTCAGTATGGTTGACCTTACAAACACAACCTGAATGTTATGTGTAGCATAGGTTATATACAAACTGGAGACCAAATGGGAAAAATATAATTATAAGAAATTGCATAAATTTTCTTCACAGAATACATGCACATTCTTCTGATTGAATTTAATGAAAATCTGTCACGCTGTTACATATGGAAGTCATTACTTTCAAATAATTCACCTGAATTCAATAAAAAATGGATTAACTTCAACAATTGAGAAATACCTGACTGAAATTGAATCTCACTGATCAACATCCATCGTGAATCAAAAATCAGCTCCAGTTTGACATAGCGTCCGATGGCATTATTAAGTGGAATAACAACATTCCTCACGTGTTCCACGCTCAAATCTCTAGTATGTCTATAATCAACAGAAGGCACTGGAAAGAAATTCTCATATTCACTGAACGACACAAGTGCAGATCGAAAAATACGCATATCTTTGCTGACCAAGTTGCTACAGTGCAAAATCAGAAGACTGAAGTTTCTGAGTGCATCAAATTTGAAAATAATTTCAACCATTCCATTGATGAAGCTGTCGTTTTTCCATCCAACCCATTCATACCCCTTAATTCCCATCTTTTGAAAATCCTGCCGAAAGCTTGACTGTCCTATTTCACCATCCATCAGTTGACCCATGCCACCTCTCAGGTAATTGTCTTCAATGGTTCCATCATATGTTAAATCCCGAAATTCAATTTCGGAACTTCGTCTTTCACCTTGAGGCATGTTGTAATAAACAACGCCATCTGGAAAACAAGCAGACAAAGAAATTCCTTAACACTAGAATGGGGTAAAACATGCATTTATAAGTGACTTTAATCTGACAAATACAAGTGCTCCAATTTCATATGCCTGTTGCTAACTCAATACAATGCAAATACTGTGATGTACTAGAAATCTTTGATTTTGCCAATAAGTCTTTAGACTGAGAATTGGACAAGAATGAAAGACAATGGATATACTGTGAAATAAAGATCCAAAGTTATTATTACTAACATTGTAACAAAATCAGGTTTCCATCTGCACTCATTTGTTTTCAGTATCATGCATTTTCTGTTTTCCATAAATTGCATACCTTCCCATAACCAAAACATTAATAACAATTGCTCTCAAAATGGCAATTTCATAATTTACTTTCTGCAGATGTAGTCTACAGGCCAGAAACAACATTTTAGTTTATGTCAAAGCAGCAGCACAATGGCATAAAAGAAGTTAATTGAAAAATGGAAACATCAAATATATACCATTTCATTGCATTGCAGAATTAATTGACACAACATACAAGAAAGCTTATTTACAGTTTAAGTCAGGGTTGAAACCATTTGTTTTAATAGGAACTGACCTGCCCATGAGCAACCATAGACCTCAACTCTCAGGCACGTGGCTTTTGGTCGTTCACTGTAGGGAACAAAACGAATTGCTCTCGCAATGATTGGAGGTTCAACTTCTCTTAGCTCCGCAATGTATGCATTTGTGTTTCCTTGAAAAATCTGTCAATCAATCAATAAATTAACCAATCAATTAATCAATATAACATCTACAGCACTGATATAATAATGAACTGGCATCTGACAATACTGAAAATCTGAAAATACAATAAAAATCTGTCAATCAATCAATAAATTAACCAATCAATTAATCAATATAACATCTACAGTACTGATATAATAATGAACTGGCATCTGACAATACACGCTCCAAAATAAATCCATAATGCATATATCAATGTTCCTACTTGCTGAAAGGTCGAGCATGTGATATTAGGACACAATGCATGGACTATTTGAAATTTGCCATCTGTGGAATCTTTCTTTGAAAGAAAATGTTATAGAAAAATACTAAGAATCGGATGGGTCGAAAAAATCACAAATGAAGAACTATACAGGAAAAATCAGCCTAAACAAACCATGCTGGAAAGAGTAAAACAAAAGAAACTCCATCTTTTGGACACATATGCAGAATGAAAGAGGACAGAAAGATCAAAGCTCTAATGTTTGGAATAATGGAGGGTGCCAATAAGAGAGGGAGACCACACAAGACATGGTGTGATGATATTGAAGAATGGTGTGGAAGCAGTTTACAGGATCTTTGCCACAGAGCAACAGACAGGAAAGAATGGCAGAAAACTGTGGAGATGGCATTATACACCAACAGGCAATGAGCCCACAGTTAATGATAATGATGATGATGATGATCTGTGGCATCCTAAAACCATCAAATACCAGCTCATTACTGGCATCTGAACCCATTTGCCATGAGACTTATACACAGTCTACTTGGCGTTGTGTGACCGGTTACCCGTCAGAACACTGAAGTTAAGCAATGTTAAGCGAGGTTAGTACTTGGATGGGTGACCATCTTGGGATCTAGTCATGGTGCTGGCGGCCAACCAAGCTGTTCAGCGCTTAGGCGTCAATAAATTAATAGCAGTGTTATGCTGCAAAGGTAAAACGAGGGTCTAGACTAGAGAAAGCAATGCAAACTACTCTAGATTTAGTACTTGCCTAGTACCATGGAGATCAGTGCTGGACTGTGGACCCTACGCTTATTTGAGTAAGGGACAACCTTTACCTTTATATGCACAAAGCTCAGTTTTAATAGACTGTTGTAACCTTTGTTATTAAAAAACCACTGACTTCACTCAAAAAAACTTCAACTGGTCTCAAGTACAGCAGTTCCCATGATCCTAAGATGGAATAAATTTGAATGAATAGGAAAGAAAATTTGTTAAGATTTCTTGTGCAGGTTCCAGTCTGGCAACAAATGCAGTCAAAAATTTGTACTCTAACCGTTTAGCCTACAATGGTTCAGTGCCAAGAAATATTTAAGAACTCTGCATCCTGGCACCAGTACATCTGACACGGTAATTCTACTACTCAGCGAACATATTGCTTAAGATTGCCGGGTCAGTGACATGGAATTTTGTCTCTAAGTTGATCAGGGTTGTTTCTTCGAAGAGAAATCGCAGTACTCTGAAATAGGAGGCATCTAGAGTGATGCCAATGGACAGAATATGGATTTCAATAGATCCAGATTGAAGTTTGGATACAAGAATTAGAATGGTTCATGGGCTGAACGTCGAATTAGAAAACTTCACATCCAACATTCATATTTGATGTGACAGTGCACTCAAAATACTTCACGTTGACGTCTGCTCCCCACCCATGCAAGTAAAATATGGCTCTTCATTTCCGCCTGTCTGCCTATTTTTCCTTTTTTACTCTGTGTCCATGTGACTTGATGTTTCGACACCTCATTCGACAGAGCATAAGCTCTGCCTTAGATAAGCTGTCACCCAGGGCTTGAATTCTGGGAGAGGAGGATTTGTTTTTTGATCACCACCTCATAGTGAACATTAACATGGTCTGTGTATCACTTTAGGTTGATAACTAGTGCTTTATTACAAAGCACTATACAAATCATACATTTACCCGGTATAAGATAAGAAATAGTCATTAGTGCCTAAAATCAAATCATTACAACTCCCAGTTCTAATGTCATTATTTCTCCACAGCACTTAACAATACACACATAGCTAAATTATCCTCATGTTTCTAGAAATTTCTATTTCTATCGATCTCTCTTTAATCCAACTGCTGAGTTCCTAGGGTATTAATTCACCTGGACTTGACAGCTTGCATATGCCCAGGGGGCCTGGCTTAATGCTCCAAATCCAAAAGCCATACAAGCAAAGCATTGACACTCCCGGCCTGGAAGTAAAATCCAGCCAGCCATGAAAGAAAGACAGAGACAAGGCAAGAAACTGGGAAGCACACACACACACACACACACACACACATAACCCAACAGCTGCCAAGGGTCAATGGAATATCAACTATCAGTCCTAAAATTGTAGTTTCCACACGGCTGCTGTAAGAAGAGAAACGTTCAGCAAAAACGCTCAGCAAATTTTTCAGAGTGAGCACTCCATAGCTGTTTCATATTATCATCATCATCATCATCATCATCATCATTCTCATTATCATCATCATCATCATCATCATCATCATCATCATCATCATCATCATCATCATCATCATCATCATCACTATTACTATTGCCATTATTATTATTCATCATCATCACTATTACTATTGCCATTATTATTATTATTATTATTATTATTATTATTATTATTATTATTATTATTATTATTATTTGTGAGCATCAATTGCCATAATCTGTCAGCCATCTTGCAACAATATCATCGGCGGAATTTAGACGTCTGAGTCCACCTTCCAGCCTCGTTAATGGACATATATTGACAATTCTTAGTCACAATTGCTATCACAGAGGTGGGCAAACTTTTTCTTTAAAGGACCACATGAAGCCTAATACTATATTATGCGGACTGCACATAGAAAAAGCCAAACTAATTTCAAGTGGAGAAAAATAAGACTTTTAAGTACTTTTTGGGATCGTAATCCATTATTGCAATGCCATAATACAATGCAATAACTGCAAGGATCATTTTTGGCCTGTTAAGACATTTTGGGGAGAAGTTGGAGGCATGATCCTTTTTTTGCCCTGGGTCCTGGACACAGCCAACCCTTTCTAAGACTTTTAAATAAAGTGCCACGTTTCCATAAAATAATTTCAAATGATCTCACTTTCTGCCAGTTAGGCCTAAAATATATGCATATTTCTAAATGCATAATCACGGGCCGCATGGAATCTGGCGGCAGGCCCCTGTGCTATCAGTAATTCAAGCTTTTTTAACGTCAACTTAACTTTCAAAATCTTTGGGAGTATTCATACACTACATTCATTTGCCAAATAAAAATTTAAAATACACCAACACAACAGCTTTAGAGTTTCATTAATAGGCAACATTAAAAATCTAAAGCTGCACATCAATTACAAATTAGAATCATGATTTATCTGAGGATTTTAAAAAAACTAATGTTAGTCATTCTTTTTCAATCTTGATGTTCTAACACTAATTTCATTAAAGACACCTTCCAACGTTTTTCTTTGAAGAAATGGCTGTTCTAGCTTTCACTGGCAATGAATACTTGTAACAGTTATTTTTAAGTGTAATGCCTGTATAATGCTTTGTAGCGCCATGTATTGTTAAGACTTGCACAAAGAAATGCTAGTAAAAGTCAGTTTGATACAAATAGGTTAATGCTAAAACAAAGTTACAATTAAATTTTAATCACACAATTATACATTTCTAAACTTGATGCACAATATAATTTGTACATCATGGTAGTTAATGTTGTTTATTCCATTAATACATTATAGCAAATAAAATGAAAAAAGTCAAATAGACAGCCTTTATACATCAGCGTGTTGCAACACTGCCTTCTCTGTTGAAATCACTATCAGAAAATGATTACCAGTAAGGTCATGCTAATTTAAAATTGTCTCTTGATTATTCTGGTAATTTTATTATCAAATGCAAGTCAAGTATACTGTTTAAAATCTTACCTTCTGACCTCTCCTATTAGTAAATTTAAACCATGGGCCTTCCAGTTCTCTCTGGTATTCAAGAGTATACTGCTCCACATATTCTTGTCCCTAAAGACAGCAGAGAAACGATTTCAAATACTGCTAATATGAAGTTCAGATTAATTAAGCATATAATCCATTAATTTGATCATGTATTGGTTTTAATTCAAATTTACAGTAACATTAGCTGCACCGTACTTTTGTTAACTTCCATCTTCTAATACTTGATTTAATATTCTGGGGGCAGAACTGGCTGCTACCCAGCGAATCCTCAGGTGGCGGATAGAGGAAGGGCCTTCAGTATGAAGGTTAGCTGCGAAATAAGCAGGCATGCCTGACGAATAAGCGGTCGCAGACCAATAGCGGCAGTTACCAACAGGGTGTAATGGGTTGGCGCATGGAAACGCCAACCTAAATAAACATCACAAAAACCTAATGACGGTACTGTGACATGGCGAGTATGGTCGCCATTAAATAGGCCTACCCCCCTGCATGGACACAGCTAAGGGAGTAAATCCTGACAGAAAAGCGACAATAGGCAAAGGCAGACCACTGTTGTACGTTGCCAAGAAAAACCATGGGACAGAGAGGCGTGGAGGTCCATGGTCGCCAACGTAGCGATACAGGGCACCTAAAGAAGATGAAGATTTAATATTATCATAATAAAAGATAAATAGGCCATTATTTTATATTGCATACCTGTCCATTTAGAAATCTTCCTTGAGTCTCAACAAGAGTTATAGCTTTCATTACTCCAAAATCAATCTGCAAATATTCGTAAACACTTTCGGAAACATGCTCCTTCGGACACCATGCACCTCCGCTGATCTCACTTCTCACTCTAAACATAGAATAATCAATTTGCTGTTATTCCAGATGGCCACAAAAGTTAATGAGTGCATTTATGATTTATCCCTATTGTGCCCTTTTGTGTTTCAATAATCATCAAATCAAAATATCCAATCTGATACTTACTGCTCAATAAATGCCTAAAAACTACTCCAAAGTATATAAGATTCATGTTACTGCAACAACTATTATAGTGAAAACAAACTGCAAGATGTGAGTTCGTATACATTAAATCCTAAAATCAAGATCAAGCTAATCTTTTATGTAGTCAACCTAATTTCTAGGGCTCATGAAAGCTTAATTCCTAAAAATTAGCCTTTACTCCAGTGCTTTTTGTCATCCTCACTCCTTTTCTGTCCTATCCTATTACCAACCGGTTATTGTACGTGTTTTGATACTTGTGAGCGGCTGATTTGTCAGGTATTAAGGTCTAGACTTAATGCACATCTAATCCTGATTGCATATCCTCCTTAGCCGGAATTTGGAAGTACAGACTGACCTCTGGATTACAACCTCAAATCACCATGGTCAAGATCACGACTATGATTTTTTACCGAAGCGACCATGCTGATGTACTACTACAATGGTGCTAAAGAAGTTTACTACTACTACTACTACTACTACTACTACTACTACTACTACTACTACTACTACTACTACTACTACTACTACTACTACTACTACTACTACTACTACTACTACTACTACTACTACTACTACTACTACTACTACTACTACTACTACTTGTTACAGTGGCTGTTCTTGGTAGACAGCTATACTACAACTTCACTGTCTATTGCCGCTAACATATCAGAGCACAGCACAGGCATACCTGAAAAGCCACATAATATGAATACCGGTACTCTTAAACAGTGACAACTATAGTTTTAATTATCAGCAAATTACTAAAGGTGCTATTAATGAGATTATGAAAAGTACAAGAGCTTATGTCAGCCTCATATATTGAATTATCTGATGATAACAGATGGTGAAAATATTCATCTTTTACTGCTGAATTCACTCTTGAAAATACTTTCAGCCTCCAAAAGTATATGAAAAAGGCATACTCCATCATAGTTGCTATGAGAACTGCAGTTGTTTAGGCCTTCTGAACTTACCCTTACAACTTATCCTTGATATTTTCTATCCTCTGCATAACATCCATGCCAAACTCCAAACCAGTTTGACAGTTTGATAATAATGAAACCGTAAGAATTTTAGATGACGGTAAAATGCTAAAGCATAAAATTACTTAAAGTCCATGATCAGCATAGTAATGGAAAATGCCTCTCCTTATTTTAAAGAAGTTGTTGTCCTTCCGGCACTGAAATGACTGGAAGCAAACAATGCTTGAGTAAGGGGTTTATAGAGTAACAAAGTCCACAACAGGCGGATTTTAGTCACAGCCACTGCATCAGCCAGGAGAAAGAACATTCAAATGGTGAAAGAGATCTGAGACTTGCAATCAGTCATTCTCGACATGGATTCTGCAGCCTGATACCAGATCAATGACTGTCTCAGAAAATGGTGAAAAAAATTGCTTACCATAAAACCGGCATATGAATCTAAAATAAACTGATGTTTATTTAGTTCATCCCCAGCAATTAACAAGAGTTAGTCTCTGAGTTAATTGATAGGCCTAAATCCCCTTTCCATTTAGATCATTTAACTCCAAACCAGTTTGACAGCAGAAATAAAATTGTCTTCTCAGACTATCAAAAGAGAGATCAATTTCAGCCTGTACATATTCTAATGACACTTTCATCATCGACGCGGTCGAACATATGGGTCCAGGAGCAATAAAAACGTTGGCGGCACTTAAAGGAAACCTGACTCGCCAGTCCATTTGTGTGGAACTTCTCATTAGACCTCTGTGGTCCGTCTTTCAGGAATAGCATTAATTTTTTTCTTGGAAATAGGTTGCAACAGCAACTAAATAAAGCAGTCATCAATTGACTTGAAGGTTCACTTATAGCTCTTCCATTAGCCAATTCAATTTCACACTTTGTGCGTGACAGTGGAAGCTATGGCCAAACATGTCAGTTAGTGCCAACATAACTTCAGCTATCACAAAATACAATTCCGTGCAGAAGTGATTGTACTCTGGAGACCAACAATAATGGATTTACAGACATTTGTAATGCCTTATGCAAATCTAAGAAAGCCAAATCATAGCAGAAATCACATTTCGCCTTTATTACTGCATCCGTTTTATATATATATATATATATATATATATATATATATATATATATATATATATATATATATATATATATATATATATATGATGATGCCATGTCTACATCATATCTACATGTCTTGGGTGCCATGTCTACATCATCTACATCATATGTGCTATATTTACAACAAACTTCTATTCGCTTTGTAAAGATGAACCATATAAAATATATAAACACAACGCGTAACAGTATTATTTCTTGTGTAATTTGGTGAAGGCAGTCGGTCAGGTCGAATGCAGTGTAAAACTTTACTGTATTAAAATATTATGGCTTCCCAAAAATGCAACAGACAACTGCAACTGAAGCCAATCTCTAGCATGCATTTTATGCTCTATTTATGTTTTTATAAAATGATGAGCAAAGACAATAAAACATAGGTGAGTTTCTCCTGAACCAGCATGCAAAAACAATGGAACAAAACCTTGTAAGTTTTGACAAATTAACTTTGTGCAACTGGTAAATTCAATGCCCTCTCTAATCTCTAATCCACATGTTGCATACTATATTTAGCCTTTTAAACCAATCAGCAATTTTAAAATGCTTGCACACAAATGTTTAAAAATTAACAAAAATGATCACTTCAGAGCATTGCCATGGCTCCCATCAAGGCTATTGTCATCAATGTGGCAAATAAACTTTACATAATCCAGTAAATAATGATGATAAATTTCATAAATAATAAAAATAGTCCAAGCTATAGAAACATCCCAAGCCTATCCAGTTGCTACAAAATATCTTTATAAATTCAGTTAACATAATAAATCAGTCATTGCTCTGAATTTTTGTAAGCATACAAAAATAGCATTAATACTCTTTGTTTAATTACCCCACATATTTTAAATTGAAATGATTTTCTACTATTACAATTTAAAAATCCAACTTATGGTAATGCAATATTTGAACTTATTGTCATACAGCTTCAAAGTTGATGGTTTGTTGATAAATGACATCATCAAATATAGCAGAGAGCAACCAGAATGCCTAAAACAGCACTCCATGACTGTCCTCTTTTAGGCAAAGGGGTAAAATGTACAAGAAACCATGGAAATATCTAGATGGCAGACGAGACATAGTAACATACAAACGGAAGTCAACTGTGAATCTTGTAAAGTGGATGTCATATTCCACCAGAGGCGATTATTATCTGCCCGTCAACCTAACCAACCATGCTCCAGCAATTCTGAATAGCATGATTAAGGGGGTAGGACATTACATAATTGTCTCCATTACTTGCCACAAATGACAATTTCTGCTGTCTAATGAGGCGTTATGACTGACGGTGCTTCTCTCTTCATCAGCTTTGATGAAGACCCTGACTTTGCCGAAAGGAAAGCCCCTTTCACGGTGAGATGATCAAAGCTAGAAGGCCAAGGGGTGATATTCCCACTCAGTGCTCTGCACTGCTGCCATGTATCAGACCATTATCTCCTTATACATGTAGTCTCATTTGTTCCACAATTTGATTTTGAGGTAATTTATGACAACTCCAAGGAATTCCTTTTTCTTGTGCTTAACACAATCAAGCCAGTCAAGAATTTCAGTCAAAGAAGATTCTTGATTTGTCAATAAATGGATGATCAGCACATAAATTGCAAAAATCATACAGATCACAAAATGCCCAAGAATAAGACATCAAATTGTCACATCTTCCACCCATGTATTACCGGTATGCAGTGGCATCAATCTGTAGTAAAAGTTGTGAGGGTCCACCCGTTGTTGTGCCTAACCCTAACCTTAACCCTAGCTCTTCTAACATAGTTCTTACAGCGTATTACTTATCAATGTTCCAAAATACCATTTGCTGATAATATCTACGTGTATTATCTATCCAGCACATCAATCTATTAAATAATCGTACAACGGTACAATATAGATTTCTTCAGATATTCTTGAGGGTCCAATGCATTGTTGACCCTCACGACCAAATTTTAGTGAGGGTCCGGACCCCAGGACCCTCACGGGATCGGCGCCTATGCCGGTATGTAAAAACATAGAATCTGCTGATCATGGCTAAGATCAAGTGGTAATAATATTGAGCCACCAAAATGAGGAAGATATCTAAAGAAAGTCATTAAAAATCAAAGAGACAAAATTTATAAAACTTGAATAAAAATAACATGTACAAGTGCAAACAGTTCATTTACAAATTCCAGATATGCATATCTTTGGATATGCATATACTATGTATTAGTAAAATAATTAATTAGTATGTTACGCTATCTTGGCCAGTATTTGACATTTCCAAAAAGCAAACGGGATTATAATACTCAGACCAAATTTTCTATCTCCACTGGGGACCATCATCAACCAGCAAGGGGTCAAATTACACACTTCTTCTGTAACTCAAACACTGATCACGGATAAAGTAGAACTTTATGATTAAAAGCACAAAGGCATAAAGACTAATTATGAACAATTATACATGAAAGAGCAAAACTAAGAGGATGGGCATCAATGCATTATCAAAGCACATTCTATTATGACCTTTTCAAAGCAACTATTATATCTGAGAACAACATCCATAATTTCACGTAGTGCTTTCGTGGAATAATATTTTGCTGGCACGCAAACGTAAAATTTTCAATTTTTATTAAAGGTAATGATTTTAGAAAAAAATATAAACTAGTTTTAAGGTTTTCTGGTATACTATACTGGATCATACCATTGCAAAAATCACTGCTTTCATGTACCTTGTACTTCATTTAACCCCTTTACTGGTCATTTGCAACGTAATGTAAATGGGTGCATACTGCATAGGCCTATGGAAATCACAGCAGATGAAGGGGTTAATAAAATGACAAATGAAAAAACACTAGGTATGTCATTTAATTACATCAATCATTTACCTGTGCATAATAAAACATCCAGCTATCTACATTCATAATGGAAGACCATAATTGGAGATTTGATAATATATCATCATATAAAATCCACTGACTGACATAATCTGCCTCTGAGATATTGTTCTACTCACAGTGGAAAGAAACAAATGTTGCGTCAGGAATGTTCGTCTCTCACCGTAAATTTATCAAGATTGACACTACTGAACCAACTAGAGAAATTCAGTGATTTCTAAGTACCTGTGAAACCCTGTGCTAAATCAGAGGTTAGAGAGCCAGGATCATTTGTCATTTCACTTGACTTGGCTAATTTTCTATTTAAATTAGCCATCACTTTCAATCATGCTGTTATCCCAGTGCCAAATAGGATGTGGCTAATGATCTATCAGGTCAAATCAATGAACGGCTGATAAAAACCACGGATTCACTTACCAATGTACCAATTTCAGGAAATCCACTCGTATGGCTTAACAAGACAAGCAGCATTCTCTAACAGCAAACCCTCTCAATTTTGCTAGACGAGCAACAAGGAAGAAGTCAAAGACATAATAATCCATTGCCAATACACTGTTTAGTGGTAAAAGAAAGGTGACTAAACACATGTAGCTGTAGATCATTTTAACGTTTGTCCACAATTTTGTTACTTACAACTCATCTGCCTATAATGAACCTCCTGGAGTGCACACATATCCATTACACTTGCCTGAATTAATCGCTAAGATAAATTACAAATTAAAATAAAGACATAAAAATTTGCATATCTATACACTGAGCAGCATTATGGAGTGGGAGAAATATTATTATTATTATTATTATTATTATTATTATTATTATTATTATTATTATTATTATTATTATTATTATTATTATTATTATTATGACTATCCATATGTTCTATGCATATGCTGAGAATTTGGAATTCTGCTTAGGTTGGAGATAAAAAGTAATAATGAAGTTGGTAGTTCAATTTGAAAAGAAAAAGAGCTCTAAAATCTGTCCAGGGGCTGTCTCTGCTCAGATTCAGTGAAAAACATTTTCTGTATACAAGAAATACAAAAAACTGACAGCCACATTATGTGAAATCTGCACAAAAATACTCTTTGTGGATAACCTTTATTAAACCACTTCTTTGGAGAATAACTGGGACAGAAGATGACAGAGTGGGTTATGCGTTGGGACGGTAGGCTGACGGAGTGAGGGTCAAGCCCCATTAGCATCCCTAGTGACTTTCACACATACAGTAATGCCTCCCACACCACTTTAAAACATGCTCTAGTTCTAGTTTAGTTTAACTGTCATCCATTAACAAAATACTGTATTCAATTTTTCTGCAGAAGTTAGGTGCAATGATATTGTCACCCTAAGAGCAGTGTGGTATTGGCCGGGCGGATGCGGGGGCGCAAGAAATAATTTCCTGGTCACTCACTGCCTGTTGATTTGTCTAGTCTTTATATAGCAGGGTAAGGGGAAACTGGGGAAATTGCAGTCTTCCCCTTCCACTGGTCTGACCCTCAGATGCATCTTTAGTATTATTTCTGCTTACAAATGATTTTTTTCTGCCTCCTTTCTTTAGATTTGGTCTGTCTTTCTCCATAGCCTTGTGATGCCTTGAACACAGCCAGCCCTGTAAACTTTGCCCTAAGTGTGTTTGCTTCATCTGTCACGCACTTCAGTGATTATACATTCCTTCTACCTTTCATGTACCTGTTGCTTCTTCTAGTTCTCTTTTCAATTTTGTGCATTCATCTGCAGAATCTGCATGCTCTGTCATCAATTTTGTTATCACAAGAGGCAGTTCTGCTGCATTCTGATGTAATTACCCAATCATCAAAATTAACAGAAAGCGTTGCTTCAGTATATATTCAACAGCAAGTAACAGAGCAACAAAAAACCTGTGAAATTAAGACAGTAATTAGGTGCAATTCTTCAAAAAAGCATTTATTCTTCTTCATAGCGCTAAGAAACTGCATTCATTTTTTTACATATTATTGGAGACAGAGTGGTATTTGAGAGCTGTGTCAGTGGGGGAAGAATTTTTAATGGTGTCATTATGCTACATAAGTTAGTTAAATAAGTGAAGACAGCATGAGACTTTCCCTTTTCCCTTTGCCATGTATTTGTATAGCGTGGATCACTCATATAAAGTCAACAAGCAGTGATCATAACCCCTACAAAAAACCACACTGAATGAATACATCACTCTGCTGAAGGAACATGAACAGCAAGGTGACAGCTTCCAAATTGATAGGCATATTCGCATAACTTTAATGTATTATAGTGGAAAAATTAGCATTTAACAGGGATTATGAACTAGTTGACCAAGACTATTCATAAAAGACAATGGAAAGCAATAGCTAAAATTAAGGTGGAAACAATAATAAATGTGATGAACCTTCAATGGGCCACATGTTTTATATATTTACTGATGCTAAGTTTTGAAAGGAAACTCATAGATGACATACCTGGTATTGATGGTTGCTCAATAGCAATCTTTATTGCAATTTGCAATACAGTGAAACCTGCTTAAGTGCATAGGTGCCATGCAAGCCTTGCTCATGCAATTAACTGGGCTATGCAAATAGCCGGGACGTCTGATAACTAATAACTAATTGTACGCACAAAACACTGGTTCAGGTTTTTATGTTGTTATGCGATTATGCGGGTTATGCAATTAAGCAGTATACGATTAAGTGGGATCCACTGTATAAAGAGGAACACTGTTTAAACAAGGAATGCATTTGGCAGGGCACTGATAATGACTGTTGTAGCTGAGTCATCCTTTCAATGCATCTTTCAGCAATCTAGTCTATCAATCTGTTTGATGCTGGGCAACTGGACCAACACTATCCTCATAAGTGAATCAATAACAGCAATTTGTCATTCATTCTCAGGTTGACAGCATAACCTACTTAATCTTCCGTCTCTGGGTCAGTGTAACAGGGTCTTGGCATTGTAATTTCATTCTCATTAGCTCTTGAAAACAATCCAAGTCACAATTCATGTAAACAGTAAAAGACACAAATTGTGATTTTTTTAATAAGCCACTAAATTATTATATTTGTATGCAATCTACATGCTGAAACTAGATTGCTGCATCTCATCATAAAATAATTAACCAATCTGTTAATGTAAAGCACTCAATTATGACTATACTGCAATCATCATCCTTGGGATAGAAGTCAACATTTAGACCTATATAGTTATTAATCAATAATTACTAAACATAATAAATTAATTTACTGACTGACAGAATAAAGGCTAAATAAGCATTGCTGATCATATACAGTAATTCTCAACACTGAATTAACACAGTAGTTTATCTTTTGTCTCACGTAATCCACGAGAAATGATACCTGCAGACAAAGGCAAAGACAACCTAACGCTCATTTTCTTAATGAGAAATCTCTGTTGACAACAGAAAAGCATAAGAAATAAAGAAAATGAACACAGCAAACGCAGAACATATCCCTTTCAAAGCCATTTACTCCATTATTTCTGTAGCGGAAGGGCATGATTAATATAATAGCCAGAGATATCTACAGGTAACTATATTTTGCAGGTAACTACCCGGTATATTTTTTTAACGGTAGTTGTGGATATCCTAGCAAAAACCGACACTGGTTGCATGTTTCAATTATTCCTTCCTTCTGAAAATTTGCAATGCATATATTTAAAATCGATGCTGGAGTGGAAGTTCGACACCACGGGGAAAAACAAGTATTCAGATAGAGAGGAGTGGCGACGCTGGAGTATGGAACCTGTCTTTGGACAGAGCACCTGAAGAAGAAGAAGAATATTTAAAAGTCAAGTGAAACACAAATGAACTACTTGGCTGTCCCAACTTTGTCACCTCATTACAAACAGAAAAATAATAGCAGCACTAAAGATCAGTGACAACTGGTCTTTAAATTTAAATCAGATGCTCACTCTTCTTGGTCCTCAACATATTCACAAAAGTCTTTCTGTATACCGGTATATCATAAAAAATTCACCATAAAGACTGTGCCAATCAATCACATAATGATACAAAAAAGCAGCCACACACACACACACACACACACACACACACACACACACACACACACACACACACACACACACACACACACACACACACACACACACACACACACATATATGTATATACATATATATATATATATATATAGTATATATATATATATATATATATAAAAATATATATATATATATATATATATATATATATATATATATATATATCTCACAACTTTCACTTCTTCTTCATCTTAGTCTTCTTCTTAAGACTCCAGACGAATTATTATGCAGGACTTTAGAAGGTGTATTGACAATGCAACAAAGAGCTTTGCTGGCTTTGCAGATGCTCCAAATACAGAATATACGCAAAACAGAGCACCTCTGGGCTCAATCTATTGTCACATGGCAAGTCACAAAACATCTGGACACCTACAAACCCAGCTATAAATTGTTGTTTTTGTGCTCTAAATGACTAGAAAGATCGCCACAATAATATTTCTCCCTGCTCGTAAAAACTGACAACTTAATAGCAAAGAAGCAAAGCAAGGACTGCAGGACATAAGTTACAGCGTTTTCCATTATTTGGCAGAGAGACGATGAATGTTTATACATACGGCCATCAGCAATAATCTATCTTCCAACTGAAAAATACATTTAAGACTGTACACAAATTTCTTAACCAAATTACAACCCGCTGAGCTCAGCATTCATAATACAACAAGATGTAATGGCAGGCTGATGCAACCACTTAATTTTTACATAATCATTAGCATCCACGCCATGAAACCACATGGCAAGTCTACTTGCTTTCAAAGTTCAACAGATGTCGTGACAGCTTCGTTATTCTTTTTACTGCAGAAATGTCAAAGTCTTATGTTTGAAGGCGATTACATGAAATTTAAGTAAGGCTGCCTTATACTATATGCGGCAGATGCCATGAAAAAAGAGTGTTGGCCTTTGATGAATAAGGTGCCTCAAAGAAGTAACATACCTTTCACTTGGATTTGCTGGCAATTACCATGAGGCCTTCAAAGAATTAGGTAAAAGAAAAACACACAAGCTTACCTTGCACTTGCTGGTCCAACGCTGCTATCGTTAAGCGATGAGCTGGCTTTGATTGCATGATCTGGAATCTGATGCGTCTGCATTCCCAGAGCCAAACGACAACGGGCTGCAGAAGCAAAAAAACACCTGAACATCGCACGAATCTTAAAGAATTCATGGTGCAGATAAATACCAAACATTAGCTATCTAAACGTCAAGCAGCAATTAAATGTCAAAATCACATGCTATGCAGAGAATTTGCAATCTGAGCAAATCATACTGCTATAGGGATTTCTGTCAAATTTCAAGTGAGAATTGCCATCATCAGTGGCATAGCGTGCCAATGGCTAGTATGACTTTAGCCATGGGCAGCACACATGAAGGGGTGGCAAATTTTCGAAGCGACGACCTTTTTTTGCTTGTCAGGGAAGCTGGTAGACTTTAGAAGGGGCTGCAAATTTCAAATTTTAGAACAAGTGGCGACCTTTCTTTGCTTGTCAGGTGATTTTCAGTGAAGGTGGGAAATTTTTTAGAAGGGGCAGCAAATTTTAAATATAAAAACTTTTTTGAAGACACCATAGATCCGCCTCTGATATGAATGCATTTGGGGCGGGGATTTGCAATGAGCCAGAGGCGGCAAAGGTGCACGCTATGCCGGTGGCCATCACTCTTATGAGGGCAATAATTTAGTAAATAACTAAGGAGGAATTAGTCTGACACTATACTGTATAATTATGTATATGCTGAAACCATGTGGCATACTGCAAAGCAATTCCAGATGCTGCATATGCTTAGCCTAGGCTCATTAAAACAATTCAAACAAAATTCTGACAATCACAAGCTGTCAGAGAAGTATCAGAAATCATTCTAAACACCTAAATTCAATAAAACACGTTTACACTGGTTGTTCCAACATCTATTCCATTCACTGGCATAGCCACAGGGGGAGGCATGGGGGCCCGGCCCCCTATTTGGGCTGGAACCGATCATGGGATTTGCGCAAAACCGTTGAGCAACTGGGGGAGGGTAGGTAGTATTATTAAATCAAGAAGAATGGATGTTATTTGCTCATTTGCTCATAAAGACTTGTAAGACTTTTCACCCAAAAATGTTGATGTGCCCCCTCCCTATTCCGGACTCCTGGCTATGCCATTGACTCTATTAACAGCAGCTACCTTCATCACCACCACTCCACCACCACCATCACCACTACCATCACCACTACCATCACCACTACCATCACCATACCATCATCATAATCATCATCATCATCATCATCATCATCATCATCATCATCATCATCATCAGGTACAGTGATATGCATATGTGAGTTGGTTTTGAAAATATGTGAGTTGGTTTTGAACAACACAGACAGCATTGTCAGATAGCGCTTGAAGATTCACAAAAACATGAAGGAAAAACACAGCAATACTACAACAATTAAGCTTCTATAATACAGCTTACCACAGTCTAAGCCAGTTAAATGCTAGTAGTGCTCTATGCTTGACAGCAGTCCACAGTATGTATGAGAAACAAAAAAAGTTATTTGTGTCATTCTATATTTAAGGATCCGTGCTGTAGCACTGATGGACGAAGCAGCAATTAATGGTATTTACCAGAAACACTAAAGCAGTTGCTTTGGCAAATTACATTGAGACAGAAGGAGTCACAATGTCCAATCCAGACGGACATTGTGTGATTCCATGTCTGTGGTCAATGCACAGCTGACTGTGCATTGATGGTAATTGAAAGCAACCAATGTGGGACCAGTGACGAGACATGATAACAGATCAATGGCCAGTTAGAGCCGTTTATTGGCATCAGATGCTAATGATCCTAAGGGCAGGAAACGCCGACCAGCAAATCCCAATATCTGTCCAGCCGTCTATCATTCAATGGCCGGAAGAGCTGGAGAAACGGAGGTGCCGAGTTCCACACAGTGCAACAGTTTCTTTGGCAGCAATCGTCTTCAAAAACAGGAACCCACAAGAATGCCAGAGAAATCTTTTTGAGAAGAAACAGTGATTCTCAGTTAGAGAAATTCAATGTATATTTTATGTACAGGTAATACTTCAAAGATACTCTCCACTTCAACAACGCCTTCTGCTAACATATGGAATGTCACTGCAAGTATGTATTCACAAAAGGTTGGCAATGTTTATGAGCAACACTTTCTAGAAAGTGATCAAATCAGATATATGCATAGAATTTTGCCAAGTAATCATTATCAGCTTTTGACCTAAACATAAAAATAGATTCATTATTATTCTACAAGTATTCCAGGACTGAAGCCATGTAGTCCGAAGTAGGCAAGATATTATTGCTGTAAAAACTTGTTTGCCTGATTGAATAAGCTGCTGCCCTCAATAAGATTGTCATAAATGCATAACAATTAAGAGACTAAACAACAGACAATAAACAATTGGCTTCACATGTGCATACAAAGATACAATGCACAGTCTGCTGGTCAGAAGACAGCATGAAGATCAATGAATATTTAAAGTTGAGGCTATCCATCCAGAAAGAGAACTTAAAATAAAATCAACAATTATAAACATATTACAGTATGTGTAATTCCATTGATCAAATTATATATATATATATATATATATATATATATATATATCACTTTCATATAACAGTTTAAACAGGGCAGAAAACTCCTTCATACCACCTCAGAAGGTTTTCAAGACCTTCAGCTTTTGTTCCTCACTGACATGCCAAAGTTGTCAACAGAGCCATTGACCCTGTTAATTCAATGCTATATATATTGCCTCAGTAACCAAAAGATATAAATGCACCCATATTCACATTCTAATAATGAAATTGGCAGATTAAGTTGAGTATGATAAAGCAATAAAATCATTTTATTTTAAAAATATTAATAAATAAAAATATTAATAAACAAAAGTTATAAACTGCCACTGGTTATCATTATAGCATTGTCCTGATTTTAAAAACAATTACCGGTAATAGAAAACTGAGTCCAACACTGAGGGAAGTAAAGAAATGGCCAAAATAATACTCTAGCAGACACTCCTCCAGATGAAGCTGCACACTTTAGAAACTGCTGAGGCAGCCAGTCTGTCAGTCCACAGAGTGGATTCCTTGAAGTACAATAGGTTCTCATTGCAAGAGCTGCTGTGATAAAGTGACAGTTGTGATAAGGAATGGTGTGTGAATAAAACCAGACACAAGCGCTCTGGCCTCACTGCATAGCAGTGGCAGGAAAAAATGCAATGCTTGTTAGAACAGAATGCATTGGACACGAAATTAACAATTACCGGTACCGGTAAAGAGATTATGGCTGGAAATGCATGCAGAGCTGACATTTACCAGTAATTGCAACATGCTTTCAAATCAAAGATTCGAAAACCGGATGATTCTTACATCTTTATTATGTATCTGTATATGCATCCGGATGATTCTTATGTCTTCATTACGCATCCTAGAACCTGATCTTGTCCAACAGGGTCATAATTTGGGTCATAATTTTTCAGGAGCTGCAAAGTGAGCATTGCAGCAGGACATTACAAAGCCAATTTGGAGATCACTCAACTGTTGATCAATGTACAACCGTGGTCTGACATTTACACCTTCTATTATGACTGATGCCATTCTGCATGTACAGCAACAACACAGATGCATAACCTGTTAAAAGACACTGCAGGTCTTAACATCTTTCTTGGCTGAAGCCACATTTCATTTTTTAGAAATTCAAGGTTAACTTCAAGCACAGGTCTTCTATGGCTCCACATGCTACAGCAGGGAGGGGTGGCCAAAGCCATAGAAGGCGCGAGACGTAAAAATAACAATTGTCAAAAGCTTTGCAGCTGCATTGCCACAACTAGACATGAAAACAAGGTAGTGTGATCCAATTCTTGCAAAAATTTCATCAAATCTCTGCTGCTGTTTTTATGAGACCTTTGATAAAACTGGCAAACTGGCAAAATTACTACTGTTTTGTGGCAATTGTATGCTTCTGTTGAAGTGTTAATCAACACCAAAAATTTTTTAACTTTACGCGAGCCACATATTTTGCTAGAAGAGCCACATGCAGCTCGTGAGCCACAGTTTGGCCACCCCTGTGCTACAGGTTTTTACTATGGTACACGGTTTTTCAGTTTTCCACAAGGTTTATTTTCTTGAATATCTTTCACATACATCTGGAAGTCAAAAGCTGGAAAACATTGAGACAAGTTGAGATTTGAAATAAATTTGTTTAGCACTTAGAGCTCCTAGAACTTACAGCTAAAAGTGCATATAAATAGCAAAGTTCCCATAGTGTTCCAAACTAGTCTTTACTAGTAACTAGAAACTTCATATAAATCATAGTAAAATTGAGCTCTTCCTCACTTTTATCTCTGCCTCCACTGTGCTGGTGTCATCTTTAATATAAGAATTTAACATATCTTGGTCAAGGCTTTTCTAGAAACAGGCACTATTTCCAACAAATATTACTATGGCTTTATTGCAGAAAATCCTTTACTGGTAATTCAAATTTCCATTGTTTGCATAAGTTTATAACTAACAAATATGATGAACAGAGTGGTATTTGAGAGTCAGACCAATTGCGGGGAGGGGTGAAGAGTCAAACCATTGGGTGAAAGAATTTTTGTTTCATTATGCTACATACGGTAAGTTACTGTAGTTAAAGAAGAATGACAGCATGAAACTTCCCTCTTGCTATGCATGGAGTGTACCATTGGTGGAGTCAGCAAGCAGTGACCAAGAATTCCACCCCATACAATCCCACACTGATAATGTAACAGAACTGAACAGTGGACAGAACTGTAATATCATGAGTACTGGTAATCTGTCTTTCTGCAACATCTGTGAAGATTTGGTGAATCTTTATCTTAGAAAACATCGGATTTCTATTTTATCATAAATCTATGAACTGTCCATTTGAAATCAATTGATAAACCATTTGTTTTAATAGTTTTATTGTGCACGCTCATTGTACACTACACTTGTTTCTATTTGGTCATACTAAAATTGTTATGTGAAAAAGTTACTTTAAATATCTTCAAATTGCATTTTGCAGCTCATAATGCAAGCCACAAAGATTTGACCAAAGTTGCAAACCTGAAGGAAGCTTCTTTCAGGTAAACTTCTATGCATTTATTAAATAGATAAGACTAGTCATCTATCACCTCCCACAAAATTTAAATGGGACAGGGCCTTGGTTGAAATGGGAATCATAAACGGATTTCTCCCACATTATTTGCAGATTATAGACACCACTGATACTATGAATGAAATGTTAAACATTTACTACTGAACTAATAAAGGAAATAAAATCTCAAGTTAAAACTGCATGTACAGTCATTTATTACAAAAACACATCAAGAAGTTTATATAACTGTTGCAAAATAACTGATGATTGGAAATGGAAAATATCAAAATGTAAATATCCAGTGGCATAGCCAAAGGGGGCTTAGAGGTTAAAAAGCCCTTTGGCTGGCCGACTAAAAGTTTTTTATTGCATATTATTGTTCTGTGGGTGGATGGGTGCCAAAATCGGGTTTAAGGTAGCAAAAAAAGCAGGGGACTGTCTGTGTACTCATATATCTATACCGCCGCAAATATCAACACGCTTAAACGAACCAGCAATGCATTATGGTAATTGTAAATATATGCTCTTGTTGAATCATAAAAGTGTGCTACTATTTCCATTTGAATTTTTGCTGTGTCTAGTTAAATCCAAATCCACCCAATAACAATAAAATTTGACTCTTTGGGTCACCTGATCTGGCAAACAACCAGCATTTCCCTTGGAAATCACCATGGACAGCTCTGTAAACCTATCATACTGCCTTAACAGCTTTAATTTGCCTTTTATTTCAGAAACCATTTTGAATTCACTTTCACAACAAATGCAGATTGTAAACAAGTTTTGTCTCTTAACAGAATGCTAATAATATGTACCGGTAGTCAACAAAACCCTCTATCCTGTTGAGCAGCATAATAATTATTTAGCAACATAAAAGACTAAAAGAAAGATACAGGCGTGACAGTAGGAGGCACTTTCACTCTTTAGCAGTCTTAAGAGAACAGATGTTCTTCAAATCCCCCTTCATTCCAACATCCATCTCATTAATCCTCACCTAAGTGCAACACCCTATAAATTTCCCATTTCATGTGTCTCACCTTATGTCCTTAGAGTGTATAAGAATGTCAGGTGGAAAAGATGTCTTGCTTTATGGCTGGAAGAACTGTCATAACCATGTCTAATTATTAATAAGGCATCCTCAATGTCATAATTCAGTACATAATAATATGAAGGATATTCTTTACAGAATAGACTCAACAGAGCACTTTTTACATGGTGGCACATGACATTCGACAGTAAAATGGCAGCCAGGAAAAATTGAGAAATCAAAAATTCTGACCTTGATATTACCAATTCTTCTTAAGGATAATGACCAATAGGAAAGATAAACAAAAACATAGACCAAGAGAGAGGAGAAGACTAAACAGCACTTTGAAAAAAGTTTAAGCAGTGAACCACAATGAGCCATGTACATACTGTACTGTATTTGAAATTTACCCAAAACCACCTGCACAGATACAGAAAAAATGGAAAGACAACGGCTTTCAAATCAATAAGATAAAATCAGTTTATTTAAATGAATTAAAGCGACGTACAAATACTAAGGAGGAATCAATGTAATGTAACAAAATATTTGTATAGTGCCTCTTCTGAAGAATCACTCAGAAGTGCTCCCACAGCAAATTACTGTGTATTGACAAAGAGATAAGTTTTAATAAGTCGTTTAAAAAACTTTCAATTAAGATGACTTGAACTCTAAACCTTCCAGGGGTGGATCTGGGAATTCAGTTTGATGGGGGCACTTAGCATTCCATTCCACAGTCTCGTTTGAAAGCTTTTGCAAACCACGTGAATTGGTGCAAGTTGTCAAATTTATTGAAAGGTATAACTTTTCAGATTTTCGCCATGATGAGAAATTTGCAAACAAAATTTTTGGAGTTGGAATGGGAGGGGCACATGCCCCTGTGCACCTGTAGATTTGCTTCTGAAACCTTCAACAGAAAACAATTTGCATTGCCTTGTATTTCCCTAGGTGACCATTATAACTGTTAAGAACAGCTTCAATGTGACAATGTGATAGTGCCTTGATAATTGTAGGAAATCATTTTGTCAATGTTACTGTATATAAACAGAACTAAGGAATATAGTTTCCACAAGAAATCATACACTGGATTGTTATAATTATTGCAGGTGGTAATAACAAGACCAGCAGAATAGCAACATAAAGCAATCACATAATGCTGGTCAAACAAAGTGACGAAGAAGGTCTGTAACGTAAACGACTCGGTCGATCACTTCTGGATCAAACCACAGAATACAAAAAGGGGATGCGATTGTCTCCATAATCTCATCATCTCTATTACTTCATACCCAGTTCACAGAGAGCCCGCAAGAGGGGAAGATCTAAATTTAATAATCGACAATATTGTGCATTATCTACTTCTTTATTGACACCACTGAATAGACTCTTACAAAATGAACTGCAACCAATGCTTCAGCTTCTAAGTTACAGTAATTCGTCTGATGTCTGTTGGCCAAAACATGAAAATTGGATTTCATGCAAATACTCGACAAAGTATTATGATCAAGAAATATTGCTTTCCCAGGTATATTGCCAAAGAATCAATCACCAGCATAACATTCGAAATAAAATCAATAGCATTTTACATGCAAAATACCTGGGATTTATAAAATGTCTTATGCAGTACATTCAGAGAAGAAATTCTCCTGTCTAACACATAAAGTAGTACAACTCTGAAGATTCTGTTCAGTGTTAATATTAGCAATAGATTATATAAGCAGACTTTAACTCTTTTTGCCATTTATTTTGCAGTTTTCATCCGCTTTTCCTCCGTGCACGAAGCACATAAGCAAAACCAGAAGAAACGAATTACGTGCGCCTTTTACCTGACATCCTATAAATTTCAGGCAGAATATGATATATTGGCCACTAGAGATTTGATCCTATCAGTCAGTTGACTAGTGAGATGGGTTCACAGAGGCATAAGATACAGTTGGCACAGAAAAGATGAAAGCAATCATATTCAGTGCATTAGAGGACAAGACGTCTGATAAGCAGTGCAAAGACGACACAAAGGAAGCTGAAAACTACAAAAACATTTGATACATTTGCCCTTCTAATTACTGCCAGCATTCCTCAAAAACTCATTGTGCCATATAACCAACTACCTGTATAAGGATTAATATTAATTTGGCATTTGAGTGCCTAAAACTTAAGTGCTACAAGTAATGCGAGTTATGATAAAATACACAAACACATGTTTATGTTTTTTAATATAGGTTATGAAACAGTAATGCATATTACATGTTATTTGACATATACAGTATAGATCAGTGACATTTCGGTTTTGGAAATAATTTTAGTTGCTACTCAGTGCCATTTGTAGGGTTGCAAATTTCAGTTTCTATTCAGTTTCAGTTTTGTGGAAAATTCTAGTTTCAATTCAGCTTTTGGGTTTTAATTGATTTTAGTTTAAGTTTCAGTATAAGTTTCAGTTTTGGCCACTCAGACATATGAGAACGCAGTGCAGAAAGCACAAGACATAGATAAGGTAAAGAGGAAAAATTTTATGAAATCTTGGAGATGCCAGGAGGATTGGTTTCATACGTATTTAGTTATGAGCTGCAATTATGCCAATGATAAACAATGAGACTTTTATTGGTAATCAAAAGTCAAGTTTGCAATGGAAAATACTTGGTAAGTTACACTCCTCAGTCCTCACCTTTAAGTCTGTAGTATTTTTTCCTACCAGGTTTATCCCACACACTTCCCCATCGGCTGTCTCTGCCATGCAAACACTCTTATTCTTTTTTGCATCATACATAAAAAATACCCAAGTTTGCTTTTCATGTTTGCGACCGGCAAGTGACTAAGACAGACTCATATTTAGTAATTCTTAAAGTCAAACGACACCGCTTAACAGAATAAAGAATCCCTAGATTTGCTACATTAAATTTGCAGTTTGATCATCGTGCACATAGCATAGTTCTGTGATCAAGTAAGTAGGCAAGTCAAAATTTTGTTAACCTGAATGGTAGGTTCAAAATCAGGCACTTGTAACAGGTAAGTTGTGTATTTAAATACAAAAAGACCCTAAAAATTTGTTGGTATATACTTACAATTTCAGTTTTGGAAAAAATTACAGTTTCTATTCAGCTTCAGTTTTAGGGTTGCAAATTTTAGTTTCTCTTCAGTTTTCAATATAAATTTAGTTTCAGCTAACTAGTCAAAAAGTCAAAGTAAAAAAGTCAAAGTTTTTCCCAAGCCTCGCGGGCTCATAGGGCAGTGCTGATCACCGTTGCTATAGCCCTAAGCCAGGCATCCAATGCCACGGATACGAGGCTAGTGTATCGCATAGCATACCTGTTTGACTTATTGCAGAGATTTTTTACCACTGCTCCTCATTTTACCACCGTGAAAGAGGCTGAGTCAACGTTTTAGGGCTCCTGCAGGACTCGAACCTGCGACCTCCTGCTCCATCACCCAACGTTGTTACCACTCTGCTAACTTCCCACCCCACTGAAAATATACTAAGATAGTTAACTGATATTAAGAAAGCTTCAGTTAACTATCTTAATATAATTTCAGTTTCTATTCAGTTGCAGTTAACTGGTGTATATATATATATATATATATATATATATATATATATATATATATATATATATATATATATATATATAATAACATAACAACAGCAAAAGGAATTCAACCTTTAAATCATAATTCAAGTCATCAATGGTAATATCATCAAGTGAATAGAATTCTTCAAAAGACATAATTATTGCAGAAAAAAATTATAAGATACATGCCTCCAGACAATGAAATGTGTCAGCATGAGAATACATTTCAGGAATTCTACCCAGAGGTTGATATTCAAGAAATCAGCGAGTGGGACTGTTGTACTACTCCCACCCCAATTTATTTTACGTCCAGTGGGGTAAGATGGCTAAAGGCAAAAATTTTCAACTGCAGTGGGAGCTGTCTTTGACCAGTGGAGAGCTAAACTCCTACCTCCGGCAAATCAAACATTGATTTTGCCTTGGTTAAACAATATCTCTAGAGTTATAACTTACAACAATGACAGGAAAGAAAGACCCTAAAGAAAACATAACGTATTATGACTACTGTTATCATCAGAAGAAATGGCATTAGACCATACAATATGCTGCCATTATGGAAGCCGCTGTCACTGCCTGTAAAGTGTGTTGCCAAATGCTTTATAAAGCTGATGAAATAAAAGTAGAACACAAGACTGCAGCAAAACGATGCCAATAATAAAAATCTCAGGCGCTGGTCATGGCAGTGTGCTTGTCACAGTGGGTCGAAGATCTTAAACAATTATGAGTCACATTAAGAATAACAATGTAATAACTACAAGCTAAGCTAATCATCAAGCTACTTTAATCATCAAGCTATGTCAATCATCAAGATTATTGTGCTGTGCAACAACTTACCAATATCAAGGCTTTCTGCAATAGTTGTCAACCCGACAAGCACTGCAACTCTAATAGCAATATGGCACATTCTCTTAGGGTAGATTTCTTTCTACAACTGAAAAAGTGTACAAGACAGATGTAAGAAATCTCAATGGACTGTTAGACATTTTAAAAAACAAAGAATTCACAAAGTAGCCTTTATTAATTAAAAAAAATAAAAAGGCTGCAGATTAGGAATAATTCTTCATTCAACAAATGGCCTCATAGATTGATAAGTTATTCTATGACAAAGTACTCAAGCAGACGCTAATATAAAATATTATGACTTTATTCCAAACTAAGAAAAGCATGTATGTAATGTTGTAAACCTGTTATTTAAGCTTTCCTCATATTGTCTCATAATCCAATGGTGACACGGTCATTGACTTACAATACTAAAGAACAATTTGTTGCAAGAAAGAAACAACAAATTACATCTGAGTAATTACCATTCTACGGGCTTCGGTTTCCTTCACTTCCTCTGTCGTCGAAAGGAAGACTCAATGATTTACTGACGACAATGCCACATCCAACCAACTCCGCTGATGAGGGATGAAGAAAGAGACAAACA
The DNA here is from genome assembly GCA_018105865.1 of Metaphire vulgaris. Classification (NCBI taxonomy): domain Eukaryota; kingdom Metazoa; phylum Annelida; class Clitellata; order Crassiclitellata; family Megascolecidae; genus Metaphire; species Metaphire vulgaris. The sequence continues at coordinate 8,396,841 of CM030844.1, forward strand.
TTGGAACCCAGTCTCCTCGTTGAAGTCTATGACATCTGACTATTGGCTGAAAACCTGCTGGCGGGCAGAGACAGGTTCTGCCTGCCACATAAACTCAAGACGCTAACGGCGGCAGCGCCTGCCTCTGGTCCTCTACATATTGATCACTGGTGGCTAGGGATCACCGTTGTTGCCCCCCCTGCCATCTCCTGGCTGACGCTCTCAGTACATAATTGAGAGATGACAATTTTGGACCAGAAGCGACTCAAACGCCTCCTGACCCGTAAATATATTTCATGGTTTGCCGAGAAGACGGTTTCTGGAAACCGATACGGTGACCAAACAATTTGTCCTCCACTCCACACTCCATGGGTAAGGTTGTGCTAAGAACCGCAGAGATGAAAATTATAGTATAATTTTGCTGCCAATAATTCAGTGAAACATTTGAGCAAAGCAAAGCAATTAGTTCAGTACGGACGATGAAATCATCTGACAAAAAGGTTTGATGCATATCAATCATAAACACTTTCTCAAACTTCAGTAACGTTACAATATTAGCTCCCATTATCTACTATGTAATTTCAAAATAATAAAAAAATGCCTAAACAACATAGTATACTAAAAGGTCTGCAGTGCAGGCTCTGCACGCTAGGCATGATACAGTATTAAACATTCATAAATTCTGAGAAGCAAGAACTTTGTGCCAATAATTGAAATGCTCGTTCTGGTAACATTTTCAATGAAAACTGTATATAAAAATACTTCAGAAGTAAAAAAGATATTTCCCATTAAATACATTGATTTCATCATCATCATTGTCATCATCATCAACACCATCATCACCATCACCGCCACCGCCACCATCATCATGTTTATTGCAACTTCAAGTATGCTGGAATTATAATAAACCATATATTATCATGTTACAGTATATCATCATGTTTACTGTAAGTAGTTTCAGGCTACAGATGCTTTGAACAGATCTGCTATTTTGCCACTACTTCAGTGTAACAGCCAAGGGTAGCACTCGGTTCCTTATTTGACCAACTTCTAAAGAACTGGGCCCAGATTACTCTGCAGTGGATTCAATAAAAATTGCTCCCTACAGCAAGAATTGACACAGGAATTCCAAATTTCACCATACATCTTACTGAAAGTCTGACCTACTGCCGTCCTTAAAAGGCATGCAAACCTTCAGCGTCAAATGCTTAGTCAACCATGCAAGCAGAGCAGAGCATGGAGCTGGAAGCTACTGTAACATTGGGACAGTGTCAGTGCGGTCACACATGATAACCCAGTGGCATATTTAGGATTTGATAAAGTAGCCAGTCACATCACCAAGTGGAACCTCGCTGCCCCCAAAAGTAAAATATTTCTCTTTCATTTTAGAGTGAAACTGCCACACTTTAAGAATACATACAATCCTTAAGCACACTACCCCCCCCCCCCCGTTATAAATGTTTCCTTTAAAAGGCTTTGGCTTTGGACGCACAGGGTCAGTGAAAAGTGAACTCTGCTCTTCTGATACCACTGAAAGTAACTAAGATCTTGAATTGCTGTAATACCTGAAAATATCTTCAAAACAGCTGTGAATAATATAATCTATAGACAATATTATTCTATATAATGATCACGGGGGAGGGGAACTTATCCATCCTTCATTTACTGTAATTAATAAACCATAGACAATTTTTCCTGACTAAACTTACTTTTGCACTGATGTGAAACTGCCAGTCACTATTATTTAGGAAAATAATTGCAATAGATATAATTTGCCCATTTCAATGATAATTTGTGTCATTCAATCAACATAATTGTAAAAACATTAGTAATGTGCACAATCTACATTTGGTTTCCTTCAGTGTTACATTTTTCAAAAAGCAGGGCAGTAAGATAACTCCCAGCCTAAAATTTTTGATGCAAAATAAGGGTCAACCTCAAGCAGCAAAGAGTGTCAAAACAGAAACCCATTTGCAGATTGAAAATTGGTTTTACCTATATACCGGGTAGTCAGAGTTTATTTGCATCATTTAAATTTTTGCTTTTAAATTTTATGGTTTTAAATGACTACGGCAAATATTTCCCATAAACTATTGACTGTTTGATGCTCACATATATTATTCTGACGTGTGACATTAGGTTTTGCAATTACGTGAATAGGTCTTGGTTAGAAGTCATTACGAGCGCAAAATGGCAGCTGAGACACATAGAACTGAGACGGCCAAGTAGACACGTATGCTCACGCGTCACAGCACATGAAATTTCACGACTAATTTAATCGCAAAAGTGACGACACCTGCGGTTTCAGAAATTTGCACAACCTCACTATATTGAGTTCCATAAATCAATTTTTCCACTGCACTTAGCAGTCGAACTAAATGGAGAAAAGACACCCATAGCATCATCTCCACTTTTCTGTTTTTCATTATGCCCCGTACATAATAATTATGTCCAGTACAACAGGTGATATCACTACGTATTATCAACAATTAATTGAGATTTGGTTTCAATAACCAGCTCAAATTTATTTTATCTAATTATTGATTCTGTGGTATCACTCACAATGTTAGAGGTACCAGCTTATGGCACACCAAGTCTAGATCTCATAAGAATTAGTAATTGTCTGACAGAAAATAAAAATAAATGACTTTTACTAAATAATTTGTCCTGTCCGATTACTTTCTTAACATTTCTGCGTACTGCTAACACCCACAACTTATATTCTGCTTCTGATATTTTCTATCCTGGAATACCACTAAAGCCAATACATGTCTGTTAGATTTTTAATAATAATACTTTAGAAAACAAAACTTTCAAACATGGGATATTGTGGTAAACCTCAAGTATTTTGTTTTATACATTTCCCAAAGTCTAGACCACAGGGGCGTCATTTCGGGGGGCGTGGCCCTCCCCCAAGGAAATGAAAACAATAATTTATAATGTATTAATGTGCAAAATATTGCAAAAATTTGCCCAAAAATATTAAAAAATTGCAAATTTGTCAAAATTGGCCCAAAAATTTGCCAAAATTGCCTAAAATTTGCGAAAAATTGCCTAAAATTTGCAAAAAATTGCCTAAAATTTGAAAAAATTGCCTAGAATTTGCACGAATTGCCTAAAATTTGCCAACAATTTGGCAAACAAATATCTTGCCCCCCCCCAAGAAAAGTGTGAAATGACGCTACAGCTAGACCACTAGTCATTTCACCAACCACTGCCACCAAAGATTTAGGATATTCTGAATTTGATAGCATAAATGCTAGAAATCAAATAAATCAATAATAAAATGCAGCCATAAGCAATTATCACATCAGTGCAATAAGTCACAGAAGTTATACAATTATAGTGTTTGTGCAGTCAATCAGTGATAAATTATTGATGGTGCTGCAGAAATGACTTCACAACATAGCTATTTTCAACTTCATTATTCAAAGACAAAAAAATTGCAGCAAAACATATTTAGTGCCTTCTTCAGTTCTGCTAAGGATCATAATTTTATTAAGAATGTAATTTTAAATTTACTTAAAGCAGACATGTATTGTAAGCTTAGTTAATATTATTAGAAGTAAAATTTGGAAAACATGGACACAAACTGACATTCTGTTACATTATCTTTTAAAATCTCATATCATTTTTAAAATCTCATATCAGATGTCTTTGTAAAGCGCTCTTGACTATGGCCTTCGCCAGGCAGATAGCGCAATATAAATTGTCGTTTAATAATTAGCTGCACTCAGTAAAATCATTTGGCCACTTGTGATGTGTTCCACTTGATACAATCTCAAGTGGCCACAGTGCTATCAACAAATTTGTGAAAATAAGTCACTTAATGAGTGATGTCTTTGTTTAAGCTTCAACACATTTCGTCTCTGGGAATGTTTTTGCCCCTTTGCCCACTGTCCACCTAAGTTAATATGTTTTGCAAGGGAAGGAGACTGCAGCAAAAGGCAAAGAACATCTGTTCATCTTAGACTCCAAATGACAACAGATCACAACAGTTAAGCTGCAGCTTAAAGTTGTCTAGACTAGAAACTGATTATCACTTGGAAAAGTGCACATACATTTCTGAAGAATCTCAGTAATATGAAGATCACATCAACACAAGGTCAACAAACTTTTTAATGGGAGAACAGAGGTCAGTAATGCCCTTCAAGATGAATGACCAGCATCAAAATTTTATGCACGCGAACCAGGGGCAAGATCCCATTTTGCAAACAATGTATAACAAACCTATTCAGCCAATTTCCATGTGCTGCCTCATTGCATGAAAGCAACTGATGGCTAATCAAATTTTCGAGAAGCGTTAGCCTTCTAAAAGGTTTAGCACAATGTTAACCAGCAAATGTCACTGCTCATATTTTATAGTTACAAAATGTCTAAAGATTTTTAAAGCACAAATGATACTCACAGTTGAAAGTTGAACTTTGCCTTTTAACAAATTCCATTTATGACATTTCTAGGACAATTATATTTCAACCTCTTTTTCCAGCACCTTTTGTCATAATTTCCTAATTTACCATATTATCTCGCATATAAGACGCCTTTTTTCCCTCAAAAAATGGTGCAAAGTGTGGGTGCGTATTATACATAGGAATCAATTTTATGTACACTCATTCATATGATCATATTCAATTTATAATTGGAAAATGGTCATTATTCATATCCAGTCCTAAGACAAATGATATTCAGAATAGAATCATTGCAGCATATGCCAGTTACGTTGGTCCTTTCTTGAAAATGTAATCAGCTCTTAAAACTTATGATGAATATTGATTTTGTCTTTGGTACAGTCGACAAATTAACATATTTTGGTTTCAAGGCTCTAATGAAAAGCAACTGTGACAAGTAGAAATTTCTGCATAGCAGCATCCAAGACCTCCATTGTACTGCCTTCCATTGAAAAACACTAAACAAAAGTGTAGTGGATTTGCAGCATTGTTGTTAGGGCTCTCTAGCATATGTATAAAAATGCTAAGTTACCTACAGAAAACTCAGTTTTCCAAATTCAGAACAGCGGTTTGCTGGTCAAACATGAAGTCAGGTGTAAATGTCACTAAAGACAGCAGTCAATTTAGTGCAGTGACACACAGTTCTAAGCAAAATTTGAGAAATTTACTCTTTTCATTTCAAAACTTTTCAGTATCAGTATCTATGGGTCAACAAAGTCACAATTCAGACGATGTCCTATTTTTCATTTGGAATTAATTTAGTCCCCTCGTGCATTTGGAAGCTGATCACTAAATATCTAGAGCAAAATCAATGATCTTTAGTGCCTCTATATCAACTGGGAAAGACAGACGCCTATGATTCATACGTTGATAATTTTAAACATTCATTGAGCATTCAGTATGCAAAAGTCCTCTCATGTTTGAGGTAGGCTTGGACAGAATGCTTCAGATAGACCAAAATTTAATATACTGTATTAAGTTTTCATAGTTATATATTCTGTGACCTAAAATCTGCTTTTCAAAAGGTTTAACAACTTAACAATTAACAGTTCTGCATTTTCAGATATTTAAGGGAGCTGCTGTCCACTGACAGTCACAACAATGTAACAATATCTCATAGATTGTCTCATAATTGGAAGAGTTAAAAGCAATCTCACACAGCTTAACAGAAGCAGGAGAGACAGACAGAACATTACCAGCTGTCAATGGTGGCGTCAAACATAAAATACGGCATGTGGCAAAGAACCTGATATGTCAACCATATAAGCTGTGTGGACAAGACTAGAATTACAGAGCATTTGGATGAAATGGAGCAATCAGTAATAATAACAATAGCCATAGACACTAGAACCTAAGGGACCGTGGATGCAATGGGTCCAGCTGGGTCGTGCCTGTCTACTTTGAAGACCTACAAACCACTCATTAAAACGGATTGCCCGTATTTTAAAAGCCTTATTTCCAAACAGCCTTTCTGTTATTGATAAAACACTTTTCCAAGGAATCCAGCCAAGGTGTCTCCGTAAACCCCAAGAGTGGACACATGGAGAGGGGAGAGAGATACACAGGAATGGTCTGCCAAAACTTACACACCTCCAAATAACTAGCAGTTAGCCCCAATTTACAGAAATTAATTCAAATGAGTTTTCTGCTTTCTTTTACTAATTCCTGCATTTCACATTACCGGTACTTCATTTTTTTATCTGCTGAATCCAAAATGAACCACAACACATGCATACGACCTTATTTCACGATTTTCTAGTGCTTAAATTCTCTTGGAAATTTTTAATGGCCTCTAAAATTTCTCAAAACTCTTCAAATGCCAAGATGACCTGATGGAATAAAATAAAATACAGAAATAAAATGAGACTGTGTGACATTTTGTTTCTGTAATTTGACATTTTCAGATATGTCAGTTCCAAAAAAGGAATTTAACTCATTCATGCAATATCTATGCTAACACATAATTATACTACATATTCATAGCATATTTAACATAGTTTCATCATGTCCAAATTTATGACAATGTGAAGAATACTGGGAACTTGAATAACAAGTTATCTTAAGAAAATGTAAGATCAGTTTATGCAGATGCTTGTAACTGTCACAAATACAAATTCTACCATTAATATCTCGAGTAAATCTTTCCACTTGTTCAAAATACATAGGCTTGGAATATATACACACATATGAATATAACATACAGTTTATTATGACTTAATTTTATGCATTTTATAAATGATAGCAATCTTCTTTGCTGAAAAAATGAGTTCAAAGTTCAAGGGTACTGGCATTTTCATTTGGTAGCAATTAATATATCTGTCACAAAAACATTTAAATTAGCTTGCATGCATATATTTTCTGTTCCATTAACTAATTGAAGGTAAGAAGCAAGCCCTGACTAGAATTCAAACAGCAACAATAACACTAAAACTGAATCAAATTTCCAGCATAAAATCTCAATCTGATATGGAGTGATTTTAATACTTGGATTTTAAAAACCCGGTTCTTCCTGACGAGGCTCACAGGAAATTCCATTTGCCAGGTTACATGGTTTTAAAGGCATATTGCTATTGCTGCAGCTTATCTCAGAACATCTGCTGCTCAAGGGCAGCCAACGAAAACACTGGATGACAGCAGAGAAAGCAGAGAAGCTCATTTGTTTCCATTTCTCAGCACTCCCAAATGATTGTTCAAAGCTGAATTCATGCTGACAGCAAACTGCTGCATTGGATCAGTATTTTCACTGAAGGGCTACACTGCTTCCAAATTAAGATGGTTAAGGCCATGCATGACTGCCACACGTTCGTGCCTGGATAGCACCAATCACAAGGTGTTACATAGTTTACTGTTACACATTCTGCAATAAAATGTGTAACAATGTGTGAGTGGTGCTGTCCATGCACGTCCAGTAATCAGTTAACTACTGAGAAATCTTATTCACTGCAATTTTGAAAGTATAATCTTACACTTTAAAAACAGCCATCTTCTCCAAATTGAATATACAAGTAAAAAACACCACGGACAACTGAACATTTTGAATGACTACAAAAGCTTCTCAATAGTATATATGACCAAAAAAACACACTATTCTCTCACAACAGGTTTTCCAGTGATTTTATCTTATTTCATCTTATCTGTGAATAATGAAAACTATACCAGTAATTAGCCAAGCAATTATGAACATAAAGCAACCTATTCCTTACTACTAAATCAATTGCTGAAATTGACACATTACTGGATCAAAGAAAAATACAAATTCCAATAAGTAAGTAAGTAAAATCTCGTAAACTTCTACAGCGCCCCGGAAAGCAGCACAGCAGTAGCTGCTTATTCTTATGCGCTTAGTCTTTCTTGAAATAGCTATAGGCAGGGTGGTTTGTCGGCCGGGCAAATGTCAGTGTATCCATGAGGCGGCTGGTCAGGTTGTTGTTGCTATGGGGGAAATGACTTTTCGAATAGGAAGGTTTTAAGTTTAGACCTAAAGGCTTGAGGAGACAGTGAAGGAATTAAAGGAAATGAGGATTCGGAGCTTATTGTTTGACCACGTCCTAGGCTGCGGAGGGAGGCTGGAATTGAGTTCCAAAGTTCTGGTGCGGCGATGAGAAACCGCGGTTTGCAGATTTTGAGTGATGACTGATTTAACGGGCGTGAAAGTGTGAGATGAGATGATGATGGTGTAGGTCGGGGAGGCTGAGGCGTTAAGAGTTTACGAATTTACGAGTTTACGAATATAAGTTGGCAGGTGAAGTTGAGTGATACTACTGAGTTATACAAGGCTATAGAAAGCCTGAAAGTTTTGCTAAAAGATGCAACATTTGATTTAGAAGAACACAATGTAAATATGCATAATCAGATACTTCTTCTGAAACCTGAAGTTTTTCTTTCACAATTTGCCGAGAATTAATTTTTTATGAAATTGAAAAGTAAAACTTTTCATAGAACTTTCTGCTGAACACTCAAAGTAGTATGAACATTGAACAAGGAATAAAAACTACCTACTTTTTCTGTAATTATGATGAACATGATTATTCTCTTCTCTTTAGACTTCACTGCTGACTTTAGCTAGCAATTCACTAGATACCATATCCAATAAGCCAATATCCATAATTTACTTCCTAAAGAGACAAGATCTTCAGTGAAAAAAATGTCACAATTTCTCATAAAACAAAATCACCTTAGAGTTCATGTATTCTATGTCACATGCAAGTTATTCTGAGAATACTGAATGTGAAAGTATGCTACAGTGTGCATCTTTAAAATGGATAGGATGACAAGAAATATTTATAATAAACAATTGTCATCATTTCTTCATTAATTTTGCTGTGTATGTTGGCTAATGATATGGCTATGTTTGGAACTTATACTTATTTTATACAGGCAATAATATAAGTTTATAGAAATATACTAGTTTATGCATTGTTGCATAGTTACTCCACAAGTCATCACAGAAGATTTATCTTGCTTTGTTTCTTAGCATATGTGTAAAAATGCCAATAAAGGTGGGTTATATACTGTACATCACCTTCTGAGTTTAATTACTTTGTTTCTTAGCATGCGTGTAAAAATGCTAATACAGGTGGGATATATACTGTACAACACCTTCTGAGTTTAATTACTTGCACCTCTAATAATTAAAACTCTCAGGCTTAAAAATAAGAAATTTGTCAGATAATTAAAAAAGACATCAATCAATTTGTAATTAGCTACAAATCTCATATCATTTGCAGTTCAGATTTCATAGGCACATGAAATCTCAAATGGCAGAGAACTAAAATTTCCTGTTAAGAAATCAGTACAGTAATAAGCTATTTTTCGATTCAAGAATATTCTTATGAAAACGAGATCAATTCAATACTTTAAAAATAATAATATAATTTACAATTTATAAGCATCCAAAAACCAATTTTTACCATGGCAGCCAACAAGATGTTTCATGAAAAGGAGTTTTCATAATAAAAGAAAATATTAAATAAGAACCAATCTCAGAGAAGTGGTAACAGCTGATAAATTATGGCTTCGCAAATGTCCCCACCAAAGTTTAAAGGTGAAACCTGTAATCTTAGAAAATGTGGAGGTCCCAAAGTAATGCATAATTCACAAACTCCCAGCCTCCAGCCATGACAGGTCAATGTCAAACTAATCTTATAAGACTAGAGTTCTACCAATTGGAACCATATCAAGGGCATGTGCTAAGTCATCTGACTGACAAGAAAAGAAACCCAACATTTGATGACAAAGTTTGCTATGCATTCACATCATGCATGTCCATTCAGAATGGTCATCTACATTGATAACAGTTTTGCAAAGATCTTCGATGGACATACAAATCCTGTATCCGGCTGATTGATAATCGCTTGGTGGTTTCACAAGACTGATCAACTAAGATTGAAGATGCAATTGCAATAAACAGCGTATATCTAAAGGGCAGGTTAGAATAACAATGAAGAATAATGCAGTCCTTGGACCAAGCATAATCCTCAGAAAACAAATCATAATGTGTGCAACAACAGACTTATTTCTTCAATGCTAATGAAAGTGCTATCTCAATTTAGCTACCTACTGCTCAATTAGGGAAGATAAAATGGCTATTGCACAAATAAACTAAATGCAAGGACCAAATTCATTGTAATAATTCATGTACAATGAATCATGAAATTTGCACTATGAATACCAATAGACAAAGTGCCTAAATTTAAATCAGTTCAAAACTTACAAACACATTCATCCATCTAAGTATTCACTGCCTACTACTTACCTATATACTATATATATATATATATATATATATATATATATATATATATATATATATATATACACATATATATATAATACACAGTGGGTCATGGCTGAGTCCTTGGTCCTTGTCCTGACCTTGATGGCTGAGTTCTTGTTAACATCTCTGCCATCACCACCCAGTAAATATGAACATAAAAGCTTACATCTACATTTTGGCTCATCACCTTTGTTTGTACCACCACCACACTGTGGAGTCTAAGTCAACTGTCTAGATCAGTGGTTCTCAACCTTTATAGTGTCGCGACCCCTTCAATTCAATTCTCTATGATGTGGTGACCCCCAACCGTATAATCACTTTCGTTCATAATGTAAACTGTTAAAAAATAACAATAATTCTGCAACTATTACAATGTTTGAAATCATTCTAATTCAATTGTCTGCAATGTCTATCCTCAAATGGCAATTCTAGTTTTTAAAAAACTAGTAACTTAGTAACTACCAATGGGTAGTTTTGTGCAATTATAAGTTTTGCGCATCAAAAAAGAGACAACCCCATATTTTCGAAGGTTTCAGGCGACCCCTGGCAAATCGTCATTTGACTCCCGCCAGGGTCACGACCCACAGGTTGAGAACCACTGGTCTAGATGATCATCATATTCACCGTATTCATGTATTGCACTGTTTGGCTCACATGCCAACATGCTTACGGTGAGCTGTCCAACACCAAATGCAACCTGGCACTTCAGGGCACCATCATCTACCCATCTACCATCATCAGAGACCTTGAAGTCCTGTTTGACAATGAACTGACCATGAAGAAGCATGTTTGACAGTTAGCCAAGAGCTGCTCCTATCACATACGATGCATACACCAGATCTGTTGAATCGCTAGCAAAAAAGTCACCTCAAACTGGTCTCTGTGTTTTCCTGTCAAGGCTCAACTACTGCAATTCCATCCTTGCTGGCCTTCCAAAGTCTATACCGGCCATTCTGCAGCACGTACACATGCTGCTGCACGTCTAGTGCTTGACCTAAAACCTAGAGACCATGTCACCCAGCGCTTCATGAACTTCATTGGCTTCTGGTCCAGTCATGGATACAGTACAAACTGTGCATTCTGATGCTCTGTGCACGGAATGGTCTTTGCTCAACCTACCTGATCTGCTTCAACCAACATCAACTGTCAAATGGTAAACCAGGCTTACGATCTGCCTCTCTACTAGCCAATGCCATAAACCTCGTCTCTGGACAGTTATGTGGCAACATGTTTTCTCGTACGCTGGACCCCATGCTTGCAACGCCCTTCCACTAGTGCTACAGAACCTAAAGTTGCCTGTCACTTTCTACAAGCAGTTAAAGATTCACTCTTTAATTGTGTTTATTATTGACATTGTAATGCACTTGTAAACATTTACTGAACAAGCACAATATAAAATTAATAGCCATTGTATGTAGGTAGGCCTATGTATTCACAGTGGCGTCGAGAGGGGGGTGAGGACCGCACCGGGTGACACCATCTGGGGGGTGACACCAAACAAGGATGACCTTTTTTTTGCTTGTCACGGACAAGGATGGCCTTTTTTTTGCTTGTCACGGTATTTGAGAAGGAAATGGGTGACACCACGATTTTACTGCACTGGGTGACACCAACCCTAGCGACGCCACTGTGTATTCAAAAGTAAGCAGTTAAATAATATCCAATCTACTTATGCTAGCAGCATTATTTAGGGTAAGCTGATTTTTAGGCAGCTTAGCCTGTGTAAAAACCAAAATAGCATGGTATTATTACGGTATGCTCAAGATGGGATTATGGGCATCATCACCTTTGCCTCAAACAGTATAAAAAGCAGTTGAGTAGCAGTGTAAGAAAAAATAAATTGTTCTGAAGTGTAATTTATTCAAATAATGGAATCCATGATGCACACTTCTGTTCTGTGTCATCAGGAACCGTTAAAACATATAATTTCATATGGTCAAAAGCAGGAAGACTACTCCATATATGCTTGCTTCTGATACTACATTGGTCATATGACAGGATACCAGGGCTTAATGGCATTAGGAAAAACCGACAGCAATAATATGGATTTCTGCCCATTGTTGAAGACTTCATGCTCAATTATGAAGAAGGAATGCTCTTAGCATCACTGAAGCACTTAAAGACTACATTTCTCTTCTTCTGGAAATTTTCGGTCGAGTGTTCGGTAAAACATGTTTCAATTAGGCGTCAGCTACCTACAAAGAAAAGGATGGCAACAAATGGAAGCCAAACAAGTGCTTTTAAGAGTGAGTTATACTGACAACGCTGCCAACTCATATGAAGAGTTCTGAAAGCCTTTAATAGCCAGCGCAAGAAATGGCTGATATTAACGGCAGTGAAGCACATCAAGCCGCAATAGCCAAAGAATGCCGTTTCTCCCCATTCTGTTCATCCAAATTCCTGTGATTTGCTTCAGATGCGAATGCATTCTGGCATAGGCACAAAGAATAAACATATGTCCTAATTATCTTAGAGTGAAATCAGTTAATAATTTGTGTTTAAACAGGAAACAAGAAAAAGTCTAATTTTTTAATGCAAGCCTCATTCTATGGAAATATAAATCACAGGTGCAGAAGCATATGTGCTTCACCACACAAAGACAATTTTTATACAGTTAAAAATGGGAAATTTAGTTTTGATATTATATTCAGATAAAATCACAGTGCCGACCACTGATTTAAAAATCAGTACGGTAATTAAAAACAAATCAGTCTTAACAAGCAACTACTCAATTACATAATTCAAACAGCTTTCGGCTCTCACAAATAAAAATCGCAGAACACAGTTACCATACGTCAAGGAGATCAAACAAGGGAATACATGAATGAAGAAAAATTTGAATAAAAGAATACTAGTTGCTAAAATTTCTGGGTAACAAAAAAACACAATGAATATGCAAATACAAAGCCAAGTCAGGCCAGTGGCAATGGGGTTGGGGGTGGATAGACAACCTCCTTTTGTCTGAAATTTCCTTGGATAGCATGGCAACATATTTGAAATCAGGCACGCAAAGTCAATATGCAGAGTTGAAGAAAATTAAAAGGTGAATGTACTTACTGTCTGAGGCTGCTCGAGTAATTTCCAAATGTCACCACTGTCTTGCAAATTAATGAATTACCAGTTTTAATTCTTGTGTCAGCAATGTTTCATTCAGACCTGGAAGGTCGTACTACTACCTGAAACATCTGTATGAATGGGACTCTAATGCTAACGGTTTAACTGTTGACATCAGTATCCATGGGCTTGCAGAGCTGATACCATCACAGTAGGCCTACTCAGGAGGGGCGCAGAACACTAGAAAATAGATAATAGAACTATAAGTACCGTAGGTTACACAAAAGTATTTTCTTACACCTTCTTGATTATTAAATGATTGGCCATATCAGCTATCCTGATAAAAGCATACTAAAATTTAGTATCTATCTTCCACAACAGATTTTTAAAGAAAAATGCTATTGCAATGTAATAAAAGTAAGCATGCTATTTATTTTCCTCTCAATGAAGCAGAAGCTATTTGCTTAATATTGGTATAAACGTTGAGTTCATAAGGACTTTTGATGTTATCTATGATCTAAGCTGCAATAAGTATACGTAAAATCTTGAAACTCTAAAAACAAATAGGCCTAGACCTAATACCAACATACATATTTTCCTCTAGACATAGTTCTAATACAGTAACTAAGAAGTGAATAATTAAAAATGGTACTGGCATAATGGCATAGAATACATCATCAGTGTTTTCAAAACAAGAGAAATCCTACTAAACCACTTAAAATCCAATTATTATCGTCATTATTACCTGTCATTTACTATGATTTTGCTAACCTGCTAAAAATTCATGATTAAATAGAATACTTCCATGAAAGATCATTAGTTTGTAAACATTTATCATGGTCAAAATAATATCTAAGCAATATACAAACTCATATTTTGCATACATCTTCAATAGTTGAACTGAATGACTATCTTCAGCATTTCTCTCTTACACTTGGTTGGCGATAAGACACAAATCTTTTCAGTTTGCTTCTCAACTGCTTTCTGAATTGCAGTTTATGCAGTCCATTCAGTTAAACTGTCGTTTGCAAGAATTTTAAATCAATGGCTATTAAATAGATTCTAACTTTTCAAAGCACAGGGTGCTTGAAAGATACAACGAATCTGTATAAAATAATAACATAATACAGTCACGAATCTCACCTTTTCTTCTGCTCTTTCCTGTTTTCAACTTCCACAGCAGCCCAAGAGTATTTTAAAGGTGACATTAGCAAATGCATTTTATTTATTCTATTGGACTAGACTAACTTAGCCTAAACTATTGTATAGGCCTAAATATCAATGCTAATGTCTTAATATTTGTCATGCATTCAATGATTTCCTTTCGATCGTAAATTCCAATGTAAAAATGTTTCAGCTTATTCAGGACAAATGTAGTGAATTAGTGTAATGTCATGTAATATTCTGTTAAATTCTTTAATACTAACAAAATCAGAACATGCCATGGGCAGCCTTTGGTAAAAGCCTTGGAGGTAAAAATCTGCTGTTTTATTTGTTGACCTTTCTACTTTAAGGATTTCAATTTTTGACCAGATATGAATAATAAATATGGCTAACTAACTATCTTAGGTCTGCAACGTTTCAGTCCAATGCAAATATGTATACCACTCAACAAATTTTGCAGAAAATGCATTATGACTTATTAGACTGTCATTAGCAGTCATTGACTGAAAACAGTTTATGATGAGGAAATTTCATCATAGCATATTTCATATTTTGCTATTTCATCCTTTGTCTTCAATACAGTATTATAATTTGCATTAATCTGATCATGGCACAAAATTAGTCAATAAGCAAACTTCTCCTTGCCTCATTGTGTAGAAATGGTTATTTTATTAAATGTTTGCTTTTGAGTATTTCACTTGTTAATTAATTAATTATTCAACAGAAGTTGTCTTTACCATGAAATATAATTAGACTTAGAACAATACCAACTGATTTAGAACTGCACAAGTATATACTAACCTTGCTTAAAATAAAACCAAACAGGGAACATTTACTGTCTTTGCATTTCTTCAAATCAGACAATGAGTCATTTGCATCAGCTTACACAATTTACAAAATCAAGGCTGTGTCAAGCAAAGCTTAGACATATTGTTCGAATTTGTTTAAAAGCAATATTATTATTCTGCTATATGTAATATCATATAAAATTTTCTCCATACAAAACATCTAGCTTGGTGTAATAGTTTCAGTAAATATAGCTGCAACACAGACTAGCCATATATCATCTAATTCAGAAATTATTCTGATTTTCAACAGTGAGACAGAGAACACAACAAATGCTATCAAATGGCATCACTGCCACAGTCATCACAAATTCAACCAACTTCAATGCACCTAGGGTTGCCAACCGTCCTTTATTTCAAAGGACAGTCCTTTAATGCACCTCTGAGTCCTTGTCCTTTATCGCTTTAATAAAGGACCATGGTTTGTCCTTTATTTCAAAAATCAAGTCATGAAACCACACATTTCAATTGAAATTTCTTTTTTTCCCTTTCCATTTTTTTGCTTGTCACCATCACCACACTTCAGAAGGGAGATGACCTTTTTTGTGCCTGTCACCACACTTCAGAAGGAGTTAACCCTTTTTTCCCCGCACTGGGTGACACCAAGCTTTTTCCGCACCGGGTGTCCTTTATTGCAATTTGGCAAAGTTGGCAACCCTAATGGCACCACACTGTTTCCCAAATGTTCAGGGGTATCACAGCTACCAGCACAACAAATCCATACAGTATAGGAACAAGTTCAATCCGGTGTCAGGCCTGGTTGACAGCCTAGAGCAAGCAGGTAACCATGCTTTAAGCTTATACCTAGAGGTCATTGCAGTGCTCACAGCACAACAATTGGTTCAAAGTTTGGGACAGACACAGAGAAAGCACAAGTGGTGAGTGAGAACTGTTTAAGATTGAGGGAATGTAAGAACTCTATTCCAGACAAGTCAGTGAGTATTTTGTCTCAAAACAAAGAGCACGTGCATAGAAGAGCAGTCGGGTTGATGAAAAATTTTGCAATCCTGGAGGCAAGCTTTGAAATTTATCCAAATGCTGATGGGAAACGCAGTTCAAACATGAACTAGGATCAAGTGCTCATGTGTTGGGATTCTAGTATTAATTTCATGCTAATGAATTTTTTAACTCTGACGGTCAGGTTTCAAAATTCCAAATAGAAATTAGTTGGAATAGTCAAGGCAACACACATTAAAACATTAGTCCAAACTCTGCAAAAATTTTCATCAAAATAAAGGCCACAAGAATAGCAGATATCACTGTTACAATTTTAAAATATTGTTTTTTAAATACATGTAGTAAATTCACAGTTTTAATCATTAAATACAGGAAAAGCCCAGTAACAGCAAATTATTATCACATAAATATTGAAATCTTCTTTAATTACATTCACAAGCAACACAAACCCTTTGTAGAATCATTGAAACTTACTACAATCAATTGAACTATTGATTGCCAGCAAAAACTTCTAGACAATATAGGATACTAATTATATTGCACAATATATCAATAAACTCATTCCAGGATTTAGAATGGTTTTCTTAGGTGTGAAGACCTAAAAAAATTAAAAATTGTTAGAACAAAATTCTAATGACAATTGACTGAGCACAGTAATATACTCAATACTATAGATGGTGATGCTCAGTTTGCTTTTATTGTTATTGTTCATGACAATTTATATAGCGTCGTAAAATAGCAAGGGCCAAAGTAAAGGGTGCTTTACAATGAACATGGAAACGAGATATTAAATAAATGCGTCTTTAGTTTGCTCGCAAACTCTCCAAAGTCTTCCTTATATGGCTGGAAAAAAAGAATACAAACTTTTGAAAACAATTGCACGAGAAAGATGAAGCAAATCAGCTATCAGGAAAAAACAAAGACACGATTGAAGGCTCTATAATTACTGGTCTTGCAGAGGGAAAAGAAATGGAGGCTGACCTAGAACAAGCTCGATGGATAACATTATGAAATGGTCAAACTTGAATAGCATAACACTTATGGAGGCATCAAGAGACACATTACTATGGCGATCTATTTATTGTTCATCATTGTGACCAACCGTCACTAAGTGATGGATGTAAACCACTCATCCATTCTAGAGCAACAATCTTTTAATTGTTACTACAACTCCATCTCTGATTTTATAACAATAAGCAGCAGAAAAGAACTACAGGTCAACTCTAAAGCTAAAATTCACAAAAATGAACTGGATGCAGCACAATAAATGACAAGCCAAACATGCATTGACACACATGATCAGATCGTGGCAATGATCTTCCGATCAGTCAGAGAAAGGTCAGAGAAATAGTGTTGTCTTTCTCTTTATTTGACACAGCCATCATTTCTGTCAAACAGTACATAGAAATGTTTCATCTGACCATTGCAGAAGCCAATCAGCAATGCCTAAAGTACATCAATAGAAAAATTTGCTAGAAATGAGCCTCTGTCCAAACCTAAAATAGTCTGTACACTAAATGAATACATATCACAGCAACACAGTTCATTAGCAATCATAACTCATTATTCTGCAATTAGTACCATCTGGAGTCTGCAATGAAGGGCAGCACGTATGGAACACATAACAAGACAACATATGTTGCATGAAGCACACTCTTCAAACCTTATTCATTCATCAGAATCTTAAAAATGCAGACAAGGGCACATGTGGAGAGCAGCGATAAAAGTATTCATGAGAGAAAATTGGCGCGTGATTGGATACACTCTGTATCAATTATTAATCATCTAATCTCTATATTCACCTTTAACTCTGACATGTAGACCACAAATGATATTGCACAGGTCTCATATAATGACACACTAAGACAAACTATACAACATAAATCTAAAGCACACACAAGTGCATGCAGCCCAAAAGACATGACTGCCATTGCCTGTAAATTAAACATCAACACACACACACACATCATTTCAAACACTGCAATGACACCAAATTATATATATATATATATATATATATATATATATATATATATATATATATATATATATATATATATATGGTGTGTATATACATTTATATACACACTGGCATATATAAAACTAGCGAGATCTTGACAATTCTAATGTAATTATCAAATCAACTGCATTCAGTGTGTTCCACTTCAAATCAACCCACTGCAAATATGCAATTCTTATATGATTTATATGAAATGCAACTAAGAAATTTTAACCAATCTCTGGATTTGATAATATGTGCCAATATGCACCACTTTTAAATAAACAAATTATCACCACTTTCACATAAACAATTTACAATGGAATTGTTTATGATAAGAAAGAAAATCTCTCAGTAATCCCTACAGAACACTGTGTGGCAAGTTGTCATTAACATGTGAAGATAGGAGATACAGTACACATAGAATGATAATATTTTTAGCATAAAGTATGCCTGAATTCCTATCAATTCATCAGCATCTTAAGAAGACTTTTGGATATTAGAAAATCACAAATAACATTCAACAGAACAGGCAAACAAACAAACAAGCATACATCAAAGACCATAAAAATGACTAGAGTAAAGGAAATATGGGAGCTTGTAAGGATATGCAATTTTGGCAGAAAGAACTTAACAAAAAATAAATAAATAATAACATATATAAACTAGGTTCAAATTTAACTGCAACAAAGTCATGAATGAATACCGATCAGATGTAATCATAAAACAAGTGACAAACAAAATCCTTGCAACTACATTTTACAGCATAAATATTACTATAAGAAGTAGAAGACAACTTCACCAACAAAATATAAACACATTTTATTTATTCCTTTTCAGCTAAATAAAAGCGAAGTTTCTCATGTTTTAAAGCAAACAGAAATTGAATTGACAGGATGCGACCTACATAGGGATGAAATCACAACATCATGTGATATTTGACAACAGGTATGACTGCACTGGGTTTATCAATAGCATGTGCTTTCAATAGTAAATTTTAGCTCATTGAGACATTTCTGTCTTTGATATATAATATACTGAATAAAAAGAGAGAAAAGCAGAAAAAATGGAAGAACAGGAAGAAATATCCTTGATGAGCCACATAACATGCACAACATTCTGTTTCAAGAAGTGGAAATTAAGAGCAAGAAATTAGATAAGCTCTATTCAGATTTAAAAGCATATCACAGGAAAATCAAGAAACTTCAGGATGAATACATTTAGGAGAGACAGGAACTGCAACAGAGGCAGATAACATTTCTAAGAATTGAAAACTGTATTCTTCACAAAATCGAAGTGGCAGATTTCTTTGTATTTTTAGGATCTATTATACATAAAGAGAGAAGAATTGACAATGACATAATAAGAATAGCAATGGGTAAAGATGCAATATAAAGATTGAATAAAATAATAAAAGATAAAGATATCAGCACAGTAACCAAAAGGAGAATTATAGATTCAATGGTCTTCCCAGTAGTCCTATATGGCAGTGGGAGCCAGACTGTAAGAGAACAGGAGAAGAATAGACACATTAGAACAGTGGTGCTGGAGGAAAATGTTAAAAATACCATGGACAGCTACAATAACAAATAAATCAGTAATAGAAGAAATTAAACCAGAGATCACACTAAAAGCCAAAATGCTGGGGCAGAGATTGAGGTACTTTGGACATATAATGAGGACCAAAGACACTCTGGAAAAAGCGATTATGCTGTGGAAACTGGAAGGACCTAGAAGAAAACAAATGAGATGCCGGGTGGAATTAATGAAGCAATGAGCATGAATATGAATGAATCAAATTAAATTGTGAAGAACAGAGAAAGCTAGAAAAAACATCCATTGGATCACCAGGAGCTGATGACGACGAGATGGAACATGATGATGATGACATCATCATAATCATCATCATCATCATCATCATCATCATCATCATCATCATCATCATCATCATCATCATCATCATCATCATCATCATCATCATCATCATAACTGAGATCAAGACATGAAAGGCAGTATAATCATGACTGCAAAGATTAAAAATCACATATAAAAAATCCTGGACAAAATTCATTAAGGACAAGAAAGAATATTTTTGCAAGGTATGGTATTACCACCATAGAATATCAAAACTTAGCTGCATCTTTTAAAATGCAAAGAAGTGTTATTACATGCATAAACTATACATTAGATTACAACTGTCAACAAAAATAAAAGAGATCACTGTTAAGCACACAAAACAATACATACATATGAAATATTTAAATGACTAGTAGACATGCACAAAGTGTTGACACATAAATTATTGAAACACACTGAGAAACTTCTAGTCCTGTTGATCTATATTTTAGATTCATATCGTATTCATGCACAAGCACATACATGCAAACTTCCCATACAAAACATGAACATCATTAGGTTCAACTGCAGGTGTTATATTCATAATTGCACAAATGCAGAAGAACATCAAATGACTCAAATAAGACCAGCCAAACAAATAACCAGGGCATGTTTGCAAAACAAAAACAAAATTATAATAAAACTACCCAATTGATCACACTTTTCAGAAGATGCACAGTGTTTGCTACGATACGATAGTCATCTCTTGCTATGCTGTAACCTGACTCTATAACACTGTTACTACAGACACTTAAATGTCATCAACAAAAACTCAACCAATTATCTGAAATGAGATCATGCTGGAAACCACAATAATCACAACACAAACGTGTCATGCAACTGTTATCAATACCAGCAGAGTAAAACCCAATGACAAAGCAATGGAATAGATTATTTTGGTCAGGTAAAATAGAAGCGTCCCTTCGATAATCATTTTTTTATTCAGTTATAAAACAGAGGATCATAAAAAACCAAATATTAAACAGTGAAAATACTGTACCTCATTTGTCATGGCAATGCATATTTTCTGAACAAACCGTAAAACTACCTCCACAGAAAGCAATCCATCATAATAGTTGTACCACAAGTAATGATGAAGCAATCTGAGAACAGCATGAAGGAGCCTCCGTGTAACTTAGTGACAACTTTATTTGTAGTAAAATCACAATTTTGAATGTCACTGAGTAACCACTAAAGGCAATAGACATATGACCCACTACATTAAACTTCATTATATAATAAAAATCAATTACATGCAACTTCTACTTGGTCAAGTCAGCAAGTGCATATGTCAAACAATAACTATTGGCTGAGTTAGTTTTATAAAGCAGGAATTCCTTTAATATTGAATTTTATCTGCAGATGAAAAATACAATATGCCAAAGAAAAGTCAATGAGAATCTCAAATTCCTTTCTATTTAACCCTTTGAACATGGCAGGCCACTAGGGTAGGCATATATAGCCTAATTGCTAGGAAAGCTAGGGTTCAAAGGGTTAACTTGATTATCAGTGGATTAGAGCTACTCTCTCTCCACATCTTCTTAAAGCCAATATCATAAAGTCATTCATATACCTGCGTGAACATGCACGGTCACTCAATGCATCAACAATACCCTAGCAGACACCATTATGATCATCATAACAAAATATCACTGTAACAAAATCTCTACAGTTAAAATATTCCAACATCCGAAAACAAAGAGATCGTCTGTACCAGAACTCAGTAAAAACACCAAAGACATCAGTGTCCATTTATGTCTGTTCCTCCCACACGCACACAGTCTCTGTGCTTCAGTCATCATCACTCCAGTTGCTATCGAATTCATCCTCTTCCTCTTCTGAATCGTTCTCTTCCAACACCTTCCGTCGCATTTCAAAGGCTGCCTCCATGATTGTCTGAACATCAAGACGTCTTGTTGGCAAATGTTTCTGCTCTGTTTTCTGTCGACGTTCCTCAACCTTACGAAGTTTAATACCTAACACAGAAACAAAAGACATTTGAACTGTCTCAATCTGCATACAAAGTGAGTGGAAAATGAATTTTTACCTGATTCCTGGGTGGGCATGGGTGAATGTCTTAGAACCAAGCCACGAAGCCAACAACTGACCAAAGATTTATTTACGCCCATTGTCATGAGAATAAATGTAGATTTGGAGAAAGCAACTGCAAGCTAACCTAGATTAATGGAATAAGTGACTTTTTAATGGCTTTGCCCTTGCCTGAAGTGTGTGGCCACAAAACTTGGACTCAAGAAATCATAATTAGAACAGAAAGTACATAAAAAAGCAAATGTAAATCTTTCACCTCTCAAAACAATCTTGAAGCAAAGGGAGCTTTCAATAATATAGGTCAGCAGTCAGTAAGCAATATGGTTTTGTTTTGGAACAGCATAAATGCTGTACCCTAACAAAATGCAGCAATTTTGCCCTAATCCTTTCACTCCTGAGCTGTCAAAAAAGCTCCTATTCTCCCAGCTTCCCAAAGGATATTGAAATTTTTACACCATATCGTAACAATTACAGTCTTCCCATGTTATCTCACCCCTCGTTTTCTTGTCAAACTGCCTCTCTCCAATGAAAGGCCCAGAACAGATTTCCACCCATGTTATTTCCCTCTTATGTCACTCCCCATTTGTCTTTGTCGCCTTCACCATGCCTGAAATCAGACAAATGTGTTTCCTCCCAGGTAATCTCCTCTCTTACACCAATGGATACCACTGCCCTACACTGGTGTGGTTGAGTGTGGGCAGTTCCACAGAAAGTCAATTGCCCCTAACTAATGAGAGCTCACATCAGACGTCTCGAGCTCTCATATGGGATTGGTGAGGAGAAGCTAAAAGGCCTGGTTGGAAGACTATCTCAGAGACAGATCTCAGAGGAGGTCTCCTGGGATGGCAGAGGAGGGGGGGCCTCGTCCCGAGAGATAGAGAGAGAGAGAGAGAGAAAGAGTCGGTCCTAGGCCGGAAAGTTATTCATCCTTTGTGGCCGAACTGGGCGTAACGGCCGTCGGTGTCTAATGACGGGGATTCAAATCAGAGAATGGGCAGGTATAGAGCCTGCCCCCAGGCGAGACAAAGAGACCAAAACTCGGTCCAGGACTGTGTGTTCTGGTGGCGGAATGGATGGCATCAAACCGTCCCTCCTCAACCCTGACAAGAGAGACAGCTGCTGTGGCTGAGCACCCCGAGGAGGGGCTACAGATTGACCCAACACCGTTCGAGATAGGTGGCAAAGAAGTGGCTCCATCCAACGAAGGCCTCCTGGGGTGACTTGACTCGCTGACCCTCGCCACCCATCTTACCCTCGTGACTCGCTCTTGAACCCCAACTCCGCAAATACAGTTCGTCGTTAAATAACAATACCGCCGCCATTCAGCTTGTCCGTAATCTGGTACTCTCAAGACTGGACTACAGCAACAGTCTTCTTCTATCACTACCTGGGAACCAGCTCAGTAGGCTTCAGGCAGTCATCAACGCCAGGGCGGATTATTTTCGGATTGAGGTGGCATCCATCAGATACACCTGCGCTAGATTGACAAGCTCCATTGGCTTAGGGTCCCGGAGCGTCTAGTATCATTGCGGTGTTGGTTAACTTTTCGTGCATTTGATTCAGCCTGTGAAGGTCTTGGGGATGCCTGGTATGTTTAGACAAACGAAAACGGGTGCCGAACCAGCTGAGATCCAGCAACCGCCACCAGCTGTAATCGTTCCTCCAAAACCAGGACTGGAGTGAATGGGTGAAAGCAACTATTGGCAACCGACAAGGAGACGCTCCCTGATTTCTGGTCGGTTATTCATTGCCATCTTAGAAACGTTTGGAAAAAATGAGCTGAAAACAAGGAGGTGTTTACCATATCAGCAAATAGTTGACTGTTTGACTGTACAGCGCTTTAATGGTTTTGGCCGATGGCCAAGACGCGCTTCACAAATCAACTCACGAATAATAATAATAATAATAATCAGAGGGAAAGTGCAAGAGACTGTGGAGGGAGAAGGATAAAAAGACAGAGACGGAGGGAGTATCTAATATAGGCTCACATCGAGGAGAATGGGCAAGAGGCAGAGGAGGGGAGGGCAAAGAGAGAGAGAGAGAGAGAGAGAGAGAGAGAGAGAAGACGGATGGAGGGAAAGAGACTTTTGCCATCTGTGTAACTGCTTAACATTTGCACAGTTCTAAATGAGGGGGCTCAAATCAGAGAATGGGCAAGAGATAGAGGAATGATGCGGGAGACAGAGACCAAAAGGAAGAGAGGGAGAGAAAGAGAGGAAAAATCTGAAAATAAGTTATAAAAGATATGATCAAAAATCTCCTCCTATACACTAGAGAGAGAAAGAGAGAGAGAGAGAGAGAGAGAGAGAGAGAATTAGAGAGAGAGAGAGACAGACAGACAGACAGACAGACAGACAGACAGAGACAGAGGACAAGAGGCAGGCAAGGGAAAGAGAGATGAAGGGAATACTAGATTGACTTGCCCTCATTATGTCGCCACCCTCCACCCCTCGCCAAAATAGAACCCCAGACCGATACAGGCGGCATAAAATGGTATAGACTGTATATCAAATGGAATCAGTAATACAGTTATGCAAATAATGTTGCTAGCACTGCCTAGCAGTCAACCAATGGTCTCTAATATTCACATTTTAGTGCAGTAGTCACTAGTCACTCTAGCATAAATACGAGTATTTAGATCAGTATAAATGCTTATACCATCAAAGAAAAAAGTCAATGCATATGTCATCAACTAAAAAAGAGTCAAATGCTTATTCCAGCCAGAATAAATTCCAATCTAGTCCTTGCCTACATTTCTTTTCAAAGGCTTTGTGAATTGATAGACCTTTACACTCTTCTGCCCTGTCTAGTCCATAAATTTATATGCCAATTACCCTGCCTGGCAAGGGGTACGTGACAAGTGGTGAAATAAATTTGTATGCCAAGATTTTATTTCAAAGACCTCAGGAAGTGATAATAATAACATAATCTCAGGAAGTGATAAATCATAACATAATCTAGGCATAAGAACTGGAACCGCATACCTTTATTTTTTCAACATCTGTACAGGACCTAAATGTCCTGGGACCTAAACATCTGGGGACCCAAATGGTGGGACCCAATTGTCCTGCCCTGAGCGACGTCTGCCTGTCCAACATAGATGTATGTCAAGTGCTGAACATTCTATGTGGGAAACGTAAATGGCAGCAAGAAACACTTTTGACATAACCACTCAGTTCTATTGACAGTTCTCAGAATGACTTTTTTCATCAGCAAATCTTTAAAGTCTTAACTCCAAAGACAGCTGCTTAACAGCAGTCCATTTTTAACTACCATAAAATCTCAAGTATAGTGCACATTTTTTAACTCAGAATTTTCCATAAAGTTAGGGGTTTGTATTACATAATACCAAAATTATATAAATTAACCTCATTTTCCCCAGAGACTTAATTTTACTGGCACTTTTCAGTAAACAGTATCAAATACCAAGGTCTCCAAAGTAAAACTCACGACCCGTGAAGGTTTGTAATCGGCCTGCGGCAAAAAAGGAATCTACACAAATCATACTATATCTAATTTTATTAGAAATGCATCAGATTTATGTATCCACGAGTAGTGAAAGCCATTTCAATTGCAACTGATATTCTGCAGTCTGCACTATGCACTGCATCATAATTCGGCAATAAATAGTCTTGTATTGACAGTCATTTTTCATTCATTGTATTTTACTAAATTTACTTTCCTGTGCCTGCTGCCCACCGAGCCTTCAAAAGTCAGCAATATGGCCCCTGGCTTAAAAACTTTGGAGACCTTTGTCATATGCAATCTGTCTAAACACTGCAAAATCACATAATATAAAACTGATAAGTTTTTCTTACAAGAACTGGCCAAAGTTACAAAATTGAAATATTGATTTTTCAAGAATTTGTTAAAGCTCAAAAGCAACAACAGCACAAAGCAATGGAATACAACCTTCTCTGATAGCTGCCAGCAGATCACAGCGAGTGTCGCGAACTAGCGGCTGTTCCGATGTCACCATGGTGACACCTTCTGACCGACTTGTGGATCCAGGCGAGCTAGTCACCAGACTGCTATCCGAAACAGTTGAAATGGAATCAATCTGAGGAGTCCCCATTGAAACTACATTCTGCACTGAAATTGACAGATGTCGTATGTTTCCATTAGGCATTAAACTACAAGAGTCAAATGTTTTATCTGCCTGTACTTGGGGCAGAGGTATACTGCCACAGATACCAAGATTTACTTCATCATCTTCTTCTTCTTCCAGAGGAGGCGGAGGAAGTGGCGGTAAAGATACGAGACCTGGCGAATCAGGAGTTTGGCTAAACGATGGAGGTGGAGAAGGCGGAGGAGGTAAGTCCACACTATCTGGGGTGCTAGTCTTAGTGGCCAGTTCGGCTGGCAACAAATCACTCCAGAGGTTTTCATCTGGTGGCTCTGTCTTGTGTGCCAACAAAACAGAATGACCTGGAAAAGATGACTGATTAGATATATTGTTACCCAAATTATGTTCAATGTCCCCTCTTGGAGATAACTGGCCTAACCGATATTTATCATCTGCATTAGCAACTTGTGAACTATGAGAATCTGGAGACTGCACTTCAGCAGTCGAAGCAGCAGTAGAAGAAACTGGGTGTGACACAGATGGAAGAGTGCCAAGAATGCTAGAAGACGACACTTTTGCTCCAGACATGTGTTTAGAAGAGACAACCTCAACCAAAAGAGACAGCTCCTTGCTAGCTGATGGTATTTCAACAGTTGCCTTGCACATGGTTAATGAAAGCGGAAGTGATGTTCGGGGGGTTGGCTCCGTTGGTTCGTCTGCCATTTTCCGAGGGTCGACTGCTCCAGGTTGAGTACCAGTGGCTGGTTGACAGACAGTATGTTTCGAGTGAAGAGAACTTTCTATGTTTTCAGGTTCTTCTGTGCTGTTTATTTCATTGGCGAGGGATACCTCTGAATTAGTCTCCTTAAAGAAAGATGCATTGGTGATTGGTGTAGGCAACTCCAAGCTGTTTGGTCTCACGAACCTCAAATCTGTCACAGTATCTAGTTTATCTATTTGATCTTTCTCCTGCTCAGTTGCTTCAGCAGTTAACTTCATTTGCTCTCCATTAGTAGTTATATCGGCAACATGTTCTTCTAAATGGTCACCATTTGACACACTATTTGTAATCACTTCCTGAGCCTCTTGAACACAAACATTGTTTTTTACACTCTCAATGCTCTTTGACTCGTTAGACTTTGCAGTCGGCTCTCTGTTTTTCCTTAAATCAACGGCACCTGGATGGATCTGACCATCCAGATATTGCAAGCATTCGTATCTATATGAAGCATCGATCAGATGATCGGCATCGTGCAGGAACTTCCTGTTTTCTTGACAAGGATTTGTTGGCACCTTTGGAGGTTCAGCAGTCATCTTGTGCTGAAACAATAACGATAAATATGAAATCATCAATCCTGCAACATTCAGAATCAATCAATATTTTACCTGCAAGTCAAGCTATATTTACTACATATTTGCCATTATCGCTCTATAAAATTGTGATTCTACAAAGTCGGTCAGTACCCATAACCTGCAAACTAGAAATAATATTACTACCTCATGGTTTTCTCAATTGTAACACATATAATGTCAAATATTGAACAGTCAGACTGATTATCAAAATCAGTGGTGGAACAGTGAAGTGACATGTATGGAGTAGCAAAATAGCCTGGCTTTCTGTTTCCTATTTGCTGGAAAGTTCCAATCCCCATGGATTGCATTATCATTTTCAAAGCAGCTTGGGAAGATCACCTCCTATCCGTAATCATATATAGTAGTACTTTTAACAAAGTTATAGCAGCTACCGGTAAATATTATTTCTGAGTACCTGCCACATCATATCATCAATATTCACAACAGAAAGACTTTTTCATCAGCAAATCTTTAAAGTCTTAACTCCAATGACAGCTGCTTAACAGCAGTCCATTTTTTAACTACCGTAAAATCTCAAGTATAGTGCGCATGTTTTAACTCAGAATTTTCCATAAAGTTAGGTTTTGTATTATATACTACCAAAATTATATAAATTAACCTAATTTTCCCCAGAGACTTAAATTTACTGGCACTTTCCTTAGTGTTTAGCATAACATTTGAAAGGCAAAGCAGGTGGCATTGATGCAAGAAGAGGGACAGAAGGGAAAGGGGAAATAACAATGTGGAACCACATTAATGACTTTATTGACAGCTGAGTATATAATTGGTACAAAGTGTCTACTGCCAGAGGGAGAAGGAAAGATGGAGAGAGATAATTTGCATGGAGAGGAGAGGGAGATGACAACTTGCAACCACATGTGGGTGGTATTAACAACTTTATTACTGGCTACTAGCTCAGTTTAAAAAATCCAGATGTCAATGCAGCCTGACTACTTATAATTAATGAAAATCTAATGTGTAATCTTTGTTTAATATGATACCAGGGTACACATTCTCCCATTCATCACAGTAAACACAGGTCATGAACTTCTACCAGTGAATCTCTTCTTGACATTTGCAACATTCACAGTTCTGTCAGCATTAATTAAGCTTGCCAGTGGTCAAGTAAAACATTACCAACTATGATGAAGAATCGAGGATGTAGATTATGTTCAGAAAGACCAATTTTACCTTTTGATTTGCATCCCAGAAAGTCAAGTGCATTATACTCTTGTGGGCATTATACTCAAGATTTTATGGTATGATAATTTTTAAGTAATTTTCTTTTACTGGTACAATTAAAAAAAAGAAATTATGAAAGAATCTGCTTTTCTGTAAAGCAATTTACAATATCAAATTTTCAAACAAATTAAGAGTCTCAAACTGTTACAATAAAATATAAAATATTAAAAATGCCTGATGCCAAAAATTCAGTACTTTCATAATAGCTGCCAGCTGCTGGTATTTACAATTCAGCTGAAAATTGCTTATTAGCATCAAATTCACTCAAGCTGATAGAGAAAAAACCAGGATATATTTAAACACACAAACTTCATACAAATCTGATAGCAATTAATAAATGGACAGCCATTTCAAAGAATAATTTCTCCTAATTATCTTACAGTAAGATAGACAAGCACTGATAAACACATGGGCATATAAAACAAACTGATTCTATGGTGTTTGATAAGAGACAATACAGACTTAACAGACCTAATATTTATTTTAAAATTGTAAAACATTTCTCATACATTTAAAAACCCTAGACCATATATAATAAGTACTGTGCAATTGAGGCATTGGTGAAACGTGTACAGTATTCAACTATTCATTCATAATTTCTATGCAGTGATACACTGACATTATCCAACACAAAATTGTTAAGACCAAATGACACAATATTTGAAATCTGAATGATGGTTACCTATAGAAAAGGGTGTGGCTAGACTATGCCTACCCCAAATGGAGTTCAATGACTAAAAGTCAAAATTTTCTATCCCACTGGTGGTAATCCTAGGAGGACCAATGTGTTCACTAAACCCCAACAGTTACAATAAAAGTAGCTGGTCAATAGAATATTGGCAACAGGCCACAAAACATCAAACCAGCAAAATTTTGATATGCTGATAGCAATTTCAGTGACAGAAATAGCACTTGAGGGCTCTACAGAACAGATAGCAGTCTGAATTTCCATTAGTTTTATCATTCCAAGTGGAACAGCATAATTATGAGAAACTAGTCCCTAATTTATAAAAATGTCGTAAGTAAAATCTCGTTAATTTCTTTTGCACTTTCAAAAACAGCACCAAAATAGATCCTTATTCCTAGGCGCTTAATCTCAGAATGAAGTAACTATAGCCAAAGGTGGGGTCGTTCAAGCAGGGCCATTTAATCAAAAGGACCAGTGGTTGGGACATTACAGCTATGGAGGAAATGATTTTTTGAAGAGAAATGATTTGAGTTTAGAAAGAAAAACCCAAGGAGATGCTGCAAGAATGGGAGGAAACCGTGACTCAGAATTTGTTATTTGACCATGGTGTAAACAGTGGAGGGATGCTGGAATTGCATTCCAAAATTCTGGTGCAGCATATGAAAGAGCACGATTGAAAATTTTGAGAGATGATTGATTTAGGGGACAAAGGAGAGTTACATGAGAGGAAGATTGAGTAGATCGAGGATGTTGTGGGATTATCATATTTTGTAGGTAGACTGGTTTTGATGTATGAAGTGAGTTTTAAGTCAACAATATTATTTTATATTTAATGCGTTCTGCTATTTTCAGCCAGTGAAGAGATTAGAGTACTGGTGTAATATGGCAGAATTTAGATGATTTGGTAACTGCGCGAGCGAAGGAATTTTGACTCAATTGGAGTTTGCATATGGAAGCTTTTGGAAGATTGTGAAACAGTGAGTTGCAGTAGTCTAACTTATAGTGAACTACTGAAGTGGAAATTGTGGAAGCAGTTTTAATATCAAGGTAGGGATAATAAATAACTACTAAATAAACTGCCCAGAAATTTACCGGTCGACGGACTCTTTTGTGTCGTTTCATCTGGTATTTGGTGTCCTTCTGCATGGCCTGACACCATAGTTCAAAGAAGTAGCCAGGTTCTGTGTAGAACTTTAGGCTATCCTTTCCATCATGCCTAAACAATATATATATATATATATATATATATATATATATATATATATATATATATATATAAATTATATATATATATATATATTCTATTCTATTCTATTTGATAATTTATGTAGCGCTATAGCATGGCCAAGGCCAAAGGCAAGAGCGTTTTACAAAAGACAGTCATATGATAAACGAAATAAATGAGTTTTAAGGTTCGATAAGAACGACTCGAAGTTGGTTGTCGTGGTCACAGAAGCTGGAAGTGCGTTCCAAAGGAGAGGAATATATATATATATATTTCATAATATGACTTATAAACTCATAACTCAACCTTTTAAAATTTCAACAAAATCAATAACATTTACACTGCCATAATAATCAATTTGATGGTCAAATAACATCAGAATAACATTGACTAAAATTTTCATCTCAATCTAATTAAACTTCATCTATTGAATTTGACAATAAGGCTATGAACAGGCATTCAAGGCCTTATTGTCAAATTCATATCCAATCACTGTCCTGTTCATATCAAATATCATATTCATTACATTCTATTGTCTTGATAGTTTATAATGACTTTAGGATTTTAAAAAATAAAAAAACTTAATTTGATAATATAATACCAAGCATTAAAATAATACTAAGTCACAGCAAGCAAGAACTGAACTTTCTAGATCAGGGGTGTCAAAATCTTGGACCACAGGCCAAACTTGGCCCGCTGGCTGATTTTATTTGGCCTGCTAAAATATAAACGTTTAAAAATTTGTATTAAAAGTTTATGTGTGAAATTGGCTTGATGTAAAATCTTGTTTGGCTTGAGAAATTGGTTTCGTGCAGAATATCTTTGGATTTTAAAAAATTGCTTTGACATAGAATCGTACATCCTGTGTTTTTCAGGCGTGACAAAAAAATAGAAGAGCGTAAATCTTTTTTTGGGTTTGAGTTTCGTTGGTGATGTTGACTGAACCATAATATCGACGCGCTACATCAACAGCGGGAGATTACTACAGTTGAATAGACAACAAAAATATTATGAAATTGATTCCCTGTTTGACAGTAGTCTATGGAAGGACAATTGCTACAGTAGACTATACAGTAGATATGCAAAAATTCAGAGTGATGAAACGAATTAAAACCACATTTTCTTGTGTCCCCATCTTTAATGCGTCAAATCATTCCGGGATTGTCAATATATTCCATCTCAATTTTATTCTAGAGCGTTCGAGATGCCACAAAATGGTGAGCCTATGAAAGGACTATTGCTACAGCAAGCTATAGATATGCAAAAATTCAGAGGAGTTTGAAACGAATTAAAACCACATTTTCTTGTGTCCCCATCTTTAATGGAAATCATTCCGGGATTGTCAATATATTCCATCTCAATTTTATTCTAGAGCGTTTGAAATGCCACAAAATGGTGAGCCTATGGAAGGACTATTGTTACAGCAAGCTATAGATATGCAAAAATACAGAGGAGTTTGAAACGAATTAAAACCACATTTTCTTGTGTCCCCATCTTTAATGCGTCAAATCATTCTGGGATTGTCAATATATTCAATCTCAATTTTATTCTAGAGAGTTCGAAATGCCACAAAATGGTGAGCCTATGGAAGGACTATTGTTAAAACTGGCTATATACAAAAATTCAGAGGAGTGATGAAACGAATTAAAACTACATTTTCATTTGCTTCCATCTTCATTGTGTCAAATAATTCTAGAATTGTCAATATATTCTGTCACAATTATAGTCTAGGGAGTTTGAAAAAATCCACAAAAAGCTCGAGCCATTTCAAACCACACGATACGCAGTCTTTTTAAAAATCTATTCTTTGTCAAATGGTCAAAATATATACATGTACTTATATTCAATATACCGGTATGCCGCCATATACTCACCTAGCATACTTGCGTTAGTTAGCAAAACCCTCAGTAAATTTGAGAGTAGCTTTGGCTGCAGGTTTAAGACCAGACATTGCTAAACTAGTGAAAAATAAGCAATGTCACGTCTCATCAGCTTCCCCATCTACATCGGACATCATCTAACTTTATATGTTTTCAAGTTGATCTTCAGTTCTTCGCCATTAACAGAGTTTGAAATGTAACTGCTTCTGTTAGGCATGACTAGAATACGGCTTGTCACATATAGTTACAACAATAGGTTGTAATCAAATCAATGTAAATAATGTAATGAGTATATGGCCATTTAATGTTTTCATCATTTTACTTCAGATTTTTAGATAGCTCAAATTTTGGAATATAATATTGACAAGCACTTATGCATTTGGCCCGCGAGGACAAGGAAGACATGTCATTTGGCCCGCCACCCAAAAAGTCTTGACACCCCTGTTCTAGATATTACAGTCTTCAAGCATTGAGAAATTAAAACATGACAAATCAAGGTTTCTTAAAGAAACATACATTTGCAAAATTACAAATAAAGCATGATCACTTGCATCACTAAACCAGATATCCAGTTATCCTAAAATCACAAATAAAATCACTAATGCCAACAAAGATCATCCTTCTTTAACAACTAAACTGTTGCAAAATCTGAACCTAGTCATCCAAAATTATCAACCACGTCTTTAAAAAAATCAAGGTGCAAATCACATCATAAGTTCAAACCTGTAATGATTAAGCTTCTGCAATGCTGGCGGAGGTTCACATCGTTTGTACACCTCCGTTACTGCATACGGTCGAGTTGCGAGGGTAATAATCTGCTGATCCTTTATAACTGAACTCTTGAATGGCTTACGCATATTTATATCTTGTAGAAGAACTGAAATTTATAATAAACATGCTAAACATGAAAAAACAAAACAAGAAAACACTATAAACAGTACAGATTACAGACTATAGTCACTATGACTGTCTACCAGTCCTAATGATAATCAGATGACCAAATTGTAAAATGACTGCAATGTCATTGCATATGTCCTAATAATATCGTTAGTGTATTTCCGGCATATTGGACAAAAAATAGACAAATTACTCAATTGCCCACAATCCCACACGCACATAATAATTATTCTATTTGACAAGAGGTTTAAACCATCCTAAAAAATAAACTGCTAAAAATCACATTACCAGCACATGGTCATCTAACCTATAAAATGCCCTGTACATGTTGCATTACCAGCAGTTTAACTTGCCATACTATTCTTAATGACACCTAATATTTCTTCAGACATCCAAAATTATTGTAAATTAAAAATTATATGTGACTAAGCTACAGAGTTATGATGTCATAATTAATTAATAGTAGTTATTGCATTCCATTTACTTCAATGGAAATCTTATCCTACAGATAAATTCATACGTAGTATCACCTTCTTCGACCGTAGGGTTGAGCTGGGTGATTTTAATCGTAAGCCGATCAACCCTCTCATTCAGCTGACAAGTTCGATTGAAGAGTGAACATGACTCGTGGTGAAGTTCACCAAATACATCTTCCACATGCTTGCTTAAGCTGCTCAGCTGTTGGATAACATTTCCAAGTGTGCTGTTCGTAACAAAGTCGAGTTCATTCTTGATGCCAGTTATCACCCGATTACGACTTATTTCCACTGGCTCGATAGTTCGCTTAACCAGAGGCATCCTTACTGGACAGCAGCTGTACAACAGATAAACAAAGCAAAACATTATATTTTCAATTGCAAAAGCGAACACTAATTATGACCATAGTCTATTACTAATATCATTATTATTACTGTTATTAGTATTGTAGCGAATTAAATATGTGTAATTCTAGCATATAAAATACGATTCAAAGGTCTGGCTAGACGTCTAAAATCCATTGGTGGGCATTCTGATCAACGAAAGGTCGTCCTGGCGTTAAGTAATAGTGCATCAGCAGTGCGGTTTAAACTGTTTAACAGTTACAACACTAGTAGCATCGTCTTCAAAAGCTAGATCAATGCAAATAACTCGATGATCGTTCGCAGCTTCTATATCACATCAATCGACGTTAAAATCTGCTGGAATATTTACACACAACCAACTAACAGACATCGCAAATGGCCCTTAAATCAGATTAACCACCTCTGGCAGCCTATCGCCGAGAGGCTGCTTAAGATATATTCACCGAATTCAGCATAATACGTATAATTACTGATTCTAGATCGACTGGGGAGTCTAACCTCGTCTAATTCTGAGCTTCAAAGACATTCAACTGGAAATATTGACTATAAAATCCAGTTATTTTCTGACAATTTCTCTACCCTCTGCATCTGTTTATGAACACAGATGCACAATGTCGTCTCGCCAAGAACTGATAACAAGAGCCAACCACGAACCTCATATTAAATTCTATAGTTGATTTTTGTGATTTTGACCATTTTGTCACGTAGATACAAAAATCAAAAATTATTGCTTAGTTGATCAGACTGTATTATACACTATACTTTGAGATTAGACCATAATTGAGGAGTTAAAATATCAGTTTTCTAGACCATCTTCTTGTAGCCCTTCGGGTAATTTCGCCCCACGACATGATACGCAGCCATATAAATAATGCTTTGATTTTGGTGATTAGATACAAAAAAGACAAGGATTAATAGCTAGATGAGATCCGCGACCACTTCCACGCAGCTTCTCGAATTACTTTATCATTCTCGTTCTTTACTATCGTTGACACAAACACGGCGGCGGGGAACCAGCGTCACGCGTTCTTCGGTCGTCGTCGTCGTCGCCGTCGTTGTCGTTGCATTCCTGTTGCCGGGGCAGCGCCTAATTAAGTTGATGCTGAAGATTATCATGCACTACCAATAACCAGTTGCTTTCAGATTCTACTCGCGATGAAGGTAAATAGTTCGTCCGCATGTCATGCCGACAATTTCAGCCAGATTAAGACGTTAGTACATCAGTAGAGAGTGATTTAATTGAAAAATCATCGATGCTACGTACAGTAGATTTGTTGATTGGCTACTAGATGTACGTAAAACTAACGCTAAAATTAGTAAGATATTGGTTTACTAGATTATCAAATTATTTCCGTGATGACTTTTGTGTCTGTTTGCAGCGGATTTTTACCATTAGTGATAAAGTTCATGGACAGGGTGGCGGCATTTTCTATTGCTGGCAGAAATCTTTAGGAAATTATTTGGCTACCACAGGGTCAGTAATTGCTATTTTTTTCTTGATCTGAGTTTTGCTGAATATATTATTAGTAAGCCAGTTTCATTTGATTTTTTGTTAGTTGAATTTTGGCATTGACAAATTATGGTATATGTACTTGAATGACTTAAATTTATTGATCACTTGCATGCTTAATTGTATACAGTGGCTTCTATCCCCCTTGCAGCCGGGCTCAATTCCCTCCTCAAAAATTTAAATTCCTCCTGTTAATTTGCTCCATTGTAGACTTAGTATTATTATTACTATTATATTCAGCTTTTTATCCTTTGTGTTGGGCGCAGCTATCATTGATTATGTCACAGTCAGTGTTATTTTGAATCAATATCAGTCTCGGTTCAGTTCAGATTAGTAGCATCATTTAGCTTATTAATAGTTTATATAACGGTGTTGAAAGACTTGCAAACAAGTCGATAATTCTGTCAACATGAATAGTTTCAAGAATGTCTTTCTCAGCATCGTCATCGTTCGCTAAGTTATCTTCATCTGTATACTCATTCTCACTATTATGAGCCTCCTGTACCTCTATCTTCTGCTCCAAATGTGTGTCAGTGCCTGATAGATCATCAACACAAATTACATATGTACCTTAGAGCACTACTAACACCTCAGCCTCCCCGACCCACCAATCGTCATTTCATCTCACTCTTTCACGCCCACTGAATCAGTCATCCTTGAAAATTTGCAACCGTTCCTTCTCATACACCGCACCTGAACTTTGGAACTCTATTCTAGCTTCCCTCCGCAAACTTAGACACTTTCAAACTATAAAATCTAAATCCTCACTTCCTTTAGGGCCTAATTCCTGCATTATCTCCACAAGTCTTCACTCTTCAGGTCTAAGCTTAAGTCCTTCCTTTTTCTGAAATCATTTCCTCCATAGCTGTGACAACCTAGCCTCACTGCCTTTCGGATATTGACTATTGCCTGGCTGATCTTTCACCTTCCCCATAGCTATTTTAAGAAAGGCTTAGCACCTATGAATAAGCAGCTACTGTCGTGCTGCTTTCTAGGGCGCTATATAAATCCACAAGATTTTACTTACTTACCTTTCGAAATACCAGTCTGAACTCCGCCAATTCACGTGCTACATTTGCTGCATCAATGTCGTCAAAACTACACAGCCTCTCTATCATCTATGTTTGCATATTGAATGTCTGGCTGTTCGGACAATAAGAATCTGTTGAATATTTTAATTTGTTGTGTAGCAAAATATCCCCCCCATTTTTTTCTGGGCGCCCGCTGCGCCCGCCTTAAATAGGGATAGAAGCCCCTGATTGCATATCCATCAAGTAATTTAAAATTTACAGGCATGGTTGTTAGGCTAATCATGTTGAATTATGGAAGTCAAGTTTACTGATTAATTGTATAGACTGTTTAAATGTAGAGGTACATTTAATTAAGCTAACTTTATATACTAAATGTCTACATATCAAAAGAAGAAGAATTTATCTGCGCTATAAGAGTCGGTGAATACTACATCACTTTGAGTAAGTAAGTGGGTGTCTAAAAATGTCCAACAATTCATTATGCTGTCAAAATTGTAAGACTTGTTCTGGCATTGCAGATTTGGATTGTCTTTGAACTGTTGAGCATTTAATTATCCTGTATCTAATGAATAAGCTGGTGCACTGCGCCAAGCTTTCGGGTAGCGCTATAGAAATTTTGTGTTTACTTAATTAATTAATTAATTAATTAATTAATTATGTATAGACTTTTTTTAATAAAGCAGTAAAAATTTGAGATACAATTTAGTTTTGGAAATTTTTTATTTATAGATAAAGACTATTTTTTCTGTTTCCTAACCATGTTAATTGTTGTTTCAAAACAACTGTTGTTTATGACTATGTTTGTTAACATGTTTGCTGCATATAACAATTTTTGTCATATCAGATTAAAAATCAAATCACTTATCAAGAGTTAAATTGACTCCTAAATCTATTCATTGCATGCAAAGCCAGCTAGTCTTGTAATAGAACAATGAATATAGAAAAGTTAACTAGTTGAAAACAACTGGTCTGCAGTCTGCACTATGAGCTGCTGTGCAACTTTAAATGTAAGTAGGGTTATATATAATCATTAACATTTTGGCAATGTTGGAGGGGAATGGTGGTGTAGCAGTTGGATTCTAGGCATGCAACCGGAAGGTAGCAGGTTCGAGTCTGACCCTAGCCACTGCATAGCGACATTGGGCAAGTTGTTGCCTCTGTCTAGCTTCACATTTACGATTCTTCAATTTGTGAATGACTTTAACGTTCCTTAACAAACATATAGTAATAGTAGTAGTAGTAGTAGCAGCAGTAGTAGTAGTAGTAGTAGTAGTAGTAGTAGTAGTAGTAGTAGTAGTAGTAGTAGTAGTAGTAGTAATTGTTGTTGTTGTAATAATAATAATAATAATAATAATAATAATAATAATAATAATAATAATAATAATAATAATAATAATAAAAACAAAGTTGAACAATGGAATCTTGTAAGTGCCATATGATGTACTATGCAATTTTCTTAATGTGCTTTTGTGAAAAATTAGAGAATCCCATAATGATTTCCAAGTTATATCGAGTATTTTTTCTGATTTAGTTTCAATTTGCTACAGGAACTGTGCTAGTCTGTGGTCAATAGCAAGAGGACATGAGATAGTTTGAATTGATTTTAGTGGCATTGTCATGCTATTAGTTGTTTCAAGCAATTCTAGTATTAAGAACACAAACTTAGTCGATAGAAATTAGCATTGCCAAAATACCTTGCTCTGAAAAATTTGAAACTTGTTAGTCCAAAGAGTTGGTTGATGCTATGATGTGAACTCAATTTGTGATTGCAGTTTTGATAAATGGGTTAGAATATACAATCGTCATGGCGAATTGATTCATGAGCTTAATCTGCCTGGGTAAGAGTTATATTTTGAAACTGAATTATATTGTGTAAAAGATGATGTCAGAATCCTTTAAAATTAATTTATATCCTTGTACCATATTCAGTCATACATAGTTAAAGACATTTTGACAGGGTTTGTTCAATTTGCATGAGGCAGAGTTGACATTAATGAGATTTCAATATAGCATTGATAGTGACAAGCAGTGATTTTTTCAGTGAGAATGCACAAAAACGGTGTTCCCACACCTTTTTTGCCAGATTCTGGAAGTTGATGTAAAAGCCTTGATATATTAACTCTTTGAGTCTCTTTTAGTTTCTTGTAAAAGACATATCCTGCAAATTATAGTGTTCAGTGGGCAAATTCAATTATAATTTTCTTACAATAAAACAGATGTGAAATGAGTTCCCAAAGATTTTTTCCTAGAAAAAGCGCTGGTGACAAGAGATTACAGAATCCATTAGACAGAGAAGTTGTTGAGCACTACTGGTAAAAGCTTTATTAGGCTTACCAGTAACTTAGAATGGATGAAATTAAAGTTACGTCAGCATTGCCAATCTTGCTTAAGTGTTGCTTATAATAGGCATCATCTGCTGTCATTGCCCATGCGCTTTTCAACAAAGACATTTCCTTTGGGTGTTGACTTTGCTATAAAAACATCTTTGATGCAAAGTCTGATCATAACTTTACTTGCTTGGTGTCATGCACACAATGATAACCACAGATGAGGCATAAAGTTCTTCAAAGAACAGTTATTATTGAAACAATTTTTGTAGTGCCATGGATGAGAACCAAACATGAAGGGAGTTTCAATTCATGCTACTTGTATGAGATGTGAAACAAGTAGGTCTTTAGATTCCATTTGAATATAAATATGGAGTTCCCTTTTAGTAGTTGAATAGGGTCATGTCATAAGTTGAGTTTTAGGATTCTCTGATTTCAGAATGTGCACAGGATTTGGGTGGGATGCCAATGGTGACACTCTGGCTGTCATCAATGATCATAAAGGAGTCATCTTCTTATGGAATGCTAACAACAAGAAACTTACACAGGTTGATGTTGCTTTCAGGTAAACAATATTGGATTTCATTGTTACTGTTACTTAAAACAACCAAAGAGCAAAAAATCTTAGCTATTTCAAAGTTAGTGTGATGCAAGGGAAATATATGTGAAATTGCAGTACATTGAAAAAACTTGAAATTGAATGATGTAGCTCCTGAGATCCTAAATTAAATATTAATCTATTTGCATGAAGACATTGTAAAGCTTGAACTGAACTCTGTGATGTTTGAATTTGCAAATGGATACAAAGTTGCCAGTTTTTAAAGGTGAAAATCCATGCTTTGATATTTACTGTACATTGAGCAGAATTTAATTTTCTGCCTGTTTAAAAATTTTTTTTTGACAGGGACGCATTATCATGTTTGGTATGGTCTAAAACTGATGCACTCCTGGCTGTTGGAACAGCAAAAGGAAATCTAATTGTGTATAATCACAAAACAGGAAGGTACTTTATGAAATACAGTATATTGCATTCTCTATAATGAACTACTGAACATGCATTTATTTCAGTGTTTGTTCATGGCATGTGTCTTATAATATCAATTAAGATCAGATAGCTAGTTTGTGTCTGTTACCGGTAATTGTGTTTGCCAACTAATTAGCAATATTCCTCCTGAGCTGAAAATGTCACTTTCATTATGAAATTCAAAGAAACATATGTTTAAATTAAGAGTGGATTTGTTTCTTTTTGTCTTCTAATTTTCTGTCATCAATTTCAGATTTCTTCTTGAATCTCAACAGCCTTTTGCTATTCAGTTTTGAAATGTATTTAACCAGAAGTAGTACTGATTATTTGTATTTGTGCCAAATAATAAAGACGACATCCAACGCATCTCTAGTATCTTCAGTTCTGGTTGAATGTCACTAGATTCTTTAGAGATATTGCTCTTCATATGCATAGTTAGATTGAATTGTATGTTGTAAGTAATACAGCAGATTGTATAAATTTTCATTAACATTTTCAGAAAGTCTGAAGTTGCTGGAAAACATACAAAAAAGATAACATGTGGGGCCTGGAGTAAAGAGGGAATTTTGGCGCTTGGTGGTGATGATCAGATATTAACCTTGAGCACAGCTGAAGGTGACCGCATCAGGGAAATCCCCATTCAGGGAGAGATTTCTGATCTTCAGTTTTCAAAAATGAAAGCTGATGAGAAAAATAGCACTGGGGAAACTACTGTAAGCATTTGCTTTTAATTTTAGTTTGATTCTTTACTGATGAGCAAGATATGTATTATGCATGAACACACTTAAATGCACACACATAGATTATCATATTTTTACATACATTGGGGCGGGCAGGAAGATAACAAAGTGGTAACAACATTGGCTTGGGAATTTTAAGATCATGAATTCGATGCTTAGAGGAGCCCTAGAGTTGACTCAGCTTTCACTTGCTAGCGAGCAGTGACAAAATGAGTAGCAGTGGTAATGATGTGCCAGTCAAGCAGGCACACTGTGCAATACACTACCGTAACCCTGAATCCGTGGTTTTGCATAATTATTATTCCTAGCTCTTTATTCCTTGTTGATATGATTTTATAGCCCATTTCTTTATGCACAAGTCAACTGATTATTTTTGCTTGAAAGGAATTATTTTTCCAAGGTTTCTTGTTCATATTAACTGGTAAAGGACAATAATACAAAGATGCTTATTTTAATTCAGCTATTCCAAAAGAGCCAAAATTTTCAAGAACTCATCTCTATGATCCAA
This sequence comes from Metaphire vulgaris, assembly GCA_018105865.1. Lineage (NCBI taxonomy): Eukaryota > Metazoa > Annelida > Clitellata > Crassiclitellata > Megascolecidae > Metaphire > Metaphire vulgaris. The sequence continues at coordinate 8,438,341 of CM030844.1, forward strand.
CACTTTGAAACTGTTATTTAATTGGATCTATTTAACGATAAATATTTGGTGTAACTCGCATGATTGCTGTGCATTTGTTGCTTATTTTTGATGAACTTTTTGTAATACTGAATGTTGTTTCAATAACAGCTGAGTCTCATCAAAGGGAAGAAGATGCTCTACCTTTATTGCTTGGATGATCCAGAAAATCCAATTGAACTGAATTTCAGTTCAAAATATGGAGACATTGTAGAGCACAAGTGGTATGCATGTCATCAGTTTTATCAAATGAACAAATTGTTGTTTGTTTTAATTAGATATGTAAGTGATAAAGATAAAATAAAATTAAAATTTTAATGTTGAATATTTAATGATTTCTTATGTTTTAAAATCATATTGAAATGCTTCACAACTATTTGATTCAGTATTAATAATAAATGAATAATGAATGTGAGATTAAGTGAATAGTTGAAAATGAATGCAGAACAGACAGATTTGCTGCCTTGGCAGTTGGTTGGTTTTGGGGAAAAACCATTAAATCTGTCTGAATACAGGCTTTTGATCGAAAGTTGTATCTAAGATTTTAAGAGTTTTATTCTGCAGACTAGACTTTTATTTTGAAGATTGTTAAGGATATCATGTCACCAAGGTTATTCTTGTAGAGCCTTTTTTTCTTACAGAACCCACACTTCAATTTTAGATCAAATTATGACTTTTTGCAATTAAGAATTAAAATTTTTAAAACTCCTAATTATAAGCAATCACAAACTAGCAGTTTCTTGGAAATTATTCAAAGAAAATGCTTGCCTTTGTGCAGTGAAATTGATTGAAGGAGTGTTTACTGTTCTGCTTCTGACTTGCTTGACTAAGATTGACAGTTGAAGGGCAGAATTTACAGTCTTAGCCTTTATTTACTTTGCTCAGAACCTGTGAGTTCCCAGACCGTGTCCAGTACATCTCACGACCCAGATCAAGTCAACCCAAGACCAAGACTCTAGAAATAAATCTTGATACATCCCAAGACCATAAATCAAGTCTTGATAATTACAACTCTGTTAAAAGTTAAAATTAAATGCTTGTGGGTAAATTAGTGGCAGCACCAAGATTACATATGTATGTCTATTGTAGGTATGGTGATGGCTACATACTGATTGGTTTCTCAAAAGGATTCCTTATTTCTATTTCCACTCACTTGAAAGAAATAGGACAGGTAGCTGCAACTGTTTTGGAGATTTGCAGTTGAAGTACATACAATTTTATGATTAATCCTTAAGTGTTTTCATATAGCAAATGAAGAAGCTAGAGAGAAAAACACTGCAACCAAGCATCATTGAAGTACTCAGAAAGAAAAGAATGAAGTGGACCAGACAGATACTCAGAATAGAAGAAATAAGAAACCCAAAATGAATTTTCAATTACAAATCAGAGGGAAGAAGATCTAAAGGAAGAATGAAAAGACGATGGGTGGACGGATTGGAAGAGGATCTGAACATGGCAGGGCTGAAACTCAAGGGAAAAGCTGACATAAGACACCGGATGACCTTGGAAGAAATAGCATAGGACAGAGAACTTTGGAGAGATGTCATGGAGAAGTCAATAGCTGGATATGGCTGGTGGACAAAAACCTGACCTGTTTTCTTTTGAGATCTTCATAGCTGATTCACCTGATATTGAAATTGTAGCAAATACTGTGTCATCAATCTTTTTGGATCTGTACAACCAGTTACCATTTAAACATTGAAGTTAAACAGTATTGAACATGGTTTGACGCTTGGTGGGTTGCCATCCTGGGATCCAACCATGGTGCTGGTGGTCAATTCAGTTGTTCATTACCCAGGCATGATAAAGAAGCAGTAGCACGATGCTGGGTAGGTAGACATGAGTCTGGAGAACTCACTGACAAACTATTCTTGATAAACGGCATGAGCCACCTGCATGGCTGCTAAGCATTTATGCCTAAGCCAAGTTTCAAGTATGGAATAACTTTTACTGTGTAAGTTATATCATTACTGACATTCCTTTGGCTCTCAGTGTTGCCTGTTTTTCTAGAAATGATTTGAGATTGACTCCTTAAGTAGAGCAGCTGATACGGTGAATGAGCCACTGTTATAAGTTGCATTTCTACAGCTTAGTAGAAAAAAATTACAATATTGATAGTAGTGATAATTGTGGTGATGTTGACAGCAGCAATATCTTTTGATAGATATTTGAATGCCGGTAAATGATTTTTGAGGGATATTTTATATTCTGGAGCTCTCCTATTCTTAAAGGTTAACTGTGGTCAACTTATTTGGTGCATTTTGGATTAGGATACACTTTGACCCAATTGATTGATAGTCAAAATGGTGAGGAAAAAAGGAAAAGTCAATTTTGGCTTACCAGCTTTAAAAATTTCAAGAATTTTCACAAATCTGACCTTGTAATTGAAATTGTTTTATCACACCTGTGCTCAAAGGAAACCAAATATTTTCTTTAAGTGTTTCAATTTACCGGTATATAATGCCTTGATAATAATGCACTGGATGTTAATCTTAACGTCCACTCTGCCAAGATATGAATATCTCCAAATGCCATCTCCTAAACTTGACAGACTGACTCTACAGAAAGCTGAAACTCTACACATCTTAGCTAGTGAGACATGTCATATGAAGCATGACATGGTCAACTGCTTATGGCTTATATCAGTTAAAATATTATGGTTGACTTATTCAGAGTTTGACTACATTGTTTGTTCTCTGTTCTAAATGAATTTCATTTGCTAGCCAAAATATGTTAATTCTAGGAAATATTTAACGTGAAGGATCACAAGGATGCTCTGGTCAGCATTGCAGTTTCATCGTCTTTAAATATTGTGGCATCTGCCGGTGACAACTGGTTAGTGTTGTAACATTTTTAAATGAATTTTTTCTGAATTATAATTATTATTGTCGCTTTTTGTGTGTGTTCATTACATTAGTGATGACAGGCAATTAGAGAACCAATGAAACCACAGCCATTTCTGAGCTCATTGTCTCTTTTCATAAATCATTGCAAATTGTCACTACTTGTTAGATTCTCATCTTCAAACTTATTAATGATCTCAATTGACAATTGAGATCATGAATACTTTTACTTGTTGATTGTCTTTTCTTACCATTTTTGCTTTTTTGATATTTTTAAATATACCTGTTTATTATTTTTGTATGATTTCATGCAATCTCTTTGTGTCCTTAATTTTTCTAGTGTCAAAGTGCATGAACTGTTGGAACTGAAGGAGATGTATGCAATCATTCAGTTGGACGATGAGCGTTCACTTGACAGCATTATGTGGACTGATGATGGTCAATTGCTGGCTGTGTCGTCTGCAAAAGGTTCTCTACACATCTACCTTACCAAGCTGCCAATTCTCGGATCGACTTACATGAGTCGTATTGCTTACCTGACCTCACTGTTGGAAGTAACTGTTCAGGATGAAATTCAACAGGTAATAAGTCTTAAATTGTGATGTACATATTTCCGGCATTTTTAGTGCATCAGGACAACTACTGAAACTTTCTAACATGCTAATGTAACTGATTTGCCCACAAATATTTCAGGTAAGCAAATTTGGTATAGATATATTTATACTGCGATGATGCACTTCATGCATTGTCATTACACTGTAGGTTGCATGTCAGTATCTTACGTAACTAAAGTGCATTTCTTTGAGCTAAGCAAAGTCTGTTTGCAGCGTTTGTTTATGTGCCTAGCAGAAGAGTGTGGGCTCTGCCTCAAAGGCAGACTGACCAACTTCTAAATGAGGCACCATCTACTTGTCCATACAGCACTTGAACTGCTAGGGATAAAGCAGGTTGAGTGAGAGGGGTGCTGGGGAGGGTTAGGGAAGTACAGGTCTTCACTGTGCACATGATATCAGCAATAATATAATTAGCTAAGGCCCAGGTAGTAGCTCTCTGAATGATCATAGGTGACATGTACCAGGACTTACTGTACTATAGGTTGCTCCACCAGTACAGGTTTATGAATGGTGAGTAACCAAAAATGCCATTGCAGGCACCCTATGGTAATTTCCCTGAAAACCATTGTGTTGGACTATGATGTTGCAGCAAAGCAAAACAAATGCATGTAGCATTGAAGTCAATGATGGAAAAACAGCCTCAGAGCTAGTCTTGCAGCTATATGGAAATTGCTGGTAAATGGATTGCAGCTAAGTGGAGTACACTATTATTTTAGACCTCTAATGCCTGCCGTGCATATCATATGTTAATGGAAATCATTGCTTATCAGGACTTTCTATTAGTGAGTATCCTTTCAATGTCTGGACTTATCCCACACCTCCCACCCCTAGATCAAAATGTTTAAATTTAGGTCATGATAAAAAAAGCCTGTCAAGTAGCAGAGTGTGATATGAAGTTGAAGGCCCTGAGCATTATGACTAGCAGCAAGGTCTGATTTTGGTGGATTGATCCTGACCCATTCCAGTTGTGCTAAAGTACTTAGCATATGAATTTCTCAATGCTCCTCTGGGATTGTAAGAATTTGGCCATACCCACACCTGCTACAAATAATCCATAGGCTGTGATAATACTTTTGCTTATTTTAGACTTAGTGATGCCTTATTATCGACACTGCCTAAAATCAGCACTAGAAAACACAGCACCAGTGCTTATCTATGCCTTGGGTTCCTTGGCAGATGTCAAACTCTTGTTTTATTAGCCTGATTCAGATTCTTGGCCTTTCTTTTGATTTTGTTCAGGAACCACCAACACACATTCAAGTGGACGTGGAACCATCCTTTGTAAGCATTGGACCATATCATTTGGCAGTAGGAATGAACAACAGAGCATGGTTTTACTTCTTTGGTGAAGCAGGTAAATGTAATTTTGTATTTAAAGTTTTGCTTGAGATCCTAAATGCTTTTCAGATATTTAGACTTCATGTTGTGGTTTAAACTTAGCTAGTATAAAATCTTTACATGTTTATGTTAATTCTTTGAGGAGAACAATATCATTGGGCTTAAATATGTAGTGTCAATCTATTTGTTGCATTAGTACAAGTAGGATAATATATTACCTAGTGAAAAGTTTAGTTTTCAAAATGCAGAAATTAATGCAAGGCAAACTTTTGACTTATATACAGTACACATATTGCAACCAAGTGATTGGTCTAAAAGAGCAAGAGTGAAATTTGAGTCAAGTAGATTTCATGTTCCATCAACAGAAATGGATTAGATGTACTCTTTGCTGGATGATTTTTCATGTTGAGATTACCATTTCAATTCTTGTTCTTCTTTGACAGACATGTAAAGATTTTCATAAATTGAGATTTTCATTTTAACAATTGCCTAGTTAAAATATTATACCTTTAGGTGTTCAGAAACTAAGAGAAAAAGAATATTTGGGGACTGTACAGTCGTGTTGTCTCAATGGTGATTATGCTGCCGTTCGGTTTGAAGGACGCGTTTCTCTTCACATGGTAAAACTATCTTTGGACTGTTGATATTTTGTTATGTTCAGTAAATGTTTGAATAGTGTTATTTGGTTGTTTGTAGCATATTCTTTTAGCCTGGCCTAAAATTATTTTTGGATGTGAGTTTATTTTGCTTTGTGACTACTTTAGTTAGCGTATTAAAACTATACATATTATGAAAATTAGGGATATGTTATATTGCATAATTTGTCAAAGTGCTATGCTGCATGCATTGTAGAACTTATGCTATTTCTTTCACTTCTGTGGCATTTCTCATAAATATCAGATATTCATAGACTTGTCTCGCTTAAGATAATAAATTATTGATGATGCAGAATTTCGGACAATCATCACCAGACAAATCCAAGTAAAATTTCTGAGGGAGCATTAATTGAAATGTTAATTCAGTAATGAGATGATAGATTTTTTTATTATGCAGATTGATGAAACTAGACAAGACTCAGATGACAAAGAGACTGCAAAAATGTTTCCAGATAAAGATCAGAAGATAACTTGTCATGATCTCACAAAGGATTTTCTTGTCTATGGAACTGATGTAATCTGTTGCTTTATAACGCTTTCACCTTCTTATCTACTTATCACAGCAGTGGGGTAATGGACTACAAAATGGGACCCTGGAGATTGTTTACCTCAGGGGCCTATCAGTCAAAGTTTAAAAATGTAGCTCTTACATTTGTGTGAGGCTTTGATAATAATGAATTAGACTTCAGCTTAAAGCACTATGTAGATCATATTAACTTCCACTGTTGATAGTGGACATGTGGGTGCCTGTATATGTGGTTTATGGGCTCATAAAATTAGTTTACCCTTTAGGGCCCCTGGACATTTTTCATGCCACTATTTGGCCAGTACACCTCTGTGTCACAGTTCTATTCTTGCTTTTATTTATTTATTCATTGCCAATAAACATGAAGTACCTCCTTGCTAATCTTTGATAGAAAGTTGTGCAGTTTAATTAGAGTGTTACTACTGGTATTTGCTGGCAAGAATTGAGACAAACACTTTTGTCAGTTTATTTTGTTTTCTGTATTTTTCCAGAAAGGCACCATTTGTTATTTCTATGTGAATGACTGGATAGAAGCTTTAGAATTTCGTCATGTATGTGGAATACGAAAGCTGTTCCCAGATCCAAATGGCACTCGAGTGGCATTTATTGATGATAAAGCAGACGGTCATGTCTTAAATCCGGTTGGTTTTTGATGTTCTATGTGAAGCATTTAGTTTCTTCTGTATTTACTGAAGTGTGTTACAGATCAACTCATGGTTAAGACAGAGAGGTAAAGGTTATCCCATACTTGAAAAATCCAAGCTTTGAGGTACAGTGCTGATCTTCAGTTTAGGGAAAACATCGATGTAGATGTTGTAGATAGTAGAGTGTGGTCCGTAATTCAATGGAAAGAAATATTACTTTTCTAGACCATCTCCTTGTAGGCCTTCTGGCCATTCTGTTGAAAGTATTTTGCACCACCATATCAATAATGTATTGATTTATGTGATTTGTCACCTAGATTTAAAAAATCATGAATTAATGCCAATTGATCCAACTTTTTAAAGCACTTGAGCAAGGTCCTTGACCAGTGGCTGCTTAGCAACTTTACGCATGCTGTCAAAAGCTGATAATTTTGATGCTAAAAATTGTACAAAGTGAGGCCCTTTATGTTTGTTTATTTATCTATGGGCGAAAAGTCATCTGCTTTACTTGTGAAATCTTTTGGTTCTAAAGCATTTTTATCCTACTGTGACAGGTGAATGAAAGTACTATTGAAATTCCAGAAATTTCACCAAAAACAGTTGGAATACTATGGGATAAATATCCTTTGGAGAAGGTAAGAAGTACCACATAAGAAGGTCATCTCTGAATTATCCCATATAATCTCTAGGGCATTAGAGACAAATTCACTTAATATAACGTATCTTAATGGTTTGCCATCTATTTCACAGCATTTTATGTCCTCAGTTGCTGTCAATAATATGTATGTTCCGTTTCAGTTGAAGCAATTTGTTTTATTATATAGTTTTGAAGTCTCCTTAATCTGACAGTTTGTGTCAAAGCAGTAATATAATTTCTGTCTTTGCTGCAGTTTCAGGACTTTTACAATTAGCTAATATTATTTCTCTTGAAGTGAAGATAAAATAAGTTGTTAAAACTTGGCAACTTTTGAAAAATGTAATGATGTTCATTTTTTGGCATTTGATTTAGGTTTTGAAAGTCTTGGCATTTTGCCTTATATAATGAATGACTTCTACATCAGTGACCTTAATTAAATGTAATTTTTTTGTATAAGTTAACCACATTATAGTTTCATGAGCTTACATTTAGTAGACATTTATTATTGCAGTGGCGTCGCTAGGGTTGGTGTCACCCAGTGCGGTAAAATTGTGGTGTCACCCATTTCCTTCTCAAATGCCGTGACAAACAAAAAAAATGTCATCCTTGTTTGGTGTCACCCCCCTAGATGGTGTCACCCGGTGCGGTCCGCACCCCCCGCACCCTCCTCTTGACGCCACTGTATTATTGGGCTCTATTTAAAAAACTGGCTTCTGCATGTATTTATGTTTCTATTCTAAAATACTGCAAGACTCTTGATTGCATGGATTATACTCATTCTCAAAGTGGTTGTTCAGTCTGTGACTTTTTATTGCTTAGGGTGTGTTTATAACATTTGATGAGGAAAAGATCAAAACTTATATCTATAACAGAGAAACCATTAAAGGTAGATTCTGTTGATATTATAGTTTTATGATGATGATGATTATGAATTTGGTGATGACAATTTGATTTGATGATGATGATGATGATGATGATGATGATGATGAAACGACGATGATATACAATTATGGGTTGCCTTTATAGAACTATGACTTTGACTTCTCTTAGTGAATTTGATATGATGTTAGTGATTTTGTATGACCTTTTAACCAAGATTTTCATTTGGCTTTTCCATCATTATCTGAATTAGCTGCTGCTTATGATGCTTATCATAGCAGTTGCTCTTCTTGAAGGTCCTGAGGTGTTGAAGGTTGGTGAAACTCATCTGCCATTTGGACATGTTCCTCTTCTTCTATACCAGGGTGAGCTGACTTTGCAGACTTCATCTGGTTCGGTCCAAACGATCCTTCTTAACACTCATTTGTTCAGCCAAAGAGACAGGAGGGCAGGATCATCATTATCAGCTGAACAAGTAAACTCTCCTATTGTCCTTTGCTCTGCAATATTGGCTTAAACCTTTGATGGGATAATAATAATGTGATTTTAAGTGGTTTATGAGGCTAAGTAAGCCTGTGTGAAAACCACTGAAAAATACATCACATCTTGTGTGAAACCATGAATAGTCTTGCATATTTAAGCTGAAATTCTTTGGTTACTAGACCATAATACCAATTGTATTGTTGTAGACAATATCTCTTTGACTTATACTTATTAAAAGATTATTTGGAAACAAATAATTTTTATATTTCCATAAGCTTGAAATCGAGTGAATTGTTTAATGATATATTATAATGCTATTTTCCAATTCTTTTGGAATTTTAGCTGAAAGAGTGCCTGAATTATTGTCTGAGTCTGAGAAGGTAAATTTAATCCTTGAGGTTTTAAGTCGGTTAATTATTTTTGTTACTATAATGTTATCACATAATCCACCCCCTGCTAATATTTGTTCATCTGTCTGATAGGTTTCTTTTGCTCTAAATTTTTATCATTTAAGTACCGGTGCTAATGACAAATTAATTATCTGTCTATACTGAGCTCAGTTCAAAGGCTGTGATATCTTTATCCAATGCCCAACCATAAATCAGTACAATGTCTACCCTTTGGAACAATAATAAGTCTTTATCTTTTAATGTCAACCACAAAATTTACTAAAATTCTGTGTTTTGCCATATAAAAAGTATGCATTTGCTGCTCAATTTGGTGAATATGTACTCTAATTTTGCAAAAAATGATGATATCGAACTTTAAAAATCTTGATTTGTGATTGAGTTTTGACTCTTTCCATGGTGAAAGACTGTCAATATGATTGAATACTACCTTATACTTACTTATGTCATCATTTAATGGGAACCAAATAATTTTGTTATTACCAAATATCGATTTGAAAAAAATTACAGTCCTATCTTTAAAAACAAACATGGACTCAAGTGCATTCACTTTTAGCACTATCAGAACATAATTTATTTTTGCTTGCATGCACCTGAAAGCAGTTTCACATTTATATTTCTACTTTTGATTCAGACAGAGGTGACTTACAAATTAGCTCTGGTGTTCACTCTCCAGCTGTATCATCATCGACACTTAACTCCCTGAATAATGTTAGTAAAAGGAAAAAACTTTGATTGTTCCATAGATTTCATGATGCTTGGGGATTTTGTGAACAACTGGTTTCAAAGAAATCATGGATGGATCTTGGAAAGGCTGCAATGCATTGTCTTGATGTTGATTATGGTGAGATTTCTGACATTTGGTCATATGAAGTGAAATCTGTTATGTTAATTCTGTTTTCGACTGAAATTAAAATTAATGGCTGAAATATACAGTATGCTGTACTTATAATAATAATATAATCTGTTTTGGTTTAGTACTTTATTCAGTGAGAATGATTTAAGATATGTTTTGTTTAATTCATTCAAAAATTTAAATAGAATTTAATTTAAAAGATTTAAGCGATTGAACTAATATGTCATACCTGTCTGATCTTTTATACTCTTAGCCATCAAAGTTTATCGTGAAATTGGAGATGTTGGAATGGTAATGTCCCTTGACAGCATAAAGGCAAGCATTGAAATTACAGTTTAATTTGACTGCTGAGCTGTAATTATTTTCCAAATAGGTTTAGGGTTAGGGTTTGGTTTATGGTAGGCTCCTTAATATAAAGCCCAGATATCATATTTTACTTGTTCATAATGAATGAACCAATGATGTCATGCAAATTTGGTTTAAGCTTGATCCCAGCCTAATTACCTCCAAACTTCCAAATGATTCTTCAAAAAATAGTTTTTTAACCTTGAGTAGCTAACTACTTGCAATTCTTGCATGGTCATTTTAGGTGAGATTTTAGAATCCTGAGTTTGTCATAATCCAAGCATATATACTCACTCCCTGTGGTATTCTGTTTAAAGCATTTGATGCCATACCTTTTTCCTCTTTCATAATTTTATTGCAAGTTCTTCAGTAGATGCATGATGTTAATCAGTTACTTAATATTAAATATGCAATTAATGCAATTTGTGTGACTTGTTTCACTTATAGAAATTTCAAGACTGCTTGGTGTCTATTTAGTGACAGTAACAAGAAAAATCTGCATTTGCTGAAATGTTTTCTAATAATAAAATCCAAATTTTAAATTTTTAGTAGTTTTACATCATCCTTTTAAAGATGGTAAGATTTTTATTTAAATTGCTGTTGAAACTGATAATTTCTGCAGCAGACATTTTAAAATTGCCATGATTTGAAATATGTTGACTAGTGTACTATTGTATTTTATTATATTATGTTGTATACTGGACTATTTATATACACCATAAGCATAGCATAACCAAAGACAAGGGGCATATTTATTGAACAATTATATTTTGTTAAGGGCAGTTGTTGCTAGCTGATGTGATATTTTTCCAGTTGATTGAAGACCGTAATCTCTTGTCTGGTTATCTTGCAATGTTTATGGATGATTTCAATTTGGCTCAGGAGTTGTTTCTTAATTCATCAAAACAAGTTGCTGCACTTGAGGTATTAGAAAATACTGAGTGTATTCAGTTTGTCTTCAGAACATGTTACCAAATAATTCCATATAGAATGTATTATTTGCTTTATTTTCTTCTGATATTTATCAGATCGATTCCATTCCATCTATTTCTCTTTTGTGTTTTGCTTCTTTAAAATTCATAATGATTTCAAGTTGATTGATTAAAAGTTTCAAGTTCTATGAAAAAAATCTTGAATGATCTTATTCTTTCTACAATTAGAGGTTTGTATTTTGACATTCTATTCACTTATATGATAGCTTTAAAAGCAGTCTTTGTGACTGTTAGGAGATGATGAGATATTTCATACTCTCTTGATAAAAGTTAGAAACAAAATTGCATATACAGTATTGTGTGTCTACCAAATGCTATAGATGCGTCGAGATCTTATGCATTGGGACATGGCTCTTAAGTTGGCCAAGACACTGGATGAGCATCAGATTCCGTATATTTCAAAGGAATATGCTACACAGCTTGAGTTTCTTGGTGACTATCCTAATGCCCTGAGACATTATGAGCAAGGAATAACTAAAGAAGATTCGAATAGGGATCATGATGAAGCATGCGCCTTTGGTGTTGCTCGTATGTCCATTCGTATGGGAGATCTGCGCAGGCACGTATTTTTACTTTCTTTTCTACATCTTGGAGATGGAACTGTGATTTAATTTTGGTTGCTGCTACAATATTGAGATTTGAAATTTTCTTCATCATGACAAACATGCACATTGCACTTGGACCCATATCCACAAATGCACGTCGATGTTTTTTATTATATATATATATATATATATATATATATATATATATATATATATATATATATATATATATATATATATATATGCATACATACGTGTGTGTGTGTGTTGTTTTATGCCCTCGGTACTTAGTTCCCAAGGGACTTATGACAAAAATGTGTTTGGAGACAGATAAATATATACTTTCCAGCTCTCATCTAGATCCGAATCAGTCTTTATCACTTTTGCAGATCCTCTTCTCACCTGTCAAGAAGACTATTGTTATTCTTTATCAAAACAAGCTAGCACCCATGTTGTATGTGTTCTAAAATATTATAACTGCTTGTTGAACAGAGAAGTCAATTTAAAACATTGAAGACTGTCCAGCCTCAATGTTTGACGTCTGCCCTAAGCATCCAAAACAATCTGAGCAAAGTTATCTGATTCATTTACTTTTGTCTGTTAATTATTTTGTGTATTAGAACTGGTCCATAGAGTGCATGATAATTGCTGTTGTCATTGTAAAATAGAGGTATCACCATGGCAATGAAAATGCCATCAGCAACACTGAAGAAAGAATGTGCAGCTATTTTGGAAAACATGAAAGTAAGTAGAGTTTGCATAACATAAGATGTAATACATTAAGCTTCTGCATTGAACCTGATTTTCAGTGATGGGCACTAACTAATTTTTTTTAGTTAAACTTTAACTAAACTTTTTTTGCAATCAAGCAGTTTAACTTTTTAAGTAACTAACTTTTCACTGTAGCAGTTTAACTTTAACTGATAACTAATTAAAAGCAGTTTAACTTTTACCTTTAACAACTTTGACAACTGAGCTAGTAAAACTATGAAAGAATTTACGATTATAATTTTAAACAGCAGCTGTCATTTTCACTGAATAAAAATGAGGTTGTTTCAACGTTACAATGTTTCATTCCTTGAGAATATACCAAAAACACAGACTGATCAAAGTTTTCATCTGACATAGAATCTGAATAACTCAAGTTTAACTAAAAAAAGTTAACTAAAAAAAAATCAGTTTAACTAATGCCTTAACTAAACTTTTACCCAACTACTGGCAACCAGTTTAACTTTTGATGCAACTAAAAAAAAGTAGTTTAACTAAAAGTTAACTAATTTTTAGTTAACTTTTGCCCATCACTGCTGATTTTGACTTACTGTACATATGATGATTTAATTAATCCTTTCATGTGCTATGAACCGGCTTGGATGTAAGTCCAATTACTGTATTATAATATGTCATGCCATTTCAATTGCCATCCTGTCACAATTGCAGAGTTGATGAAGAATATGAGAAAATTATCAATAAATCGATCCATGTGGCTAATTTTTGATTTGCAGTGTTGGTGACAGAGAAAGGGAGTAGGTGTGGAATTACATTCATTCAGATATAAAGAGATGGATGAAAGTAATTTAAGCTACTGCCATCTTTGCTACCTATACATGGTGAATCCTTTAGGAAGAATTTAGCAATGAATTTGTGCAGGAAGCAGTTGATGTTAACCATTTTGCCCCGGCAACCCGTGTAACCAATATGTTATGAAGCCAAAATATTGGCCTCACATGGCCAAAGTGTTAAGTTAAAAATAACTTAGTCAATAGGTAAGTTTGTATTTAATCCAACATCTTTAGACTGTGTGTAGAATACTACGTGTAACTTAAAATATGGCATCATCTATGTATATCTGTCACTGGACCATCAGTATCTATTTTGCTTCCATAGAATGGTGATTTTTCAGAAAATCATTTTCTTCTTACTTTTCATCCCTTTATGACATAGTTTTTTACCTTTTAGTCTAACTATAATAGTTCAGCTTCTACCTTATGCCTAATTCATAACAGTGGCTTTTTAAACTCTAAATTTTGTCATTTAAAGTGAAAAATTGTAAGTGCGAAGCAAGTAGGGGTGAAGGTTGCTACACAGTGGCCAGTGGCTAGGGTCATAATCGGCTGTTTGCCTGCGTGCCCAGAATCCTATGACTGCCCCATGCCCCATTTGCTAGTTCTGTTCTCTGTAATAAGTTTTCTATCACCTTCTACCTGTTTCAGGATGGTCTCTCATTACCCAATCACTTTTCTATGGCCTCAGCTTTTGTAATGAGACTGTGTGGTCAAACCTATTTTAAATAAATATGTATGAGACAATGTGTGATTTTGGTTAAAATATTGAAATTTTTTGCCTTTCTTTTCAGCAGTTATTTCTGGCAGGTGATTGATTACGTCTAAATTACAAATTTATTTGCATGCTTGTTCTTATGCTGAGTAATATCTGAATACTTTGCTTTATTTTCCAGCAATACTCAGAAGCAGCAATGCTGTATGAGAAAGGTTTATTCCATGACAAAGCAGCCACTGCATACATACGTGCTAAGAACTGGTAAGGATATATAAATTATCTTGTTTCGTATTTGACATAAAGTCTTTGATCTGACTGTAACTGGTTATCGATATGTGTTGTGTCTGGTTCTGAACCTGATTTGATATAAATGCTTGATGATGATCAGATCTCCTGTTGTAATTTGTGTACATATGATTGTAACATCATATTCAGGTTTCAAAGTGACCATGACAGAAATTTGTTTATACTGATTTTTCTGGCAGAATTAATTACATTAAATGGAAATACCATAAAATCTTGAGTATAGTGCACTCTATTTTAATTCAGAATTTTCCATAAAGTTAAGAGTGCATATTATATTCATATAATGCAAAAATTGCTTTGGATTATTTCCTGTTTTCACGTTCCTATTGTTTTTCTTCTTTCTAGTACACTGTCATTTTCTATCTTGTCCATCCAGCTGAATCTCATGACCCTTCTATATTACCATATTGCAAGGACCGCGCACCAGTGTTTAATCTAGACTCTGGACTCCGGGGGGAAACCTGCAAAACCGGGGAAAGTCAGCTAGGGGGCTGCTGTTAGCTGATGTAGTATGCCAAAATTTCCGGGGGAAATTTGAAATTTCCGAGGAAGGACAATTTTCCTCTCGGAAATGGCCTAGATTAAACCCTGCCGTGCACCCGTAAGTTAGTACTGGGAAGATGTGGAATTGAATGAGCTGCTTCTTGACCTTGATATTGAGATCTCTTCTCATGAGCTCTTTCTTCTTCCAAAAGGCTTCCTTGTCCATACCTATTGTCATTCTGATCTCCTTCACATGTTTGTAATATAATTCCCAAGGTGTTTGAATCCTTCCTCTTGCTGTAGCTGTACATTGTCAACGATGATATTGCTCATTTTTTGTGTTCCTTTACTGATCACCATGACAGAACTCAGTTGCTATTATATATTAACATTATTATACTGCATTGATGTTGAAATCACTTCACAAAACTGAAAATTGTGTTAGGTATGTTATGTAAGTGTCCTGACAACTTTATTGTTTATTGGAAATAATTTGCTCTGTAGGGCAAAAGTTGGTGAATTGTTGCCCCAAGTGAAAACACCAAAGATTCATGGACAATATGCACGTGCTAAGGAGGCAGAGGGCAAATACAAGGAGGCTGCCAATGCTTATGAAACTGCCAAAGACTGGGATAATGCAATAAGGTAAACTGTTTTTGTAATCATATTGCATAACTTAAGCTATCAGATTGGTTCCATTGAACAGTTTCTGAGATATTCTTTAAGTGTATATAATATGCTTATTTGTCTCTTTCATTGTATTGTTGCTTTTATTTTGACAAAGATGTGTTATTTAAGTTTATTTTTCAAATGTTCTGAAACATCTTCATTTCTATTTAAGGAGCTGAATATGGTATTTTGAATTTTTGCCTTTCAGAGTTTATCTTGATCATCTGCAAAAACCAGATGAGGCTATTCGTATTGTCAGGGCAAGCCAATCAACAGATGGAGCCAGAATGGTTGCCAAGTAATTAAAACATACACTGTTATTAACATTACTGTACTTAGAGAGATGAATATGAAAATTGTGAGTTAGGAATTATGGAATATTTTGATTTAATGATATTCAAGTTTGATAAAAATCTATAAACTATGTTGTTCACTAGTATTCATTACACACACAAAAGTTCACTACTGCCTAGTAATAATTAGTTATCAAGAGATCATTATGGATTACATCATTTAGTAAAGAGATTGCCTCAATTTGATAATTAATTAACTATTCAGGATCAAAGTGGAAAATGTATAGCATGAATATTATGCCTTTTGAATTAAGTTATTATAATATTTATCCAAATTTCTGTCATAAACAGATTTTTTGAGAAGTTAAAAGATTTTTCTTCTGCGATTCAATTCCTTGTTCTCTCCAAGTGCAATGATGAAGCATTCCAGTTGGCACAGAAACATGGTCACATGGAGAAATATGCAGATATCATTGGCTAGTATATTTATTTCATCACTGATATTGCCATTTTTGTCATGTACTCAAAATCAAACAATGAAAATGATTAAATGACACTGTAGTAAAAAAATCATCATATTTATGCATATGAAACGGTTTTCTTAGATTTTATTCTTGCACAAACTGACCACTTCTTTCAAGCCAATGCTTTAACAACATTTTTATCAATCAAGAACCTAAAAATTAACAGCTACCATTATGTTGCTATACCAAGATGAGGGGAGCAGCAAAATTATGTTCTACTGCAACTTTGCAACCTTTTATATACACTTTTAATTGTACTGATCATTACTATCTAGTACTTATGGATTATATGGTTATATCATGGAAGACCACCCATCAGGAATTCACCATTTGATTCTGCCATGCAGAGAATTTCTCTCAACATATATTTGTTCCTTCAACATTTTCCTTCTGCACTTTGCTAATTCATCAATGTTCATCAATGTGGTGACAGCTTTTCATGCAGAAAGAAGACTGCCTTCTTAACCCCTTAACTGGGAATCCCGGATATATCCATCCATTTTACATTGAGTTACAGTTAAATACACAGTTAAGGGGTTAAGTATCACTGCCAGCTTTTGTCACAGCAGTAAACATCTTTCTACCACCTCAGCAGATTTTGAAGACTGACATCTTCCATCTCACATTGACTTGTCAATTTTGTCAACAGTGCCTTTGACTTTAGCCTCTGCTATTATACTATGGTGCCATAAAAATTGTCTTGGAACAATAGACAGATAGGTAAATAGTTGAATGGATGGATGGATAGATGGATGGGTGGGTGAGTGGGTTGGTGGATGGATAGATTGATCAATGCAAATTGGAATGCTTAAGAAACTTGTATTGTTCCTTTATTAGGTCCGGATGCCACACCAGAAGATTACAGCAGCATTGCAGTACATTTTGAGAATGAAAAAAATCATTATCTTGCTGGAAAGTTTTTCTCTTTGGCTGGAAAGCATTCTCAGGTATCAAGCAGAATGCTTTGGCAGCTGATTAGAAAAGTGCTGATGTTGTTTTGGCACATGCAATTTTAATGCTTATATATTTAAGTTATTTAGTTATGTGTAAATGTGTTTGTCAGGCATTAATTTAATCTCCTCTTCATGTGACTGAGGTAAAAATGACAACTGGAATTAATTCATGCATTTCATTATTTAGCTTATTTTAAGAATCTAATGTTATTCATTATGCAGTATTTATATAGTTGCATTTGTTCTGGCATGTTATTATTTTTAGAGTTGCTATTTGCTTTTACTCTGGTTATATACTTTGTAATGGCCTACTTGGCATTGTGCGACTGGTTCCCATCAGAACACCGAAGTTAAGCAATGTTGAGTGCAGTTAATATTTGAATGGGTGACCATCCTGGAATCTGGTCATGATGCTGATGGCAGACCAAGCCGTTCATCACTTAGACATCGTTAAATTGGTAGCAGCGTTAAGCTGCAAAGGTAAAACTTGGGTCTAGAATAAGTAATGACAACCTACTCTAGATTAATGGCATAGGCCACCTTCGTCACTGCTTACCCAGTGACCAGAGATTAATGCTGGACCCTACGCTCATTTGAGTAATGGACTACCTTACCTTTATATATATTGTGTGTGTGTGTATTTATGTGTGTATGTGTGTGTGTATTGTTTGTTTTCAAGGCTCTGAACCACCTATTAAATCCAACTAATGGTGAGAATGCAGATGCACTTAATTTGGCTGTTGATGTTGTTGGCCAAGCGAATGATCAGCAGCTGACGAAGCATCTCATTGGATATCTGATGGGAGATGAAGACAACATGCCAAAGGTTTCAACTTTTTTAATGAGATTTTGTTTATTTTTCCAAAACTCAAGAATACAGGCAATACTTTGTGTGAAATGATATTAAGGCTGTAATTATTGGAAACTTTTTCCTTGCATGAAACAGGATTTCAAGTACCTTTTCCGGCTTTACATGGCTTTAAAGCAGTACAGAGAGGCTGCAAACACTGCTATAATCATTGCCAGAGAGGAACAAAATGGAGGTGAGTGTAGATTGGTACTCTGTTTCTAGCATTAAGGCTTTGTAATTTGAAGCTAAATTGTCATGGATACAAATGTTAATATATCTTTGTTTTATTTTGGAGTTTCCAAAGAACTGATAAAAAAATGGATGAACTTGTTTTTAATATTATATATCTTGATGTTATGACTGATTAATGGTTTGCTTAGGCTACTGTCTTAATGACTAGTAGCTTAAATGATTTTGTTTTAATTAGGAAGTTATCGGGTTGCTCATGACCTGCTATTTGAGATGTATCAGGAGCTAAGAAAACAGAAGATCAAAATTCCAGCTGAAATGGTCAACAATTTGATGCTGCTACACAGCTACACACTTGTTAAGGTATTTGTTTCTATTCTATTAATTTAACATGTACAGGTGGCTAAAAATGTCACTTTTAGGTATGAAATGATTAAGGCTGATCATAAAGAGAGTTGCAAACTATTGACACATCTGGCCATGTGTGTGTGTGTTATGTGTGTGCATGTGTGACATAACTTGATGGATAGGCCCTTTAAAGACTTTAAAATTTAGCACAGTTCAGTGAAATTGCATTGTCAAAGTCAAAGTCATAAGATTATACTATTTTGCATTTCTTTCTGATAAACTGTAAAGTGGCAACAGCTCTAGTTAGTTTACCTCATCATCATGTTCTCTGTCCTGGGACAGGTTCAGGGCTCCATTTTGTTAGTTTACCTATCTCAACTTAAAAGACGACAAAATCAATTCCATGCATTAATGTTAATGCTACAAATGGTGTCCTAGTAGTTTGGTGTGTTGTTTTATATTTTTACTCACATTATTAAGTTGTTTGTGTGTACATTTTGGTTTTTAATGTTTCTTGTGTCTTTTAGATTCACAATAATCTAAATAATCATATGAAGGCAGCACGAATGCTAATAAGAATTGCAAAAAACATCTCAAAATTTCCAGCACGTGAGTCCAAAGTATTGTAGCTGTCATTTGAAACCTTTTTTCTGAAATTACCAGTAAATAACATTTAATCTGACACTTGACTCTTTAGCTGACAAGACATTTCTTGCTAATTATTTAACATTTC
Organism: Metaphire vulgaris; assembly: GCA_018105865.1. Taxonomy (NCBI): domain Eukaryota; kingdom Metazoa; phylum Annelida; class Clitellata; order Crassiclitellata; family Megascolecidae; genus Metaphire; species Metaphire vulgaris. The sequence goes on from CM030844.1 coordinate 8,457,749, forward strand.
ATGATAATTTGGTTTTGATGTATAGATGTTGTTCAGTTGCTGACGTCAACTGTGATCTCTTGCCATAAGGCTGGTCTAAAAAATTCAGCATTTAGTTATGGAGCTATGTTAATGAGACCTGAATACAGAGATCAGATCCCACAAAAACATAAGAAGAAGATTGAATCATTTATCAGGTATATTGATTACACTTCTTTAGTGGGTATGTTTATGTAAATTTTTGAAAAGATGCAGGCAGAATTTTAATTACAAAGTACTTATTGACAGGGTCGCGATTTGTAGGGGGAAGGGAGGATTCCCCACTGCATCATCTCCTTTACTGCTACATCCCCCACTGCTACACTTCCCCAACAACTACATCCCCCAAGCTTGAAATATTCCCCCCCACTGCTCCAGGTCACAAATCGCACCCTGCTTACTGATGACTAAAATGATGAAGATAGGACAAAATGTTGCCTTCCTTTATTATTTATAGTTGTTGTTCAAAATTTAAAGGTTTTATTGAATCAAATAAGAATTATGATAAAAAAATACAGCCTTAGAACTTATGTGTTGGATGATTACATGAAAAGCAAAATATCATAGCAAAAAATTTAGTTGAAAATTCATTGGTGTTAGGTGCATATGGGGCTTATACCTGTCGCTTTAACTGATGTTGCTTGTTTGCTTGATTTTATTCAAATTTAGAAAGCCTGAGAAGTCAGAGATTGAAGAGCCAAGGACACCATGTCCTTTCTGTGATTCAGAACTACCAGAAACAGAACTCACTTGTGCAAGCTGCAAGAACAGTCTGCCATTCTGCATTGCTACTGTAGGTTTTGGCTGGTATTTGCTGTTGTAACTTCTGTAGTTCTTTATCTGTGACATGTTTGGAAATTTTGACATATCACATAAACATTGATATAGCAGACTATGACAGCGTAACATTGTGAGTTTAGCTTTTTATTGACTGTTCAGACTTTGAGGGATTTTGGAAGACTTGTAATGCTGTTATGGTAATATTTCATGGCATTTTCTCGTATGGTAATTCAGAAGTCATATGACTCTTCAGGCTCTTCTTTTGGATTGCAATGTGTCTTTAGTTAAGTATCAGATGAAGAATTGGCTAGATTTATGCATAAAGGACAAAACCCGTTTAATATAAATGGCCTGACAACTGTATATGGCAATGGCATGAGAGTGATGGCAAATAATAGTACAGTGAAACCCGCTTAATTGCATAGGTGCCGTGCAAGCCTTTCTTATGCGATTAACTGGGCTATGCGAATAGCCGGGATATCTGATAATTAATTGTACGCACAAAACACTGGTTCGGGTTTTTATGTTGTTATGCGATTATGCGGGTTATGCAATTAAGCGGTATGTGATTAAGTGGGATCCACTGTAATAATAATGATAGTAATAATAATAATGATTCGATTTGTGTGGGAGTATGTTTTTTCATACTCAGTGGCTTTGTGTGATATTGCCTATACAAATGTCTATTCATCTGAGGAGTTTATTCATATTAATTCAGGAATTTAAGATGCTGACTCACTGTAGTAGTACCAATTTTGTTTATGGACTGGTTACTGTAGAGTGTATATGTAACTGATAATTATGATTTTCTTCCTTATAGGGTTGCCACATTGTAAAGCAAGAAATGACATTATGTCCCTCTTGTCAATTTCCAGCAATTTTTCCAGAGTTCTTGCGGTATGTAGCCCAGCGGTGTAGCCAGGGTTCTGGAATGGGGGGGGGGGGTTTGGCAACATTTTAAAGTAAAAGTGTCTCACACAAGCTAAAAACGTCACCATGGAGTTCTTTGCTCGTTAACATATTCTCTTCAATCATACTACCTCCCCCCAGTATCTCAACAGTTTTGCGCAAATTTCACAACTGGTCCAGGTCGCAATAGGGGGGTTGGCTCCATGGCTATGCCAATGACATAGCCTTATTGCTACTAAGATCTTATTTTTATATTGTGCCATCAGAGCCTTTCTGAAATACTGCAAAAACAGACTAGCCAGCATTTTATTTCATGTCGTGTCATGATGCCATCATCGCTATGTGGCGGTTAGCTGCAATGTTTAACAATATTTCTTCACTGTTTTCTTTCTTTAGCTGCCTCCATTAGTGGAGTAACTTTCATGTTAGACTATTTCATGATGTTATCTATCCACCTGGTTCTGAGTCTGCCTTGCCTCCTGGTTCCTTCTGTTAAGTCCATTATTATTGAGTTCTCAATAAGTCCTCTGTTTTTCAGATGATGTGTCCAAAATATCTCTTTTTTTATTTGATGTCTCGTTTGATGCAAAATTTGTATAGCGAATCCTCATCATTTTTCTCATTCATTTGTTTCAAATGATTGAATTTGGTTTTCTTCTTTATTTAGTTGTCCAATGGACCAAACTAGATCAGTCTTAGTTTTGTAAGTTTTGCTGACCGATTTTTTCCTCCAGATTTTTAGCAGCTTGATCATATTGGATTGCAATGTGTCTTTAGTTCATGCCCTGTTCCAGCAATTTTTCCAGAGTTTATTAATGCCATGTTCATGTCTTTAATTCATGCCCATGGCCAATCTTGTTTTGAGGTCATCTTTGCATCTTGCATCATCTTGGATCAGGTTTCCAAGGTATGTGAAGCTGGAAACTTATTCTAGCACCTACCTGTCCATTTGCTAATTTTATTATTCTATTATTCTATTTTTATTTCTATTTCAATTATAACAAGTCCATGATACAAGTAGCCTATCTACTGTTAGTGAACTTAGATTGATGTTTCAATTTAGTGTTATTCATGCAAGATACTCTAAGATCTGTTGATTTTAAGGTAACTTCACATTATTGTTGAAGATCTAACAGGAGTTCATGCAGATTTCAAAAGAATGTAAAGGATGAATGAATACTGACCTCCACATTTTTAAGCCACTGGTATGATTTATGGCAAAACAAACTAGTTTGACCTTTAACCTCAGAGAGATTGGGTGGACGACATAGTGGGTTGGCGCAAGATGGTGCTTCTTTCAGGAATTAAACCAGTCCGCATTAAGCAAATGTTGATAGTGCCATTATAGTGTGGGCTTTGTGTTCTTGTAGTCTTTTGGAAGCTGAAGAAGGCCGCTGTCCAATGTGCACAGAAAAAGTGAACACTACATCAGTGGAAAAAATAACAGACATAAACAAGATACTTCATTTGGATGACGATTCTGTTGAGTGAATCTTCTTAAGCCAATATCTAATTTTTTCTCAGATATAATGAACTATTTTGCTAAATTCAAAAATAGCTGCATATTGCAACAAAAGTTTTGAAGCTACAATTTCATTAAAGTGCAAGCACGTTACTTATTACTATTGTTATTTGATGTGCTGACTGTCAAATGGGAATATCCATGCTGGACATTCATGTGATTGTTAAGTAATTTAAGGCTGTGAATTAGAATATAATGTGAATTGTTTATTGATTATCAAATATAATAGACTACAAGAATGGTTTGACAAGTATATTTTTTGCACTTTGAAAATACATGCAGTAAAACCTTGTTATCATGGACCCTTAGTCAACACAATTTTATTTAGACCAGCTGAAAAATTGTCATCAATTAAACTATTAATCTATACTCAAAACCTTTGTAAATGTCTGTAGTATAATGTACCAATGTTGTCTATATCTGCTATTCATGCATACCTATCACCTATAGCCCTATATAGCCTACATGCAATTTACGTATAAACTTCTGTTCCGTTATAAAATAACACTAACAGTGTTAATAAATAGTGCAAATTAATGCTGCAAGAGTCAATAAAATCGATTTATGCTATTTGATCTACATGCTGTGATTGAATTTAACCAAAGCAACAGTCGCATTTTGACCATCAATCTTTGAGTTTGCACTGTCCTTTTCTGAGTTTTGACTTTCTGTTTCTGAGTTGTGACTGTCGAGACTTGCAGTGTCACTGTTCTCATTACTGACAACACCTGAGAGAGTGGCAGCTTCTTGAAGTCGCTTGACAAGCGCCAACTACAAAATGTAATCAATGACAAATTATTACTTACCGTTATATGAAATTTATAAACGGTAGATAGGGTAAACTTTCTATAGAAGCAGCTTACAAATATATTTGTCTACTAAGTCTGTATGAAAACCTAATTTTATTCTGAGCATTGGTCAGATCGTCATTCATAGAGGAAAACATAGAGGGAGTTTTGTCTTTGTAAAATACAGTGTATAATATTCTAAGTAAACAATCTGTTTAGCTTTACTTCATTAACATTATGGCTGTGCATCAAGACAATTAATTAGAAATAACTAAGAAATTAAGTCAAATTGTTTTTAGCCTACCAGTGGATCAGGGCCACTATTTGAAGAAGCCTCATTAGTATGGGATGACTGGGAAGTGACGGGCGATGCTGAGGCTAATGAAGCAGTGATGTGTGCATCGTAGCCAACATCCTCTGGTCTCAGATGAAGAAGCGAAGGCCACTCTCGTCTCTGCATCTTTTCAGTCCATGGACTGCTTCGTATCACCCAATCAGTAGCATTCTCCCATCTTGCCTTGTGGCCATAAACCTATTTCGAGCAAAATATACGGTTCGTCTTTTAACCCCTTAACTGGCTATCCCAGATATATACGTCCATTTTGCATTGAGTTACAGTTAAATACACAGTTAAGGGGTTAAAGAACATGCTGAAGTGAACTAATCAAAGAGATGCTATTGCAAGTGATCATTAATCAATGACAAAATGTATGAGAACCAATTCCTCATTTGAGTTCTATTTGAACACACCTGGTGTAAGTGAAAACAAATCAAAATAATTTATTATTTGCTACTTCTGTGTACCATAACCAGTTCCATGTCATTTAACAATTTGTGAATTGTGGAATAAAACAGTTTTGTTACTTGAACTCCTTCCCGCACTGCTTCCAACAAATAGGGTATGATCGAGTAGTTCCAAAGATCACCAAACCAAGTTTGTGATGTTATGTTATCCATTGGACAAGATAGAAACAGCCTTGGCCCTTCAAAAGAAGATTTGCAACAGGTTACAGTTTGATGGCCATTAAAACAGTAAGCAAGTTTATGCACTTGTTCTCCTCATATGACCCATACTGGAAGAGAAGTCATCGCTATGCACACTTACTTATGATAGTTGACAACTGTCTGGTCCTAATGAGTTGTTCTACACACAATTTATTGCCAAATCAATCTTTCAAGACACGTTATCTTCATCTAATACCAAACATGGCAGATGGATAATTGGATATCTAAGAAATTATTATAATTGAACCATTTAAGAACACCTAAATATTGTTTTACCGATAGTAACATCTGATGAAGAGTATGTTTCCAAGAATTTATTAAGGTATTGCCAGACTTTTGGTAGCCAGGCTGAAATTCTGGCTAGCTCAGGATTTTTCATTCCACTCATAATTTCTTCTTCAATGAGACGGCGCTGAAGGAAACGCCCAAGAAACCCTCGGACTGGCTCCAAGTGGCTTGGACAAAGGACCCAGCGGAAGTTGTGATGAAGCTGTAAGCTGCCTACAGTTGAACCAGTCTGGGTCATTGTTCCAATGATATAGGGACTATATAACAACAACAAAACATAAAGACGATATCTGATAACTCCACAGCAAGCAGTACTCAATTAAATGCTAAATTAACCAACATCATTTAGCAGGCCAACAGGTTCAAGTATCTGCACATACCATTTACTAGCAAGTGAATTCAGATATTTGATAGAAATGAATATGAATTTGTTAATACAGGTACATTATAATTGCAAGAAGCCAAATTTCCCAGCATGCAAATTCAATATAAAAATGTTGATAAAATTATACCACAGTTGAGTATCTACACCAAGGAAAGCATTGAATGCCTCTCCAAGAGAACCAACATGTTGAAGATTGTCAAGGATGATTACAGTCGGTAGATCATTGGTGGAATGCTCACACTGATCAGCAATATTTGATAGATATTGACGAAGTTCTTTACTTGACTTATGATCGACATTGAATGTTGCAACTGAATTTAGTTTCCTTTGTTTTCTTGAACTGGAAATCCAATAAAATTGTCTTTTTCAGATGCTGCATTTTTTAATCCATATCTAACTTAATTTTAAGATGTTCAGTAAAAGATGTAATAGTTTATGCCTACAATAAAACTCTGTTTACATGGACTCAGACAATATGGACCCTTAGTTACACACACATTTTATTTATACTGGCCAAGATTTGATAGGTTTCTTCAGACCCATTGTCATGGACTTCAGTCAATGTGGGTGCTGTTTTCTGGTCCCCTGAATTTGTATTAATGGGGTCTTACTGCATAGTACTTACACTTGGATAAGATATTCTGCCAGCTTCTGAGCCAAGTAAGATTTTCCTGTTCCACTTGGTCCACACAAAATTATTCTTCGATGCTCCATAAGCAAAGAAATATATCTCTGAAGAATGCTTTTTGGAACTAGTGTTTCAAAAACCAATGAATCAATACTGTTCTCACTTGACCCTGAAATAGTCAAATTCAATTAATAAAAACATTTTGTATGAAAATTAAATCAAACAAAAAATTTTAGCAAAATGTCTGGGAATTCAGTTAAATGGTTAGCCTTGCACTTTCAGATAGAAAATGACCTGAACCTGGCAAGACAAAAGTGGAAGGGAAGAAAGACACTTGAGAATTGGTGAGGCATGGGGGAGATGTAAAGAAATCATTTCATAGTCAGTCATAGTCATAGACACATCCATAAGATGATCAATTAGCCAACATGATGAAAATCTGAAATTAGAATCATCAAAGCAAAAAAATGAAAAGGAGCAACTTATGCAAATAAAATATAACAACCAATGCATATTCAATTCGTTTTATTTCAAAAAAATTTGGAGCTTATTGTAGCAAAAATCAAAATTTGCACTTTGACCTTTCATTAGATACAAACCTCAATTCAGCTTCTAAAGTTTCTTTCTTTTAAGAAAGGCTGAGAGCCTAAGAATAAGCAGTTACTGTTGTGCTGCTTTCCAAGGCGCTATAGAAATCCACGAGATTTAACTTACTTACTTACTTACTTAATGAAGTTTTATTTATTCTGAATTATTCAAAATCTTAGCAAACTTTACCCTTTAACTGTATATTAATTGTTGTGTTGTCACCAACTAAGTAACCACATGGCAGAAGTTCTGGAGCATCATGACCTGAAAACAATACATTTCAGTGTACAAAAACAAAACAACAACTATGCAACATGTATGTTGACATAAAAATCATTAAGGTATTGCCTAATTGTGAGCATGATAAAGAAAACATAGAGAAAAATTTGAAATAGTCTCAGTGGTTCATCCATCATCCAATACTGGAGCACCTTCACATCTTAAAAAAGCTAATGTACAGAAATAATCAAACAGGAATGAGTTCATTTAATGAACATAACCTTTAGATCTTCTAATTTCTCCAATGCGATAATTAACAATGCTGCTTCCGCTCAAACCCATACTGGTTCCAGGCTCCAAACGACTCAAATACTCCTAAAACAAAGTCATAAACAAAATAACAGCTCCTACCATGAAGCAATTTCACAGATATCCACAACATAATTTTGAAAACAGCAAAGACTTATACAGGACAGAAAGGGTGCAATATTGGCAAGAACAATTGACATTTAGTTGACCTAGTTTTCATAATGGAGGTTCAGGCACAAAGTACCAGCAATATAGTCCTATTTGCAAAAAACAATCACTTGCAGAAATGTAGGAGATATGCCGGTAGTATACAAAAACTTTAAAATATATGGAAATTTACCATAGACAATTATTTAGAGATTACTTGTTCATGGCATCACTTTCAACTTCTAAGTTTATCTTATCATAAATATCGTATTTGACAGTCTCACTGATGAGTATTGAATTGAATTTTTTAATAGAGAACATTGCATCAATTGTTACTAGAGAACACCCATTATGACATTATAAGAATTCGTTATGGCCCACAATACCAAGTCAAGTCAATGGGAAGATATTTTATAGCACATTTCATCAAGTGCACTGCTATTCTGTTTAGTGCTGTTCTTTATGCATCATTCTCACGACTTTTTAGATGTCCAAAAAAGCAATTTTATATAATAACGATAGATATATAACCAACTGACAAATTTTACCTTAAAAACCTGTCGAATATTGTTGTCCAACATTTCCCAGTTTGTACGATTGCTTACTTCAACTGTGCCAATCAAGACTCGTCCAGGAGCTGAAATCTGTTTGATGTTACAGAATGCACCAACACTGTGTCAGAGCAATTCTTGATTGATTCACATTTAAATACTGAAAGCCATGAATTTTATTCCTAACAAAAGTTAATGAAAAAATTTTTGAGACCACTAAGCCAAAATTTATCGGTAAATGAATTTTAACTATGTACCAGAACCCAGTTTTAATTGGCATTAAATGACATAAAACAAGAGAGCCTCACAGCAGTACCTCATTTCTTTGATTTTTCTCTGAAGTTCTACCAATTTGAACAGCAATGAAAAACTTGCCGCCATCTTTATTTGCACTGTCCATAGCAATTGAATCTGGCAAAATATGCACAACATAATAAAGGATATTATAGCAGTTTAAGATACAGGGCCAGATACCAGTAGATAGATAGGTAAATAGACAGACAGACAGAGAGTTGTGACTGTGCTATGGTCTTCTCTGTGCCAGTCCTAATAAAATAAAATAAAATAAACTCTATCGTAAAAATTGCCAGTAAAACAAATCTACAAAATTATTTACCAAAATTTGTTGGGCCACCAAGATTTATTCTGCAGCTTTGTGATGTCTCCATTTTGTCTGCGTCGGTTAAAACTTGACCTTTAAACACCATTATCTTTTGCATTTGCTCATTTTCTGCCTTCAGCGATATAATCTGGCTCTGTTCTCAAATTCAAACATTACATTTTTTAACACAACAAATTGCCAAACAAACAACAGCTATAAACTTCTGAATTCTTAGCACTCTGATTTATAATAGAGAGAGAGAAAACTATTTTGTACACAAAAACATCAGTGAAATTTATAGTGCAAGAAATTTCATCTAATTATCAAGAAATGATCCAGCAACAAGCTAATGAACAACTCATAAAGAAGGAGCCCACTTTCATCCGAATCATGGTCTCCTTTAATTGCTCCAACTGATGAGCAGATGAAAGTGCTTCCAACTGGATATCCGTTAGTTTGAGATCCTTCTCATGCAGTTGCTGCTGAAGTTTAATTACTGAATCTGCTCCAATGTTTTCAATACATTCTCCTCTACAGTCAATCAATAAGTCAATCAATGATATAAATAACTCACTCCCTAACTCACTAAATCTCCAAAAACATCAGTATTTAAAAGGATTTGCAAATCCAATGCTAAATGTACCCAGAACTAAACATGAAAATGGCATCTCTACTGATTGCAATTATTATGACTAGATTATTATTGTCTTACAAGTATATCAACATTCGACAAGCTTGATGTCAGTTGGAAAACTGAATGCTTGTGCTTTCAAATTTTCATGGCAGCAGTTTAACAAGAGTGGTTGATAGTCTTTCACTCACCAAATCAGCACAGCATGTATTTACTCATTCACAGCAGAGTCTAGTCTATATGTATATAAGACTATTTATATAATGCCGTAAGCATAGCATAGCCAAAGACAAGGTGCTGATATGACTCTTTGAACAGCCAACATTTAATTAATGAGTAAGTACTTGCAGCAGAAACAATCAAAGCACTTCTGCCATGCCTGAGGCAGAGGCATAGCGAGGGTATCCAGCGCCCGGGGGCAAAGCCTACCATCGGTGCCCACAACACTGCTGACGAGCAAAAAAAGGTCGTCATATTATTCTCGGTGCCCCTCAAGTCTTACTGGCGCCCCTCTTCGTATAGCGCTGAGACGAGCAAAAAAAAGGTCGTCACACATGCTTCTTCTTTATTATGCATTTCACTTACCCAAATACCCAATTTTGGCGCCCCCCACTTCGGCGCCTGGGGGCATATGCCCCCTGCCCTCCCCTCGCTACACCTGTGGACTGAGGTCAGAACCATGCCTTAGTCTGACAGGGCAGCTAGCTAACTGCTGAGCTACTATGCCACTCTATTGTTACGACTATAACAAACAAGGACATCACAAATGACACCATAGTTAGTCAGGCTTACATCTGAACAGCATCATGAGTTGACGAGGACCCAGTCCCAGAATCAACAGAGGTGGCCAATGATGTTCCAGATGGAAATGAAGAATGCTGTGCTGACAAATCAAAAGGAAGGACAACTGGATTATTCTCACTGTCTATCCATGACTTTGATTTCTTTCGAGAGAAAGCCTTTGT